>OX376199.1:0-1228186 GCA_947363905.1 Lithophane semibrunnea | reverse complement strand
ACACGGTTGGCGCAGTGGCTGAGCGTTGGACTGCTGCGCAACGTGTCGCGGGTTCGATCCCCGCACGGAACAAATATTTGTATCATCTGCAAGTAGTTGTTCCGGGTCTGGGTGTTAGTATACGTGAGTTTCTATGTTTGTAAACGCACCCACGACACAGGAAGAAATTCTTAGTGTGGGGCAACGTTTTTAAAAAAAATATAATAATTGTTAAGTTATTTACTAAACTTTTATAGCAAGTTTGGATGCGTAAAATGTACTGTGGTAGGAGAGTACTCACACTTATCGCACACAGTAGTTACGTTCCAATCGTTAAATTGCCCTAAAAGAACAACGAAGATTTTCGTGCAAAAAATTACGAACATCATAAAATCGATTCGCCTTTGCTGAAATTGAAAGTAGACATAATCAAAGATATCCCAGTGTCGGACTCTCTTCCTCTCGTAGGGGACGGTCGGGCAAGAAGGTGACGGTGGGCAAAAAGGGTACTGCTTACATCTCTGTTCCAATGCAAGAGCGAGACAATATTGTTACGTATAGCGCTAGCGCATTCCCCCCGCTCGTAAATCAGTACGCCGCGGCGAGCGGCATGGGTCACTCGCGTGCACCGGAGTCTGTACAAGTTTTCGCGCCAAAAAATTAAAAAAACAAAAGGTGAGTACGCTGTTTATCTTATGATATACGTGAAATTTACTGTGCATCAATGCTGATCACGATAAAGCTTAGTCCTTAATGTATCTGATGTGAGTACATTAACCTAACAAAATACTTAATTTTGTGTGTAATTTTTAGCGTTAGCTCAGCCTTTAGGGTGGAGGGCAAAACGGGTGCGGGCAAGACGGGTAGTACCCTTTTTGCCCGCTTGTTGTTTTGTATGAATGGTGTGGTTACTTGGTGTGGTGTGTGGCTACAATTTAATATGTTTATTCCAGATGGTGTTTAATTACCAAAGGAAAACCCAACGAGCTTCTTGGTCGGAGCACACGTTAAGAGAAGCAATCAATGAAGCCAAGAAAACTAACATTAAACAGGCTGCTATGAAATATGGAATATCGTACAGTGTATTGCAGCGACGTGTTAAGACAGGTTCTTGTACAAAGAGTCTGGGCAGGTTTAAGCCTATATTTACTGATGCTGAAGAACTGGAATTAGTACAGCATTTGAAAGACCTAGATGCACTTTTCTATGGACTGACTAAATCTGAATTTTTGTAATTAGCGGGTGAATTTGCTAAACGCAAAAATAAGCAAACGACATTTAAAGGTAATGTTGCAGGTAAGCAATGGTATAAAAACTTTAGGAACAGACATCCAGAAATCGTGTTGAGAACCCCAGAATCAACGTCCATAGATATTGTACCCTTTTTGCCCGCCTATGGTACCCGTTTTACCAACCCCCTAAGGGCAAAACGGGTTTTTTTGCAATAAAAAAAAAAGTTGATTTTGTTCAAAAATGGTGATTATTTGTTTAATTAATTATGTTGATTATGATAGCCAAAGAGTTTGTGTTCAAGAATGTTAATTTTTTTCAATAAATATCTTTCAATTTAAATGGATTTTAATTGATCTTCCTTAAGGGGCCCGTCTTGCCCGACCGTCCCCTAGATCTTGGTATAATGAAGAGACTATAAATCAAGTAGCATTTCTATTTTATTAGATTCAGATCTACAGTTGATATTACCTGAATGTGACTTAATACCATTGCAACTTACATTCGGATAATATACCTGCTATGAACAGTTTTATTCAGAGCCCATCATACATGGAATCAGTTGACCAGTCTACAAGCATCCTTGAGAACTTAGCTGAAAAAGACACGAGTAATGAGAACATAGCACTTGAAGAAACATCGCGACAGGGGATGACAAGTCACCAAGTAGAATGGACCACTAATGAAAACATGGAATCGGATACCCAAAATGAAATTGCCACTGTAACTAGCACAGAAATAGTTCAAATTGTTGACAGTTTCATTCCGATGTCATCAGACGGACACCTTGAATCAGTTGAGCAAGCTAGTACTTCGTCGTCGACAGTCGTCGAAAAGAAGCCCATTGCCATAGCTGTGGCTGAACAAAAATACTATTCAAGATAAAATAATGAAGTTTCTTCGTCACAACTACAGACATTCCATAAACCATCAAAGAAGTATTATGCAACACCATTGCATGCATACATTACAATAAAACTTGATTAACATATAAAAATGCTTTTATTTCATAATATTTTCTCTAAAATTACAAACCATAGCACAAACAAATACTGTTCTTGAAGTAATAATTTCTAAGGTGCTCTCTAGTAGATATTTCTAAACTACTCAAAACAAAATAAGGCCCACCCTAAGTTAATTTAGAATTTTGTCTAAGAATGTTAACATGTTTATGGGTCTTGATTAATGCTTCCAGCGTTAATTTTTGCGTTGAATTCAAGTGGGTAGAAAGAAAAGCTAAGTGCTTGAAAAAACATTTGTTGTACAAATTCAGTCACACGTGTTCTCGAGTCGATTCAAAGCTTTGACATTACCCGTCACTTACTGTCACAGCTTTTTTTTTTTTTCGGTGTTAATCGTGATTACAATGCTGGTTTTTGTCGTCATATGGACATGAAAAGCGCAGCAGCAAGAGCTGTTGCTATGCTTCAGGAAGGACGCTCTCAGAGACGCTCTCGGTGTGTCGCGACGAGCTATCCGAAACGTGTGGGAACACTTTCAGGAGACCGAGAGTGTAGCTAGGAGGCCTAGATCAGGAATAATTAGAGCCACAAGTTTCCAGGAAGACCGGTATGTCAGGTTAACTGCACGACGAGAGCGTACTGTAACCGCCCGGGCCTTACAAAACCAGCTGCGGCAATCTACTGGTACCAGAGTCAGTGATCAAACCATTCGTAATCGTCTCCACGAAGATGGTCAATGTTCCCGAGTGCGTACTATTCGACTCAAACTGACAAGAGCCCATCGTGCAGCGCGTTTAACGTACTGTTATAACCCTGACTTGCAAATACACAGCAAACAAGTCATTAAGAGAAGTGCATCCTGCACTTCTCAGCATTCCGATCTCTGGTATCTCTGATAACGGCTAACCGCCGTCGGACCAAATCCGAGGTCACATGCATTAGTCGGTCTCGATCCTCTCCACGAGCCACACACGTCTTAAAATTAATTTGATTGTAATTTCAATTTCAATATTTCTTAATTAATATATTATTATTTCTTAGGTAAATAGTTCACCTTTTTTTAAAACCCTTTCACGAAAGCACAATTGATAAATTGAAAAGTTAATCCCACGGTCTCCGTCCCGTCAAAAATCGCTCGGAAAAATCATTGAAAACCCGATGAGTGTAGTGCAAGTGAAAGTGCTACACCCATCCAACGTCTTTTAGACAATCCAGACGGTTATCAACAGTTCCAGAACGCAGCACGCAGGAATGCAGCTAGCTCTCAGGCTCGCCTGCCTGTCGTGAGTCCTTCAATATCCTACAACTACAACAACAATACAACGCATCTCTACATTACTATCTCCACATAATATTATGCCCAGAACCCTCAAACCTGACGAAATCGCAGAATCCCTTGAAAGTCTAACTTCCGAAATGGACCTCAACAGCCTGTTTAAATTCATGAAATCATACGACGGAACGAGGGAAACCCTGAACTCATTTATTACCAACTGTAATAACGCGTATCATCTAGCCTCAGAAAATCAAAAAAATGCAGTTTTCATCTTGAAAACCAATTGTGGCCACCTTTATTTGAAGCTGAAAATACCCTGCATAGTTTTTCAGCTGCCCACATAGAGAACTTTTGTGAGCTACTCAAAAATGATACAAACACTCTAGACTTTGAAAATATTGACTAATGGATGAAAAGGTGTGATATTGGCTGGGACGCACAAACAGGGACCGGCCGGATACTCGTTGAAAGGGGTTTTGAAGGGGTTTTTTTAAGCGCTTCAAAAAAAAACCCTATGATACATGTTACACCTTCGAACGGGTGTAGTTAACCTGTTACGAACGGGTTACCCTTTCAACACCCTGTAACACTGTTACAGGGAAGTACCATTTAGTCTTGGAAAACTTGTACATAGATGGTCGTCTAAATGTGTTGTTATAAGACCAAGATTGCCTAAAAGCTCAAAAATTATTATCTGAAACATATAAACAGTTACAAGGCCTAAAATCGCTTGACGCTGAAACTCGAGAACTGATATGCACTACAGTTTGCACTAGCCGGCATGATAGTGACAATTCTAGTCATGACAATGATGTCTTGGAAAAACGTTTACAAGAAGCTGAGGCACTTCGTGGTCTGCCCGGAAGAACTTCACTCGATAGTTTTGAAGGATGCTTCAAAAATTGAGATATGAACCGAGAATGCCCCTGGATATGGCATTCACAGTGAGACACACCCGTCACGCAGAAAGAACTGATGTCACTGACTTTGAATCTCATTTTTTTTTTTCTTAAAACCTTGTATTAAATAATGAAATAGTAAAATCTAGAGATTTTAGTTTTAGCACGGCAAAATATGCCATAAAAATATTGCCGGATTTAATCCTTTTTGGCTAACATACGAAAAAATTGCACTTGTCTGACTGGCTGGCAGTTGCAGCAGCGATATAAGCGCAATGCGTCACACGAACAGAATATAACTAGTGGTAATTTACCAACAGTGAAGAACCACTGGCTGGTAATTCTAAGTCATATGTTTTACGAAGACATTGTTAAAGTGTTAAAAGGGGCCGTTCACAAAATCGACTTATTTTGATCAATTATGTTATAAATGTTTTTGAGACAGGGAAAATTATTTTGGCTGGGCAGAGGTGTACCTAGTTATGCATAGCCAACCCTTACCCTCTACTGTATTAGTAAACTAAGATCACGCCATGCCACCCATCTGTACCAGGTAGCCATTTACTCATGTAACAAATTATCAATTATAATAAAAATTAATGATGACAGAAACGATTAGACATATAATCAACAGTCTGTTACTGGCCATCTGCGAGGTCGTCACAGACACACACATGTAAACCTTTCAATAGTTTAAAAGCCAATGCAATCTAGATTTAGGTGTTCTCTTTCATTATAACGCTCATGCTGAGCAAACCTGTATTAAGTAATTTTTTTTTTTTTTTTTAATACCTTTGCGCGTTCATATTTGACTGGCGCAGCCGGGTCGGATTAGGAAGTCGCGAATCAGTAATCGTTAATAGACACAATAATCGGTCGTAACGTCATCCTAGTCGCATAGACTTCAGCTAGTCTGCAAAGAACCTAACAAATAAATTCGTCAATAGAACGTCATGTGTGCAACTACAAGTGCAGCAGTAAGCAGCAGCAGAAGAACCTGCATGGAATCGAGCAAGCTGTGAGGAGACCCTTATTCGCATTGTTCCATTCCCTGTCTATATTCCTTATTTACGTTTAATTGGACTAGACATCGCCATTAGCGTAACCCGTGTATTTTTGGACAAAATCGCCGATTCTACACCCTTCTTAGCCTCTTTCTTAACCTTTTTAGTATTATTTTAAGTAAATTGGACTCACATCGTCATTTTACTATTTTGTGTTAATTACTCAAACATTAGTAATTTACATATTTTAGATTTTAAGTCACGTAGATTGGACTAAAATCGCCAATTACGTTTATTTATTTGCCTTAATCAAATATTTTGTAAAACTCCTTGAAAATGAATATTCAACTTATCCCTAAGGAAATACAAAGCATCATTCCTAGACACGATGGTGATGATAAGTTGCTTAACCTTTTTATATCTAAATGTGAAAGAAGCTTCAGAGGTGAAAACAATCCAGCTCAGCAAAAATACATATTCCACTGTATAACAAGTAGATAAGTAGCTAAAGCTGCCGTCTTAATTAGTGAACGCGAAAACATCACTACCTGGGAAACTTTGAAAGAACTTTTCATCCAACACTTCGGAGATCCTAGATCCGAACCGTGCATTCGTATAGAGTTAGAGAACCTTAAAATAAAGCAAGGAGAGTCATACATGGACTTTTGTCACCGCTTACAAAATGTTACGAGTTCATTAATCTCCAAAGTAAACCTCATAACCGATGAGGGTATTAAAGCAGCATAATATATAATATATAACAACACAGCCCTTTATGTGTTCCTCTATAATTTACCGGAAGACATGATTAAGTTTGTCAGATTAAATAAATGCGAAACGCTAGAGTCCGCATTGAGTGTAGTAACTGAGGAATTTAATTTCCAAATGAGATACAACGCCCGTAATAGAAATAAGACGACACCAAATAATAACCCTAATCCTAGACCAAAACCTTATGGCGCCAATTCAGCATAAGTTCGGTATTCCAGGAAACAATGATCAAGGATTTAAATCAGTGCTTATCGCAGGCTTTACGAAAAAAAAAAAATGCATACAGAAACAATTAGACATTGTAATCAAACCCATGTAACAAATTATCAATTATAATAAAATTAATGATGACAGAAACGATTAGACATTTATGTGGGATTTGGACTATATTACAAGTTACAAGAATCAAAATCTGGAGTTCTTCTTAATTAATTTATTTTTCTCTTCGTCTTTTTTCTACATACGTCTTATACTTCCTTCCGTCATCTGCCTTCTTCTTTTTCAACTTATTCTACTTTTAAACATTCATTCACTATCTCTTTCGCTCCTTGACTAATCTTACATTCATCTCTGTCACTCGTTCATGCGTCACACCTGTCATCCATCTTCACGTCCCGTTTCACTACCTACCATAACATTCCATTCCTACAGCTCGGCCATTCTGCTAAATGAAGGTCCTCAGTCAATTCTCAGCTACAACTTGTACATCTTATATCAAACATTAAAACTATAAAAAAAACTTAAAAGTACCAATAAACTTTAACAACATAACACGACATTATACCGTCCTAGTGAAATATTAGGTCAAGAATAAACCCCAAAGGTGTACCCTAACCTAACAGACTAACTAGACCTACTCACCTAACTCGACATTATTTCCAGACACTGGCCATGGCTTCATATTATTTGCAGAGGAAGAAGTCACTCGAGAACCTTCTGCCATATGATCCATCTTTTCGACATCATATCGATCATTTCTTTTAACTTTAGTGACTCTATATGGCCCTAGATACTTCGACTTAAGCTTCAATCCAACACCAAACTGTGTACGTTTGATGGCTACAACATCTCCTACTGTATATTTCCGACTTTTCTTTCTTCTTCTATTAAACGTCTTACAATTTTCATCTTGAACTTTTCTTATTTGTTCTTTTGCCTTCATCTTTAAGTCTTCTCTATTCTGCACGAAATTACTTCTATGCTCTTGCTGAAGCAAATCATAAATCTCAATATCCTCTTTAGTTTTCATCTTTGTACCCAACATGAGTTCAAAGGGAGTGGTGTCAATGCTTCTTTGGTATGTGCAATTCAGTGTTCTTTGCACCCGGCTGACCTGCTTGTACCATTGAGATGGCTCTTCAATACACAGCTTTGTTAGCACTGCTATTATTATTCTGTGAATGCGCTCCACTTGACCATTCCCTCTGGGCACACCTGTTGTTATGGTTACATGTTGAATATTCTCCTTCTCACAATACTCCTTAAATGCATTGCTGGTAAACGCACTACCACGATCTGAAATCAAACGTATAGGGTTTCCAAATGTTTGCTGATGAATCTTTAACTTGTCTATGGTCTCCTTACTGGTAGTTCCTTTCACTGGAAACAACCACACAAACTTTGTAAATCCATCCACAACCGTTAAAATGTAATTATACATCTTTCTTGTCTCTGAAAGTGGTCCAATATGATCACAGTGAATAGTATGTAAAGGAATACCCTCTTTGTCAATACAATTTAAGAATCCCTCCTGTTTACCTTCTTTTTTGGTCGCTAGCAGACATGGTATGCATGACAGTAAAAACTCTTCAATCTTCTTGTTAATATTTTTGATGTAATATTCTTGTTCCAACAGTTTTATCATTTTTCTTTTTCCAAAATGGCCCTTCTGGTGTATTCTTCTTAGAATCTCAAACTCTAAACATCTTGGTATTACCAACTTTCTTTCTAGTCCTTTGTATAGTAAACCATCGCTGTAGATATAGTCTTCATATGGCTGAAGTTTTGCAATCTCTATAATCGCTTTTATACCTTCATCCAACATCTGTGCTTGCTTGACTTGATCATGTAGACTTAACTCAACAGCTCCCACGAATGGATTTCTGCTCAAAGCGTCTGCATGCTGCATTTTGCCTCCTGGTCGATGTTCAATCACATAATCGTACTCTTCAAGCAATAATACCCATCTGGCTACTCTAGTCGCTAGGTCCTTCTTATTCAATGTCTTCTGAAAGGCTTGACAGTCTGTAATAATTTTAAAGTGTTTACCATACAAGTAATGCCTAAACTTCTTGACTCCTTCAATAATAGCCAAAGCTTCCAACTCATAGCTACTATACTTCTTCTCAGCATCACTGGTCTTCCTACTGTAGTAATGTACAGGGTGCAACTCTCCTGAATAGTCTCTCTGTAGTAAGATAGCACTGTATGCTATTGTAGAGGCATCGGTATGCAATTCAGTTAATAACTGAGGATCATAAATCCTTAACACTGGGCTACTTGCTAAAGCATTCTTCAGCACGTTAAATGCACTTCTCTGGACATCCTCAAACACAAAATCAACACCCTTCTTCAATAAATCAGTTAACGGCTTAGCTATCAATGCAAAATCTTTAATATACTTTCTAAAATATGAGGTTAATCCAACAAAACTATGAAGTTGCTTTAAAGTCTTGGGTTCAGGGTACCTGGTTACAGCATCTGTTTTGTCCTGAGATGGTTGAACATTTCCATCTTCTATAATGTGTCCTAAGTACTCTATTCTTCGACATAGTAATTGCGCCTATTTCCAATTAATCTGTAGGCCGTATTGTGATGCAACAGCTAATACTTCTTTCAACCGCTGCAATGCTTGACATTCATCAATAGCGGGTATCAATAAATCATCAATGAATATGACTAATATTCCCTTTGCTATAAGTTCCTGAAACACCATAGTTACAAATCTCATAAAATACTTCGGGCAAACCGATAAACCAAACGGAGCCCTCAAAAATTCATACTGTCCATTGTGTGTAACAAAGGCAGTGTACTTTATGCTTTCTTTATTGACTCTCAAATGAAAGAAACCATTTTTTAAATCTAACACACTAAAAACTCGAGCACCTTTAAGTTTATCAATCAAATCGTCAATAATAGGAAGAGGAAACTCATATTTAATCATCTTTTTGTTTATAGGTCTATAATCTACACATACTCTAGTACTGCCATCTTTCTTCTTTACTAACACCAAGGGTGAGGAATATTCTGAAAAACTTACACGAATGATTCCATCCTTAAGCCACTCTGATACTTGTTTTTCAAAATACAATAGACGCTGATATATTTAGTAACCTATTCCGCTTGACTATTCTTCAATAGGTTACTAAATATATCAGCGTCTATTGTATTTTATAATGGATTTCCGCAAAGTCACTCCTGAATCAATTAACTAACTTGTTTTTCAACAATATGTTGTTCAGCTAGAGATATACGTCTTGGTCGCTGAGCCACCGGTACGTCATCCTTTGGCACTATCCTCAATTCTATTGGCGACTCCTTCACCTGTTCAGGTTTATACTTCTTCACGCATTGAATAACCTCTTGTTTCACCTGCTGATCTTCAATTCTACCTGAAACAAACTCATCCTGACTTACTACACACACAAGCTTTGATAACCAACTGTTTAAGCGGGCTCCACATTCGCGCCGCGAACACCCGCGAACGCCGCGAACCGTGAATGTGGATGGCTTTCGCGCCCCTTCGCGGGCTTCGCGCCTGTTCGCGCCTTGTTCCCCGTTCAGTGTCGGTATTTACGCCCGCTTCAAATGGTTTGCGAAGCGCGAACCTCCCGTGAACGCAAGCGCATCCACACTCGCGCGTGAATTCAATATCGCGCGAGACTCCGTGCCGTGAGGTCGTGCTCGTTTGTATTTGTTTACGTTTGCGCCAAAATGAGCGTCAATTGGACGAACGAACTGGAACTCGTATTTATCGAGTGCTTCCATGCTGAACCCATTTTATGGGATCCCAAACATAAAGAAAAAACGAAGGTATATGATGCATGGATACGAATACAGGAACTTGAATATAGAAATGACTGAATTAAAAAAAAAAAAAGAAAGTCTTATGTCCAGCTATAGGACTTATAAAAAAAAAGTGAAAGATTCTTTGAAGTCTGGAGCAAGCAGTGGTGATATTTATAAGCCTATTTGGTTTGCATACGACGCGATCGATGCTTTTATGGGAGATAGAGATCGTTGTAAAAAAACTACAAATACGGTTAGTATACTTTATTTTCAATTTATTATTGATGTCAACATGTAAAGATTAAGAGGAAACACTGAGGGCGAGAGAATTGAAAAATAGGTAGGTATTTGCAAAAAAAAGCCGTGGCGTTTCCTAATAGGGCAGATTTTGTTGTTGGTTTAGTGCAAAAAAATAATGAGTGAATTCTTCTCTTATTTCTCTCGCATTCGAAGCTGGTCGACGAGGTATGTGTGGCAAATCACGAACAGAAGAATTATTGTTTTCCAATTCTTGTCTCCATGTACCAGGGTGTATGAGTATGTCATTGTTATCATACATGTCGATGGCCCCAGGCGGTGTATAAATGGATGACGAAGTATTGCTTCTTCTGAGATAATTATGCAATAATATACAAGTCATTGTAATAAGTGAAACCTTTTCTGGGCATAACTGAAATGGTTTTTTAAAGACACGAAATTTCGTCACAAGTATTCCGAATGTATTCTCTACAACGACACGTGCTCGTGACAATGCCTGGTTAAATATACGTTTTGGAGAACCATATTCATGGTTGCCCGGATAAGGTTTCATCACATGATCTGTAAGTGCAAAAGCACCGTCTCCCAAAAATACGTACGGTACATCGACATTCGAGCCTGGGAGAGGGCTTGGTTCAGGAATATTTAAAGAATATTTAATAATGTACAAGTAATAACATTATTATGGATGGCAATGAATAAGCTGTTTCATGTATTTCTTTACGCTTTACTTCCCTATGTTATTGTGATGCGGTGTTGTGGATGTTGACATTCACAATAATATTGACCCGTTAGAAATGAGAAAAAGCGTATTTCTGCAAACAGTATTTATCACCGCTCTATCACCCCTTATTGATATTAAATGAGCCTTTCCGCATAGTTTATAGAATACTTAGGTATACATTTCTTTTTTCAGATTTATATCAGAATCATGATCACAACTATTCTCGGAAAAGGAAACATGATGACCATACTTATGCCCGTCTACCTGATAAGCCTAATATTTTAATTAAATATTTAAAGTAAAAATATATTCATGTGAACCTACTGATTATTATAATTAAAAAAAGTAGACTTTTCTTATTGATTTTGCCATACAAAATAAACAAAAAGGTTTCTTTATTTCAGATACGTCACTCGCAGTGCCTTTGTTATCAGAAAAACCAGCAATGAATGATGGAGTATCCTCAATTTCTGATAAAGAAAATAATGGAAATGTAACAGGTATGTACTCACTATAGTACTTGATTTTAAATTCACTATGGACATTGTGTATAGTTCTATAGTTTTTAAAATTGCTTGTAAAATATTTACAGATCAGTCATTATCAATGCTTTCAACATCGAAGATGAGGTATAATGATGATGTTATATCATGTGTTCCTGCTACTGCAAACGAAGAAATTGATTTGGGTAATATTGAAATGTATCAAATTCAAATATTTATAAGTATTCCCTTTATGCATCCCGGCTTGAACACTACTACACAGTACAAGTTAAGCTTAGCATATTTTTTTCCTGTGTTAAAATTTTACGTTATAAACTAGTGTCAATAAATAGGTGAAAACTTGCTATGATGTTTAAAAAATCTATTCAGGAGTTTATTTACATTGATTTTCATCTAAAATTAAATTGTAGGGAAAAAAAAATCGCATTATTCTTTAATATTTGCTTAAATTATGTTTTATCACACAGGTTCAAGTCCTATAGCTGAACCAAGACTTACGACTCCTAAAAAGTTGAGGAAAGGAAGACTTGTGTAAACAACACGAAATCTCACTCCTAAATGTAGGAAACTCTACAAGGAGTTTGTACGGTCAAAGAGACAACTCAATTTTAGTCGGAGGGCCAAAAGGGCTCTCAAATTTTCAAAACAGAAATCTTTTGAAAAGCTGACTCAAAATATGAATCCTTTGGCGAAACAGATAATGTGGATGCAATTGAAGCAGTGCTCCAACTAAAAACCATATTAAAAACAGTCATTACTGCATGCATTGATGCTGGTCTTTTGCCTGTGGCTCTAGTCAGTGACCAGGGCACATCTTTTCAGTCCGCCATTAAAAGCCTTCTTGAAGAAACAAGGAGAGATCAATTATTAGCTGATGAAAATACAGGTACATACTGAATTCTACACTTTGCTTAATGGCTCCATTTTATTAACATTCTGCACAATAATGTCTTTTATTCAAATCTTTGAGAGCAATCAGACTGGTATTTTTTTAATGATATTCAATATAGCAAATTACTGATCCCTTTTTTTATGGTTATTAATGTTACGTACACCACGCCTTTATTCCCCAAAGGGTTAGGCAGAGGTGTACCTATAGTACACCCACATTTCGCCAGTCCCATGTGGGGGTGAGCCTATTGCCATCAACCGGGCACAAATCCAGACTCCGGGCTGCCACTGAGAAATTTCAGATGGAAAAAGCCAATAACAGTGGCTGACCCGGGAATCGAACCAAATGCTCAGCAGTAACGTTTGTGACCACTAGACCAACGAGGCAGTCATATAGACCAATTGGACCGAAATACATATTTTAACGATGGTAATATTATTTCTGTTTTAGATGGTGTCATTGAAATTCAAGGGAATAAAATAAGTGTCATATTTGATCCGCCACACTTAATTAAAGGGTTAAGAAACAATTTTTTGACCAAAAATATAAAATATAATGGAAAAATTTCAAAGTGGAGTGACATTGTCGAAATTTATCAAACGGACTGCAATCATGCGCAAATGAGACTGATGCCGAAATTAATTGACGAACTGGTTTTACCAGAAAAAATTAAAAAGATGAAGGTGAGTAATAATTAATTAAAACACTTCTTCATTAGGTACTTACTCATGTATTTCCGTTGCAATACTGATGAAAAAGACAGCATGAGCTTTAATAAAATTGCAACTTAAAATTAAGTAGCGTTCTAGTATTGGGCTGATAGTTATAGAAAAAGTTTTGCATTGTAGTTAATTTATTTTTTATTCATCATTGTGTAATTTCTTTATAGGT
This sequence comes from Lithophane semibrunnea, assembly GCA_947363905.1. Lineage (NCBI taxonomy): Eukaryota > Metazoa > Arthropoda > Insecta > Lepidoptera > Noctuidae > Lithophane > Lithophane semibrunnea. The sequence goes on along the minus strand of OX376199.1, from coordinate 1,214,789 downwards.
GAAGAATTGTGCTCGAGTTTTCAGCAAAACGGTAGCAGCTACTCTGACTTACACATCTCAATTTTGTAAGTATTTCTGTAACATTATTAGAATTTTTCTACCTAATTCTCTGTTAAGAAATAAAAATGATAATTTTGTTATATACATGCTCGGAAGTTAGCTACTCGCTGCGCAGTACCCTCCCGCTGACACATGAAATTGTTACTGCGATGTTCCGAACCGCCATTAAGTTTGAATCGAACTGTACTAGCATTTGCACCAGATAAAATAATTATAATAAAAGCGAGCAATTTTTTATTTTATTTATTTTTACCATTCATTAAACTTATCATCGTGAATTTTATAATTTCTGAGAGGTATATTTTTCTGAATCTCGAATTTTAACTCAGTCAATTTATTTCTATTAATTTACCACAGTATACCAAATACCAAGTTTAATTTCAGTGTCATTTGTTCCAGCTCAATATGCTGATGGGAGAGAAGTTAGTTCGACCCTTGAAAATACTGCTGAAATGATATCATTTTTTGACGACCTGTTCGACTCTGTGAAAGGTGCCAGTTTACATAACAAAACGTCAAGAGGGAAACCTTTACGCGCGGCCTGTACATCAGTGTCACCACACCAACGATTCTGGCTAGAAGCTATTCAAAAACTTCAAGAAATACGTTTTGTGGATATTAAAGGTAGGGAGACAACTGTGCGGCGATAAGTCCCCTCTTTGAGGAGTGGCTAGAGAGGCGCCACGGCGTCCTCACCTTCCGCCTGACACAGGTCCTCACCGGACACGGTTGCTTCGGGAGGTTCCTGTTTCGTATAAGGCGGGAGGAAACGCCCGGGTGTCACCACTGTGTGGATCGCCCGGAGGACACGGTGGAGCATACGGTGGAGGTCTGCCCCGCTTGGGCGGAGCCCCGCCGTGTCCTCTTGGAGGCGATTGGCGGCGGTGACCTCTCGCGTCCGGCTCTGGTCCAGGCCATGGTACGGAGCGAGAGGGCATGGGAAGCAGTCACCTCCTTCTGCGAAGCAGTAATGCTCGCGAAGGAGGAGGCGGAACGCGTGAGGGAGAGGCAAAGTTTGCGCCCTCACGCCCCTAACCGCCGCCGCCGCTGGAGACGCCCTGGGCGTCGGGAATCCCAGGCGGATTCCCGGCCACCATAGGCGCGGGCTTGCGGACGGCGAGCAATGGGTAGCTCGCCGTCCGATCAGGACCAGGCCCGGGTCGATGGCGCGTCGTGTTCCACGCGCGCCTCAAAGAGATGTCAGCACAATTGGCGGGGTCCGCTAGGACCGATGCCTGCCAGGGTTGCGGGTTAGTCCGAAAGGGATACCGGGACCTTGGCAACAGGCAACTGAAGGAACACGGGTGGGTTTTAGTCAGTAAAAGTCTGACACGTCCTTCCGCTCCACCCAGAGCGGGAGAAGTCATTGGATGATTTCCCACCCTCAAAAAAAAAAAAAAAAAAAAAAAAAGGGAGACAACTGTGCCTTCATTAAAAAAATGGATTGTAACTCTTGAAAGTTATCTAAGGCTGTGGCAATTCTTCCAAAAGAAAAATGTAAAAATAATGCGCCCGCGCTATTTTACCTCGGATCCAATGGAAAACTTTTTTGGACAAGTGCGGGCGTATAATTTCAGAAATAATAACCCGAATTGCCACACCTTCGTCAACACCTTCAGATCATTACTAATAACGAGATTTATTAAATTTCACTCAGATACTTTTAATTGTGAAGATGATCCAGCAGACCAGCTGGTTAAATTAAAACAACTATTTTTACCTTCCGTAAAAGACGATATGCAGTATCTGGGTGAAATTAATGTAGAACCCCATACGTCAGGAACGGCGGCGCCGCGGTCTGCTGCTCAGGAACGCCTCAATGTACACGCAAGAGCATATACAGCAGGGTGGGTCACAAGAAAAAATTTCTCAAAATTAAAATGTGGCGATTGCGTTGCCGATCTAACAACGCGTGAGGTTAGCGTTATACACAATTGGTTAGAAAAAAAAGAATTCAAAACTATTAAGAAAATGAAGTTGACCTACCCTTCTGAAAATGCCGTGAGAGCGTTCGGAGTAGTCACTGAGGAAGCAAATGAGTACTTGGAACATTCTCCAGCAAAACATAATATTGCGAAAATTATAAAAAGCCAAATTATGGCTAAGTACTCATTTGACTTCCTTTCTTGTGAAACACATAAAAAAGAAATTGAAAAGGCCTTCCTTGACCATGGGGTAAAATTAGTAATTTTCAACTGGTGTTGTATTATAAATAAAATAATGAAAGGCACAGATGTATCCCGATTATCGGAAAAATCCCTTCCAAGAATGCAACACAAGGCATATAATAAATATAAAACCAAATTAAAAAATAAAAATTTGAACATGTATTTGTAGTGTTTCATTTACATATTTCTCAGTAGTTCCCTGTAGTTAATAAGTTACCGATGAGCTCTTATGAGAACTCATTGGTTTTTTGCTGATAAATAACAGCAAAAAATATATTGTCATTTGAATACCTGCAGTACAGCGGGGTAATTAAGGCATTCTGTGTGAGCCTTTGCCAAAAACTCGACACATAAATTTAAAAAAAAACGAACTGTCATGTTCTATTCTTCCAACTTTTGACAACCTCTACTAGCCATTTTTTCTCTATGGGAGTGGGTCGTCTGATACGTAGTAGGGTCGTTGAACCGGTTTGCCGGCCGGGTCTAGTATTCGGCCTTTAGCACTAGGTGATGCAGTAAATTTGATTAAATAAGGATTATAATAAATATTATCGCACGAAATGAAGTTAAATACATTTCCAGAAAGTTGCATTATATCAGGCAAAATACGCGCTTTGTCGTGGAGTTGCGGATACCAGCCTGTATTACCTATTACCTACCTATATCAGGCAACATTACTTGGTCGGGTAAACACAACACGCGACTTTAAATAAAGAAGAGTTTTTTACAAAAACTACATAACCAACACTTTCACAACTTTTTTGTTATTGACAACACTGTGTTCGTCTGTGACTAAGCTATCGAATGATATATTATATGTTTTACAAAAACTACATATCTCGAAGATATTTGCCTTTAAAAATCCTGCTATTTTACAAGAACAGCATATCTTCATAAATATTTTACAAAAACTGCATAACATTTTGTACTACCGCCAAAGTCTAGCTGGCATTCCTGTGTGCCAATTTCCGCGCGATGGCGTCAGGTCTAACTATTAACTGTTGTAATATTAACTGTTGAGTTCGTCGGGTCTTCAGAGCATGTTTCGTATAAAACGTCACCAAATTGTATCTGAGAAGACTTTCTTTTCAGTTTCTTCGTCTCCTTTAATATAACAGACACGTTTATGTTTCTTTCGGCCAGAGTCGATTTTAAATGTTTCAAAACCTTTCTTGTGGAAACTAGGTCTGCGTTGGTTATTTCTTTAGTTTCGTTCGGGTGTCTTTGAATTGTTTAATCTTTCCAGGGTATTCTGGACACATTTCGTGTAATCCACAGCATCAGGGTTAAATGGATAAAGTCCGCATTTTCAGAAACCATTAATTATATTTCGCAGCATATTTGTATTTTCCAGGCAGTCTTTGAAAAAAGCGCAAAAATTAGTCTTGGTGACAGAAGAGTTTGTTTTCTGGCTTCGTCAAAAACTTCCTCACAATTTGTTTCCATTCTGATTTCAAAGGCCCAAAAACACTGACATCTGCCGGTTGGAGTATGTGCGTGGTGTTAGGAGGCAGAGCGTAAAGAATTATTTCCAATCGCTCGCACATCGCGCTTAACTCAATTGACATATGGGATTTGTGTCCATCTACCAGTAAGAGAATGGGTTTTCGAATTTCGTTACTCACTATCCAATTATTAAAATCATTCGTAATGTATTCAAAAAATACATCAGTTCGCATCCAACCACTCTCAGACCTCCCGAGGACCCAATGTGGTGGCATGCTATCTGCTATTTGTTTTGGTGGGCGAATATATGGAAAAACTATTAGTGGCGGACATACTTGTCAGTTAGCATTAAATGTCACCAAAACAGTTAAATTATCTTTTTCACTGCCATTTTTAATCTGGTAAAGATTGCGGTACTCTCGAGGACCAAGTACCTTTCCTGTTTTAGGGCAAAGGGAGAACCCACTCTCATCTCCATTGAATATGCGTTCCGGAGATTCCAATATATCACGATGATTTGATTCTACCAGAAACGCTTCAAGTTCTCGAAACCAGAGCTTGATTGACTCCTTCGTTACCCTAGCTCTCGCCTTGTTTATTCCTTCAGCGGACCTTTGTGAAATTTCCGGATGCCTTTTCAAGAATTTCAAAAACCAGGTTTGTCCAGGACGGTCGTCTTTGAAAGGGGTCTTCATGCCTAAGTCTTTTATGATTTTCTGAACAGTGTCTAGCAGTTCCGATTTTTTTACAGGAAAACCACACTTAGCGATGGCAATTAGCCATTCCACTACTTTTGTTTCGATTTCATGGGTAAGTATAGGATCAGGACCTCGAGTTTTAATCGAATCACTACTTCTTCCAGATATTCGATCTTGTATAGTTGCCCTAGGAACTCCATAATTTCGACAAACTTCTCTAATGGAAAGCTTTTTTTCGCGAATATCTCTAAGTGCCTGGTTAATGGTATCTTGAGTATACGGTGCATGTCTTTTTCTCTTACTCTTTGGAGGAGCCATCTGAAGCAAAAAAAAATCTTAAGTATTGAAAGATCTTCCTAAAACTGCATTGTGAAATACTTTATATTTCATCAAATGGCTGAAAATCAGAGCGCCATTCGGTTTTCGAAACTGAATAATAATTATAGAATTACTCTAGTTTTCGGCCACTACCAAAATGCGTATTTTAGTTTCATCAATAACCGTTAAAATTGCAGTATTTTGATGGCCGAAAACTGAAAACTAGTGTATTCACAAGAATACGGTTCATTATAAACGAACAGAAGTCTACTTTCGTATAACCAATTAAATAAAAGAGTCAAAAATATTTAGGCTGAACGCGAGCTACTTTTCGGCCGCATGGCCGACAACCGAACATGTGGCATGATTATTGAAAGAGAAATTAAGTTTTTTCAGGTTTCTGATAAATTACATTCAATTCAGATATGTTGTTTTTGTAAATAACCCTTCTTGTTTAGTAGGTAAGTATTTCACAATGCAGTTTTAGGAAGATCTTTCAATACTTAAGATTTTTTTTTGCTTCAGATGGCTCCTCCAAAGAGTAAGAGAAAAAGACATGCACCGTATACTCAAGATACCATTAACCAGGCACTTAGAGATATTCGCGAAAAAAAGCTTTCCATTAGAGAAGTTTGTCGAAATTATGGAGTTCCTAGGGCAACTATACAAGATCGAATATCTGGAAGAAGTAGTGATTCGATTAAAACTCGAGGTCCTGATCCTATACTTACCCATGAAATCGAAACAAAAGTAGTGGAATGGCTAATTGCCATCGCTAAGTGTGGTTTTCCTGTAAAAAAATCGGAACTGCTAGACACTGTTCAGAAAATCATAAAAGACTTAGGCATGAAGACCCCTTTCAAAGACGACCGTCCTGGACAAACCTGGTTTTTGAAATTCTTGAAAAGGCATCCGGAAATTTCACAAAGGTCCGCTGAAGGAATAAACAAGGCGAGAGCTAGGGTAACGAAGGAGTCAATCAAGCTCTGGTTTCGAGAACTTGAAGCGTTTCTGGTAGAATCAAATCATCGTGATATATTGGAATCTCCGGAACGCATATTCAATGGAGATGAGAGTGGGTTCTCCCTTTGCCCTAAAACAGGAAAGGTACTTGGTCCTCGAGAGTACCGCAATCTTTACCAGATTAAAAATGGCAGTGAAAAAGATAATTTAACTGTTTTGGTGACATTTAATGCTAACTGACAAGTATGTCCGCCACTAATAGTTTTTCCATATATTCGCCCACCAAAACAAATAGCAGATAGCATGCCACCACATTGGGTCCTCGGGAGGTCTGAGAGTGGTTGGATGCGAACTGATGTATTTTTTGAATACATTACGAATGATTTTAATAATTGGATAGTGAGTAACGAAATTCGAAAACCCATTCTCTTACTGGTAGATGGACACAAATCCCATATGTCAATTGAGTTAAGCGCGATGTGCGAGCGATTGGAAATAATTCTTTACGCTCTGCCTCCTAACACCACGCACATACTCCAACCGGCAGATGTCAGTGTTTTTGGGCCTTTGAAATCAGAATGGAAACAAATTGTGAGGAAGTTTTTGACGAAGCCAGAAAACAAACTCTTCTGTCACCAAGACTAATTTTTGCGCTTTTTTCAAAGACTGCCTGGAAAATACAAATATGCTGCGAAATATAATTAATGGTTTCTGAAAATGCGGACTTTATCCATTTAACCCTGATGCTGTGGATTACACGAAATGTGTCCAGAATACCCTGGAAAGATTAAACAATTCAAAGACACCCGAACGAAACTCTAAAGAAATAACCAACGCAGACCTAGTTTCCACAAGAAAGGTTTTGAAACATTTAAAATCGACTCTGGCCGAAAGAAACATAAACGTGTCTGTTATATTAAAGGAGACGAAGAAAGTGAAAAGAAAGTCTTTTCAGATACAATTTGGTGACGTTTTATACGAAACATGCTCTGAAGACCCGACGAACTCAACAGTTAATATTACAACATCTCAAATAGTCGAAGAAGATAATAAAACCAGCCAATTAGATGATATCAACATGACTGAAATGGTGTCCTTTGAAACCATTCCACAAAGCCACGCTGAGGAAGACTTGTTTCTCCAATTGAGCAATATAAGACCGCTTAGTCCATTCAAAACTCCAGAAAGTCTGTGCAACATAGGCCAAGATAAAAGTGTTCCAGTAAGTCATGGTGTTATAGTAACTCACTCAGATAAGGATTCATCTATCGAAGCATCAGAATCGTTGATTGATAACGGCATTTCCACATTGCATTTATCAGGAAGTTATTTGGATGTTGGTTCTTTAGCATCATTGGATGATATTCTTATAATACCAACTCAAATAAGTCTGCCAACAACAACAGCACTGCCAATGTCTGAAAGCTTAAAAGATTGCCACGATGCAATAATAACTACTCAATGTAGTACAATAACCACCAATTCCACAGTATTACTGCCACAAACACCCATGATATCAAACAACACCTCTGAATCATTGGAAAATACAATAACTCGACGCAATGTGCTGGTTGATATTCCAATAAAACAGACTAGTACACCTAAACAAACTAGTAAAACAAAGGAAACAGAAATTATAGAAAAACATTTATTTAAATCGCAACCTGCAAAAAAATCTGACACTAACATTACACGTACACCATTATCTGCGGCAATTTCATCGGCGGAGTATCGAAAATTTTATGAAGATAAAGAAAAAGTTAAAATAGAGAAGTTAGAATTGAGAAAAAAACGACAAGAACTTTTGATAAAGAAAAGAATAGAAAAAGAACAGTTAAAGAATGCTAAAGTTACAAAACGAAAAATCGCGAAGTCCAAGAAACCCATGAAGGAAAACGAAAGAGTTAAAGTAGATTGCGCCCTGTGTCAAGATATTTTAATAAGTGATACAGAAGAAGATCCTGAAAGAAATATTGGATGTGATTTTTGCACCAAATGGTATCATTTAAGATGCACCGACTTCGCTGGACTTAAGTATGAAGAAGTACAAGACAAGCCCTTCAAATGCAATGCTTGCATTTGTAATCAGTTTAATTACAATTATAATTAAGTAAATCGAATGCAGATTATTTTGCCAAAAGCTGCCATATTTAAATTTTGTTATTAGATTTTTATTGACAGAAAAAAAGTAAAGAAAGGAAAGGCTGTAGTGTGTAAGCAACCTTATTGTATGTAACCAGCCTTATTTCGTATAAATGTAATCCTTATAATTGTGTAATCGTTAGAATAAAGTAGTATTGATTTAGCTCTCGGTGTTTCAATATCTCCTCGAGATCCCGCCTTACATGGCGACCCTGCCAGGCCGTAACCGATGGCCGATCGTAATGGCAGTAATTTGGTTTGTTTAACATACCATGACCATATACATATGTGCGAGTGGGACTAAGTACAAAAATTATTGTTTTTGTTATAATTTGTATTGAGCGCTGCCGAGTTTCTACTCTCTCACGCCGGTTATGTGATTTGTAATGATCACCAGAGAAGATGGGTACCAGTACCTCTAAGGAGGAGGTGATCCTTGCCCAGAACGCCGCAGGGGGCAATAACCAAGCTTCAATAGAAGAGTTAAGGACGCATATTGGAGTCACGAACATAATCTTGATGCTGATCCTCGCTCTGGTATCGCTAGCAACAGTCTATGCCATCTACAGAATTTATAGAAGATGTCACCTCCAGTGGATTGACCACCAGATTCACCATCATACGATGCGACGTTCGTTTCTTCGCAGGCTTCCAAAACCGACTGTAGGCGTGGACGACGGCGTTGTGTGATGTGGAAAATATTATGTGTTTGTGCAGTGCAATATTTTAAACAAGTGTGGTCTAGTGCGGTCAAAATTTCGTTAAAAATAACATTGAATATGGTAAAAGACGGTGTGATGATGAAACTTGTTTTTTATGAACTTTAATATCTTATCAAGCAGTAACCAAATTATCGCTTAGCTTTCATAATGGTAAGTTATGGCAACTATTTTAGAAAAATTATGTAATGATATTAAAGAAATACGAGTTTATCTAATTAAAATTGGTCCAGATCGTAGGACAGGCAATATATTGACTAAGAAACTTTCTGAGGCAAATGATATTTTTATGAAATATTCTCATTATGTAGCTCAAATTACGAGTGAAATACAAAAAGGGAAAGTGTCAAGTAGTGAGTCGGAATTAATTTACAAGTATATCGAGATGTTTCAGAGTTTATATGCAGAAATTATAGAATTGTGTAAGTCTAATAAAACAGAAACCATGTCTACTTTTGACCTTAAAGTTGCGTTAAATTTATTGCCACTCATGACTGACGAGGAGGCTAATACCAGACAATTAATAGACAATATTGAGTATTATAGTTCTACGCTTTCAACAGCAGACTGTAAAAAGCAATTAGTTAATTTTGTACTTAAGAGCAGATTGTCCCAGGCTGCTAAATTACGATTATGTCCAAAATACTCTAGTGTGGATGACTTAGTGATTGACATGAAAAAAGTGTTATTGCCGCAAAAATCAGCCACGGCATTGCAAACTAAATTGACCTCAATGAGACAAAAAGATTTATCTATACAGGACTATGGTAAAGAAATATCAGAACTTTTCGTGCAGCTGACAGTTTCACAGGCCAACGGGCAATCCGAGAACTATAACGTATTAAAACCCTTAAATGAGCAATACGCGATTAAAAAGTTCGCCGATGGGTTGCGAAACCGCAGGTTGAGCACTATAATAGTAGCTCGAAATTACAGCTCTCTCAAGGATGCGATTCAGGCGGCACAAGATGAGGAGATAGCCTCGTCTCCAAGTTCGGCTGAAGTACTCGGTATGTATAATAATAACGGTAGATTTTCAAGGGGTTACAGGCATAACCGAGGTTATCGAGGTCATCCAGGTCACGTCAACCAAGGATATTCGCATCGTAGACCCTATCGTGGAGGCTACCACAACAACAACGGTAGTCGCGGTGGATGGAATGGGCATCGCGGCCATCAGCACGAGCAGGCCCCAGCCCGAAACCGCCAAGGATACAGGGGTAAGTCTTACTATAATTATAATAGAAATCAAAGGATGCGCAACAACGACCCTAATAAGGTTAATGTGATAACGGAACCGGAAGCAAACGTAGAATCAGCCAATACTTCGACTTGTGACAATAACAAGAAGTTTTTTCGTGGATAAAATTCTATCATGCAATAGTATTTGTTCAATTAATCTACCTATAAACAATCATGCATTCGAATGGTTACTTGATACGGGAGCATCGATTTCGGCGTTAAAGTATAAACATGTTCTAGAAGAGCACATTGCATATTACAAAGAAAACATTTCTATAAATGGTATCGGGGGCAAAGTAACAACAATTGGATATTGTTATTTAAATTTTAACGTAAATGGGCATCAATTGAAACATAAGTTCTATGTATTTGACTTCTTACCAATTAGGGCGAATGGCATCATCGGTCAAGACTTTCTGACCAAGTATAAAGCGGTATTGGATTTTAATCAAAACATAATTACTTTGTCTACTTATTATAATAAAATAAATTTATCTATAAATACAATTAGAAATCATTTAGAGATTCCACCTAGATGTGAGTCTTTACATTATATTTCAACAGATAATGAGGATGAATGCTTAGTTTGCGCGGCAGATATCAGTGATGGTATTTATTTAGCGAGTTCGTTGGTAAAGCCAGTGTGCGGTAGGATACCTATCAAGATATTAAATACCACGGAAGATTATGTTACACTTAAAGAAATTAAACCGACTATACATAGCGTTAGTGACTACAATTTATGTTCCTTTTCTCAAGGCGAATCAAATGCGTATCGAGTTAAGAAATTATTTTCTTCATTAAAATTAAATCATTTAAATGGAGAGGAACAAACATCAGTTGAGAATTTATGTGCCAAATACAATGATATATTTTATTTACCGGGAGATAGTTTGACAACGACTGATATTTATAAGCATTCGATAACTTTAAAACCTAATACGGTTCCAATATTTTCAAAACCATATAGATTACCACATGCTCAGAAAAAGGAAATAGATAGACAGATAGGAAAAATGTTGCAAGAAGGAATTATAGAGGAATGTAGAAGTGAATGGAGTAGTCCAGTGTTATTAGTTCCGAAAAAAATAGATTCTAGCGGGGAGAAAAAATGGAGATTAGTCATTGATTATAGGAAGTTAAATAATAGCATTGAGAATGATAAATTCCCTCTACCAAACATAACAGAAATATTGGATTCGTTATCAGGATGCATATATTTCAGTCATTTAGATTTGTATCAAGGTTTTCATAATGTAGAACTTGATAAGGATAGTCGAAAGTATACAGCCTTTGGTTCTGGTCAGTACCAGATGACAAGAATGCCAATGGGGCTCAAGACCAGTCCCTCATCCTTTTCCCGGATGATGACAATGGCTATGGCAGGTCTTGCATATGATAAGTGTCTTATTTACCAAGACGATTTAATAATATTTGGTCGTAATTTAGGAGAAAAAATTAAAAATTTACAGGATGTCTTTGAAAGGTTAAGGAAAGTGAATTTAAAGCTTAATCCCGTAAAATGTGAGTTTTTCAAAAAGGAAATGCTATACTTAGGACATGTAGTGTCTCGTGAAGGAGTTGTGCCCGATCCGGATAAAATAAAAATTGTCCAAAATTATCCTTGCCCAAAATCAGTCGAAGAAGTCAAGCGTTTCACAGCTTTTGTTAATTATTATAGAAAGTTTATACCGAACTTTGCGGAAAAAGCATATCCATTACACAAATTATGTAGGAAAAATGTGAATTTTATTTGGGACCAAGATTGTCAGAAAACATTTGAAGATTTAAAGCAGTGTTTAGTTTCTCCTCCTGTTCTGCAATATCCAGATTTTACGGAAACTAATCAATTTATAGTACAAACAGACGCTTCAGGTTATTCAATTGGCGCTATTTTAAGTAATGGAAATAAAAAACCAGTTGCATATGCCAGTAGAAGTTTAAATAGTGCAGAACGGCGATACCCAACAATCGAAAAGGAGTTATTGGCAATAGTTTGGGCAGTAAAATATTTCCGTCCATATCTGTATGGTAGAAAATTCAAAATATTGACGGATCATCGTCCATTAATTTATCTTTTTAATATGCGGGATCCATCGAGTAGGCTTATGAAATTTAGATTAATATTAGAAGAGTACGATTACTTTGTAGAGTATATAAAGGGTACGGACAACGCAGCTGCAGATGCATTGTCCCGGATTTCTTTTACAAGTGAAGATTTAAAGAATATGGGTGAATCTTATATAAATGTAACAACTAGGGCACAGGCGAGGAAAATGCAAAGCCCACGTAGTAGTACGACGACTGACAGCACTTGGCCTGATCAACCATGTGTAGTAGGAAGTCATACGAAACCAAGAGAGGCAATAGAACTTAGATTTAGCGAGGAAAAAGAGTTAGATATTTTGAGAAAGCAAAATAAAATTACTGAAGAGAAAAACGCATTTTATTATGTAGAAAGCAAGTCAACAATTTTTATTAATCCCGACTACCAATCACAATTGACGCGAGCCGCATTTGTGAGGCAGTTAGGTAGATTTTGCAAATTAATAGACGTCGACGAAATATGTATTATGAAGAATAGAGAGCAAAATGAGTTTATTAAAGAATTATTGAGTGAGATTAAATCGTCAAATGATAGGTACGTACCACGAATTTATATAATAAATGATGTTCGAAGAATAGACGATAAAGATGACAGGACAGTTATTCTTAATGATTTCCATCTCCTGCCCACCAGTGGCCACGCGGGCATGAGAAGGATGGTTAATAATATCAAAAAATATTTTTACTGGCCAGGGTTAGAACGAGACGTTCGAGAATTTGTAAAAAAATGTCCAAAGTGCCAGAAGGAGAAATATGCAAGACATGTAAAGGAGCCGATGGTTATTACCTCTACGGCAACAACAGCATTTGATAAAATATTTTTAGATTTAGTAGGACCATTAGATAGGGATAATTTTAATTTTTCTTATATACTAACCATACAATGTGAGTTGACTAAGTATGTTGTGGCACATCCTTTAATTTCTAAAAAGTCAACAGAAGTGGCTCAAGCTTTAGTTAACAGTTTTATTCTTCGCTACGGGTTACCGAAGGAAATAGCAACAGACAGAGGATCCGAGTTTATGTCTACAGTATTTCAAGAGGTTTGTAAACTTTTAAAAATAACTCATTTAAATTCCACAGCTTACCACCACCAAAGTATAGGTGCGTTGGAAAATACACATAAGAATTTAGGCTCTTTCTTACGTATTCAAACAGATAATCATCCAGACGCATGGAGTCAATGGCTTCCATATTGGTGTTTTTCCTTCAACACATCAGTACATACGGAAACTAAATTCACGCCATTTGAGTTAGTCTTTGGTAAAATATGCTCGCTACCCTGTAATTTAGATAACAATGTTGTTGAACCACTATATAATCACGAAAGTTATCCTTTAGAGTTAAAATTTAGATTGCAGCTATCCCAAAAAGAAGCAAGGGAAAATTTGCTCAAAAGTAAAATACATAGGAAAAATATTTACGACAAAAGTACAAATCCAATAGTTTATAAGCCAAATGATTTAATACTAGTCAAAAATGAAAAAAGTAATAAGATGGATAGTATATATTCTGGTCCTTTTAAAGTAGTGAAAGAGATGTCACCAAATGTCCAAATAAATAAAAATGGAAAATTAGATATAGTCCACAAAAATCGTACAAAATTGTTCACACCAGATAAATAATGTTGTATAACAACCTTGTATTTGTATAACTAAGTATAAGAAAAAAATAATAATACTAATAAGTGTACCTTTATATAACCATAATTAACTCTATAATTATATAAAATCATGCCATAATAGTGCAAAATCAATATTGTTTAACACATAATATGGAGAAAAAAAAAGCAAAATTGTATAGTTACAATTTAACTTTTTTTTCACCAAGGAAAGGAGATGTAGTGTGTAAACAACCTTATTGTATGTAACCAGCCTTATTTCGTATAAATGTAATCCTTATAATTGTGTAATCGTTAGAATAAAGACAGTATTGATTTAGCTCTCGGTGTTTCAATATCTCCTCGAGATCCCGCCTTACATGGCAGATAGGCAGATTGATTTTTATTGATAGAAAAATGTTGATTATGATTAGGTATAGTTATTATTTTGTATGAAAACGAAGCATTTGTTGATATTATCTAACTTAAAAAGATCGTTACCAAATATTTTATTAATCAAAGATTATTATACGTATTAGTTTAAATGATTAGAATAACTTTATGATGACTTTTTATTGAGCAATTTTTTTTCGACTGGTTGTTACTTAACCCTTCATAACTCAACAACATAAAAACTAAAAAATATTCAATGGTACGGTAGCAAAAAATAAACAAAGAAACACGTATTTTTTAGTTTAAAGAAAATTTAATCAGGGGGCTATTTATTAACGATTTTAGGGAGTGTGACAGAAATGTCACATTGTGTCATAACACTCCTCTAAGACGTATGGAATGCTTTGAAGCAGTTGTTTTGCTTGTTGTAGCACAAGGCAACTCCACATTTCTCACAAATCGTCTGTGATACGCCAGCACAGTTGGGATATTTGCACCTTATCCTCTTCTCAGCCCATATAGGCCAATGCCCCACCTGATCCTGCCGCACAGCTGCTGGGGGTACATACTGAGCTGGGCCTTTATGTTTTTTGGCTTGTATGTCTTGCTCAATGGTTCGCCGTTTTTGATTGGCTTTGGTCCCGAGCTTGCACAGAACCAATGCAATATCCTGACGAAAATCAGCTGATTGCAGCATTGGGTCTTCTTTTTTTTTGGCCTTATGTACTCTTTTATATAAGAGCCAGGCATTGGACATAACAAGATCTAAAAAATGATAGAACATGCGAATCTGCCATCTCTTGCTTCGCAGGCGTATTTTGTACCTGCCCATGATACTGTCGATCAAATCGACACCACCCATATGGCGGTTGTATTCTCCTACGATATGGGGTCGGTCGATAGTCACGTATTTTTTGTTCGGCTTGTCGTATCTTGAAACCTGTGTCTTCGGTAGCTCTCCCACGAAACTAGAGGCGAGTGTGACTATTTTGTTATCTTTCCAGGCTACTGTCGATATCTCTGTGCCTTCCAGGTTTCCAACATATTCGACCGAGTACCCGCGTTCTTTTTTAGATATTTCCTTGTCTGTTGGTAGTTTGCAGTCAGGTATACGATTTCGTCGTATGGTTCCGAGACTAAGAACGCCTTGTTTGGCTAAATATTCCAGAAGCGGCAGAGACGTGAAATAATTGTCAAAATAGATCCGGTAGTTTTGATTTCTTGGTATTTCACGCGAAAGCCTGACGACCACATTCGATGCAGCACCCAAGTCTGGCTCACCAGAAGCAACCACATTTTCAGCTCCTGTTTCAGGCTCAAATTTGTATGCGAATCCGCTCACGCCGCAAAGGACATATATTTTATATCCCCATTTATTTGGCTTTTTGGGATTGTATCTTTTCAAATTCTGCCTTGCTTTTGTGGAGCAAATCTGCTCGTCTACACATAGGTATTTTTCTAGAGGGATGTTCTGGCAGGTCTCATTTAGTTTTTTGACTACTGGTCTAATCTTGAATATTCGGTCATGATCAGGGTGTTCTCGTGGAACATTTTTTGTGTTATCATTGAAATGAATAAATCGCCTGATCTTCTCAAACTTGTTGACTGCCATTGTTTCCTTTACTAAAGGTGTTCCTATACAACCGTGCCAATGCTTCGTAACCCTTGGAAGATGTACCAACGACATGATATACACTAGTCCAATGAACTGTTGAATATCGGTCTCTGTGACACGAAAACTCATGTTGGGATCTTTTTGGACTATGTAAAGATTTGTTTGGCTAGCAATGACTTCAATCAATTCTTTGGGAAATAGTTTGAAGAAGAATTGGATTGGTGTTTCGAGGTCTAAAAACTCAGGCGACAAGGTTTCATCACCTGTAAAACGTAGCTGTGGCTCGTTTAGTTCAATATTTTTCTTCCTCCAGCGTACATTCAATTTCTTTTTGGTTTGACGACGTGCTGATGGTCCTGGCTGAGTAGAAGAAACGGGAGAGGGTGGTGGAGACGAATTACTGCCACCGCGCTCCAGATCTTCAATAATACTATCAATGTTCATACCTTCAATTTCTTCTGCAGTTTCATCCTCGAATGGGGGTTCCAAATCCGGCAAATATTCGGGATCTGCCACGCTGTCGTCATCGTCTTCAAACCCATCCTCACTGGCCTCATAGTCCAAAAGAAATTGTTCAATTTCATCTTCTCCTATACTTCGGGAAGTCATCAAAATACGACCCTTGTTCTGCATTGTGACAGAAATGTTACAAAGAGAAATTCAACTCGAACTCTCACAAATGGCTAAAATTATGCGTTACCGACAATAAACAGTGAAAACCATGAACTTACCTACTAGAATCACCAAACAAGCCGCAGTTATTTTGTTTTTTTTATAATATTTTCGATTTTTGAAAACTACGCAACGTCAAGTCCGTTGAATTGTCACCAACTAAAGTTTGAACGAATTTTCAAACTACTAACGCCATCTGTGTTTCACGATGTGTACTAGAAATGCATAGAACTGTTTGTAACCGTTGTGATACATTGATGTAAAACGGAACAAAAATAAGATTTTGGATTTTATAAGGACTTGAATGGTTTGTTACAGGACTGTCACATGGTGATATAAAGGGTATTATAATTATTATGATTAAATAAGAGAAGACTGTTATTATAATACTTGCATTGTTGTCAATTATGATGGTACCTGATTAATAATAATATTTTAACTAATGTTACTGTAAGTAAAAAATACAGGAAGAAATACATTTAATTGTTATTTTATTTAGTTTCTATTACCCTTCTATTCTATCTAATCCAGTGGCCGAAAACCAAATTCTTGGAGGCCGAAATCTAAAATATGTGGCCGAAAACCGGCGTTTTACCCATTTTTCACATTAAAAAATAATATAAAAAAGAGGTTTATTTGTAGGAACCAATGAGTTATAAAAACGAAAACTACATTATATAAGCTATAAATTAACCGCAATAGCCCCCGTTAAAAATAATAGCAGTATTTTTTTCTAGTGCCTTAATGTTGACAACTCTGCTAAAAGGCCGAAAACCGGCGCAACGACCCTATCTCTAAGTAGTCTGTGATCCCACCAGATTCGTGACAGTATTTACTGACTCGGGAGCTCCAAGATGAACATAAAGTTCGGTACACACCAAATTTATCTCGCTACCAGAGTCAATCAACGCATTTACTTCGCACTTATTAACAAAAATCGTTTTGCAGGAATTTTCAAATCTAATCTTTGCCGGCGTTTTCTCTTCAACGTAAACATCAGTGAAGTTGGTGTCAGTCCCCACTGACATCGCCATCTTGTCACTGTCACTGACGTTGGTACTCCTGTCAATGTCGTCAGTTGTGCCAACCGCAGCTTCGCAAATGTTTGGAGTGAAGTCGGTCACACACATAGTACGTTTTTCTTCGTGAAAGTTCGGTTTTCCGCCCCGTCGCTCTCATTCTCGGTCTTGGGTCTTTTCATTCGTAGACCGAATGCATTGCGTCGAAATATGTCCAAATTCGTTACACTTAAAACATTTAAGACCCTTTTCTTTATTTGGACACCAGGACGACTGATGATCTTTTTCACCACAGCTGTAACATCTCTTATTCCCCGTGCCATTTTCATGACTTTCAGGCTTCTTGTGTCGACTATGACCACTGTTATCCGTCCTCATCTTCTCTTTGATCGTCTCATATCGTCGTTGCGCGTGCAAAAGTCGCTATGTGTTATTTAGTTAAATTCCGTTTCTTATGCAGTTTTAATCGTTATTTCAATACACACATACTGTAAAAACAGCTATGTGATAAATGCAATATTTAAAGAGTTACGGAATGTAGCTATGTGACATTCATACATAGAAATTTCCATATAAACACGCTAAGTGTTATAATTTACATAGCTAAAATAAGTTTACTAAAGTGGAAGTAAAAATTGCGCCCGATATGTGCTTCACTGCACATAGCGAGTATTTTGGTCAAGTTCAGACTCGCTCGATCACGAAACGCCCAGGTCGTGTGTCACATAGACAGTTTTGTCGATGTAATTGCTCATTGCAATTCTAGCAGTGAAGGAGAACGCATTCAAAATTATTTGCGCTATACTAAATAGTCGTAAAAAAATAAAAAGGTTGTTTGTAAGTGTGTAACGTGCTTACGTATTTATAGCAGTACCGAAACCGACCGAAATAATGTAAGTAAATTAATATAGTAAAAGTTTTGTTTTTCTAACTACCTAACAATTTTACAAAAAAAAATCATACATAACCTCTAAACTAACAGACTTATTGTATAAATTGCTGTTTCAAGTTTTACATTTTCGTTTTGTTCGTTATACGTTATTGATAAATTAATTATACCGTATAAATTGTTTGTAATTAACAATACATTAACAATGTTAATATAATTATGTCACGAGAGTGTACTAACACTTTATATTTTGGGTTTCTTTTTTAACACTAAAGCAACATGTGTGCTAGTCCGCTAAACGTAACATAATAGTTAATTATTATGAAGTAATTGATGGCGGTTTGTTATAATATTACTATGTACGGATTTTGCTTTAGTTGCTTTTATTTTTCTGGGTATTTACGTGGTGTGTACTAACGCTTTTTATTTTGCTACCTCTTTCAGATATATTTTTAAATATGTCAAGATTTTATAGAAGCAAAAAACTAATATCTTTATGTAGAGAAGATGAACGACAGGAATCAATTAATCGGTTGGCCAGAGAGCTCGAAAGAGAATCAGGTTTACTGTTTCAACCATCTGAAATATTGCCATCCAACAGTGAGGACCAAGATACAATGGACATTACTAGTGTGCATATTGAACATCCAAATAATATTTCAACGGCTGGAGTGGAAACTACTGCAGTTTACACAGGTACTACCCAATCTATAATAACTACAACAGCAGTTGATATTAGTGAGATTGTTAACCCCTGCTTGATAACCCAAAACGATTCTGAAATACCCAGCAATGGAATCCTAAGTTCAGGAGATTCGAATGAAGTATCTTATCAGTTAAATGATCAAACTGGTTGCTTAGAGCCTATAGTTCTCGAAAAAGAGAATATTTCTAGTAATTTACCTGAAAAAGAGGGATTTACAAGTGAGACAAGAAAGAGGAAGAAAAATCAGAAGATGAGGCTTTTGGGAAAACATTATACGGGACATAAGGTCAACAAAGTTGATAACGTTACAAAATTAGAAGAAATTTCAAAAAGCGACAGGCAACTAAGAGAAAAGCCATGTACTCACGGGGCAGAAAAGAAGTCGGACAGGAGTTATTTGTGTGCTGCAATAAATGATGAAATCAGGAAAGATTGTTTCAGATACTTTTGGCAACTACCAACATGGGACGCTAAAAAATCATACATAAACGGACTGATTCAGGCAAGAAAGATATTACGACGACGAAAAATTTCTATAGATGTACAGAGAAAATCTTTTGGGTTTGATTGCTATTTACCAGGCTTTAACGGTGACAAGGTTCGTGTTTGTAAGGAATTGTTTCTGGCGACGTTTGATTTGAAAAAAGATATGTTTCAGCTTTGGATTAGATCTAATATAAATATATCAGAAAGTAGTGAAGGAACCCCTGTTCGAAGAATAGATAAGGTCCCTAACACACCAGGAACTACGACTAGGGCACTCAAATCTGATTCTGTTCATAAGTGGCTTGAATGTGTACCGAAAGTTCCAAGCCACTACTGCCGAGCAAATAGTTCCAAGATATATGAAAGAAAGAAAGAAAGAAAATATGTTTATTTGCGGCAAACATGACGCCAAGAAAGGACAAATATACGAAAATAAACAAGTTGCCGGAAAATATGCGTCACATTCACGCAAAACGGCCATCACTCAGCATAATGCTGCGACCCTATGCGAGACAGAGCCCCAGCGCTGATTTTCAGTGACAGCCGGCGTTGACGTCATGACGTCAATCGGTGCAGCACATAATGAGTGGACAATAACAAAAAAATAAATAAAATAAATACTTGTAGTGTGAAAAATAAATACTTATATGTTGAAGAGTCTTTCGAATCTTTCAGCCACATGCATTCTGTGTATACTTCATGGTGCCAGACTAATAATGTGGATGCTGTGAGGAGAAAGAAGTTTCAGGAGATTTTAAAAGAGAAGAAAATTTCTATTTTTAAGCCACGCAAAGATCAGTGTGACATTTGTGTTGGCCACAAACAAGGGAATATTCCTGACGACGTTTATCAGCTTCATATTATAAAAAAAGATGAAGCTCGAGCAGCTAAAACAGAAGCAATTAACCAAATTTCAGACGATGTGATTGTAGTATCAATGGATATGCAAAGTGTTTTACTATGTCCTAAGCTACTTGTTTCAGAGCAGTACTATAAAATGAAACTAGCGCTACATAATTATACTTTTCATGTTAAAAACGACAAAAACGTATATTTATATGTGTGGCATGAAGGCGATGGAGGAGTAACCGCAAACAATGTCACTAGTTGTATAATTGATTTCATAGAAAAATATTGTTGTCAATACAAAAAAGTAATTTTGATATCCGACGGATGTGCCTACCAGAATAAAAATAAAACACTTTGCAATTCATTATCTAACCTCAGCACTGCAAAGGGCATTATGATAGAGCAAATTATCCTAGAAAAAGGGCACACGATGATGGAGGTAGACAGCGTACATTCAACTTTAGAAAAAAAGTTTAAAGGCCCCATCTACTCTCCATCTGACTATATATCGCGGATGAGAGATGCCAGACCATCACAACCTTACATTGTACATCACTTAGAGTACACATTTTTTAAATATTATGAAGATGTACCCGGTGGTTTTTCAAGCATAAGACCTGGAAGAAAAACCGGCGATGCAACGGTAACAGACATTAGAGGACTTCTTTATTTCAACGGTGATGTGAAGTACAAACTACGCCACACAGATGAGTGGAGCAATTTGCCGCAGAGGAGGACAAACACGGCACCCATAAGGGAACCTGTAAGCCTTTATTATGGCCCACTAAAAATTGATTCTACCAAATTTAGTCACTTACAAAGTCTAAAGCAATACATGCACCGCGATTACCACCTATTCTACGAAAATTTGAACCATTAATAATGTTCCATATTTTGATCTCCTTATTATTGATTTTGTTTGATTCAATAAAGTGATAATGTCATTTGATTATGAAATGTATTGGTTTTTTATTTCCTTTCTTATTAATTATTTATTTCTAAAAAAATAGCTATGTGTCATCGCACAGCCAGTTTCTTTAAGATTCCATATAATTATAAAGTAGTTATGTGCGCTAAATTCACATAGCTTGTATTTACGACTCAAATAAATAACTCTATGTGTCAAATTTGCCTATTATGTTTAATTTTGACATTATTAATAATTTTATCTATCCAAAAGTTATCTAAAACTACGTAAATTTGCTATATGTATTAAAGTAAAAATAAATTATTTGAATACACTGAGTATTTTTCGAGAAAATCAGTTTTTTGCGTCTCCTGTAAAGTGTGTAAAAAACACATAGTGACTTTTGCACTCGCAACGACGATATATTTTTATTTTCTCCTTCAATTCTGAGTATGTCGTAACTCCGTACAACAACATTTTGTTAACTTCCGAGTCAATTATGCCGTCGATAATGTATTTTATGGCTACATAATCGGGCATCTTGCCGCGTTTTCCCATCTCCTTCATGACTAGCACGTAGTCTATACAACTTTCGTCCCTCTTTTTCTTTCTGGCGGCCATCATCTCATGAATCGTTTTGCTGTCCACCAAATCTGGAAACTCTTTCAGTAATCCAGCCTTTAAATCTTCCCAACTCTTAAATGGTTTTTCAGACCTGAGCCACAGTGCAGCAGTTCCGACTAAAGCCCTTCTGGCTACGATCAGGGTTTGTAGGGGCGACCACTGAAAAATCTCGGCATTTTCGTCAATGTCCTGCGCCCACTTGGCTACCGAAAATGTCTTGTCTTGCCCACTGAAATTTGGGACAAAGCTCTCATGGAAGACAGTAGCCTGATCACGGTGAAACCCTTGCCTAGCCGATGTGGATGCGTCATTTTCGTCTTCGTCGTAGTTGGCTTGGCGGCGAGTTTTCCCATGTTTCGGCGAATTCCCTCCCATGATGCGTGTTTTCGTCTTCTTACCGTCTTTTAGCTATCTGCTCGTCTTTTGTAGTCGTCTTTTGTAATGGCGTCTTGTTCAAAAATTTGTTTTTTGAAACTCCGAAACTTGAAAAGTTGCCCTATCCCGGACGAGCCCCCAAAAAGTTGTGGGATTTGGACTATATTACAAGTTACAAGAATCAAAATCTGGAGTTCTTCTTAATTAATTTATTTTTCTCTTCGTCTTTTTTCTACATACGTCTTATACTTCCTTCCGTCATCTGCCTTCTTCTTTTTCAACTTATTCTACTTTTAAACATTCATTCACTATATCTTTCGCTCCTTGACTAATCTTACATTCATCTCTGTCACTCGTCCATGCGTCACACCTGTCATCCATCTTCACGTCCCGTTTCACTACCTACCATAACATTCCATTCCTACATTTATAATCAACAGTCTGTTACTGGCCATCTGCGAGGTCGTCACAGACACACACATGTAAACCTTTCAATAGTTTAAAAGCCAATGCAATCTAGATTTAGGTGTTCTCTTTCATTATAACGCTCATGCTGAGCACACCTGTATTAAGTAATTTTTTTATTTTTTTATTACGTTTGCACGTTCATATTTGACTACCTAAAGTACAGCCACATTTCGCCAGTTATGAAATAATAATTATGCTGTCCCATGAACACTAAATGCGCCATTACGTTCCTTATAAATAGGTTATATTAAATGTTTGCTGGTTTTAACAGCAATCTATGTTTATGCACAAGGGTCCTATCAGACACTGGGAGTGCTCAACAAGTTGCCCAGCAAACAGTGTCTGCAGTGTTGGCAGAGGTTACTGTTGCCTTAAACAACATAAAAATGCGAAATAAATACCTACATGAAATTTCCTAAAACTGCAGCCGAACGGAATGCAAATAGGGTAAGGTATGTACTTATAATTAGTAATTACGTGATAAGATATTATTTATACTATGAAAATAGTCATTAAATGTTACCAATGTTTTATTTGCAGATTTTATGAAAAGTTTGGTATCCCAGGTGTGTTAGGTTCACTGAAAGAAATATTTAACCTAACTTCTTCGACTATTTCAGAAATAATCAAAGTAAGTGATTTGTCTTTATAAGAAAAAACAGCTTATGTTATTTCAAGTTGGTTTATTAGTAAAAAAAACCTTTTATTAACCATAAACATACCTACTGAAATAAACAAACGTAAGTGGTTACAGGTTAGGTTAAGTTTTGTCTGTGTTAACCAACGGGCAAAATAAGGTACAATCTATTATTTTCTGACGAGCTCCAAGACTTGCATTCCAGACCAAAACAGATTAATACTAAT
Organism: Lithophane semibrunnea; assembly: GCA_947363905.1. Taxonomy (NCBI): domain Eukaryota; kingdom Metazoa; phylum Arthropoda; class Insecta; order Lepidoptera; family Noctuidae; genus Lithophane; species Lithophane semibrunnea. Next base: position 1,191,460 of record OX376199.1, on the reverse strand, counting down.
TGTTAAATGAAACCAATGTACAGAAAAAATGGAAAGATTTACAAGATTTTAAAGCTATTTTACTAAAAGACTCACTCTTTTTAGGATGACCTGCCTAACACTGAATACTTTTATTTTTGATTTACTAAGCCTTATAAACTAATAAGGCACTTACCTGAAAGGTTTTCTTGATTATTTTTAAAACCAAGACTGATTGATTACAGATAGTAAGTTGATTGTAAGTTTTTTAATTTGAGCAATATTTTTGTGTGGGCTGTGTTTATTTTATAAGAATATTTTGTTTTTGTTAAAGAGATTTTTTCAGTTTATTAGTTTAAACACATTCCTTTGTTAGCCATCCACGACAGACGTTTTAATACTACTACTAATATTATTAATAATTTCTTAAATTTTATTTTGTAAAGATTTTCTATGGGTTAGGTTTTTGATCTCACAGGTGCTGTGTGTTATGATAATTGAAGAATAATTTATTATTGCAAATAAGCGTTGCATAGCTGTTGATTTTATAAGATTTTTTGATACTTATTAAAATAAAAGTATTTTACTGAGCGCCAATTTTTATTTTTATTTTCATTCCAATAAACAGTAAGTCACACAAAAGTTAATGTTAATAAGGCGTACGTCCGATCTTTATCAATCTAAGGTGTTATATCTAATAAAACCTTAAAATTATAAAGTAGATACGATTAGTCATATTTCGGTACAACATTAATTTTAAGTTTTCTAAGAACGTCATATAATAAAAACGTTATTTTCGCTTCCTGAACAGTTGTCAATTTTGACTTACGCCATTATAGAGTTAGGTCGACGATAATCAAGCAAAGCACCGTTGCCAAACTGCCACAGTTGCGATCTCGCTCTAACACTATAGCGTTAGGAGGTAATGAAGACGTCAATTCTGTAGTACATTGCATCTTTCTCGCTCACACACGCTGGCGTTAACGTCGCAAAAGCCATAGCTTCTAGACCTCTCATTTTTTGCATAGAAAATGCTTACGTTGTTGATACTATTAGAATGTACTTATTTTGCAAAATTTTCTAATATTTAAGGCCGGCTTTTGAGTTTTTATGAATGGAACGAATCGTGTGTTTGAATCGATGCGCGCGACGCTGCGCAGAGCGTGCATTTTTAAAGAATGATAAAATTTCAATCAAATTAGTTCAAATTTGTTTTGAGCGGCTACTGGCGCATCTTTTTTGCTTAGTGTTGTGGTTAGTTTTTGCTGTGATTACCTTTGTTCTGAAAGTGATTAAGAGATTTTTAACATTAAAATGAATTCGGAAACGTATGCAATTGTTCCTTGTGGAGGATTAAAGTGTGTGCAATCGTTACTCGGAAAGGTAAATACTTTCGAGTTTTACAGAGAAATATAATCTCATTACTTCACCTAAACCTACCCCTGATTTGAGTATTTCTCAGAACTCACTACTAACTCGCACTCACGACTGTCGAGTGACAGGTGATTGCGTGAAAAGGTGGCAAAACTTAAAAAAAAAATGTAAGTACTTTTTCGTTTTACATCTTTTTGTTCAATATTACAAGAATCTTAATATGTTGACTCTTTATGTATAATTAACGAGCTTCTTTAGACATATTATGTACCTATTGTGTGTGTAGTATTTGTAATTGAAAAGTTATACTAGCCGAATTGTTGCGGGAGGTGGGTGGTCTACAATTAACCAAATCACTTTTATTATTATTATAATTTGTAAACGTAAACTGGCGGCGAGTCGAACCACCGACCTTCCGGCAAAACAGACTACTCGGATATAATGTGAACACCCACGTCCGGCGTCCGGTTTCAGGGCAAAAAGACTGATCGGATAAGTGGGAACGGGCTCTTACGGTCTTTTTATTTATCTCAGATCTAGACACGCGGCTGCGTGTCAAAGCCAATATAGGTACTACAACACTGTTTCTGTTCCAGGTTTATGGAATGTGGGGGTTCAGACTCGGCTCCGAGCACGCCATCCGCTTCGCCGGCGCCTCCCTTCGACCACCTGCTGCGCGTCTCCCACCACCTCCTCCTCGTCGCCCTCGTCGGATCCTCAGAGACGAGGAAGTGGACCTTCTTGTCAATTTAGGTAAGTACTGCTGATTGTATTACTTTGGTTTGGGGCTATGGGCATACTTCTTGTTTCCACCAGATTTTGTAACTATCTATCATTTGTTACAGGAAGCGAAGCAGGGTCTGACGAGGACGACGGCGACGACGAAGACCTCATCTATCCAGTAGTTCCCAGGGTGTTTAGAAGCACCCTGGAGACTCCACTGGATGCTGAGGAAGCGGAGATTCTTTTTCCGCTTCCTCAGCATCCAGTGGAGTCTCCCCCACAGACGTCTACTTCCATCCCGAAATCGCTGAGGCCGCCATTGTACCTCTAACGGCGACGGACCAGCCTTGGAGGTGGTATGATTTTGAGTGGAAAGACTTTCCGGATTCCCCGATCCCATCTGAATCGAGGAGGGAAATCTTTTCCGAGATTAATGTTGGTCCGACAATTCCATGTGCCGACCCCTATGATATATTCATTAACATATGGGATCGGCAATTTGTGGAGTACATTCCCTCGGAAACCAATAAATATGCTCAGCAGGTGGCAGCCCAAATGTTCAACAGCCACAATGTGGCCGATGAACTATACACTTATTTTGCTATTATACTTGCTATTGGGATTGTGGTCAAGACCGGTTTAAAGGAATATTGGGAAATTGGGCTGCCACCCCTGACATATTTTATACTCCAGGCTTTAGCGCACATATGTCCATAAACCAAAAAACAGTGCCAAAATTTGTACCTACAATAATAAATAAATGGCCTGACATAAAAAAAATCATTTTAATCAGACAAGTAATTCAAGGCCTTCGAAGTACTATAATTATAACACAGGGTGGCAGGGACATCGACGGTACATGATTCTGGAACCCCATACGTTGAAATTTTTCGTCGGTTATATAAATAAAAATCAGCTGTTCCATACATTTTATCCGCGTAGGTATTGCACTTTTTTATGAAACCGCAGATTTGTTTTAGTACTTTAAAGTATAAAGCTAATTCGTAACTGTATGTTTTTGCCCGTCACGCAGAAAGAACTGATGAAGACTGTCACTGACTTTGAATCATATAATTTTTTTCTTCAACCAGTTGTATTAAATAATGAAATAGTAAAATCATTTTAGTTTTAATACGACTAAAAATGTCATAAAAACGTTGCCGGATTTAATCCTTTTTGGCTAACATACGAAAAAATTGCTCTGAATAACCCGACTGCTGCAGCAGTGAAATAAACGCAATCCATCACACGAACAGAATATAACTAATTATTTAGCAACAGTGAAGAACCACTGGCTGGTAATTATAAGCCATATGTTTTACGTAGACATTGTTAAAGTGTTAAAAGGGGCCGTTTGCAAAATCGACTGATTTTGATCAATTATGTTAAATGTTTTTGACACAGGGTAAAATAACCCACACCCACATTTCACCAGTTATGAAATAATAATTACCGTGAACACTCAATGTGCCATTACTTTCCTTATAAATAGGTTACACTAAATGTTTGCTAGTTTAAACAGCAATCTGTTTATGCACAAGGGTCCTATCAGGGAGTGCTCAACAAGTTGCCCAGCAAACAGTGTCTGCAGTGTTGGCAGAGGTTACTGCTGCCTTAAACAACATAAAAATGCGAAATTATAAAATTTCCTAAAACTGCAACCGCTCGCTAGTAAAAGCTATTCCCTGATCCTCTAGATTCTGTGTACCCCGACCAAGAGCTTCTACAGCCTGTATGGACATGCATCATCATCTAAAATTGAGTGCAAAAGAAGTACATTTCTTTATATAAGTGTGAAAGTGCTTTGAACTGAACAGTGCGACCTTACGCGCAACCTAGCTGTGGACTTTTATTAGTGTCTAATAATTAAATGTTTTAACCTGTATCCAGCTGGTCTTAATTGTCATCATCCCTATCTATCAGTTAACCGCCTACGCATCCTACTTGTAACGCCCTAGCCGTTACAGTGGCAAAATGCAAAATACTATGAAAATAGTCACCCTCCTAACCTGAATACACTGCCATACGCGGCCATAATAACATCAGCTCAACGTTAAAAATTCGTAAAAATCGCAATAGGGTAAGATGAACATTATTCCCACATCAATTCTTTGTTGTAAACGGTCAAATGTGTAACTGTTCCCACAAAATGTCACTGTCGTCTTTTTCTTTATAAGTTGACCTACAGCATGGTCCAAAAGAATCGTTTTCGAAACGAACGAAGTAAAAAAAAAGGAGCTGTCAAAGTTTTACTTTCAATGTTTTGTCAAAGAGATCACTGATTTATGTGTTTTCGGATACCAACTTATGTGATAATGCCGAAAGAAGCGAGAAGAGAGGACCAAAATTCAATGTAGTACTTGTAAAGTAGCGCTGTGTGCCAAGAATTGCTTCAAAACCTTCCATAACACTCCATCTCAATAATATTAAGTGATTTTGTAACACTGGCAATAATATTGGTAACCCATAGACGATCAAACATACTAAAAACCTCGCGTCCAACTCTGTTAAAAAAATAATAAGAACGCAGCATTTTTTAGTTTGACATTCTGTGGTTCAGTGCCGGTGTTGTGCTATGTTTATGTGTATTGTGATGGATTTTCCAACTAAAACCATGGTAAGTAAATGATTAAAAAAATATCATAAAATTTCCGTTTATCAAACATTTAAAAAAATGTATTTAGGCATTTAATTCTCGAGCCGGAATTGATTGAGCGAAAACACAAAGGTGGTACCAAAAAAAATGTTTTGCCCCGTTTCAATAAAAAAAGGTACATATTTATGGGAGGAGATGATCACTTTGATCATTATAGAGCATCATACACCGACACCGACATAATTGGCACCGACTTTTTTAGTTTTTGCTTGAGGCAGCTGTGATCAATGCATACATTGTTTATATGATATCCCATTCAGAACGGTGAAACACTCACAAGGAATTTCGACTGCGATTAGGCCGGGGGCTGATAAAACAATTTCACTTCACGAAAAAAAACTTGCTCCAGTATTCAAAACCAGAAAAGGGTTGGAGGTGCCACTGCAGTACCCGCGGAAGTAAGAAAAGTGGATGTTGGATCGCACATCTCACATGCCAGATTTGTCCAAATTGCGGAGGTGTAGGATTTGCAGTACACCGGCAAAGGAACGCAGCAAATATATTTACAAAATTTTTAAGGTCTCTTTGTGTGCTGCGCCTTGCTTTGAAATGTTCCACCAATAAATAAACATTTATATTTATTTGTAATTTTATTTATATTTTAATAAAATAATCACATTATGTTACTTTCTTGCCCCTATGACTGGATGTGTATGAAATATATTTCCCATATGTAGGGAAGTAATTTCTGGACAAGAGGATTTATTTTGCCACAAAGGACATGACCAGTTCCTGCATTCGAATTCGGGAACTTGTGCAGGATTACAGTAAATACACTAAGATTTAAAAATAAAGATCTAATTTATCATGGATAAATTATTCCGAATAAAGCCAAGGTTAAAATATCTGCAAAAACAGTATTTTAAATGTTTCCGCTTTTCTTTTAGAGTGCGTTTCATCAAATAGTTCCTATGCCGTAATGTTGGTTCCACTGTTGTAGGACGAACATTTGTACGTTACGGCGCCACCTAATAGGTCCGTTGTTAATGTGCCAACATTACGGCATAGGAACTATAATGATGAAACGTACTCTATAAGTACTTTCCGATTTTGACGTTCCGTTGTATCGATAACCATCCGGTAACCATATTAAGCTACACATAATATAGGAAAAATAAACTAAGAAGGAGTTATTTTCGATCAAGAGAATAAATGACATGGAATATAATTATAATGCATGTTTTGTTTATAATTAATTTGATTTATTTACACTCATACAGGTTAGGTTTTTATTGATATTTGTGACGATCGAACACCATATAATAGGTAATCACTGTGTATAAAGGACTGCTATTTCTTTGACAATGCATCTGACATTAGTGGCGGGATCAAAGGCAATATTAAGGGAGCAATCTTTTCTATAAAATACCCAATTAATCGATTCGAGTCAAAGCATGAAAAATCGATTCACAAAAAATATATTTCTGAATTGATATTTTATTATACCCTTTGTAACTGTGTTTGTTTAATAATAACATAACATAACATCACGCTTCTAATCCCTGAAGGAAGAGGTGTACCTATACACCCTCATTTCGCTAGTTATGTTGTAAGTCCCGTGCAATAGGGGGCGCGCCTATTGCCATCAACCGGGCAAAAATCCGGACTCCACTTGCTACTGAGATATTCCAGATGGACAAACCCAATAACACTTTGCCTGACCCGGGAATCGCAACCAGGACCTCATGCTCAGGTCCTGGGTGCGATTCCCGGGTAGGTACAGCGCTACAGCGCTTGTGACCACTAGACCAACCAGGCAGTCACATGATTTCGATTTTAGTGTTCGGGAAAAAATCGAGTATCATTTATCGATCTCAGATCGCCATTCACCATCCCTACTTGCACATCCGATCTTGGCGTCACGTTGTGTTTACAGTTCGTTGTGTACTGTCGATTTTTGTGCTCTATTTCTAACGACCATTGGTTTTCTTTACGAACTGATATCTTCAAAGCCTGATTACCATTGCTATATAAAAAGGATTCATCTGTTTTGCTCTACGATTCGATTAAATGGATATTATGATGAGGTGCGTAAACTGTGGCATATTTCGTAAGGCGGATTCAAAGGCGTATTATTTCAATGCCAACCTTACCCCTGCAAGCGAGACTTGCCCGGTGGTTAAATAATCAGGTATGTACAGTCACGGACTTTAATTGATGAGCCACCTGGTACTGTTCGCATTTTAGCCGTGTAATGCAAATCGGGTTTATTCGGTTCCCGACACGCAAAATGATATGTCTTCGTATTAGAAATTATATTTCATATCTTTACCGGTTGGCTAACCTGAGAGCAGAACTACAAACTTGACAGCAGTGACTACTCAAAGTCAACCAATTGCAGGTTTAGCAACAGTAACCTAGCAACGATAAACAATTGTTGCTAGGTTACTACTGCATAGTAACGTTAGCGTACGGAGAAATTCTCTGACATCGATATTTCAACTGTCACTGTCTTCAGTTAATTTTTCAGAATTATTGAGTTAATGAGCTATGATTCAAAGGAGGTCAGTATCAAATAGATTGGATAAACTTAATGCAACATTGTATTTATTTTTATCATTGAGAACTTATTAGTCAACCTCTATGGATAAGACTATTTCCGATTAAAAGTAATTTATTTGTCATCTTGATATTTCAACTGTCACTGTCTTCAGTTATGTTTTCATAATTATCGAGTTAATGAGCTATGATTCAAAGGAGGTCGGTATCAAATAGATTGGATAAACTTAACGCAACATTGTATTTATTTTTATCATTGAGAACTTATTAGTCAACCTCTATGGATATTTCCGATTAAAAGTAATTTATTTGTCATCTTGATATTTCAACTGTCACTGTCTTCAGTTATGTTTTCATAAATAACGAGTTAATGAGCTATGATTCAAAGGAGGTCGGTATCAAATAGATTGGATAAACTTAATGCAACATTGTATTTATTTTTATCATTGAGAACTTATTAGTCAACCTCTATGGATATTTCCGATTAAAATTAATTTATTTGTCATCTTGTTTACGAGCTTGCGATTTGAGTTCGTGTTTAATCGTGTAATCTCGTGAATGTATGAAAGTAATTGCCAGTATACTATAGTAGTCTTTGGAAAGTAAACAAGATGACAAATAAATTACTTTTAATCGGAAATTTCCATAGAGGTTAACTAATAAAGTCAACCTCTATGGATATTTCCGATTAAAAGTAATTTATTTGTCATCTTGTTTACGAGCGTGCGATTTGAGTTCGTGTTTAATCGTGTAATCTCGTGAATGTATGAAACTGCAAAATTGAAAAGTTTGAAGGTGGCTCATCAATTAAAGTCCGTGACTGTACTTAAACTATATTGGAACAATACTATTTAACAACAAGACAGCAGGTATAAAGTCTGACACAGCGGTTCGATTGCATGTGAGCCAGCAAAACTTAATAAAGCAGCGTTTATTTGGGGAAAGGGTGGCAACGCATCAGCAAAAACCCTGCTATGGGCGGCGGTGATTGCCTAATTCCCGTAACTAAAAACGTTCAAATTCAAGTTGCAATCTCATCTCAGTGACAATAAATGTCAAAAACTTGTCTTAAACTCGATAACCACAACGCCTAGCGCCATCTCATATCGAAAAGCAGAGTTATTTAGTGAATCTTTATTTTTCTCAGTTTCCTGATCTTTTAGACTCGTGAAACTTTTTTATCTGGAAACTGTAGAATACAAAAATTGCAAAAATAAAACAATATTTGCTGCACATTGATTTCGACACCTATGCAGGCGCCCATAGTCCCACTGGTCATGTCATTTTCCTGAAAAACTGAAAACATTTGGGGATGAAATGATTTACAATCCTACAACACTATACACCATAATGACAAATTGACTGCGTTTTTGTTTCAAACACCCACAGTTTGCCCATGCAGGGTTAAATGTTACCAATGTTTTATTTGCAGATTTTATGAAAAGTTTGGTATCCCAGGTGTGATAGGTTCCTGCCAATGTTGCGGGTTAGTCCGAAAGGGATACCGGGACCTTGGCAACAGGCAACTGAAGGAAAACGGGTGGGTTTTAGTCAGTAAAAGTCTGACACGCCCTTCCGCTCCACCCAGAGTGGGAGAAGGCATTGGATGATTTCCCACCCTCAAAAAAAAAATAAGGTGTGGTAGGTTGCATTGATGGGACTCACATAGCTATAGTAAGACATATTGATCATGAAGAAAGATATTTTTGTAGAAAAAATTATCACTCTTTGAATGTCCAATTAGTCCTTTCAAACACAATAATAATAAAATATAAGTAAAAATCTTTTTAAAAACAAGCTTTTATTAACTAAAAAGTACTAAATAAAAGTGTCGTAAACATAGAACTTTAATATTTTCTTAAAACCTTGAGGCTTATATTCAAGTTAAGTGTAAGAAGGACATTTACGCCTCAAGCTTTTAAGAAAATATTAAAGTTCTATGTTTACGACACTTTTATTTATTATTTTTTAGTTAATAAAAGCTTGTTTTTAAAAAGATTTTTACTTATATTTTATTTTCTACTTTTTAGCATTACGATTTGTTTAAATATCTGTTCTATCATCTTCACAAATCCAAACAATTAGGTTTTCTCATGGCCACCTTCCGGCTCCATCATCAGGCACTGAACACCACCTAGTGTCAAAGCACTTGTTAATACATGACCAACGAGTCCAAACACTATGGTGCTTTCTGGTTCGATTGATGAGTTCCCATGGCCACCTTCCGGCTCCATCATCAAACGCTGAACACTAGCTAGTGTCAAAGCACTTGTTAATACATGACCAATGAGTCCAAACGCGATGGTGCTATCTTGTTTGATTGAGTTTTTCCCATGGCCACCTTCCGGCTCCATCATCAGGCCCTGAACACCACCTAGTGTCAAAGCACTTGTCAATACATAACCAACGCGTCCAAAAAAGGATGGTGATATCTTGTTTGATTGAGGAGTTCCCATGGCCACCTTCCGGCTCCATCATCAGACCCTGAACACTACCTAGTGTCAAAGCACTTGTCAATACATAACCAACGCATCCAAACACTATGGTGCTTTCTGGTTTGATTGATGAGTTCCCATGGCCACCTTCCGGCTCCATCATCAGACCCTGAACACTAGCTAGTGTCAAAGTACTAGTTAATACGTAACCAATGAGTCCAAACACGATGGTGCTATCTTGTTTGATTGAGGAGTTGATAAAAAGAAATTCAAAGAATTTAAAGTTTCTACTGATCTTCGTAATGTATGCCTTCGAGAACGATTTAAGAAAAATGTACAGAGGATTGATGTTCATCAATTGATACAGAACTTTTATGAAGACGATATTAATAGTCGCATTACTCCCGGTAAAAAACAATACACTCGTAAGAAGAAACATGGAACCGTCAAACAAATACGATATCTTTTAGACTCAATGAAAAACTTGCATAAAAAATTTTTGGCCGAAAATAATAACATTAAAATCAGTTACACCACCTTTACAAGACTCAGACCATTTTAGATTTCTCTTCCAGTCGATGATCGTGATACGCGTGCCTGTACATTGCATACAAATTTTAACTTATTGATATCAGCACTTAATAAGAATAATATACTTCATGTAAAGGATAGCCAGAATTTGCTTATGGAGATCTGTTGTGATAAATATAATATTGATTGCCTTAGTCGCAATTGCGTTATTTGTAAAGACAAGACGGTACCATATAAAGAATTCCGAAATGATCAAAAAATACAATACTTCGAATGGGAAAGAGATTCAAAGAAAATAGATACCAAGGAAATAAAAATAATCAAGAAGAAACCAAAGAAATCTGACCCACGTAACTTGATAATAAAATTAGAGAATAGTTTCCCTAAATTTTTATCGCACACAAGTAACATTGTCAACCAGTATGTTACGACTAAACGTTTGAAAGAATCACTTAATAGTAACGAAATGTTGATTCACATGGATTTTTCCGAAAATTATGCTTACAAATATGCGGAGGAAGTTCAGAGCATGCACTTTGGTGGCAGCCGTGGTTAAGTATGCCTTCACACAGCGGTGGTTTATCTAAAAAACTAGTTGCGTGCGACTGAAACTTACTCCCTTTGTACAGCCAGTGAATGCACCCGTCACGATGCAGCAGCGGTGTGGGCTCATCTAAATCATTTGATTAAATATGTTTATAATAAATCACCACAAATTGATCGTATCCACATTTTGACAGATGGCCCCTCTAGCCAGTATAGAAATAAAATATATTTTCTATATTTTACCGCAATTGAAGAATGACTTTCCACAATTAAGCCTTGTTACTTGGAATTATCAAGAAGCTGGGCATGGCAAGGGTGCCCCTGATGGCATCGGTGCAGTAATAAAAAGGACTGCTGATTATCAAGTAAAGTGTCAGCAGGATGTTGGAACCTTTGCTGCATTTATAGACGTCATTCGAAAGAACGTAAAAAATGTAGAAATTGAAATTATTGAGGAGCATGAAATTAAAACAAAGGAATTAATGCTGCCCAAAGATATCGCTACTTTCAAGGGCACTATGGAAGTTCATCAGGTAAATATCGTAACAATCACTATTGATGCAATATAATTAATATTCAAAAAAAAATGATGATACGTATATTTAATATTTTTCTTTCAGGTGGTGTGGGCTTCAAACTCTACGTATTTGGAATTTAGGAAGCAGAGCTGTTTCGAATGCTTAAATATGGCTTGCACACATAACAAGCATATAAGATATTTTAAAATATATAAATCTACTATTGGAACTGAATTAGATAATATAAATACAGTACCGGAAAACAAAAAAGTACGGATACTAAGCGACATAACAATTAGTTATGGCAATATAGCTTCAAGTGCTTCAACGTCCCACGCACCACCAACTGTAGTAACGAGTCTTCGCAGCGTTAGACGCTCAGCCTGGGAAAACAGATCTTTTGTGGTGTGTTTGGGACATAAATAACGTACGCCCTTGTGGTCTTAATGTTTACTGTGTTTTATTTATACAACAATTACAATGAGTAACCGACATGTTTTTTCTACGACACGATAACGAGGGCACAGATATTATAATAGTACGTACAGATACCCAATCCCATACAAAGAAATGACACCACCCTAAGTCTGGCAATTGAGCTGACTATTTTTCTTCCTCCATTTTTTAACAGATGGCAGCATCAGCGAGTCACTAATTGCCAGAGACTGTAGTTTTACAACGCCATCTAGGAGTCTTGCCTAGGTGTTCAATTTTTATATTTCTACGTATAGTACTAGATTAAAAAAAAATGTTGTTTGATTTTCCTTAATGAAACGACTTTAAACGCAAGTTTAAAGTGACCCTGTCATCACTTGAGTAAAACGCCATCTATTGCAAAGAGCTCTCGATAAAATGATTAATAGATGGCTACTTTATCATTATAAGGGTTCGAATTGAAGTAAACGGCTTAATTTAAGTTTCTTGTTGAAAATACGAGATTTATGAGAGTAAATACATAAATCAGCATTAAACAAAGATGTTTTGATTTTTACTAATATTACCTCAGCCAAAATTTGCCGTATAACGCTTTGTAGTGATTGTTAATTTCATAGTTACTTATGCTGCCATCTATGATTTTTTTTCAAGACTAATTATAATTTGTTCGAGTTGAGACCCCATGACGAGGGTAATGTCACTTGAACAATGCACTGCGCGGGAAAAAGGCCGGCACACACGTCAATTTTGACGTTCCTTTTGACACTGACGTTTGACAGGTGAATTGGCAAGTAGCAGCGCCAACATCCTCCCCCCTCTGAAAGTCCTTGGTTTGAGGACTTTATGTGGCTTCAGTTGTTGAACCGGGTATCTCAACAGGTAGAGGACATATTTTTGAGAAGGAACGCTGTACTTCTCCGGTTGTTGTTCGAATGGTGGTAACACGTGATACTCCATCTCTTCCAGTATAGACTCGGATGACTCGCCCGTGGCGCCATTTTAATGGTGGCACGTTGTCTTCCTTTATGAGAACGAATTGGTTGATATTGACTTCACTCTTGTTGGACTTCCATTTTGTTCTAGTCTGGAGCTCGCTAACATATTCCTTTGACCAACGTTGCCAAAAATGTTGACGCATTTGCTCGATTCGGTCGTAACGAGGTAAACGATTTGTAGCTGCGTTAGTGATGTCGTCGCAGATCGGGCTGTGAGCGGACGCCCGATCAGGAAATACCCCGGTGTCAATGCTTGGAGGTCATTCGGGTCTGAAGAAAGAGGTGTTAGCGGGCGAGAGTTTAGGACAGCCTCAACTTGTATCAATACTGTGTTAAACTCTTCAAACGTGAGATAATATAATACTTTACAAAGTAAATATTCATGTGAATGTTTGAATAAAATGTCAATGTAAATATAAATATAAAAATCCGGAAATAATCTTGGTCAGATCATTTGAGGACCATGTAGATTTGTGTCTGAAATGGTCTTTTGAGGAAAGAACCATACAGATTTGAGTGGACCTGTCCAGTCAGTGCACGCATTTGTCAGTAATCGTGTAACTCAACTCAGAACTTAAGGAGCTCGACGACTCGACGAACAATACCAAAGAAAGGACATTTGGGTAGGCCGCCTATAGTACTCAAACTGCCAGATAAATAAAAAATATGATCCACATAGTCCTCAAATTCACAATAATTAAAATAATAATAATATTATACTTCACAAAGTAAATATTCATGTCACTGTGTAGGTATATAATAAAATAAAAAGTTACCAAAAATAACAAACCGCGTAAGTAATTTAAAACCAATAAAAAAAAAAAATGTAGAAATTGGAGCAGCTCAATCCCAAGCCTTTTTGTCCTCAATGTAATCTTTAATGGTATAAAACGCTTTTTGGCACAAAATACGTTTAATGAATGTTTTGAATTTATTAAGGCTTAGATCTTGTACGTGGCTTGGAAGCTTATTGTAAAAGCGTATACATTGACATCTGAACGAGCCACCTATTTTCTTGAGCCTTGTTGTAGATACAGGGTGTCCCATGGGAAATTTCAAACTTTAAATATGAATTAAAAGATTACGGTTGGCAGGAGAGGGGCGGAGCGAGCGGTAACAGGAGCGGGGGTCGTGCGGATTATTTAGTAGCAATGGATCGTTGGTCCGGTTCGCACCGCGCTTACGCTGTGGAAGCGTATATTCAAAGCAACGAATCGCCGACTGTGGCAAGGCGAAGATTTTGTGCTCGATTTAATATTCGTCGTGTGAGTGAAGCTCCAAGCGTACAGCTTATTCGAACATGGGTTGAGAAGTTTCGGCAAACCGGATCTACAGTAAATAATCCATTACCTGGCCCGTCCAATGCGATATCAAACGAAGAAAATGTAAATTTAGTGCGGAACGCAGTCATCCGAAATCCACGGCGATCGATTCGTAAACATGCTGCTGCTTTGGGCCTTAGTAAGTCATCCATACATCGGAGTATGAAACAAAAACTTAAGTTCCATCCTTATAAGATGCAGTTGGTTCAATATTTAAAGCCTAACGATTACAATTTGCGAAAAACATATGCCGAAACAATGCTACAGCGATTTCGCACTATTCGGACACTTGGTAACATAATGTTTAGTGATGAGGCTCATTTTCATCTGCAAGGCTATGTGAATAAGCAAAATTTTAGATATTGGGCTCCAGGAAACCCACATGAGACACATGAACAACAACTTCACAGCCCAAAGGTGACAGTGTGGTGCGGAATGTCTATGAACGGAATAATCGGGCCATATTTTTTTGAAAATAATGGTCGCTCAGTAACTGTGACATCTCAACGTTACTGCAACATGATTGAAATATTTTTGAACCCAGCATTGCAGAACCATCCAGGATACAATAGAAGAACCTGGTTTTAGCAAGATGGCGCGACAGCTCACACGGCAAGGGCGTCTTTAGAGACTGCGAGGCAAATTTTCGGAACAAAAATTATCTCAAAGTTTGGAACCATCCCGTACCCACCAAGGTCGCCTGACCTCACGCCCTTGGATTTCTTTTTGTGGGGCTTCTTGAAATCTAAAGTATACGACCCGCCGCCAAGGAATTTGAGTCAACTCAAAAGGAATATCCATACTCAAATAAACCAAATCACGTCAGAAACGTGCAAGAAAGTTTTTCTCGCGATGAAGCGTGCGTTGGAGGAGACTGTACGAGCAGATGGGCGTCATCTCGACAGCATCATTTTTAAAACTTAAAATCCGCATGATTTCTTTATTCATTTCTATCATTAAAAGTTTTCTATAATCATAGATTTTTTTTTCATTAATTTTTTTAGTTTGAAATTTCCCATGGGACATCCTGTACAACAAATTTGTGTTTGTTCCTAGTATTTATATTATGGATATCACTGTATTTTTTAAACAATTTCATATTTTTATGTGCATATAAAAGATTTTCAAAAATATACTGTGAAGGCACAGTCATTACATTTATCTCCTTAAATTTCTCTCTGAGAGAGTGTCTCGGACTTAGTTTATAAATTGATCGAACAGCTTTTTTCTGGAAAACAAAGATAGTCTGAATGTCAGGGGCATTTCCCCACAACAGAATACCGTACGACATTACACTATGAAAATAACTAAAGTACACTAAACGGGCGGTCTCTATGTCAGTTAAATTACGAATTTTTCTAACAGCATATGCTGCGAAGCTTACTTTTTTTGACAATTTATCTATATGTGGGCCCCACTGAAGCTTAGCATCCAAAGTTAAGCCCAAGAATAATGTGCTATCTTCGCCCTTTATCAACACATTAGTTTTCACCTGCCTAACGTGAGGTAGCGTAAACTTAATGCATTTGGTTTTTTTTTCATTAAGAAGTAAATTGTTAACATTAAACCAGTGAACTACTTTTGCGATCGGGCTATTTACATCGTCAGTAACCAGCTGCTGACGTTTAAGTTTAAACAAAAGCGAAGTGTCATCAGTAAACAACACTATCTCATGATTATCCTTTATGAGGTAAGGCAAGTCATTAATATAAATAAGAAACAAGAAAGGACCAAGAATTGAGCCCTGTGGGACTCCCATTGTTACTATAGATCCGGGAGATCTTTTCCCATTAACGTAAACGCTCTGAATCCTATTACTCAAGTATGAAGTAAGAAGATCCGTAGTGGCGGAGTTTCCTGATTAATGTTTCATGAAGAACGCAATCGAATGCCTTAGACAAATCACAAAAGATGCCCAAGGCATCGCATTTATCTTCCCATGCATTATAAATATGTCCTAAAAGTTCAACACCGGCATCAGTTGTTGAACGACCCCTTGTGAAACCGAACTACTTGTTATGTAACAATTTATGTCTATTAAAAAATCTTTGCAATTGCTCTAAAATTAGCTTCTCAAATATTTTACTAAAGGTAGGTAGTACTGAAATAGGTCTATAATTTGTGGGGTCTGATGTACTACCTGATTTAAACAAAGGTATTATTTTACTATTTTTCCTATGGTCAGGAAACTCCCCACAGTCGATACAATTATTAAAGATAAGAGCTAAAGTAGGTGCTACAATGTCAATAATAGACTTAGCAACTTCTACAGAATTACCCCACAGATCTGCAGTCTTTTTTACATTTAAAGTGTGAAAGGTTTTAATTATGTCTCTACAGGTAATATGTTCAAAAAGAAATTCCGATTCGCAAACATTAACATTTTCCTTAAGCAAAGACTCAGCAACAGAAGGTGATGAGTTTAGGGATTTAGTAGTAGAAACGGGAATATCTGAAAAGAAATTCTCAAAGTCCTCGGCGACTTGTGAGTCTGATTTTATTATGTTGTCATTAATAGACAGGCTGTAGTCAGTATTTCGGTTACTAGACCTTCCCGTTTCACTATTAATAATATTCCAAGTCGTTTTAATTACATTACTACTGTTTTTAATCTTCGAACTCAAATAACGTGACTTGGCCATACAACAAACTTTTTTAAATAATTTTGAATAATTTTTAACATATAAATTAAATTCAACAGTGTTTACATAGGTCCTTTCACTCGGCTCATAAAGCCGTGTTCTACTTTTATGAATACCAATGGTAGCCCCATCACTGAAAGATACATTACTATTAACCGAGATAGTCTTGGGAATAAAGGTGGAATTAAATTGTTTACAGTATAAATTAAAAAAATCATCATATAGATGACTAGGATCAGTAAATTTGACAAAACTGGTAATGTATTAATTAGTTTTTCTTTAAAAACCTCCAAGCGACTTGCAGTTTTGGGGTTAAATGTTATATCCTTTTTAGCCACTTTGTTGTTTTTGATAGGGATAGTAACCCTTTGCCCGCAATGATCAGAATCTAGTAGATTTATAATTTCTAGTAGATTTTTAAGCTCTACATTAGAGAACACTGCAAAAGTTGTTTCATTCTTTGATGATACCGTTTTGATATTCGTTGAGATTAGTCGCGTCGATCGCGTGCTCTACTTAAGTGCAAAGTGCAGACGCAGCAAACCAACCGCGCCGGCCGGACCGCGCTCGCCGCAATGACACACACAATTACGTAAGAATTGACCTACATATCAAATTATAATTAAGTGATATTTATTAACTCGCCAATAACATGGCTGAGACCTCCAAAATTAAGTTGAAAACCGAAAATGAACAAATGCTGTACAAATACTTCAGCGCAGAAAGAGCAGATAATGAAAAGCTGCGTAAGGTTATTTGTGATATGGAAAAACAAATAGAAAGCCTCCAACAACAAGTGAGGTATTTACAGCATAAAGCACAAGAAAGTACAGCTGCAACCAGTAAGCCAGGTGAGCCAGTAAAAAATCCAACACAGTGTCCTGAATACTGCACGGATGAGGAGGAGTTAGCCAAGGAAACTGAGTGGATCAGGCAAAAGAGCAGGAAAAAACGGAAATTAAACACATCGCCCACTCACACTGCCAACATTGAACACCTAGAGACTGCTCAATCCGAGAAAGAAAAAATCAAAAAGATTCCGCCACCTCCGCCAGTAGTAGTAGATGGCGTCGAGAACTACCAGGCCTTGTTTGACTTACTGTCGAAGTCTGAGTCTAGTGATAAATTCACTAATAAAATGTTGAACGGGAAATGCGTTAAAATAAATGCAGTGAACGAAGACGCATATAAGTCTATAACAAAGTTATTAACTGAAAATAACTTTCTGTGGCACTCCTACGAAAACAAGCAGAAAAGGCCAATAAGAGTTATGGTGAAAAACCTTCATTTTACATGCAAGCCTGCTAGAATAATTGAGGACTTACAAACTAAAGGTTTCCAGATTGAAGATGCAGCAAACAAATTGAGGTGGAAAAATAAGGAGCCTCTGAACATGTTTATGCTGACTTTTAGAAATGACGAAGACATAAATAAAATATATAGCATTAAGTCAATATTAGGATGTAAAGTAGAAGTACATCCTCTCCATACTTCGAGGCTAGTACCTCAATGCAAGAGATGCCAGGCGTACGGACATACACACAAATACTGTTCTAAGGAACCTAGATGTGTCAAATGTACAGGCAAACATCTGACTGCTGATTGCAAAAAACCGGCAGACGAGAAGCCAAAATGCGTCCATTGTGGGGATCCACATCCAGCTAATTACAGAGGATGTATAGTTGCCCGGGAAATGCAGGGCATAAAGAACAAACATACGAAGAAGCCAGAAATAAAAAGTCAGCGCAAAATCAACGAAATAGTGCAAACTAGCTCACACTCGCAAAATCATTACGCGACACAAAACCCTCACAAGAAAACGTATGCGCATATTGCAGCCAAAAGTGTCAACCTCGCGAATATTCGAGAGAATGTTAATGCTGATAAAGGTATGGATGGAAAGTTGGACGAAATTATTAAATTGATGTCCTCATTTAACGCTCGATTGAATAGAATAGAAAATAGCGCTACGAATGCTATTTCCAGACCGACAAAATGAATCCATTAAAAATAATGGCATGGAACTCAAACGGACTACTTAAACATCAACAAGAATTAGAAGTAGTCTTGATCACAGAAAACATCGATGTATGCCTTATATCTGAAACTCACTTTACTAAGCAATCATACATAAAGTTCCGAGGATATAAAGTGTACCATGCACTGCACCCTGATAATTCTGCCCGAGGTGGTAGCATGGTTGTAGTCAAAGAGAATCTCTGCCATCATGAAGAAGTTAAGTATGAATGTCATGAAATTCAAGCTGTGGCGATTTGTATTCAATCTCAACTGTATCCAATCACCGTAGCGGCCATCTACTCGCCTCCGAGATATAATATAAAAAAAGACCATTATGTGAGGTTCTTACAGAAACTCGGACAAAGATTCATCTTAGGTGGCGACTTCAATGCCAAAAATATGCATTGGGGTTCAAGACTAACCACCACTAAAGGAAAGGAACTTATGAGTGCCATGAAAGAGCTAAAGTGTGAAGCTATATCTACCGGAAAACCAACTTATTGGCCAAGCGACCCACGGAAAGTACCAGACTTAATAGACTTTTTTATTACTAAAAATATATCTAGTAATTACTTAAGCATCGATGAATGCTTTGACATGAATTCGGATCATTCTCCCATAATTTTATCAGTATGGCGTCAGATCCTACGCACAGAGAGCAATCCCACACTTGTAAATACTTATACAGACTGGGAAAGTTTCAGAATAGACTTGGATAATACAATAGAATTAAGAGTTCCATTAAAAACTCCGGAACAACTAGATTTGGAACTAAGTAAATTTACAACTAGTATACAGCAAACTGCCTGGAACAGCACACCGGAAAAAACACACCGGGTCAAAGCAACCGCCTACCCTGCAGGAATAAGGTGTCTTATAACCGAAAAGCGGAAACAAAGAAATAGATGGCATCAGACTAGATGTCCACAAGATAAAACACTGCTGAACAAGCTTACTAAGCGTCTTACGACAGAAATTCAGCACTACAACGACACCTTAACAAACAACTACCTTAGCCAATTGACGACTGATACCAAAACAGGCTACTCGCTATGGAAGGCTACGAAGCACATGAAACGCCCTATTATACAAATTCCTCCTATTAAGGAAGAAGATGGAAAATGGGCAGTGACGGACCAACAAAAGGCCTTAAGGTTCGCTGAGCATTTAGAACAAATATTCCAACCAAATGAAGCCCAGAGCCACGATGCGAAGGTGATACAGAGTGTACAAATTAGTTCAGATATTAAGTTGGTTACCCCAAAAGAAGTATCTAGAGAAATTAAGAGAAATTTTAATCGGAGAAAATCCCCTGGTTACGACTTAATTACAGGGGAAGTTTTACAAAATCTCCCACGCAAAGCCATAGTCAAGCTTACCACGCTCATTAATGCTGCATTTCGATTAAAGCACGTTCCTGACATATGGAAAGTAGCTGAAGTCATAATGATAGCCAAGCCTGGGAAGCCACCTCATGAAACAACATCTTACAGACCAATCTCACTATTGCCTGTGCTGTCAAAGCTATTTGAGAAATTATTTCTAAAGAGATTGAAACCTCTAATCGAAAGTGAAAATCTCATCCCCGATTACCAGTTCGGATTTAGAGAACAACACTCCACCCTCGACCAAGTTCACAGAATTACAAGTATTATTGAAAGAACACTAGAGGAGAAGAAGGTGTGCTCCACGGTTTTCCTCGATGTAGCCCAAGCTTTTGATAAAGTATGGCACGAAGGCCTCGTATATAAACTAAGAACGATGCTGCCTCAACAATTTTCAGACATCCTAGAGTCTTATATATCAAACAGATTGTTTAGGATAAGACAAAGAAACGCCTACTCAGACCTTAGGCAGATAAAAGCTGGAGTACCACAAGGGAGTGTACTTGGTCCGGTCCTGTACCTACTATACAC
This sequence comes from Lithophane semibrunnea, assembly GCA_947363905.1. Taxonomy (NCBI): domain Eukaryota; kingdom Metazoa; phylum Arthropoda; class Insecta; order Lepidoptera; family Noctuidae; genus Lithophane; species Lithophane semibrunnea. The sequence continues at coordinate 1,170,891 of OX376199.1, read as the reverse complement.
CTGCGATATTCCTGAGCTAGAAAATAATTTCATTGCAACCTTTGCTGACGATACAGCTATCATGGCTGTTGGAAACTGTCACGAGGAAGCTGTAGAAAAGGTTCAAGATTCCATAAATCGTATCTATGAGTGGACTACAACATGGCGTATCAAACTAAATGAAACCAAGTCTATCCACATTGACTTCACGAATAAAAAGCCGAAATACTTCCCGGTATTCATCAATAACCAACAAATACCATACGCGAATAGTGCTAAGTATCTCGGTATGACCCTGGATGCAAAACTGCGCTGGAAAGAGCATGTCAAGAAGAAAAGAGCAGAATTAGATATTCTATACAAAAAAATGTATTGGCTACTTGGTAGACAGTCGCCATTGTCAATACCTAACAAGTTGTTGTTATATAAACAAGTTTTAAAGCCTGTATGGACCTACGGTATTCAGCTGTGGGGCTGCACCAGCCAAAGCAATCGTCAAATCGTACAACGTTTTCAAAACAAAGTACTAAGGGACATAGTCAATGCTCCTTGGTATATTAGAAATAGTGACCTTCACCGGGACCTCAAGATGGATGTCGTAAACATAGTTATACAAAAATATGCAGAAGCTCATGAACACAGACTTCATCATCACGTGAATGTTGAGGCAATTCAACTCCTTGACAACACTGAATTAGTGCGAAGACTAAAAAGGGTAAAACCTTTCGAGTTAGTTTAGTGCAGTGTAAGTGACTGTAGTGCAAATGCTGACTTTTATAAAGAACACGTGAATCAAGTGTCTTTCTCTGTACTTATAGTGAATAAGAAAGACGTTATTGGACGATTTCTTAATTTTATAGTTACTTAGCAGTTTAAGTTATATTGAAATTACTTATTAGCTAATAGGCTAGATTGTAATGTAAATAAAGTATTACCAACCGTGATACTTTATAAAGGGAAAAAAAAAAAAAAAAAAAAAAAATTCTTTGATGACCTGTTCGATTCAGTCAATGGAACAGGCTTCAACAAGACTTCTAAAGGAAAACCTTTAAGAGCGTTCATCCGTTAGAACGACGCTGTAGTCAAAATTGGTGATTTCCGACGGACAATAAAACAATAATGTGTTTAATTTGTAGACAAGATATTGAAGTCATAGTATTGGGAATTTAATAATCTAGTGCATGGCCGAAAAACATTTTCAAATGTTTGTATAGTTTTCTCATTAGAACAGTTTTTATTCAAGCCTTTTTTTAAACTAGCGCTCGACGGTCTACGCAGATGCTAGATATTAGTGAAACCATAAACGACAAACTTATAACAACATTACTATATAAAAAACAATAATATTTATTAGTGCAAGGCCGAAAAAAAAAAACGATTACTGTAAATTTTCATTCAAGAAAAGTAAATTCAAAAATGTCATTTTTAGCCACTTTTCGTGGTATTAAACGTGTTAGTTTAGGATGAAATCTGAGGTATTTTTGTTTTTTTTTAGACTTAGTATAATAATACATTTACGTTCTAAACGATGGTTTACTTTTTTTTTAATAACATTTATTTTTAATTTACTATGAATTATTTAGTACTGCTATATAATTGGCGCGGCATCAAGCCAGCGCTCAGTGCCGGCCGAGGCCTTTCAGAGGTAGGGCTCCCGTCGCCGCGCGCCGCATAAAATATTATCGTAGTTTCGCGAGTTTTTAGCGCGACTGTGACGTATTGATACTTTTTATTATAATAATATATTTTTATTATTTAACAAAACTTTGGTGAGTACATATTTTAATGTAATGGTATTCAATTCACTTAAGAAGATTAAATTAGACTTTTTATGTATGTTTTCGTTTTACTTTTTTTCAGGTATGGCTAACAAAAGGCGCTATTAGGGCAAAAGTAAAAATAAAAATCATGAAAGTTTGGCCAAAGCTAATGAAGCTAAAAGGTAAATTACCGAGGAGCCAATTTTTTTTTATGAAACAGTAGCAATAAGATAAAGCTAATATCTGATTCGTTGTTATAGGCAGAAAAAAGAAGTTGAAATATTCAAAACCAGGACGTAAATACAAATGATGTTGTAAGTTTTAATTATTTACTTCTTTATATATTATGGCACTTTTTTGAAATTTCATATCTAGACAGACAGACACGTATTTCCTTTATTTTAATTGAGCAGTTATTAAACCAAAAATAAATAAGACATTTCTTTATTATGTATTTATCTCAAGCCGACAATCGATCGCCGGTCATAGTGCTTACGGTTTGTGTCGCTATATTATTTTCAGACTTAAGGCTCTTACAAACAGGCGCGTCTTGTCGCGCGACGAGATTATCCGTAGAACAATTTCTATGAAAACTTCACGGAAATTGTTCTACCGGTGTCGCGTCGCCCCTGTCTGTGGGAGCCTTTAAACATAACTGACGAAATGTGGGTATATTATAGGTACACCTCTGCCTAGTCCAACTGGGAAACAAGGTGTGTGTGAGTTGTGATTTTATATTACCTATGCATATTATTTTCAGACTCAACAAAAAGAAAACCTTAGTGAAAAGACACTGGATTTTCAAGAAAATTTGCAGGCATCAGAAACGGCTAAATCCACTAGGGAGAATCAAATAGTTTGTGAAATTGGCGTTGATAAAACCCTGAACCTTCAGAACGCTGCACCATTATCTCCAGCTCAAGATTGTGACGCAGGGAATCTTGTAAGAATTACTTGGTCATTTATATACATATTTCAACACAAATAAAATATTTTAGTTATGTTGTTATAAATTTGCAGGTTATTGAAGAAAATATTTCATCGGATAACAAATTAAAAGGACGTCGTATTATAGATTTTATGTTTTTTATGGATCAAATCAAGGCTTTAAATAACCACAATGCTGCTTTTGGCTGTACTATAGACAATTTCCAATTTGTGAAAGAAGTTCAGGGTGGTTTACATTCAGATTTTTTAATGCAGTGCAATATGTGCCACATACAATTAAAATTACAAACATCTGATCGTTCAAATGGTAGTATGGATGTTAATCATGGTGCTGTAAATGGAGCTATAATGATTGGGTGCGGTCAGTCAAACTTGGATGAACTTCTTGCTTCTGTGGACTTGCCACTTTTAGGTCAAAAAAGATATGCAAAATGTCACGATGAAATTGCTAAATGGTGGGAAGAAACCGCAGAAGTAAGTATGCAGGAAGCTGCAAAAGAAGAAGGAGAAAGGCAATATCGTGTGGCCAAGTCAAGGATGGGATTCCAATCGTGAAGGCCATTGCTGGTTTTTGTTGGTCAAAAAGGTCCTATAAAAGTAACTACTCTGCGTCATCTGGAGTATCTGCTATTGTGGGACACGAAACAGGCAAAGTACTTCACGTGGCTGTAAAAAACAAACATTGTTCAACTTGTGCCCAAGCAACATCAAAAAATATACCGCCAGTGGCACACGATTGCCTTAGAAACCATACTGGATCTTCCACTAGCATGGAACAGTCTGGTATTGTCGAAGGTTTCAAGACGTCAGTTGCTAAACGAAATTTAATATACGGGACATTGATAGCCGATGGAGACGCAAGTACCTACAAAAAAATATTAGAAAGTCGACCATACTCTAAAGTGAATGTTGAGAAAATTGAATGCACAAATCACTTATTGCGTAATTTCAGTGGTAAGCTTATCAACTTGGGTAAAGATACGGCTGTTCCACTGGCAGAAAGAAAGTTATTGATAGTGGATCGAATGAAGCGACTGCGAACTGCGATAAGATCAGCTGCACGCTTTAGAAACGCCCAAAATTCTACATTATCGGACAAGATTATCAGCTTAAAAAAAGATATTTTAAATAGCCCAAAGCACACTTTCGGGGACCACAAAGAATGTGAAGCATATTACTGTACTGATAAAAAAAAAGAAGAAGAAAATCTAGTACCAAAGGCAAAGACATTGTTTAAAAAAATTATGGAACCTACAAATTGCCTTGCATTTAAAAAGTTTGCTTTATAATTTGAATAATAACAGGGCAGAACAGTTCAACAGCATTGTTGCGAAACACGTTGGTGGAAAGCGCGTAAATTATTCTTTAAAAAAATCTTACACTGCACGATGTAACGCAGCTGTTGTTTCTTTTAATTCCGCACGGCCACAATACGTCTTGTATAAATCAAAGTTTAATAAAAGCCCAGGTATTATTTTAAACCTTTACTTATCTGATTTATTGTTATATAAGATTAATTAATTACCCATAATTTATAGGAAACTCATTGAAGCGTATTGAAATGGCTCGTTTGAAAAGGAAGTTAAGACAAAAAACACATCGCATTCCTAAGAAAAAAATACTGTTTGATACAGACAAAAGCTCCTACGGAAGACAATGTGAGCGGCCGGATATGCCTACAGAGGAATACAATGCGGCAAAAGACGAGTTTTTGAAAAATCTTCAAGAACAAGTGTGTATTTACGCTATACTTCCATAAGTTCAGTTATATATTGTACATTGTTCCTGATAATATAAAACTTAAAAATATATTTCCGAATTTTATGTTATAGGTAAATAATAGACAAGAAGTTGAAAGGGATACTGTACTTCAGGCAGAGAGTGCACTTTGGCTAGAGCTAATACGATGTTTATTGACAGCATCTTTATTTTGTAAAGTGTGCAAACGGCGATCGACTATTAGCCCAGCACCTTTAGTAAAACAATGTCTTTACTCATATTCCTTGGACCATGTCCCCAGTATTCAACATGGAAAAGTAAACGAAAAAGTGGCCATAGAACAGCTGGAGGTACAAGAAAATATCACGGTACAGAAATGCGGATTATTTGTTGATGAGGAGTTATTTTTCTTGGGTATGCACTACCATTACATTTATTTCGATATCTATTGTTTTCGTTTCACTTGCTTCTCTATACGAGTAGGTTTTAGCTTTTTCTAACAACCCGTTTATTTTCTTATTCTTAAATTCTATTGTTAATAAATAAATAGACTATTGAATTTCAAATTATTATGATTACAGGTGCTTCGCCGGATGGACTGATCGAAGATGATGGCATCCTCGAAATTAAATGTCCTAGTTCGGCATTTGGATTAGAGGCAAATGTAGCTATTAGCCAAAAAAAAATTAAATTTTGGAAAATAGATGGTTCTATAAATCGACGCCATGACTGGTTTTATCAAATACAGGGGCAGCTGCACATAACTAACAGAAATTACTGTCTGTTTGCTGTGTGGACAGGCAAAGATTTCGAATTGAAGACAGAAAAAGTAATCAGAGACGATCAATTTTGGAGGGAAAACATGGAACATCGACTAGTCAGTTTTTACAATAAATGTATATTACCGGAAATTGTTGATCCCCGAAAAGCTAGGTCCATGGAACTTAGAGACGATAAATATTAAAATTTCATTTTACACGAAAATGGTTTTATTTACTTTAACCTAACTAATAATAATTTAATTGCTCATTTATTACAATAAACTAAAAAAAATTGTCCCTACTTAAGCAAAAACGCAAACATTCCCTACTAAATATAAACTGGCAAAGTATCAAGTTGATTCAATGCGGTTTATGATACGCGCTGCAACACAGACGGCTGTGTGCATGCTGACTGTTTAGCTGTGTGAATAAATTTACCTAAACGCGAGGCGCGCCGCTCTGGAGTAACGCTCTTAAGACAGGCGGTAACAGAAAAGTCGCCGCACCATGAATTTTGGAGGGAAGCCATAAAAAAATTAAAACAAATTAAATATGTCGACAAACACGGTAAGGAAACATCTGTGCCATCGTTAAAAAATTGGATTACAACTTTAGAAAGTTATCAGAGGGTGTGGCAACACTTAAAAGAAAAAAATATAAAAATTATGCGCCCGCGATATTTAAATTTGGATCCGATCGAAAACTTTTTTGGACAAATGCGGGCGTATAATTTTAGAAATACAAATCCAGATTGCCATGCCTTCAAAAGTACCTTCAAATCACTGTTAATCACGAGGTTTATAAAGTTTCACTCAGATAGCTACAATTGTGAAGAGGATTCAGGTAAACAGTTATTAAAATTAAAATCACTTTTTAATAATGAACAAACTCACTCAGAAACAGCAAGTTTTTCACTTGCGGCTTCTGAGTTCGTTTGTTCCCCTGAGTCCTCTGAGCTATCCAACTGTGTTGAAAGCGAAAGAATTCAAAACTCAGCAAGGCAAGAAACACTTAATGTCCACTCACGTGCATTTACAACTGGGTGGGTCATAAGAAAATTATTACAAAAAATAAAGTGTCAGCATTGCGAAGAAAATTTAACTAGTAGGGAATCCAATTATGATAAAACCACTGTAAATAATTGGATTTAGAGAGTTCAAGAGCACAAAAGAAAAGAAATTGACCTACCCTTCAGAAAATGCTGTGAGATTTTTTGGAATCATCATAGAAGAAGCAAACAAATACTTAGAAAATCAACCTGAACGGAGTCCTATTATAAAAAGTATTAAAAATGATATCAAATCTAAGTATTTGTTTGACTTCATAAATTGTGAATTGCATAAGGATGCTGTTTCTGAATACTTTCTCGCATTGACTTTACGATTAGCAGTATTTAATTGGTGTAATGTTATTAATAAAATGAGGCATATAAAATCAAACCCGGCAATCTCCACAATTTATCAAAATCGAACTTTGAATGCAGGATTTTTTATCTGTGGTTTACGATTCTAATGAAAACTCCCTAACACAGCAAAGTCGGCAATGTCCCATAGAAATAAGCTGTTCAAATTCTGATTCCAATACAAACACGGCAATCTCCAACATCATACGTTTCAATGTTGGCAATCTCCAAATCAGCCAATCATAGTACGGCATTTAGATGCCATTTTAGTATTGTTTGTATGGTGGTGTGGATAGTCTTTTCGTGAATTATCTTGCAGTTTTCATAAGATTTTAATTGTTTTTCGATAGTTATCTATAAAATAAGTATATGCATATCGTATTATGGAGCTGACAGCATCTCCCTGTACTACCAAACATACGAGAAAACGTAAGGCTGAGCCAGAAAAGTGGAAGAAAAATTTGGAAAAAACAGCCCGGTTTTTTCCAAATTTTGATCCGTTTTAAAATCGTGATTAAAAAGGGCAAAAGATTGTGAACGAGTATTGTACATAATTATAACCGTTTGCAAATTGGAATATATAAATAAATAGCGAATATGCATGTAATTCAAAACTTTTCATATTTTAAATATGGGTTATACTGGTCCACAGAAAGAATGTGATGCACATGTTTGAGTTTTAACTCATCATCTATTTTGCAATTGATTATTTTAAGTTACGTCATTTTGTTAAAACGAAAGTTAAAACACATTTTTTCGATTATGCCGGTAGTGATGATTGTCATAATCTATGTGTCAACGTAATACTTTATTTGAAAAACAATTATATTTTTTTTAAACTACTAACTACTATCTTATAGGTTAAAGTGAAGAAAAAATTAAATACATTTTCCCAATTGTCCATGTAGTATATCTATCACGCGATCTAGTTTTATTTTTAACCCCCGACGGAAAAAGAGGGGTGTTATTAACCCCCGACGGAAAAAGAGGGGTGTTATAAATTTATAAGTTTAACGTGTGTATCTGTGTGTCTGTCTGCGCCATCGTAGCTGCCAAACGGCTGAACCGATTTTGATATTTTTGGTTTTGTTTGAAAGGTGACTTAATCGAGAGTGTTCTTAGCTATGATTCAAGAAAATCGGTTCAGCCGTTTGAAAATTATCAGCTCTTTTCTAGTTGATGAATGGATGTGAGCATCTTCCACAGGTCTAATCGATTGGAAATTTAGAATTCTCTTATTTCAATGATATGAAAAGAATATATGTAGTAACCTTGAGCTGATGCTGCAGCATCACCTGGAATAACTTACAGCAGAGGTATCGTGTTTGTACTCATTGGAAAGGTCTCAACAAATAGGTTACAGATAGATGGTGATCAAAGTCTGATGATGGAGTAGGAAAGATAAATGAGAGTGAATTAGTAGGTAACAAGCTTCACTGTGGCAAAAAACGTACAGCTACGCAGATTTCGGCGAGCTGCGTCTTGATCGTAGCGTTTCTACTAGTGATATAATATAAAATTTAAAAAGCTGGAAATAAAATTAAATTAAAAATTTTAAAAACCCCCGACAAAAACAAAGCGTCTAAAAAGTAAAAAAAATATATCATAAAAGTTGTAGGTAATATTTTGATCCAAGCGTCGTCGTGTCGGGGGACGGCTAATGAAAATAGGAAGTTAACAGCAGCTATCCTTTCTACAACAGCATACATTCATTATGCCTAGTGTGTGTTGGCGTATGCATTAGCCGTCCCCCGACACGACGACGCTTGGATCAAAATATTACCTACAACTTTTATGATATTATTTTTTTACTTTTTAGACGCTTTGTTTTTGTCGGGGGTTTTTAACATTTTTAATTTATTAAATGAGTCTATGCTTGGAGTTGTTATCGTTTTATTAAACTAATTTCCTTTGTCTTGTTTTACATTATTTTCAAATGTGTTTTAAAGTGATTTTCAAGGATTCTCATTTAATTTTGTTTCAGATACTCTCCTCAGAGGTTACCGATTAAACCGCTATGTAAACATAATAAGAATGCATATCAGTACGACACATTGACAATGCATGATTTGCAAGCTTTTCATGGATCATTTTATAAATATAAAGACAAGGAAACTCAAGATGCATTCTTACTTAAGTGCTGCCATGCAGAACCCACTAAAAGAAAAAGATCAAAAAATAAGAAACACACGGAAAAAAAATTTCAAACAAAATTTAAGATCTACAGTAAATCAAAGAAGACTCATGTACAGTCACGAGCACCAATATGTATACACTAAGCAACTTTTAATAGTGATTTTCTCCTACCGTATTGATTGTAATTTTATGTTATATCGAACATAGTATGTTGGAACCCATATTATTATGATATAGGTATCATTTCAAAGTTGCAGTCGTTATTCCACGAAAAAATGGTTATTGAATTTTGCTAAGTGTATACATATTATTGCTCGTGACTGTACGGGTATGTCAAAAAGCCTTTTTGCAGATACAAGACATAAGTAAACATAGAATTCAGTATGTTATGAGGAAGTTTTTAGAAACAGGAGAACCAGTAAAGGAAAAAAGAGGCGGAGATCACAAATCGCACTTATTTAAACGTAAAAAAGAAGCAGTTATGGCTTTTATAAACCTATTCCATGTAGATGAAGCACATTATTGCCGCGGGAAATCTCAAAGACATTACCTGGCAGCTGAACTAAGCATAAACAAAATGTTTAAACAATACAATGCCCAACAGACAGAGGAAGGTTTAAAAGTTAAAAGTGGGTTTTTTAGAAGAATTTTCAATAGAAACTATTCGCTTGGATTTGGCAGTCCTAGAACAGATGTCTGTTCAACATGCCTACAGCTTCTCGAAAAAATTAAATTAGAAACAGATCCAAGAAAACTGCAGTCACTTATAATTGAAAAAAGAGTACACAGCCTCAAGGCAAAAGCATTTTTTCATTGGTAAAAGAGGAAAGACCAGATTTAAAAACTCTGTCGTTTGATTGCGAGAAAAATATGCCGTTACCTAAGATACCCGACCAGAGCACTTATTACTCACGCCAGATATATTTGTATAATTGTACAGTCGTTGAAGGGAGTTCTAAGTCCCAACTTACACAGAAAAATATTTTTGCATACTGCTGGAAAAACGAGTTTAACAAAGGGGCAAATGAGATAGCATCAATAGTGTATCATAGACTTATGAACATTGACTTAACTGGAGTTGAAACCGTGAGATTAATAGCAGATGGATGCGGAGGGCAGAATAAAAATTCAATTATGTTAGCAATGTGCTCCAAGTGGTTGGTAGAATCTGCACCTAGCAATGTTATATCTCTGGAACTGGTGTTTCCTATTGTAGGACATTCTTTCATATCTCCAGATCCGAGTCTTTGCCCAAATAGAGAAAGAAGTTCGTAAACGAGAAACTATAGTGCGACCTGAAGAGTACTTAGAAATTATAAGCCAGCGAAGTACAGTTGTCAGAATGGGAAGTACTGAATGTCAAGTATATGACTTTAAAAGCGCTATGTCTTCTATTATGAAAGATGTAGGAACTTGGCATTTTCAATTTAAAAAATGCAAACGATTTTATATCGCGCAGTCCAAAAATGAAGGAAACGTTATTATTAAAGGGGACGTGAATTATAGAATTAGTGAAGGAGTGTATAAAAAGTTCACTCGAAAAAACAAGCTGGCGAAAGATATAAACCCAAATGTCATTGCTAAGTGTCAGATAAAAACTAACATAAATAAAATTAATGACGTCAAAAAACTTCTCAATACCCATTATGGTGACGAATGGCAAAAAGTGGAAGGACTGTCTTTTTATAAAACCGTATTTGCTCAAAACTCTGAAGATTCAGAAAGTTCACCGCAAGACATTGTTTGTGAACCCCAAGAAGAAGACCATAATCTGAGAATATAAGTCAGCTTTTGTTTAAATAAAATAAATCATTTCAAACTCTAAACTACGTATTTTTTATTTCACACTCTTAAAAGTATCAAAATTGGTTGGCAATGTAGTGTAGGTAATTAGCCATTACAAAGACGGCTTTCTCCAAAGGTAATCAGATCAGAAACGGCAATGTCCTTGTAAGCAAAACAAAGACGGCAATCTCCAAACATTGATTTAGACAGGATTTTCAAGTAGATTTATTTATTTTATTTATTTTTGTCAATAATAGTCTACATTAGAGATTTGCATGTAAATATTTAGAATTACGTTAATAATACCTTCATACTACTTTTTTATTAATTTTTTACATTTCCCCAACATTTTGACGTAGTGGAGATTGCCAGGTTTGATTTTATATGACTCAAATAATATATTAAAAGGCACAGATGTCTTCAGACTAAAAAGTCAAGCTTTGTTGCCTCAGATGCAATTAAAAGCATTAAATAAATACAAAATAAAATTAAAAAATAAAAAGAAATGAACGTAATAAGAAAAGTTTTATTTTACCTATCATCCCCTTTCTAACTTATTCGTAGAACATATTGCAATAACATTGCAATTATTGCAATAACATTGCAATTATTGCAATATGTTAATAAAGTGAAACTAAAATTACCAATTTGTAGCAAGAAAAATCTTTTAGGCTGACGCCTTACCACGCCATTGCCTATAGTGCCGCGCCAGAAGCAACGCTACATTAAAAAAAAAAGCTGTCATCTATGATATGAGAACTTTATGCGAGTCGATTTTTACTCTATGAGAGTGCCCTGTCTGAAGCTAATTAGTCTGTGGACACGATAACGAGGGTAATGTCACTTGAACAATGCACTGCGCGGGAAAAAGGCCGGCACACACGTCAATTTTGACGTTCCTTTTGACACTGACGTTTGACAGGTGAATTGGCAAGTAGCAGCGCCAACATGGTGCGAGATCATACTAAAGCCGACTCTGGGCATGAAAAATAATTTCTTAAAGGACATGTTAGGTTTTTGTATGGAGACTGGGCTTTTATTCGAAGCTGCTGTGAATAGGGAAGAAATTATATTTTTATGAAAGTACATAAATTAAGGAAACGTTGTACATTTTTTATTTTTTTTTAATAGCACCCTTCCATTGTTATTAAATTTTTAAATAATTATAATTTAAAAAATAAATTGCAACCCACAATAATTATTGATTTTAGCAACACTTTTCGGTTGGATGTCATTGTGAAATGTACGTCAAGTGTCAAATTCAATTCAATAGCGCCCTGCACACGTACAGTTCGGACCGCGGGAAACACCACGCGCCGTTCCATCCCTCGCTCCGAACTGTACGTGTAGATGTGCGGATCTAACAGTCCGATCTGGCACCTCGACGCGAGTGCATGTCTCACAGTTTTACGCGCGCATCACGTATAAACGTAAATTACAAAAATGGCGGTTTGGAGCGTCGAAGCTATCACAGAGTTCATTCGTTTGTACCGTGAACATCCGTGTCTCTGGAAGATAAAAAGTAAGGAGTATAGTAACAGGAATATGAGAAACAAAGCATATGACGAGCTCGTTTATTTTTGCAAGTCAGTAGGTTTTGTTTCAGCTGATCGCGATTTCGTCAGCAAAAAAATACAGAATTTAAGAGGTGCATTTCGCAAAGAATTGAAGAAAGTAACGGGGACACGGAACAAAAGTGGAAGCTCCCAAGAAGATGTTTATAAACCGACGTGAGTTTGCGTGCGAATGCGTTTGCATCTCAAGTGATTTGAATTTGTTTGCGTTTTTATTGTTTGTTATTTTTGTTCAAGTTTCTTGTTTTAAGTGTATCTTTATTTGACCTGGCTTTTAATTTGGATTCCTTGATACTGCACACGATTCGGAAACCCGACGACCCGCGATACCGACGACCCTGATTTCTCAGTCGGACTTGGATTTTGCACACAATTTCTACATCCATTTATCGTAGCTGTTTAAGGTTAGTATTTTGTGTACGATGGGATTCTTACAAACGTTAAGTTTCACGGCCTAGAATACTCCATAGTCTTGTGGCTATTTAAAAAAAACTTCAGTTCTGTTGCATTCAGATTTGCCTTGTAACACAATTAATTGATTACCGTAGACTGACTCTTCAGAGGCTCTGAAACCACACGAATGGTTTTATCTTTTAGGTAATCCTCATGCCTCGATGCATTAATTGCTGGATTGCTATTCCAATTACTCAACAATATCGGTACAATGCAACACATATGGATCTTGAGATTATCTCTGTATTAGCAGAATGGATTGCCAGACAGGTATGTAGCTAAAAATCTGCTTATCCATAATTAAAACTATACACCATGTTATCCACACCACTCAGCAGTCTAATAATACAGATTTTTATTTGCCATTTAGTGTATTTACTTTATCTTTCCACATTTGTGCAAGGTGACAATAGAAAATCTATTGTATTCTGCTTAGGCTCATGCAAACGTTGAGTTACCTTGCTAGCATAGTCATAATCATAACCATCGATAACTTAAAAAAGAGTATAAAGTGTTAACAAATTCCGGTATAGATTAATATGAAGTTTTTCTTGTTTTAGATAATCAATCAAGACTACCTATGTCAAGAATGTGTAAGCCTATTCATTCTTGAATCAAATAACAGGACTGAAGCCATTATAGGTGTACGTCAATTTGGCCATGATTCAGTTTGTGTATGTTGTGGCATATCCATTGCCAGAAGAACTGGGAGACGATCTCATCAACTGAATTATGGTAATGCTGAATGGATTTATGCCACCAATATAATCAGCCCTCTTGAAGTAAGTGTACCTGCTTGTTGTATAGATTATTCCACCAAAAAAATAATATCAAGTTAATTCAGCAGCAATTCAAGCTTAACGCGAGTGATCTGCTCACTTTTTCTGTTAGTATAATTATTCACCCACATTAGAATTACTTAAACTAATTATGCCTTCAATTGCAGATGCCTTCGAACGCCCGGTCATGTAATGCTTGTTGGCTAAGGGCTCGTCGGCAACCACCACCACCTGTAGAAAGTGAATCTGGATTATTCGTAATAAGTACTGCTAGCACTGATAATGAGGACGTTCCGCAAGAACCAAATCCATTCATCAGCGGATCCAGCTCTGTTGTGGAGCCTGCCAGTTCTGCCAGCACAGACATTGAAAACGTTCTCTGAGAACCAGCTATAAGCCTTACATTTGATGGTTATAATCGCACTCCAGATACCACTACTCATTGTTTTGTTCCGGATTGTATTAATCAGGAAAGGAAACGTGTGACATTGTTTTTAAAGAAAAATATTCTCATACATCAAAAACTGTACATCACTCAAAATGCTCGGGTGTGTGAAGAACATTTAAGCTTATACAATTGGGACTTTCTTACTGAATTTGAATTCGTAACTGAATTCAACCAGGTGCATATTATTGAAATGCTTGACTTATTACGGAGGGATGTAAATAACATCATAGACTTCGAAAATGTTGAAAATATGAATAATAATACTTGTCGATACTGGACAGGCTTGACTGTTTTGAACTTTCTGGCAATATTAACTTGCATACCTCAATTGTCCAATTTATGTAAAAAACCTAAAACAGGACTTGCTATGTATTTAATCAAAATAAGGACTGGAGAACCTTTTCGACGCATTGCCTCTTTGTTTCGTTTATCAACTTATACAGTCTGCCAGTGTGTCAAGAAGACCCGTGGTTGCTTATTGGAATCATATGTACCTTTACATTTGGGCATTAGTAATATCCCAAGAGCAAGCTTGTCCAGTAGAAACCTTTTGATTCCACAAGGTCTCTTTGGCACACAGGAAAGTAGTCCTATAGTAATCTTTGATGGCACATAATATATATTTATTTGCAAAAGTCGTCTAACTACCTATTCCAAAAAAAGACCTATAGCTTACATAAATATGCCAATTTATTGAAACCTTTTATGATGGCAACCACAGATGGATTTATTTTAGACGTTTATGGTCCGTATGCTGCTACAACTTCTGATGCCCAGATAATGAACCAGCTTTTTCAAGCGATGTAAGCTTTTCTTCTTTCAACTTCACTCTTGGTGACTTTTTGCATCATAATTTCATTGATAAGTCTAATCGGTTGGTGAATGTGTGTCACATTAACGCTCAAAGTATTCCAAGCCACTACAGCGAGCTGTACGACGCGTTTAATAACAGCAACGTTCACGCCATCCTGATCTCTGAAACTTGGCTGAAACCGCATCTATTGTCCACCTCTTACCCTCTTACTGGTTTTGTTCTTATAAGGAATGATCGGATTGGTAAGGGAGGGGGTGGTGTGGCCATATATCTTCGCAGTGACTTTCCTTATAAAATTCTTGCTACTTCCTCTTCACATTATTCTGCTTCTGCCGAGTTTATTTTCCTTGAAGTGTGTGTCAAAGGAGCCAAAACCATTATTGGTGTTGTCTATTGTCCTCCTTCTGTTGATTACTTCACTGAATTCGAATCAGTACTAGAATCTTTGGGTTCGGAGTATGCACATCACATCATAATGGGTGATTTCAACACAAACCTCCTTGCCCACAACTCCCCACGATCACGTAAGCTCCTCAATCTTGTCGAGTCAGCTAGTCTGCACGTGTTGCCGCTCCAACCTACTCATCATAACACTGTTGGCGATGACACCTGGCTCGATCTGATTCTCACCTCGAATCCTTCCCTCGTTTCCTCTCATGGTCAACATGACGCTCCTGGCTTTTCTCATCACGACATGATTTTCCTTTCATATATCCTGAAACCTCCCAAACCTAAACCCGAGGTACAGGCGTTGTTTTGCGCGAATGAATGTCGAGAAACTCAAACAAGATGCATCGGTGGTCGGTTGGAAGCCCATGACGGAAGCCGCTACAGTTGACGACAAGGTTGCCATCTTCAATGATACTGTAGTGAATCTTTATGACATCCATGCTCCTGTCAAAAAAGTTAAGTTAAAACGCCCACCTGCTCCGTGGATGACAAGAGGAATACAGATAGCAATGCGACGTAGGGACCGTGCGTTCCGTAGATTTAAAAGGGATCGTACTGATGAGAACTGGACGATATTCAAGGCTGCAAGGAATAAATGCAATCAGATGATACGCAATGGTAAACGCCGCCACATTCTGGATACTATCAATTCCTCTTTTTCTGCCGATATTTTGAAATTTCTTGGAACTCTTGGTATCGGCAAACCGCGACATTTAGACCTTCCTAATTCAATTAACTTAGATGATCTCAACCGTCATTTCTCCTCTGTTGCACAAGCAATTCTCCAATTTTGTTCATCGTAACTCACTAATTAGCCCTCTCCAATCTGGGTTCAGGCCTGGGCACAGCACTGTTTCCGCCCTCCTTAAAGTGACTGGCGATATTAGGGCAGGACTGGAAGACACCAAAGTTACTGCTCTAGTGTTGGTCGATTTCTCGAATGCGTTTAATACCGTCAGTCACGATATCCTGTTAGCTATTCTGTCCTATATTATGGTCTCTCCCGAAGCACTGGAATGGTTCTCCTCTTACCTTCAGGAACGTCAGCAGTCCATTCATGTTGGGGATTTTTCATCATGCTGGTGTGATTTGGAAGCTGGCGTTCCGCAAGGCGGCATTCTTTCTCCTCTTTTGTTTTCTATTTTTATTAATCTTATAACTTCCCAGCTTCAGTGTGCGTATCATCTGTATGCAGATGACTTGCAGTTGTACTGTCAAGAGAGGGTTGATAAATTACCTGACGCTATCGACAAGTTAAATAGGGACTTGTTAGCCATAAAAACCTGGTCTGATAGATTTGGTGTTGCAGTAAACCCTAAAAAGTGTCAGGCGATCATAATTGGGAGTCCTCGTAGTATGGGTAAGGTGGATGGTTTAACCTTGCCACCGGTTCTCTTTAATGGTACGATCGTTCCATTTAGCACTGACGTGAAGGACTTAGGCTTGCACATCGATGGTACCCTGAACTGGCGTACTCAAGTTGCTAGCGTCAGCCAGAAGGTTACTGGAACGCTGCGGGCTCTGTACCGACGGAAAAATTTATTGCCATCAAGTACCAAGACAATGCTTGTGCAGTCCTTAATTTTCCCCATCATCGATTATGGTGATGTGTGTTACTATGGCCTAAATGCACATCTCCTCGACAAACTTGACCGTCTTCTCAATAACTGCATTCGATTCGTTTTCAATCTGCGTAAATATGATCATGTCTCTGCGCATCGGTCGTTTTTGAAGTGGTTGCCCATACGCCAGCGCAGAGAGCAAAGGGCACTGACCACCTTGTTTTCATTTCTTGACTCCCCCTCTCCCCCTACCTATCTATCCCCCACTTTCAGTACATGTGCGCAAACCACAATAAAACTCTACGTTCATCACACAATCGTCTTCTCCAATGTCCCACTCATCGCACTGATTTCATTCATTTTTCCTTCTTCGTTCAGTCTATCTCTCTGTGGAATGCGCTGCCCCAGGAAATCAGGATGGCAACCAACCGATTATCCTTTAAAGTTAAAGTTCGAGAGCACATTCGCAAGAAGCTGGCAGTATCATCACAACGGTAATGTTTTCCCATTGTTTGTCTTATTTCTTTTAGTATGTTCGTGTAGTTATGTGTATGTATTTGATCTTATATTTATACATATATATTTAGGATTATTATATATATTATATATATATATATATATATACATATATAGTTTTAACAGTTTCAAGTATTTAAATAAATATTTATTCCACACTTTAGTTATTGCACCTACCACTGTTTGTCTCTGCATCACCCAAAGGTTGACTGGTAGAAAATGCCTACGGCATTAAGTCCGCCTCTGTACATTTGTGTGCTTAAAGTATTAAATAAATAAATAAATACCAGAAATCAAAAATATAACAAGACCGCCAAACTAAGTTTAACTGAAAATAAGTTTTTAGATAGTAGTATCCAACTAGCCAAGCACATCAAATCTGAAATACCAGGATTCAACAACGCAAAAAAGTCAAAACGAGTACACGGAAAGGTCAGGTTTTCGATTCTGAGAACCTGTACGAGAACCCCAACCCAGGACCATCGGGACTATGCAAAGCCAGATATAGACGACGTTCTTCCTCTACAACTAATGTATCGGGTACGATCAGCAGCCATAGCGATTCAGAAGTAATGGATATAGTATCCGATAATACTTTAGACAACGATGAAGAAAATTGTTCTAACAGTTTACAACAAACTTTTAATATCTTGAAAGATATTGACACGGCAATAGATTTCATACCTGTAATCGACCATGATATTGAAGATGTATTTTATACTGTGGACGATGTTTTAATAAATAGTACTAACAGTTTACCACAAAATGTTAATATAATAGAAGATATTGAAGCGGCAATAGATTTCACCCCTGAAACAGACCCTGGTAACGAAGATGTCTATTATACTGGGGACGATGTTTTTAGTAAATAGTCCAAACAGTTTACCACAAAATTTGAATGACATAGAAGATATTGACGCGGCAAAGGATTTCACCCCTGATGATACTAATGAAGAACATACTAATGAAGATCAGCAAGTCGTCACATATTATGCTGGGGACGACGTCTTAGTAAGATACCATGTCAGACAAAAATGGACATACTATGTGGGGCGAATTGAAAATATTAAAATAATAGACAAAGAATTCGTTTACTCAATACGATTTTATAAAACAATTAAGAAACCAAAACTAACATTTAGAATGACAAAGAAATTTGATCGAGATGACGTTCCTGCAATATTAATTGTAAAAAAAATAGATTTGACACAAGACCCCATAACTCTGAATAACATTTTAACGCATTTTGATGAGGACTCGGTTTACTTTTAAGTTCTAATAACATAAAAAATAGGAATAGGTATAATCCTGTTATAAGAACTTAAAAGTAAACCAAATAAAAAAACTACCTATTTTTTACTGACTATTCCGTAATAGTCAGTAAAAATATAGGTAAATATTTCTATCACTGCCAAAACCGGTGCAAATATTATATTTTTTATTATTTTACGCAATATATCTGACTGATTTAACTTAGTGGTAACTTATTTGAATCTTTTTTTAAAGATAAGTTAGTTGTTTTAGATCTCTTAAATAGTAGACTTAAGCAAAAAGTGAAACTAAACTAAGTACTTAAAACTTTTACGATTTCCAAAGCTGTTGCAATTATATTTTTGATTATATCACATTCGTTATTTATTAATAAAGAGGTTAGGTACCTCAATAAAAAAAAAAATGTTATTGTTTATTTTTGTCAGTACATTTAGATACGAGTTACGTCTATAGATGTAAATAAACCATTTTAAACCAAAATCCGTGGTTTAAAATCAGTGTTTGACAAAAAAATCACTTTTTTAAACCACGAATTTTGGTTTAAAGCTGTAAATAAACCGTTTTAAACCAAAATCCGTGGCTTTTAAACAGTTTTAAATTTGTTTAACACGGTTTTTAAACCACTGATTTTGGTTTAAAACGGTTTATTTACATCTATAGACGTAACTCGTATCTAAATGTACTGACAAAAATAAACAATAACAAATTTTTGTTTTTTATTTACATCTATAGTTACGTCTCAGTTTTTCGTACTTAATTATGTATGTAAACTTTCGTGATTTGAACTACTTTTATCGTGTTTTGATGTGGATTCAGTTTACTTTTAAGGTATAATTCTGTAATTAGCACTTAAAAGTAAACTGAATAAAAATTAAAAAAACTATCAATTTTTTACTGACTATTCTGTAATAGGGTAAGGCTCAAATTTTACGCGCACTCTCTAAAAATGTGCTGTCCCAGAGTTTAAAGAGTATAAATAAAATAATAAATATTTGTTTATATTAATAATGCAAGAAAGTTGACTATTTTGTCATCATAACAAATTTTTTTTCGTTTGAATATTCCAATTATATTAATAATTGAAAATAAAAAAGTCCACTTTTGTCTTCCATACAATTTGTTGATGTCCGTGTACGTACACTTCTCAAAGTTCATTCAATATATTTAGGAAACACATAGTTTTTTTTAGTTCGCGTATTTTATGGGCTTCAGAATATATTAGTATAGTTCATAGTAAAATAAGTTTAACATTTATCGAAGCGTTATGATTATATCAAGTAATTTAAAAATGTCCTAAATTTCAATCCAGTGTGACACTTCAGTTGTGCAACGCGATATTTTGGGATTTATTGACATTCCACCATGATCATCAAATTATTTTGGAGTGGTTCATTTTTCAGGTCGAAATTTCCAGAACGGAAGCGAGCAAACCAATAACAGGTGGTGCGTTGGTTTGTAGTGTTAGCTCCGTAAACGTCGTTGATGTTGCGTGCCGCTTGTGCCGCGTTGCTGCCACGACGGTACTCATATTCCATAATTACTCGAATTTTTAACGTATCCATGATGACGAAAAAGATTGAAATGCGATAAAAGTGTAACACTAATCATTAAACAAATGACTTCTTTTGAAAAAAGAATTCCATGTTTTTAAAATAAAATTAATTTGAAATTAGAATTCTTAGCCAAACAAAAATTATTTTGATTTGAAATGGCCAGTACTGCAGAACGGCAATTTCATAGGTAAAGACCTATTATTTCTTTGCTTAAATCGTTTTTGAAACTTTTCTAGCGTAAGGTTTCATCATAAAAGTATCAAGACTAAATGCTTCATCTCCAACTAAAAAATGTGGTAAAATTATGTTAGAATTTGGTAGATTTTTTGGTCCTGGAAAATTAAATTCATTTTTCATGATTTTTTTTTCCATTGTAGACTTTTGGAATATTCCACTATCTCCTTCTTTGCCATAAGAGCCAACGTCCACTGCAATGAACTTGTAATTATGGTCTACAATAGCCAAAAGAACAATCGAGTAAAATTCCTTATAATTAAAATACAACGATCCACTATTTTCTGGGGCCCTCATTCTCACGTGCTTCCCGTCAATAGCACCTGTGCAATTGGGAAATTGCCATTTGTCCCAAAAGCTGTTAGATGTGAGCCTAAAATCACTTTCTTTTGGAATAGGCATTAAAATTGGCACTAAAACAATCTTTAAATTTTTCAACACCTCTTTGACTATTTGTGAAATATCATAGTGAACGCCCCTATACAATTTCATCCCACAATTCATGTTCTCCAATAAGTGCAGCTTCGCCAGGACATCATACTCAGAGTGATTTATCATCTCGCCAATTACCATATATTTCAAATTCATCATACAGTTCATATTCTCCAACAGGTGCAGCTTCATCAGAATCCCAAACACAGAGTGAATCGATTGATTTATCATCTCGACAATTACCAAATATTTCGAGTGAAACCTTTGGAAACATCACTCTCCCTGCCATGAGAACCGCCGGCGACCCCCAAAAAATTTTGTTCAGCAGGCCAAAGCACATTTCTTAATACTTTTATTAGCGGCCATTGGGTCCGCCGGCAGCCCCCACTTTTTTCGTGCGGTACGCCGCATCTATGTACCTATAGTTTTATTCTGCACGCCAGTCATAATAATAAGCAGTTAGACGCCGGCGGCCCCCACGGCCGGGCGATTGTCGTTTTTCCCGCGCTTTTTCATCGATAACAAATCTAAATCGCGTTTTTCAACATGTCGGACGACTCTGACTTAGATACTAACTTCATACCGGAGTCAGACGGTAGTCACCTGAGTACTGATAGCAATGAATCGTCGAGTGGTAGTGATTCAAGCTCTGACACCGATGTTTTACCGCCGCCGCGCTCGCGCCAGCGACCAAACCGTCCTGCGCAGTCAAAAGGCGCAAAAGATTGGTACCTACCAACCGGCGCCCATCAGAAGCAATTCCCGTTTACTGCCGCTCCTGGATTGAAAAATATTCCCGAATCGTGCCACCGTGAGTTGGATTATTATTTCATGTTTATTGACGAAGAAATTATGAACCTAATGGTAAATATGACCAACTGTTATGCAAATAAAACTACACTAATGACAACTATGCGACGTTCCTGTAGACTGAAAGAATGGAAAGATTGTGATGAACAGGATATGAAAAAGTTTATTGGTTTATTTATGTGGATGGGCCTAAAAAAACTGCCTAAAATATTAGATTACTGGTCACGAAACCCACTTTATAAAAGTAATTTAGCTGGGTCGACTATGAGCCGAAACCGCTTCGAGTTATTACTTCGTTGTTGGCACTTTGAGGATACCCTTTTTCCAGGTGCATCACGGACAGATAAACTGGTCAAGATAAGACGTTTGGTTCAATTGATCACTACCAAATTTCAAAACTATATGTCTCCTGGCGAATACCTGACAGTCGATGAAACCATGGTTGCCTTCCGCGGTCGTATATCTTTCATGCAGTATATCCCAGGCAAAAGGCATAAATATGGCATCAAGCTCTTCAAAATATGTGGTGATAATGGCTATACGTATGATTTGATAGTTTACGAGGGTAAGAAAAATGAAACACGTGAACAAAACTTGTCAAAAAATGTGGTATTAGAACTGAGCAAGGAATACTTAGACGTAGGAAGAACCATAGTCACCGACAACTATTATACTAGCGTTGACTTGGCCGAGGCTCTATTACAACGTTCTACGCACTTGATTGGCACAGTCCGAAAAAATCGGAAAGGTTTACCCATGAATGTCATAGGAGAAAAGTTGAAGAAGGGGGAGATGGTTGCTATGGAAAATGACAAGCGGGGTTTTGGTCTTCAAATGGAAAGATAAACGAGACGTCCTTGGATTGTCTACCAGACATAAAGTGGGATTCGTCACTGTAACAAGCAAACGAAACAAAAATAAATCAGCTTTGAAACCTACAACAATTGCGGACTACAATAAGCACAAAAGTTCAATTGATCTTTCCGATCAACTGGGTGGTTACTCTAACCCATCATGCCGTAACATTCGTTGGTTTCAAAAACTTGCAATAGAATTGTTACTGAACACCACTGTCATAAATGCTTACCTTTTCTATAAGACACATAAAAGAATTCATTCCAAACGCTATACCATTACAAAATTCAGGGAACAGTTATGCACCCAGTTACTAGGTTTATGTCAGGAACGCTCCAATGGTGCAGAGATATGCGAACCAAGGGAGCATAAGTTCAGGAAAAATCCTGTAGTTGACCATCGTAATCGAATTGTGCGTCGTAAGTGCATACACTGTTACGAACAACTAAGATTGCAAGGTAAAACAAGTGTTGACGCCAAGAAACAAACTAAAAAAACTAACACCGTCTGCCTTACTTGCCCAACGAATCCCAGCGTTTGCGCCTCGTGTTTTGCGACTATTCATACAAATAATTTTTAGGACATTATAATTATTTTTTGTTATAAAAACTTCAATAAATACATGAATATTCATATTATGATGTTTTTTTTTACATCACTGTCAAGTCTCATAGCAACTCAATTATTGGTCCTATTGACTTGCTTCTTTTTTTAATTTTTAGCTAAGCTTTATGTACACGCCCGAGAAGTATCACATTTTCCATAACAGCACGCCAGTAGTTGTAAAAATTATTTGAATTCGGGAGGTCAGGGCGGATCCCACGGCGTCTTGAAAGATTTTATTTTGGACCCGCCGGCGGCCCCCACGGCCTCTTGTAATAATTTTAACTATTGACTCACGGCGTTCACAATCAGCAAATTTGGGACCCGCCGGCGACCTCCATGGCCTCCTGAACTTAAAAAGCTTTATATTGTCGGCAGGGAGAGTGTTAACGATGAAGTCGACCAAAACAATTTCCATGATTTGACAACCAACAATAGTTGGTGCTAATTTTTCTTTCAATGATATTCTTCCTTTTTCACGCATTGTTTTTTTCAATAAATATAATACGTAATCAAACTGTATTTTATTCAGCCGAAAATACTTTCTGAATACATTGTCATCAAACATTAGGTGCTTGTTCACTAATAGCGAAAATGATCCTTCTTGCCCTCTAGTTAAATATAATTCTTTAATAGGTAATCTTCTTTTAGTTTTATATTTGTAATAATAATATAATAGCAAATCATCGTCTTCTTCTTCCTCCAATAGAACTTCTACTACTTGTTTTTCCATCATGACACAAACACAACTGACTACATCGACAGACTCTCCGATACTGATTAACTTTTCGGTCGTGAAGAGCCTGAGACACGTGTCGCGGTCTCTGGTCTCGGTCTCGCCTTACAGTACATGCAGAAGAGACCGAGACACTTGTCGCAGTCTTCGGTCGCGGTCTCCTGTCTCGGTCGCTTGTCTCTGTCGCGGCGCGAACCGCCACCTTAAGAAGTTTACCAAGAAAAAGGGGAAATAAAACATAGGGCAGTATTTTAGTAGTAAGTTGTAGGATGTTCTGATGATATAGGTGTACAGCAGTGGTGGCTCTGACTTACAAGTCAGAGCAAAATGACGTTCTCAAAATGGTAGCTGTCATGAAGTTATAGATAAAAATGGAGGCCACACTTGGAACAACAACTTGAGTCAAATACCTACGTATCTCTATCTCGCTCTCTGTGGGCAGACCTCTCTTTTTAGTGTGGACTATAGTATTGCTATCTCCTTAATTAAATCTCCTGGTAAATTTTTAGAAATAGTCACCACACTAACCAAATCACAAGTTGAACAATGTCAAATAATGTATCTTTATTTAGCTAGTTGAACTATGATTAATTAAATAAAAAATCTCAAAATTGTAGGTCACGTATGCAGAACTGGGTTGGCGAATCAAGGAATTACTACCCCATTTCTTACGGATTCGGTAATTTGGCAACATTGGCCCTATATGTCAATGTTAATAATAATATAATATTATATATCGTGATTTCTGTCATTGGATCATTGTAAACATATTTCTCTGTATTTTCACATAATTTCTGCCTAAAACGTTTCACCAGTGTTTTCAACGTATTAGTAAATGATAACTATGTCAAAATCAAATAGTTTTACATTGAATTTCATTGACTTGGTGTAGTTTTATATTTTTTGTTTACAAGAAGTCGTACTGAAGTAGTGGGACCATAAATAAGGATATATGTGGGACTTTTCGTAGGACCTTAACTAATTGTACGTTTCTTATCCATTACATACTTTTAAGGCAGACTATTTTTTTTATTAATCTGATATTTTAATAACACAATAATACAAGTTTTTTTTTTTTAGATTTCCTAAGAATACTACTCAGAGACAATTGTGGTTATCCATTTTACCATTGAAAATGAAGTTTTATGAGAGTGCAAGGATTTGCAATTTGCATTTTCAAGAATCAGATTATGATTCAACAACAAGGCGCTTAAAACAATCAGCAGTTCCTACAATAATAATAAATCAAGAAACAGTATCACCAGGCAAGGTAAAAATTTAATATAATTTAACTATCTATATTACTTAATATTATATATTTAGAAATACTAGTTCAAATATGTATATGAAAAATGGCAACAATTTGTAAAATATATTATAATTTTCAGACAAGTTCATTACATGAAGAGTCTATGGTGCAAATAGCTGCTCTCGCTGTACCAAGCACAAGTTCTGGCACTTATGAAAGTAATTTTCCACATAAGGAAACGGGAGTGAAACGTGATGGCTGCAATGTTGAGGACCACGCTAGTAAAAAACAATGTCGAAAAATACTTGAAAATATAAGCAATCTACCGGTAAGTTTTTGTTTGTTTTTTTTTTGTTTTTAAAAAAAAAAAAAAAAAACGTTGCCCCACACTAAGAATTTCTTCCTGTATCGTGGGTGCGTTTACAAACATAGAAACTCACATACACTAACACCCAGACCCGGAACAACTACTTGCAGATCATACAAATATTTGTTCCGTGCGGGGATCGAACCCGCGACACGTTGCGCAGCAGTCCATCGCTCAGCCACTGCGCCAACCGTGTCGTCAAAAAGTTTCCCTTTCCTATACTAAATATTGAATACATACCTTTGATGTGTATCTATTATGTGTTACATAATTTATTATTATGTGTGGTTTCAAATACCACATATGCCTGCCGTCTGCGTCATTGATATAGTGTCTCAAGCGCTACTGCTGAGCATGAAGGCCTGGGTTCGATTTTCTATCTGGAATTTCTCAGTAGCAGTCCGGAGTCTGGATTTGTGCCTGGTTGATAGCAATAGACTCGCCCCCTGTTACATGGAACTTAAACATAACTGGTAAAATGTAGGTGTACTATAGGTACACCATTGCCCAACCCTACGGGGAAACAAGGCGTGAGGTTGTTTTTTATTTTAAACTCGTTATGCCGACCGCGGTGTGGTAACCATCACTACGACGCTAAGCATGAAGATTCTTGTTAGAGGCTTTATTTATGCCTACTCATGTAGGCCGCTCTTCATGTCTAGTGTATCATTTCTTTTTGCTAATGGAGGCGCCCCTACATGTCTGGCGCGTCAGTTCTGCTTACTCACGAAGGCGCGCTCCTTCAAATAATGTGATGTTATTTCTGTCTACGTATGAAGGCCTTATTGCCTATTATGTCATGTCAATTTATACTAATATTACAAAGCTAAAGAGTTATTGGTTTCTTAATTTTTTTGTTTGTCCCGCTAATTTCTAGAGCCGGATTTGATTTTTTTTTTTTTGCATTTGTTAACCTAATTCTTCAGGAAGGTTAGCTAACATCACGCTAAAACCCCTAAGAGCGGAGCAATGTGGGTGAAACCGCGCGGCATAACTCGTATTTAATAACTAATTTTATTTCTTGTTTTCTTAGGGCAGAAGTGAAGACCACGTTCCCGCGAAGATTGATAGGGGCGTGCAAGTGAATATAAAGTCTACTAAAGAAGAAATACTTCAGAAGAAAACTAAAATTTTCAAGCAAAAAGTGGCGAGACAAACTAAAAAAATTCAGGATATGTCTTCCTTAATGGCAACTATTAAAAAGTATACGCGTCAGTCAGAAATTGAAAATATTATCCAAGGGCGTTTTGCTGATATCTGTAAGGAATTCAACAAAACACAGATTAATCCACATGGTGTACGATATAGTGAAGAAGTGAAAGCCTTTGCTTTAGCCTGGGGAACTGCTATCAGAGTTAATAAAAACAACAATAATTCTGCTTGATGAAATTGGTGTTACCGTAAGATCTTTGACTTGTGATGGTGCATCATCCAATATAAAGGCTTATGAATATTTAGGCTGTTCACTAGATCAAAATAATTTAAAACCGTCCTTTCAACATCCCAACGGAAAGAGCAATATTTATTGTCTGCTTGACGCTGCACACATGTTAAAACTCGCTAGAAATGTGCTGGCCGACTTTGAATTAAAGTCAAATACTGGCGATATTTCGTTTGAATTTATCCGAAAATTACACGAAGTACAAAGCAAGGAGGGGTTAAAATTTGCCAATAAATTAAGCCCTTTACATATAGATTTTAAAAACAAAAAAATGAATGTTAGGCTTGCTGCGCAAGTACTTAGTTCATCAGTGGCTGATGCAATAGATTTTTTGAGGGTAAGTGGTCATCCTGACTTTCTGAAAAGCGAAGCGACTACAGAGTTCTTGCACATGATTGATAGAATTTTTGATCTTATGAATTCAAAATCACCCTTCGGAAAAGGTTCTAAATCTCCATTATCGGTGAAAAACCAACGTTATTGGGAACCAATATTTAATGATACTGGAATATATTTAAAATCCTGGTAGAGGTATTTTAAGTCATCCTAGAAAAACTTTTGCATTAGGGTTTTTAATGAACATGCATAGTTTGTCATTACTTGTTAATAATTTGTGTACACTGGAGCAAAATCCAATGAAATATTTGTTGACTTTTAAGTGTTCACAAAACATCTTAGAAATATTTTTTTCATGCATTAGGGCTCGCGGTCGAGCACAAGATAATCCGTGTCCTCTCGAGTTCCGCTATACAGGGTGTCCGGTAATTAATGGATAACCTTAAAATGGGTCATGGTAAAACTAATGGCCAAGCAGAAAAAAAATTGAAAAAATTTTTTTTTCAGGTGGTACCAAAGATATGATTTTTTTAATAATAATCGGTGTTTTTTGTGACGTTAGTTTACATTTTTATACACCACGGCCACAAATTAAGGAATTCTATCGGTTTTTTAATGTTATAGTAATTTACGTTAACTGAACTGATAGATAGGCAATAAATAATAAGACTACTATTACACGGTTTTTTTTTACAACGACTTGAATGTTGGTTCTGGGGAAAAATTTGTGCAAAATATTCAATTTGGCTAAGTTTAAGGATCCGTAACTTAAAAAAAAAGTAGCCAAACACAAGTGACCAATTATTTTAAAATATTATGTGCTTAAAGCTGATTTCAAAATGGTATCATTCATTATTGTATCTAATGTGAATTATGAATTATTGCTATTTGTGTAGAAAAGGTGTGAATTTTGGTTAAACAAGAAAATTTGCAATATTGGAATATTTGTTTACATTAAATGTACCTGACCATTGGGGTTTAATAAAAACATTAAAAGACGTTAGTAATGAATAGTAATAATTAAATAGTCTCTTTAAAACCAGAAATATTTTAACAAATACAAATTGGCTTTGAAATAAATGTCGTGTGCGTGAGTCTTTTGACCGCCATACTAGCTACCTGCGCGCACCCTGCACCACCCGTCTTTTGTTCATGTTAGACAAAGAGGATATGCGCTGGATGAGTGCGAGCGAGATAGTAAATGAAAAAACCGGTAGGGCTAGGGACTAGGGACTAACAGGGACTTAGTGCATCACTCGACTTGCTCGACTTCGCATGTGTTTATTTCGTTTCCGGTTGCAATTGTTGCTAGTTACTATGAATCAGTGTTAAAACGACGACCTGGCTATTTTACTGGACTATTCGTTTTGTTTACTGATTTGGACTTGTTTTGTGTGGTGATATTTGCGACGACTTGGCTTGTAACTGGATTGTTTAATTTGTGAATTAAAATGCCACGTGTTGAGTATACGCCACAAGAATATGCAAACATGCATTTTATTTATGGGGAATGCAAAGGCAATGGAAATGCAGCCGCAGCTCTTTATAGGGAAAGATACCCTAATGCGCGTCATCCAGATTACCGCGTATTTATAAGAGTCCACGGTTGTTACTCAGAAGGAAGAATCCCTGGTAGTGGTGTTGGTGGTACTAGCGGTGGAAGAAGCGCTCGTACTGATGTAGAAGACGTTGTGCTTGAGGAAATTGCACAAGATCCTTCAATTTCTACGCGATCAATAGCTCGACGCACGGGAATAGGGAAATCGACTGTGCATGATATTTTAAAAAAGAACAAATTTCACCCGTTCCACGTTACGCGAGTGCAGACCCTTCAACCAAGAGATTATAATGCAAGATTGCGCTTCTGCCGAAAAATGCTGGGGAAGATGGAAGCAGACCCGCAGTTTTTTAATAAAATTCTATGGAGTGATGAATCTACACTTAAAAGAGATGGCTACATGAATTTACACAATCTCCATAGCTGGCAACTAACGAACCCTCATGCTATGCGTGAAGACAGGTCACAGTACCAATTTAAAATAAATTATTGGACTGGAATATTAAACGGAAAAATAATAGGCCCATTTGAATTACCGGGGAACCTAACTGGCCAAAGTTATTTAGAATTCCTTGAAAATGATCTTCCTAACTTATTGCAAGAGGTGCCAGAGGTGGAGAGAGAATCGTATTGGTTGCAAAATGACGGCTGTCCTGCGCATTATGCTGTATCTGTTCGTGCATACTTAAATAGGACATACCCAAACAGATGGATTGGCCGTCTGGGGCCAATCTTGTGGCCCCCACGTTCACCAGATCTAAATCCACTGATTTTTTTTACTGGGGCTGTCTTAAGGAAGAAGTTTACGCAAAGCCGATCCGTTCCTTGGAAGATTTACGTAGCCGTGTCCGGGCAGCCGCATCGAAAATAAGTGATCGACGCTATACGCGACTGCTCAGGAGAGCATTTATTCGTAGATGTAGAGCCTGTATCAGAGTGGGTGGCAGACAATTTGAACATTTATTGTAATTAATAACGAATACAGTGTTACTAATGTCAAATCGTTGGATCACTATTACAAGGTTCTATTTTACAATTTTAGCACTTATTGAGATAAGAATGCTACAAGGTTCTATGTGTCATTAGCCACACTTTTCAAAAAACAAACCACTAGATGGCAGCACTATTACTACAAAATATAAATTTTCCATAGTCCTATGTTGTATTTTTACTACGCAAAGAAATAACGAAGTTCCATGTTAAACATAGAACCTTCCACTTTGATTTTATTCATTTTTACGATAAGGTAGTAGGTAGGTTGCAGGTAAATTCAGCTAAACCCTATTCTATCATGCAAATGAGTGGCAAAGATTTCTTTAATTTTCAAGAAGCCTGTTCAAGGCTAAAATATTCACTAGTTCCTTTTTCCAAAGTGACAGAGCTTCGATTTACGAAGTCACAACTAGAAGTGAGTTTTAAATGTTCCCACACTGCAGAATCATACACTGTAGCTAATCTGAGACCCCAGAATACCCGAAGGAATGTAAACACAAATTTTTTTTACCGAACCAAAACAGTTAAAAAGACCTGTGTTGTGCAAGTCTAAAACGGATAATATACGGTCTATGTATCGGTGGATGCCTACATTGGACAAGGAGTACTATGAGGCAATATTCAGAAAATAAAATGTAACTCATAACTTTTTAATATTGTCTAAATTTAACTTTTAGTGACTTATTTTGTCTAAATAAGCATACTTTTTTATGATAAATAAAGATATTTAATGGTATAATGTTTTTTAATGCTACTGTGACATGAAAAAAAGAGAGGCCTATACTATAGGTACCCAGCAGTGGGTGATTCTGGGCTGAAATGATGATTTCTTTCACTTATTTCAGAGGAACAAAGTCCTAAGTTCTGGTTTAAAATAAATAAATAAATATTTTTTCAATCACAAAGTTCTATGTTATTTTAATTTCGTTAATATTTCAGAGTATAAAAGTCGATATCCAATTTTTTGTTCCTAGAAAGCATTATGTAGTCCTTAATTAAGATATTAAAATGTCGTCAAAAATTTAAAAGTAAAATTACTCAACTTCATTAAAGTTAACTTAGAACCTTGTAATAGTGAGCCAACGAAATGTTGTTTTTTATTAAACCCCAATGGTCAGGTACATTTAATGTAAAAAAATATTCCAATATTGCAAATTTTCTTGTTTAACCAAAATTCACACCTTTTCTACACAAATAGCAATAATTCATAATTCACATTAGATACAATAATGAATGATACCATTTTGAAATCGGCTTTAAGCACATAATATTTTAAAATAATTGGTCACTTGTGTTTGGATACTTTTTCTTTAAGTTACGGATCCTTAAACTTTGCCAAATTGAATATTTTGCACAAATTTTTCCCCAGAACCAACATTCAAGTCGTTGTAAAAAAAAACCGTGTAATAGTAGTGTTATTATTTATTGCCTATCTATCAGTTCAGTTAACGTAAATTACTATAGCAATAAAAAACCGATAGAATTCCTTAATTTGTGGCCGTGGTGTATAAAAATGTAAACTAACGTCACAAAAAACACCGATTATTATTAAAAAAATCATATCTTTGGTACCACCTGAAAATTTTTTTTTTTCAATTTTTTTTCTGCATGGCCATTAGTTTTACCATGACCCATTTCAAGGTTATCCATTAATTACCGGACACCCGTATAATGAGAAAGATGTTGTTCAGACATTCTATTCAACCGTCTATCAATGCTAACTGCATAGAAAATGGCTTTGAGACTTCACACGTCTTCGATTTCAATAAACGGGACAGTATATTTCAACCTCGGGAAGAACCTGATTATCAACAAGTCGTTGAAAATATGTTTCAAAATTTGGATGCAATTCATACTAGTCCTTATCAGGAAAATATATTATATTATATAACTGGTTACATTATTAAACAAATTCTATCCCGCATTTCTTGTGAACATTGTAATAATGCGTTAGTAGCACTTCAAAATCTGCCAACAGATCATTCATATTCGTTAATTATAAATAAATATAATTCATTTACGACATTTGTGAACCAAGGTAAACTTTATTTTCCTTCGGTAGCAGCTTACAAAATTGTAAAATATTGTGACAAAGTGTTTCAACGAGCGAATTTGATGGGCCAACTTCGAGCAAATAACGTTGAAAATAAGTTAATTAATGTCGTATCACAACATTTTACTCCTCTTTTGCAGGAAATGTTTAACCATCCAATCACGGCCTCAAGGAATTGTACTGATTTGCATGAAACTATGTTAATTAAGCAGCTAGCAAATTCATTTTTTTAAATGCGTATACGTGCTCACTTAAAGAGTCATACAGAAAATATACTCAGTGATTTACGAGGTAAGAGATAGAAACTACACAGAGCTATGATTTTCAGTCATGTATAATAGAAAAGTAAAAAATAATAAATGGTTTTAATTTGAAAAGTGTTTGTTTCCTTTGAGGTTTTTTACATATCACCGTTCCTATTATAGTCCCGTATAGTATATATAAATAATATTTAAAAATTGCGCACTGGTTATAAGATACCCAAAAATCTCGAAAAAATCAGCAATAAGACTAATCTTCAAAATTTATGAAACATCTGATTTCTTTTTAGCGATTTCAGGGTTGGCCCATAGCATAGCAAGAGTTGTTGTAAAATGATGAGTACAATGATCCCTTTTCAGTTTCGCTATACAAAAAGTAATTTTCAGTTTATGCCCGGGGCTCCTCCCACACTCGCACCGATCTGAGTATTTCATTTCGTACTGTACTGACACGGGAACTATACCATGGTAATGGTCTATTTCCGCGCAAAATTCTGTATGTACATGTCGACGACGCCCAAACTTTTTCCGTGATTAATGACAAACAGCCAATTAAGGCTAGGTCTTAGTAGTAAACAGAGATGTAGTTATTTATAAATACATCACTAAATGGAAAGCAACTTCTAAAGCAATGTCCTGGGAAAAATAAAATAAAGGTTACCCTATTTAGAAAGAGAGGGTCTGCCCACATAGAGCGAGATAGTAATACATAGGTTATGCTTCAAGTAGGTATTCGAAGTGTGGTCTCCATTTTTATCTATAACTTCATGGTAGCTGTAGTTCCAATTTCGCTCGTATGAACAGCTAAGTAAGTAGTAAGCACCATTCAGGTTTAGAATTGGTGACTGGGGCTACTACTGAGAACCATTCATACGAGTGCCATCCGTCAAAGAGTTTTTATTTAAAAGTGAAGTGTTTTTGTGTTTTATTGACGGTAAGTGTTATTGTTATGTACAAAGGATGCTTTTCTGCTTGAAGGTGATACAGAGTTATATTATTGTAGTAATTACCCTTAAAACTTAAAAAAGTGTAAGATTTAGAAGAGGAAATACAAAATCAAACGTTAGCAACACTCGTTGATTGTCATCACATCACATACCTACCTCATCGATCACGATCACTAATAAAGAACTAGATACACAATCAGCGTCAAAAAATGTCCTCACCGAATGACCGCCCACTTGAACATTTGGGTGGTATTTTCATCTAGTAGCATTCGAACGCTCCGACGGTAAACATGCCTCAGTGCTCGTTTAAAAACTGCAAAAATCACACGTCTAGGACGCTAAAAAAGGATGGAGTTTCATATTTTTGGTAAGTATTAATATTATCTTTATATAATTGTTAACAAGTCAACCGGGGCATTAGCGTCTTTGGGGCAATTGCGATTATTTGAAATAATTTAAAATCTGTTTTAAAACCGACCTCTCCTGCCATCTAGTTTTGTTTATTTTGAATAAAATTAAAAATTATAGTTTCAATAGATGGAGTTGAATTCAAAATATTGGCCATATTGAAAATCATTTGATTTTTGTGAAGTTGTGCTGCACGAGGTCAGTGATCAAAATCCTTAAAAAACCATATTTTTTCTCGGTTTTCCGTTTTTATTCTGAAATGTACTTAAATTATATATTATAGCCTGTCTATAACAATAGTTATTTTTATTGAAATCGTTTTGGTTGTGGAGAAATGATGATTTAAATTTTTTAGGTTAGGTCTGAGCTTATGGGGTAAATGCATCTGCAGTTTCGGGGTTATTGCGTCTATATGATGCATTTGCCCCAAAACCAGAGATGTTAAACCTTAAACTTAATGTTAACCTTTATTTCGTGTTTTTTTTTATTTTTATTTAATAGTTAATTTATTTTCGTAATTACCTAAATGTTTCAGAGAGTTTTGTTTAGCTTTGAATTTAAATTTATCTTTCTTCATTTTTTAACTTTTTGTGAGAACTTTAGCGATTATTTTTTGCTATAGTGAAGTTATCAATTTTTGTTGCAGGTAGAATACGATCACAATGGTTATATTGAGATACATTGATAAATATTTAGACAGAAATGACTTTCAATATTACATTGAGCAGAAACTTACTTGGCCATGGCATAAAACACATTTTATCTGGTCACATGAATGTTTCGGATGTAGACAGTCCCATGCGACACTAACTGGACCTAATCATTTTATTTTGAATATGAATTCTCAAATTGCAAAGTCGTTATTAGACAGTTTATTCTTTTGGTGTCCATCTTGTACTATTTTCACTTTGTACATGCACTATACTGAGGATGAATGCGAGTATTGCCATGAAAATTTATAACTGCACTATTGCATTTTAATAACTAGTAAGTAATGACGTCCCTTGAGACTTTAAGATTTGTATGTTTTGTCATTTAAACTTTTGTTTACGAAATCTCAATGCAACTTAATAGAATAATTGTATTTCAGATGTTAAAATTTGAAGATGGTGCGCAATTATAAAAAAAAGACTGATTCTAAATACACCTTAGAAACTTTAAAAACAGCTGTATTAGAAGTAAAGAATGGAGACCTTAATTCATGTCAAGCTTCACGGAAATATGGGATACCGCGTACAACTATAGTAGATCGTGTCAAGCAAAGGCGAGGTGTTGTTAAAGACACACGTGGTAGGCCAACAGAAATCGATGCTGAAAATGAAAGAAGACTAGCTGCTGGCCTACACACTATGGAGAAATATGGCTTCGGCCTCTCCTCAAATGAAACATCAATTTTAGTAACCAAATACATTGAAAGTAATAAACTTAAAACGCAGTTTAAGAATAATACACCAGCAGGCTTACTCTTGAAATCAATCCCAATCTCGATCCTATCCCAATCCGATCCAGTTTCAATCCCAATCTTCAGAAAATTGGCACTCTTGAACGAAATCGAGATTGAGATTGGAATCGACTGCAAGTTCCAATAAACTGATTCACCTGGGGTGGCCATACACATCAAAACGTTAATTACCAAATTTATAAATATTGAATAACTCGTTAAATCTATTAATAATTCTGTTCTGATATTTATTTTAACATAAATAATCATTTAAGTGTTCTTTGCTTGCATTTATATGTATTATAATACTACATTTTTAGGCAGCATAGGCTCATTGTGTACGTCATTGCCAAAGTTACATTAAAAAAAAAACTTCTCGCACGTTTGTCAGCCACTTAGAATCTTTTAAGTTCTTATTTGAATAAAAAGTGTGAATGTTAATGTTTTCAAGTGTTTAGTTTGGAATGTATTAAAGTATGTTTCTATGCACAAGTTCAAGTTAGTTTTACTTTACGACAAGTATTCAACCGAGGAAGACGAAAATATTAAGGTAAAGCCACAATTTATTCTATTATTTATATTGTAATTCCTTTAAATTTTAATATTAAATACTTTTGCTCCATACAAACATGTATTGTTCTTACAGGATGACTAGGCCAACACACCAACAGCTGGAGACTGGTAGATTTCCTTGTACAGAACCCAGGGATTGCCAAGGGGTTATTGCGCACTGTTCATGCTAAGCAGGAGACAAAGAGAAAGTGGGATGACATAGCAGTATCCTTAAATGCACTAGGCGGTGCACAGAAAGATGGTAAAGGCTGGGTTAAGGTACTCTCTACACACTAATAATCATTTATTTTTTTCACTTAATTAACTTGTCAAATGTCAATGATACCTCATAGGTAGCACGAAAAAAAAACGCTCCAAATGTCAATGGTACCTATGGGGTATCACGCGACAATTGTTACCATTGGTTGACGTTTATTTGCACTTGCAACACAATCTGGCTGTATCATTCGAATAATCGATTAATAATTTAACGATTTTAGTAACAATTACTTGGTAACACCACTAAAACGGACCGAAAACCTAACAAACAAAATCTATCTGTGGTCGTGTGAAGCGACGACGCCATATTGGCAAAATTCGTCAAGTGTCAAGTGTTGTTTACGTTTGTTCGCAACAGAATAAAAGGAGAAAACGGTGAGTAATCTTATAAGAATTTTATACAGAATTACTGAGAAATAAGTGTAGATTTCGTATTGAGTGTTAGTTTATCGGAAAGTGATAAATATTTCAGTGAAAAAGTAACGAAAGTTTTGAAGTAAACAATTTTGACGCTGTCGCCGCCGTGTTTAGTAATGTTATTACGATAAATATTCTTGTATACTGTTTGAAATACACATAAGTAGCTAGCAGAATAATCTACGAACATAATTTGGCTAATAGCTACTGATATTATTGCGAATTGTTATCGTAATCGTATTTCTAATTCGGCGATTCCCCCGTACCATGACACAACGCTCATAGTAGGCGGGGCCAGTAAAAAGTACTGTCAGCAAAAAAAATTTTTTGTTCCAATAAGAAAGAAAGAAAGAAAGAAAGAAAAAAAGAAAGATTACATTTTATTATTTCTAACAGTTTACTTAACTGACATGTGTAAGAAAAATAAATGTCGAGGTTATTGTTTTTTTTTTTACCGACTTCAAAAAAGGTGGATGTCCTCAAAAGTATGAATGTTGTTTTAGGATCATGGTATTTTCCTAGGCCATTTAATTTAGTAAATGATTGTTTTATGATATTTTCAGCATGGCGAGGCTGTCCTCGACCTCAAGGTCACGGAGCGTGACCCCCCGCTCCGTGCAAAAGGGGCCCCACACAGAGCGCCGCCCGTCGCGCTATCATCATGGGGTTCCTTGACGCTGCCCCGCGCCCCGATCTGTCCTCATCCCCACCGCGCACCGCGGTAAGTATTTTCTGTATAGCACATTACTATATATTTATGTAGTTTCAGTGGAGTAATTTGTATATCTTGTCTTTTCAGCCGCCTACATGCTGTGCCGGTTCGAGCGACCCGTCGATACGTGTGTACCTACTACGCTTTGGAATGGGCAACTAGCTTCATCTTTCTTAGTGACCGACTCCTCGACAGTTCAAAAGTGCCCGTAATTGGTTTATTTGAAATAAATGCTTTGAGTATGAGTTTTGCGTTTTATTTTGTTGTAATATATGTCTTGAAAGAAAAACGTGTTTTATTTCAAACTTTTCCTAGCTTTCCGTAAGTATCCCATAAACTTACAAAAAGATAGGAAAAGTTGTTGTACTAAAAACCAACTACTATTGATACGTGGAGAAGTAAAAATAAACAATAATTATCTCCACATACTTCGTTATCCGTCTGTCTGCCAGTCTCTATAGACACTTTCTCGACCGTGACAGTAGTTTTGCACGTATGCCGCGCATTACTTTTACTGTGCGTTTGCACCGGCGAATCATTCAAAACAAAACATGTTGTCGTCGAATGTTTCGCCAGTATAAACGCAGTTATGCGCCTATGCGGTGCAATAGACATTCCCTCTAGTCTAATGCACCTATGTGGTATCATGTGACAGTAATGCAAATAAAAAACCGTGAGGCCGGTTTCGTAAACATGTGTGCACTTAGTGAGGTGTAGTTTGATTGTAAAAGGTTGTAAATGTGTGCGTGTGAGCGTGTATGCACAGAGCGAAAGTATAGTTTTGGCATGTTTCACTATTGTTCGCAGCGCATGTTTTGCTTTTTTTTTGCATTACTGTCACGAGAATGTCACATGATACCGCATAGGTGCATACGACTAGAGGGAATGTCTAATGCACCGCATAGGTGCATAACTGCGGTGCATTGGATATTTTTAAAACCGACTACTATTGACACATGAAGAATTAAAAATTCTAACAGGCAAACTTTAACATGATGAATAAACACAGTAATTACTTCCACATACTTCGCTGTCGCAAACTAAAAGTATTTTTTGCGATTACAAACTTACATTTGCAGTTGGAGAATTCACCGTCACGTATATCGATGTATGAGAGAACATATTTTTCAACTACAAAGTTAAGTTTGTTTTTGAGTTAATATCATCCCTACTACGGAACCCTTCATTGTGGGTGGCCTGACACGCAATCGGCCGGTTTTTATTGCTTAGGCATAATCTGACTATAATGTTCCCACTGCTGGTACACAGGTCCTCCTGTCCGTGTGAGAGAATGGGTGGGTTGGTAGATGGATTTAGGTACCTACCTACATATAAGGAAAGATAGATAGAATACTCATTTATGTAATGTTTTGTCCATAATAATTGTTACACAGCTGTTAGGTACCTAGTATAAGTATAAAGTATAAGTGTACCTAGTTACAAATGATGAATCATTATTTTCAAAGAAATCGAAATAATAATAATAGTAATTGGGATATCTCAAACCATACATTTATTTCGTATATTTTTTTGAACAGGTCATTACTATTGTAGGTAATAGAACACAAATAGTGGGATAATAAAGTAATAATTATGTTATCTAAATTAAAGTAACATAATAAACAGAATAAAGGAACATTAATAATTTATAATAAAATAACATCGTACTTGAAAATTATAACATACAATATTCGCAGTCTTTTTACTCTGATGCGCTGACGGTACCCGCGAACCAGTATAAACCAGTTTTCGGGACCGGCTCTGCGCGCGTCGCTGCGTAATGGCCGCGGAGTATTTACGTTGTGTAAACAAAAAGTTTTTATCGCATAGATCCTGTTACAAGTGGAATGAGGTGCTGTTATCGTGTTTATGATTAGGCCTATACATTGTGCTAACGATATCAAGTGTTTGTGGAGTGAATAAATGTGTGTGTGTCGTTTTATTGTGATAAGTTTCTAGGTGTTTCGAGTGAAAAAACGAAAAAAATAAAGTTTTATCATCCCTGCGAGATAAGGTCAGTATATTTAGCTTATTGAGTGACATTCCTGGCTTCGTTAACTCATAACGAAGCCAGGAATATATAATATAATGTGTGCAAATTACTGCTTGGTGATGAAATCATCATTATTAGGAAGGCCTACCCCAAAAAAAAAAAAAACTGGTGACTAGGTCGACGAGTTTAGCGCTATAAGGTAAAAACCTAGGCTAACACATTAGGGGTTAATTAAAAAATGAGTACAGTAGTTACAATAATTAGAACATTTATTTGCTTTTCAGTATTGGGCTGACAAAAAGCATACGCTGAAGAAGACATGTAGCGAGCATGCACAGTCGTTGAGTCGTACAGGTGGTGGGTCTGCGGATAATTTACCTGTTTTAACACCCATGGACCAACGCCTGTTAGCAG
This sequence comes from Lithophane semibrunnea, assembly GCA_947363905.1. Classification (NCBI taxonomy): domain Eukaryota; kingdom Metazoa; phylum Arthropoda; class Insecta; order Lepidoptera; family Noctuidae; genus Lithophane; species Lithophane semibrunnea. The sequence goes on along the minus strand of OX376199.1, from coordinate 1,131,890 downwards.
TGATGGGGGGCCTACAATTTGCTGCAGGAGACAGCCATGTTGCTGCCAGCCCGTTTCCCTCCACAGTAAGTCAGTTTAGTTGTAGATAAATTTTAAGACATAATTGTGAACTTGATAAAAGTTAACATCTTCATAATGAAGTACGTATTCTATAATTGCAGAGCCAAAGTCAGAATGAAGTCCAAGTGGAAATGATCATTCCAAACTCAAACTCAAACTCAATAATCAACTCAAATATGGATGGAAACGAATTGGAGTCTCATGCTTCTCCGGACCAAAATGTAGAGACTGTGAGAGGTAATAATCTTGATGATATAATTACTTACCTAAATGTTATTTATTTTATTTGTCAGTTTCAGCAACAACCAGGGAACATAGTCCTGGAAGGACAAGCCTGCCCCCAGGACAGCGTGTCGGATCAAGGACTATGTTAGATCAAGACCGGGAGAGATTTGCAGAAATAGAGAGGAAGAGGGTTGAAGCAGAAACTGTCACAGCGAGGGCCTTATCTCAAGCTATAGAACACATGGACCAACTTACAGCAGCCATAAGAGAAGGCTCTCAAACTGTGGCAAATGCACTAAATAAAATCGCTGATGCCCTAAGAGAAAATAGGCAGTTATTAAATTTATATTAATAGCTATTGTAAGTAGGTAGTAGTTTAGAGTTAAAAATATTGAAGTTGTTGTAAGTAGGTACCAGTTTAGAGTTAAAAATATTGAAGTTGTTCACGGCGGTGCGTCACTAAACAGTTTAATAGTGTTTTTTCTTTTCATTTACTTAAATTCATAGTGATAATATTGCAAAATTAAGCAAAAACTTGTGATAAAATAGTGTTTCTACGAAAAATCGTAAGTACAACCCTTATATAACTCAAGTGGGCTTCATAGCTGTGTTGGTATGTCGCTACAGCGAGTAAGTTGGGGCATCAAAGGTTCCAAATCCCTAAAAATCACTTCGAAAAGCTCCTTATTTACTCGGTAATTTCTTCTAAATTCCTCGTCAGTCATGGCAAATGCGTTGTCTGCATAACGCGCCATTCGTCTCAAATTCCGCCTTTGTCTCATATCTAACTTATGAGCATTGTCCAAAATATCAAAAATAAGTTCTAAACGTGCCATTATTCACGATAACAACTTCACAAATCACCCACAATATCAAACTCGATCCCGAAAAAGTAGCCTTCTTGTAATCGTCCAACTTTGACATAAACACGACTCCAAACTCGATATGTCAACGTCAAAATTTCGTCAAGAGTACCGAAAAAGTGCATTCGTTCGAGTAAAGTCGATTTCATTTAGTACCAAAAAAATCCACCTAATACGATTCCAATCGTGCGCTAGTGTGTCATTCAAGAGTGCCAAATGACAAGATTTCGATCCCAATTTCCAATTACGACTGAGATCGAGTGTCGAGAGTAAGCCTACAGGACTGTATTCTTGACCACTCTAGTGACGATCAAGTAGTCAATGAAAAGATAAACGATTCAAGACAGGCAGTCATGCTGGACGAACCAAGGCGCCCTCAAGTTGACGATTGGTTAGTAGTTAAGTTTGCGACAAAGAAAACTATCAAGCACTTTGTCGGAAACGTAATTTCAATGAATCTCGATTCCGACATAGTGACCCCAAAAGTCAAATTTCTAAGATTCATTAAGAATAGTAAAATTGATTCATTCCATTACCCCGATGTCGAAGATGTTTTAGTACTCAGACATGACGCTGACATTGTAAAGTTTCTTGAAAAACCCCAAATAACCCGAAGGGGTCTTGTTATTTTCAAGGAAAATTTAAAAGCTTTTAATATCCAATAGAAAATAGCAATACTTACTACAGTCAGTAGAACTGACTACTACTTATTATATTTTTTTATGTTGATTTTGTTGGAGTAGGGAACTGATATTTTAATTAGGGATTTTATATAGGAAAAATTTGGGCACATAGCATTTCCTATTAAAAATTGTTTATGTGGGACAGGAAATTCCGTGTGCTCATCGAAGAATAAATAATACTTAAGGTACCATTCCGTACCCGACTGCAAGCGGCAACTGCAGACGACGTGTCGCCGCGACACGACTGGTTTCTATGAAAAGGTATTTCCTTAGGTAGCGAAACTTCGGTGTCATAGTAACACATAGAAACCAGTCGTGTCGTGACGACACGTTGTCGCCTGGAGTTGCCACCTGCGGTCGGCTATAGAAATGTACTTTTACCCGTGATTTTGATCTGATTTTACTGTGATAATGTTAGAATATGAAAGATTTGATGTTGTGAATGTCAATTATAATAATTATACATAGTAATAGGTAGATACTTTAATGGAAATTTCTAGGAACAGCATAAAAATACAAATAGAACTTACCTAAGTTCTTAAGTAACAATATTTGTGATTTTTAAAGTAAAGAAGATTTGATCTCGTTAAAAGTCTAATTAGAGCTAGGTATATACAATAATTCATAGAGTTAACGTAAATATTCAAAGTCATTTATTTTCCTTACCAAAGTATAGACAATTTTTGTGATTATTAAGATAAGAATACCAATGTCTCTCTAAATATTAAGTTTGTTTTGTTTTTTTTTTGTTCTAATTGTTGTAACTTGATTTTGATTAAACTTCAAAAATGTATATGTTACTTTTATTTAGCACCCATTTTAGGTTTTTCTAGGAGAGTTCATTCTAATTTTACTTTCACAAATAAAATGTTCTTAACGTCTGGATTTGACACGGGGTAAATGCGTCTAAGAGAAAATAGTTGCATTTACCCAGTTTATATGACATAGCTTCTGATGTGATGATTATTTAATATTTTTGTAATTTACTAAAAGATTCGTATAAAAAACTTTAATTGAAGGAAAATATATTCATTTCAGCCTTCAAACGTCACAGGTTTAAAACTTATTTAATGAAGACGCGTTTGCCCCAATACGGGAAAAAGCGTCTAAAATTCCAATTTAAAAAAAAATGCGTATTTACTCGTATTTACCGTGACTAATGGAACACACAATAAATTAAGGATGCACACAGATAATTTCTATATACATTTGTATTAAGGATTTCTCTAATAAAGGCGAACGGCAGGATTCGTACAACATACTTTTTTTGTTGTTATGTTATAGAATTTGCACCACTTATTAAGGCAACTAAGCCATTTATTTTCATGTAAGTGTACTAATTTTAGAACTTCGGATTCATTAATAATATCATTATAAAGATTTGAATAATTAAACGTTATAAAATCGTAAACTAAACGCAATTATGTATTTAGAAGTTGCCATATGTAAAATAACAAATATCGAAATGATAATTAATTAGAAATAACATTAAATATAATTAAATACCTAATATATTTTAACTAAGAATGCATAATTGTTGCATAAAATCATAATAGTTAACGATTTAATAATAGGAATGATTTAAGTCATAAAGATTTTTTTTGTTCATATGGCAATTATTTATTGACAGGTAAAGAAAATCAGTCAGTGAGTATGAGTTGTCACTGTTGTCAGTTCAGTTCCAGTTCTGTTCAGTTCTTTGCTGTTGTTTTGGATTGTGGTTTGTGACTGCATCTAAGCAATTTAGCGAATTATCTGGCCGTTTTTACGTTGAGTCGAGCATCCGTTCCTCCGTACTATCTCTTGATAGTAGTTTCGCGAAAGGACGCTTTATTAATAACTGTGTTTAGTGTGTCTAAGTGCTACGTTAAAATGACGAGTTTGCAATGTGTTAATTGCAACGTTCGGTTGTCCCGAATAAGAAGGCACTCTTTATCCGATGAGAGTGAAGATCTCGTTAATACTATTCGACTGTGGACATATCCTAGAGATGTAAGTAGTTTACGAATAATATTCTGTATATGAGTGGGCCATCGACGAACTATGTGATAAGTTAAACGTCTTGAAAAGTAGTAATTTAACCACTTTACCACATTATAATATGTATGCCTGCTAAAACTAATCTCAATACTATTCGAAAAACTAACAAACCCGGTAATGTGTATATATAACATACAAATTGTTACCTAATGTATCTAAATTGGTTTGCCTAAGTGTTAGAATAGGTATTACTTTGATAATATGACCGCTGAAAAGGAGAGGAAAGTACTTATATAAAATAGTGTTGAACAGTACACTAAATCACGTTACTATTTCCAGATAACACCTGCTGACCATGTTTGCCATGCATGCTGGCAGCTAGCTACTCATCCACATTCGTCTGATAATATGCCGAGAAGACGAGTTGGCCATCTAAGTGTTTGTGTTGTATGCGGACGATCTATACTAAGAATTAGTCGACGCAGGATTTTGATTGAAGGGGCAAATGAAGAAGAACAAAGGGTGGCTAATACAGTTTCTACTTGGATCCAACCCCGAGAGGTATAAAAAACATGTACCTACAATAACTATTATTAATTATCTTTATTTGATTCAAACTAAGACATAAAATAATATAAATTATTTCCCACTAATACCATGGATGTTTAAATGCAAGCTTTTCTTTATTTATATTTTTTATTTTAGCTTCGTTCTGAAGATGAAGCTTGTGTGCCATGTTGGCTAAGAGCTAGAAGAACTAGGATTGCTCCACCAGTAGAAGACATTGAACCCCTTTCACCTGATCACGTGGATGATGATCATTCTACTTTAATGTGTGCTGTATGTGGTCAGAGTCTGTCCACCACAACATCAAATGAAGAATGGAGTCCCAACAACATTGCCCGTTTGCTGGAGCACCAGCAGGTATATTATGAGATAATTATATTTATAGTAACTAGCTTATAGGCACTTGCCATGAAAAGGGCATTACTCTTATATGTTGCTAACTCTGGGACACTCATGAGGTTGGCTCTATTAACAACAAATGGATACTGGTCCCTCCATTATCAAATGAGCAATTCTCCTCTACTCCAATGAGCAATAAACTTATTCACTCATAGTATCACAAGATATTTGGTAAAGGTTATCTGTGAGGTGAAGAAAACCAATTATTGTATCTCAAGAACCATTCTCCAGCTTGGGTATTTAATGGGGAAGACTCGCTGTGTCCTACCTCTTTTTTGTTTTGTTTCTTTTATGGTTGAACATGTTGGGCACAACTTATTTCTATCGAACTTAGTGTTTAATTTGTATTTCATAAATGCTATTTTGATGTATATATGGCCATCCTATGAACAAATGAACTATTTACAGATGTCATCCATGAATGAAGTTTGTGGAGTTTGCTGGAACCAAGCTCGAGATTTGAGCTGACATGATCCAGAAGGACCACAAGAAAGACCCCAGCATATTGTCTTGCCCAATACAAGAAGAGCGGCTGAAACACCAGGGCATTGCATTTTCCAAGAATGCATGGAACCAGAGAGAAATGTTGTGCCCGAAGAAACCAGGCAAGAAGTATTGATTAGGTATCAATATTTTATACCAAGAGGTGCTCGTATTTGTTCTCTGCATAGACAGGAAGCAAATTATGGAAATCTCTATACTGCTGAATATAGCCTTAACAACTTTACTTCCATACACATAGAAGAGATTATTTTTATGTTAATGGAAGGACTTCGTAACATATCTTATGAGAATATTCAAAACTACCCTGATAACCAAGTGCACTACTTTATAGGCATAAGTAAACAAGAACATCAACAAATATTAGAAGCAACGCCCAGGCTTAGGAATATGAATCGGGGTAGTTTTGCATTAACAGTCCTATTGTGCAAGTTAAGAACTGGAGATTCGGGAGACAGATTGTCGTGCTTATTTCAGGTACCAAGAAGGACCCTAGAAACATTAATGTCTGTAGCAAGAAACATTTTGCTAACAGACTATGTTCCACAATTTCTTGGGTTTTCTCATTTAAGAAGGGAGCAGGTGGCAGCAAGAAATTCCTACATTGCCGATCACATTTTTGGTGAGCCTGATGCATCAGCTGAACAAAAACCCGGAATTACAATAGCTGATGCAACATATATATATACACAAAAAAGTAGCAATTACTTGTTCCAAAAGGATACATATTCCCTACATAAATATAGGAATTTATTAAAACCATTTATCCTCTGTGCCTCTGATGGATATATCATAGATGTACGTGGACCTTATAGTGCCACTACAAATGATGCGACCATAATGAATGATTTATTAAATGAAACAGAATTCAATGATTTCTATAGAGAAAATGATGTTTTTATTCTGGATAGAGGTTTTCGTGACTGCATGGATAGTTTGCATGAAAAAGGATACATAGGTCATATGCCTGAAACTAGAGAAGACGGCCAATCACAGCTATCCACTCTTGAAGCCAACAGATCACGCTGTGTAACAATAAACAGATGGGTAGTAGAAGCTGTGAATGGCTGTTTTAAGAGAGATTTCAAAATATTCCGTCATGAATATTTTAACCGTGCTTGTCGCAATTTAATGGCAGATTTTAAAATAGCAGCTGCTCTGCTGAATGCGTTTACTCCACCTTTCGCAGACAATATACATGCAGAGCAGTTTGTTTCAATTATATATGAGCGCCTGTTTTTAACCAATACCATAGCCGAATTAGCTATGGAACTTAATTTAAACAGGCGCGGTTCCTGGTTTGTACCCATAGATGCGACAACCCTATCTTTTCCGCGGCTATCCATGGAGGAGTTGATATTATTTGCATGTGGTGTATACCAAATTCGCCAGGCCCGTTCATATGTGGGTGAGCATTTCCGCTTTCATGGAATGTACACATTAGAGGTATCTCGAGAGAGAATAAATGGTTTAGAGGGAATAAACCCAATGTTGCTTCGTGCAAAAATAAAGTCCCGCCATTCTTCTGCTAGAACTTATTTTGTATTTATAGTTGCAGAAACAAACATGAATGGTCGGGACGCAATCAGAAGTTATTGCTGTAACTGCATTGTAGGTTTAAGAACAGTGGGATGCTGCTCACATGTCATGAGCATTATTTGGTATCTTAGTTATGCTCGCCATGAGGGTATGACCCGACCTGCCCCCTTCTTAGATGAAGTAATATTAAGATTAAATTAATTATAAGTACTTACAATAAAATAAATGTATGTACTTACAAAAACAAAGTATTGTTTCATTTACCTACACTCAAAACCCCATCAGAACTTCATCATTATCAAACTGTTGCAGTCCGCTGCTGGACATTAGGTAAGTATGTCCTAATGCACCCCACTGAGTAGGTACGATCCTCATCGCAATCTAACTACTTTATAGTAAGTAATACACTACAAAAAAAAAGATATAATTATAGTATAGAGTGCGCGCAACAAACTATGAACAGTAGACACGGGTTTGAACAACAAGACGTTCCTCACCACACTCACTCACTTGTCAGTTTGAGATTCATTCATTTGTATGTCACAGTGAAGCGGTACAAAATGTTATTTTGAGGTGTTGGGACATTCAATCATTATGTAGGGGACATTTGAAGTGCCTCTTTTATGTCCTACCCAACACTAATCTATAGGTCACTACTTGTCTACGATGCGCACTAAGCGATTTGTGCAATGCGCGCACTCTATGTAATATTATATCACTATGACTACAAAGATAGCGACAAGCAATCTAGAACATTACTTTATCACCAAAACAATGTTTATATACTTACCTATAAGTAACAATCTACATCGGTACACTAGTACATAACCTTAAAAAATAAAACTGGTTATAACTTTTACGTCCCAAGTTCTAAAAATCTAAGAATTTTCCAGGGGGTTGTCTATCATATTAACTACCAATTAAAACCAAAAATATCCCGAAACACGAAATTTTATTAGCTGTACGAAGTTCCCATACAAGCCTGCCGTTCGCCTTTATAATTAGTGTGATATGAATTTTAAATAGCCTGTAAGGAATTTTTATGACGCAATTGCCCCGGTTGACCTCACTGTATTGTAAATACTGATATTTTGTCAAGAAATCATCGTAAAAACTTTATTTTAAATTAAGTCGTAACAAATAGCAGGCGATATAATGCAGCTCTGGTAAAGACTCTTACTAAACGTATTAATCATACTAGCGCATGCCCACTTAAATTGTTTGGGTTATCCACGTTGACTCTGTTCAATTTGTTGGAGACGCTTTATATAATAATTCTTTTTTTTTTTAATGCTAGATTTGATTTTTGATTTTATTTACCCGACTGCGCGACGCAAGGGAGGGTAATGTGTTTATCAGCCTATGTATGAATAATTGACCTAAAATAACTGCCACCAACTGCATCAGACTACTTGAAAAGTGACTTGTTTGGAACTTGTTAGCTGTTTTTTATGAGTCGGGTTTTTTGATATTGTATTTTTTTTTTTGTGGTTTTTTAGTGGGGACTTTTGAAAATATTCAATTATTTTTAGCTTTCCTCGTGATCCAGTGAGGTGTGGAGAATGGATATCAGTTACAGCACGTCAAAGATCCGAAGAATTCTTCAAGCCGACCCAAGGAAGCGTTGTATGTTCGAAGCATTTTTTTGAAAGTGATACATATATGACTACGAAAGGCATCAGAAGGCTACACAAAACAGCTGTACCTCGAATCGTATGAATTTTTTTTTATAAATTGGGTTCAGTTATTTAAGCACATTAGTGATTGTTAATGTTTTTTGTTTATAGGAACTAAATGATCATGATGTAGAAGACGAGACTTCTTTTGATAAAAAAACGATTGAAAAATGTTGCTTACAATCACAAGTAAGTAGTTAGTTATACATATACCTACATAACAATAATATTTTTTTACAACAATAATATGGTTTTACTTTGAATGTTGATCAATTCAACTTTCATTAAGAATTGAAATTCCAAGTGAAGAAATCTTAAAATTGTTTTTTTTAAATACAATATTTTAATGTGATATAGTGATTATATTTTATCTAATGTTTGTTATTGTTGTTTCATTTCAGATAAATATAAAACTTTTACCATTACCATTGCTGGCATTACATTTTACCAAAGCTGTTGCAATTATATTTTTGATTATTTCACATTATTTATTTATGAATAAAGAGGCTAGGTACACACGGCTACACATCAAGCTATACATTTCCAGTATAAGCTGACCTCGCATTGTACGGAAATCTTATACAATGCGAGATCAGCATAAACTGGAAATGTATAGCTTGACGTGTACCCGTATGTACCTACCTTAATATAAAAAATTGATATTTTTTTAGTTTTGTCAGAACATTTAGATACGAGTTACGTCTATAGATGTGAATAGCCCGTTTTAAACCAAAATCTGTGGTTTAAAATCAGTGTTAACCAAATTTAAACCGGTTTAAAAGCCACGGATTTTGGTTTAAAACGGTTTATTTACAGCTTTAAACCAAAATCCGTGGTTTAAAAACGTGGTTTTAAATTTGTTTAACACGGATTTTAAACCACGGATTTTGGTTTAAAACGGGTTATTCACATCTATAGTTACGTCTCAGTTTTTCATACTTAATTATGTAAAATCTAAAAAAGATTGTTCGTGATTTCTATTTTCTAAACTCCTTCCTGAAAATACTTAAAAATAAAAGCTGATTTACCAAAAAATGCATTTTTTTTAAAGTGATGAAATTGTTTTGTACCCCTGAATGGCAAAATATGCCGAACTTACCCGACAAACGCTTCTTTTTGCAATTTATGCCGATTGGAACCTTTAATAAGAATATCGAAAGCACACATTGAACTGCTGTTGCACACACACACGTACCCAATGTCTGTATTCGTGTAAACCATCTATTTTTCTAGGTTTTTTTTTCCATTAGACGGTTTTATCTGACATGGTAGAGAAATCCGTCTATTTTGCCATTTTTTTAAAACTAGTTTTTATTTAGAAACTGATATCATAAAAGTAAATTTGACAGTTTCTATTAATAGTCAACGAAATGTTTGATCACCCAATATAATAAAACTTGCCTTAAATATTAAAGAGATGGCCATTTTAGGCTAATGAATTGAATTTTTAATAAAGTATGTCTTCGCCCCATTGACCTTATAGAAAATTATTTTCCCACTGCCTGGTTGGCATTGGAGTTGTGGGGCTCACTCCGGAGGCTCACATAAACTTGTTAGTGTCTTACTAACAAGTTTACGTAAGCCTCCGGAGTGAATGAACAAGATATAATAGAGTAGGTAACATTAAGGTTACACTCGGGAACACCATGGTATCTTCCAACACACAAATACCACATTGTTCTGACATCTGATGCTCTGAGAGCCAATTTACAACAATAAACCTTTTATAAACACAACCTTTGAAGAACACAATGTTTAGCCAACCTACCAAAAATTTTATTTATTTACTCCTAACCTCCCAACAATTTAAATAAAACTTGAATCTATTGTTACTACCAAGACGTTTATATATTTTCGGCATTTTGAACAAAACACCTTGGTGATAACATTAGGTATATGAACCAGACGCAACAACCCACGTCAAATTAATCATGAAAAACAAGATTTCGTTAGCAACATCATCGGTTGTTTTGCGATGACCCTAGTTCTTTTTAATTTATGTTTACTTTGATAAGCATTGAATAGAAACACATTTTTAATAAATTCCACATGCTGAACAGAACAGCGGGCGAACACTGCTTCTATATTTACGCATTTAGTTTGATATAATGGCCCTAGGTTAATCCACTAAAAAAACCGAGTTTGACAAAAGGAGTTTCAACCTTTCCACCAGGCTAAAATCCATCGTGGCATAAGGTAACAATCAAAATTCAAGAAATGCAACTTAGAAGTGGCCTTTGTTTTATCGTCTCGCCAATGGACTCGATTGGATGGATGAGAAAAGTTACTAGCACAGAACATTTTTGTTGGCTAACCTCATTCATTAGTACCAAAGATATTATAGTAGCACCGTGAAACAAACTATCCAAATAAAATCACAACATCACAACTAATTGACTAGTAACAAAGTACCTAACTCAAGTTATTTGCCGCACCACAACCACAATTTAAATATGGACCACAACCAAGGAACGCACGCAACAAAATTCAACAAATTGCAAACCTCCACAGTAATAACCAACCAGTAAACTTTCACTAAAGTTTACAGTTTGACACTTTGACTACTTTGACTGGTTTGACAGTCACAGAGTTCCATTGACTGAATTTATTAGTCATTGCAGAGTTCACACAACAGTAGATAGCAGAGCCATAGACGCCATAGTGTACACCACAGAGCATGTAACTTCGCAAATGCATGAAGGCTGCAAAAACCAGAGATTATACACGATGATTTGAATCTTCTCCACTCAAACGCTGCGCCCGAGCATTTTCACAAGTTCCGATAAATTCCTCGTAGATACACTTTCTTCAAAGTGGATCTATAAGGAACAGAAGCAAGAATTTTTCAAAACTGTATCTATGCAGAAAGTGTATCTACGAGGAAAAAATCAATTTTTTTGGGGCAGCCATTGTTGCCGGGCGTTTGAGTGTATTTCTGTGGTGAAATTTGAGAAAAGTTTGACTGACGTGTGAACTCGTAAACTGGGTGATAGACGTGCGTACTTAAAGTACGCGGTCTTTAAGTTCGCGACCTCACTCGGCTCGCGGTCGATGACGCGTACTTGCTCGCACGTCTATCACCCGTTTAAATCTGTTTTTAAGTAAGTTCCATGTGACGCGCCAGGTGCGTCAAGGGCCTCCCGTGATATTTGCTTATGACGCGCCTGGGGCGTCATTGGCAATAAATCGGTTAAAAGGGTTGATAGACGTGCGAGCGTACATAAGTCTCGGCGAGCTTACTCGCCCATCTGTCATCGCCGCGAGCCGTGAGCCAATTTGACAATGAAATTTTGAGCAAGCTTCACGTGCAGAGAGCACTATATGATACTGTTCACGTGTCACCGACGGCGAGTCGAATAAGGTCGCGAACCTAAAGACCGCGTACTTTAAGTATACCCATCTATATCTATATCTGTATCCACTTAAGGGCAGGACTCTCAGAATCGACCTATTTTTGATTCAACATTAAACAATCAAATATTATTTGTTTTGATCTGATAAAAATACATGTTGTAGTTTAATACATATTCTTGATTATTCTATGGTTCAAAACACGATTTATACAACTTCACTCGATCAAAAAAAATCGAGAAAACTCCCTTTTTTCGCGATTTTGTGATCGTTTTTTTATTCTTACTTGTAGTAGGACCAACTTTTATTCCCGAAAAACATGTCAAAAAATAGGCAATGAAATTACGAAGAATATTCTATGGTTCATTTTTCTCAAAACAGTTTTTTATTGTTTTAACAAGATATTATATAACAAGGTGGCCCGCGCGCTTCGTTTCAGCGGAGGACAGGGCGGAGGTCTTTGCAGAACATCTCGAGCGTCAGTTCCGCCCGAACCCAACCGACGATAGGGAGCACGTCGCAGCAGTCGAGAAGCACATTGGAGACTATTTCGCGTCCCCGATAGCTCCCGACGAAGACCCAGTATTTTTCTCGCCTGGCGCCGTGAAGCGCGTCATCCAGAGGACGAAGCCCAAAAAGGCCCCCGGTGCTGACGGTATCACCAACGCAGCGCTGCGCCACCTGCCCTTCTGTATGGTTGCGGCGCTGGCGCGCCTGTATACGGCGATACTGCGCACCGGGTCCTTTCCCGCCTCGTGGAAGGAAGGGCGCGTAATCATGCTGCCCAAGGCGGGGAAAAACATACTGAGGCCGGAGAGCTATCGGTCAATAACACTGTTACCGACCGTCTCTAAGGTGTTTGAGGCACTCCTGCTGCGACACCTACAACCCCATATCTCGCCACGACCGGAGCAGTTTGGTTTCCGGGCGGAGCACAGCACGACGCTCCAATTGTCGAGGGTACTGCACATTCTCGCAGCTGCGATGAATAAGAAGGAACATTCGGTTGCAGTATTCCTCGACATGGAAAAGGCCTTCGACCGCGTATGGCACGACGGCCTTATTTACAAGCTGGCCACCTCTGACGCGCCCCGTCTTGTTGTTAAAGTGGTCTCTACATTCCTTGCAGGACGAACCTTCAGGGTGGTGGTCAAGGGGGGCGCTATCTAGCGCCCGCCCGGTACTGGCAAGCGTGCCCCAGGGCAGCTGTATATCGCCGGCGTGTTACTCACGTTATACCGACGATATCCCCACCACTACAGACGCGAAGCTCGCGTTGTATGCAGACGATGGCACGTACATTACCACCTCGCTCAATGCGAAGCACGCGGCGGTTAAAATGCAACACGCACTCGATTTGCTTCCCGAGTGGCTGTCTAAGTGGCGGCTATCGGTAAATGTGGGTAAGACGCAGGCACTGGTCGCCGGTGCCGCGATTCTCCCCCCACCCTTGAAGCTAAAGGGAGCCGATGTCGGTTGGTCGCCCCAGGTCAAATACCTGGGTGTAACGATAGACCGCCGGCTCTCCATGAAGACACATGTCCGCCAGGTCGCCGCAAAAGGTAGGGTACTCCACAAATGTACACATACGACATGTACTACCACCGCCGCTTAGGCATCAAGAGGAGGGGCCCGTAGTTACGGGCCACAGTATAGCCTCCGCGGGCGAGGGGCGAAGCCCCGACCCCGCTCGCCACGCCACCTGACGGTGGCGTCGCGACTTCTACATGATTTCGTTTCAGTAGCCGGCCAGGCGTCTTTGAGGTAGGACCTGTGTCGCTGTTGCTAGCTCGCTGCGTTCCCAGCAAAATATACGAGAAATTATTGTTATTTTCCGTGTGTGTTAGTTTTAAAAATCAGTCTGTATAAACAATAAGGTGAGTTTGATTATAATTTTTCTACGTATATTATAACTACCTTCTCGTTTTTAATATTACAGTTTACAGAAAGAACAGTAGCACAACTACACCAAAGATCATTTTTGCAAATAATTTTTTTTATCTTTGCAGTTCAACTGACTGTTCAGTTGAACTGACCTACAACTCGATTTTTTTAATGGGATTTAGAATGGCGACGCGACGATGTGACGGCAGAATTTGCGTCTCGCTCAGGCGCAATAGGTCGATTCTATTACGTGAGCGTCAGACATGTACCTAGTGTACCTTTTTTTTTTTTTTTTTTTGAGGGTGGGAAATCATCCAATGACTTCTCCCGCTCTGGGTGGAGCGGAAGGGCGTGTCAGACTTTTACTGACTAAAACCCACCCGTGTTCCTTCAGTTGCCTGTTGCCAAGGTCCCGGTATCCCTTTCGGACTAACCCGCAACCCTACTGCATCAATTCAACTCGCGCGCCTACTGTAGGTATCTATTGTACAAATTATAATAATGCAAGGTTTTTGATGTTGTTGTACTTTCACACAAAATAGTGACTAGATATCTGTTATCTCATAACATACCGACTGACTTACCGGCTGCGGCTGACTTACCGGCTTCGGCTGACTTACCGACTTACTGGCTGACTTCCTGCGGGAAATTGCCTGCCATACCAAAATTCTATAGATTATAATGCTTGTTTTTAGGGTTCCATACCCAAAGGGTAAAACGGGACCCTATTACTAAGGCTACGCTGTCTGCCTGTCTGCCTGTCTGTCTGTCTGTCTGTCTGTCTGTCACCAGGCTGTATCTCATGAACCGTGATAGCTAGACAGTTTTTTCACAGGTGATGTATATTTGTAGCCGTTATAACAACAAATACTTAAAACCAGAATAAAATAAATATAAGGTACGTTTGTTGTATGGGAGCCCATACAACAAACATGAGTTTTTTTGCTCGATATTGAAAACGACAACAGGTGAACGCTTGAAATATTCACAGAATATTTAGTTACATATTCACTTTCAAAATAAATAATTTAATTAAAATAAAACAAATAGTTAAGGGTGGCTCCCATACAACAAACGTGATTTTTTTGCCGTTTTTATGGATAATGGTACGGAACCCTTCGTGCGCGAGTCCGACTCGCACTTGGCCGGTTTTATTATTATAAGTAAGCGTAGTGCGGTAGTAAGCGTAAGCGTAGTGCGGAAGCGCTGTAATAGTCATGAAAGAAAAGGAAACTGTTAGTGACATTAAAAAAAACAATGGTAGGTAGGTAATAAAATAAATTGTGTTGCTTATATTTCCCTAAAAACTAAACACCCGAAACATTAACATGAATTCCGTAAAACAAAGTTAATTGTACTTACTGTTACAATTTTATACTGTGACGCAAAATTTTTGCACAGCGGGGTCTGCGAGTTCATTTGAACTACGTGTTCGCGCGACTGGCTCGCAGGGATTGAGGTAGCGCTGAATGCCTACTGCGCTCGAATATGGTGGCCTTAGGGGGGATGCGCTAGGGTGGCCCGCGAAATTAAAACTTTCTTACGTTTTTTGCAATTTGTAGGTCAGACTTTAATGTTTATAATTCTGTTAATTCATATTTGTTACGAGCGCTAATGATATTTAGATCAACATACAACCTGATACTGACCTGCAAATTGCAAAAAACGTTAGAAAATTTGAATTTCGCGGGCTACCCTACTAGCGCATCCACCTTAAGTACGCACATCGTACTTAAGGTGGATGCGCTAGTAGTGTAGCCCGCGAAATTCAAATGTGAAATGAAATGAAATTGTTTATTCTGTAAATAGGATATTGGAATCACTTTTACACGTCATATTAAAAAGTTGTAAAAATAAGCTAGATGAGGTCGGCGTTTCCTATCTGACTACTCTGAGAAGAAAGGCCGAAACAAACTCAGAGGTCACCGTCTCCTTTAAAGTCCAGACATAATCTTGGTCAGGCCATATGAGGACCATGTAGATAAGAGTCTGAAATGGTCTTTTGAGGAAAGAACCACACAGATTTGAGTGGACCTGTCCAGTCAGTGCAAGCATTTGTCAGTAATAGTGGAGCTCAACTCAGAACTGAAGGAGCTCAACGACTCGACGAACAATACCAAAGAAAGGACGTTTGGGTAGGTCGCATAAAGTTCTCAAATTGCCAGACATTCGCTAAAATTAACAGAACGAAAAATAAATATCCACATAGTCCTCACATTCACAATAAAACAATACTTATAAGTAATCATCATGTCATTTTGTATATAATATTCAATAATGTCAATTTGTATATAAAACTGGTAGGTATATTTTTATGGCTTTCCATAATATTCAAAATGTCACAATGCTTAGCAGAGCGAGCAGCTCAATCCCATGCATTTTTGTCTTCTAAATAATCTGTGATTTTATAGTACCCTTTTTTACAAAGTTTGGTTTTAATACAGCTTTTAAATCGTTTAATGGGTAAGTTTCGAATGTCAATGGGAAGATTGTTATAAAAGCGTATACATTGACCCATGAACGAGTTGCCTACTCTGTGGAGACGAGTGCGATGTACAGCAAGATTGTGTTTATTCCTGGTATTTAAACTATGAATATCGGACATTTTCTTAAACTTTGATATGTTTTTGTGTACATACAATAGGTTTTCAAATATATATAAAGAAAAAATGTTGAAAATCTTTAAGTGGGTGGTATTACAGATTCTATAATACCACCCACTTAAAGATTTTCAACATTTTTTAAAATGTAGCCTTTTGAGACTCGAAAAATCTGTGGTTGGATTACTTGTCTTGTCAGTGATATAAAGGCTCCACCCCACTCAAGCGCCCGACAACCATTGTAGCCCCAAAATTGTATGGCTGGGGAAACCATGGTTGCCCACCTCTGTGAGACCTCAAATAAAATGTATCATATTAAATATAAAATTAATGGGTTGGAATTTGTCCTTGTCCTTTGCGTGTGTGTGGCGTCTATTGACGAGTATCTTAATAAATAATAAATATTACAATGCTTCAAATCAACGTTTAATAATTTACTAAAAAAACAATATGTTCCCACAAACAATTTTTTCAAAACTCTTGCCAGTTTATTTACCACGTTTTAAATCTGTAACAAAAAGTGACGATTATGAGGAAATTGAAAACTAATTTTTACTACTGTTACAATCCGGGCGCATTAACACGGCACCTGGGTCAATGACGTTTGTATCTCCCCCCGCTACCCCGCATGGCGACGGCGGGGCACCGCGCGGGGAGCGGGAGAGTATTCCGAGGCAGGTGCCATGTTAATGCGCACGGGTTGTATATCCTTCGACAAATAAGTGCCTTATTGATTGAAGAAAAATATAAAAACCGGTGAAATTTTCTAAAAAATACAGGGTGTTAGGGTAAACACCGTTATCCTAGAAACCAGTTGTTTGGTGTCATTTATAGAACGTAAAATCAATGAAAAATTAAGACTTTTTTTTTAAATTACTTTTTACCGCTAGTATGCTAGGGCGACGAACTTGCGTCTCAACACGGGTGGAGGGCGTGGGAGGTGACCTGACCGGCCGTGAGCGCGACCCCTCTCTCAGACAGTCAGCTGTTTCGCAAGCAAGTACGGTGTCGCATAGAAACTTTTTAAAATATTTTAATGATAATAACGTTTTTTTTTTGTTGTGACTCGGTCATTTATCTTTATATTTAAGTCAACTACCCATGGTTTGAATGACAAGACTGTTTACCCTAACACCCTGTATTTGTGCTTTATGAAGTTCAGTTTATATAAAGTTGAAGTTTTATATCGATAACTCGAAATAATAAATATCGATATATCAAACAAAAAATATCTATACTAATATAGATATTTTTACAGCAAACCTACCTTGCTATGCACGGTCCTGGATCTATAAGTAGATCCGCCGGCTTGTACACACACTTAGTGCCCGGGAAGTCAAGCAGCTCTGCAAGCACGTTGATCTCCAGGTATGAGACCTTCGCACGAAGCAGCTGCGGCATCAAATAAAATACTAGATACATAAGAGTAATTTTTAAAATAAAACACTAGATGTATGTTCATCTGTTCTCTCATAACTCCTAAACTTCTGGTCGCAATCGTAATCTGTCGAATTCTATCCTTAGTTACCTAAGGATAGAAATCGACAGATTACGATTACAGAGATACAGGCTAATCTCTCGACAATCTAAGACGGGCGTTAAAAAATAAGGTTTACATTCGAAACACTTATTTTGCTTTACACAGTAAATCTCGCCCTGAGTGGGGGGGGGTATTGTGTGTACTTACCTCAGCACAGATACGCTTCCGATCTTCAATGGGCGGCATGTTCCAAAACGCGAAGCCGACCACGATCTCGTTCCGCAGGTAGAACAACATGCCGCGCTTGTACCGGTTGAAGTACGTCGTACCGCTGGGCCTGCGATACGAACAAGCAATTCAAACTTTTGTTCCTTCCAATATACAAATACACGGCTTCCGAATGTAGAGTTTTAAGTTGAGAACTTGTCAACCTCTAGCATTACTTCAGTTTATTGATTGATTCCTTCACTTTAGCCCGCGAATTTAAGGTATTTAGTTCACACGTGAAGCTTGCTCAAAATTTCATTGTAAAATTGTCTCACGGCTCGCGGCGATGACAGACGGGCGAGTAAGCTCACCGAGCCATAAGTAGGTACGCAAACTTGTTCGCACGTCTATCACCCCTGTAATTGCAAGTAATAAACTTACTTTTTTTTAAATAACTTAAATTGGACACTATGGATGAATTTTACCAATGAACCCGAACGCGAAAGAAAGAAAGAAATCATTTATTTGCTAGTAATGTAGGTATAAGTTGGAATATTTGTAGATTGTCCCGATACATTTTGCCTTACGGCATGTAAAGTATTATATTTGAATTTAATTGGTAATATCAGCCCCGGATCTTCAATTTTTTTTAGGCGGGGCAAAATCTGATTATATGCCGCCCCCGCCCACTTATATTTATTTTTACCTATCTTTATGATAACAGGGTGTTAGGTTAGGTTAGGTTACACAGATAACAGGGTGTTAGGTTAGGTTAGGTTACACCGTTAGCGACAGGAGTCCCACATACCCCAGACTCGTCCCCCACGAGCGGGGATGCGTAATGCATTTCTGAGCGACAAAAAAAAAAAAAAGGATACACCGTTATCCTTGAAACCAGTGGTTGGTGTCATTTATAGAAAGTAAAATCAATGGAAAATTACAACTTTTTTATTTTAATTACATTTTACCACAAGACTATTTTATACTATTACCCTTTCACCCTATGCTCTAAGGCAACGAACTTGCGTCTGGGCGTGGGACGTGATCTGACCGGCTGCGAGCGTGACCCCTCCCTCAGTCATTCAGCTATTTCGCTAGCGAGCACGGTGTCGGATGGAAACTTTTTAAAATCTTTTAATGAAAATAACTTTTTTTTTGTTGTTACTCGGTCATTTATTTTTATATTTAAGTCAACTCCCCATGGTGGTTTGAGTGACAACGGTGTTTACCCTTAGACCCTCTATAGACATGAATGTGTACCTTGTATATCCTACACTGTAGGATATATATTTTATAAACAACACAGGATAGGATTTAAAATAAAAATCAAATATTGCATTTGTGAATTGAATTGAAATTACAATTTTACTCTTAAAGCTTTTTGTTTTGCAAATAAATCTATGGCTTTGTCATAATTTAGCTCTTGTTCAATTCGATTTTCTATCGTTATTGCAAAGACTCGATAAGCATTCCTGCCTCATAGAAGATCGCAAATAATTTATAATTTGTTTTAGTTTGCTAAAACTTCGCTCATAGCTTGCGGATGTAGTAGGAAGCGTACGAGCCCCTAGGTATCGGTCGAGTTGCGATGGCCACAGTAAAACAAGAGTGAAATTTCTGTACTTGTACTACTATTTATTCTGTGGTCAGAGTTAAGTAAATGATGATAGTTGTCCATTCGTCTGTAAAGTGTGGATTTTGCCGCCCTCTGAACTTGCCGCCCGGGGCATAGGCCCCGGCTTGCCCCTCCCTAGATCCGGGGCTGGGTAATATAGTTACAACCATTACAATTATTAATAACACTTGTCAGGATTTAATAGGTAGGTACAGTAGGATCAGTCTAAAAACAAATAAAAATAAAAAAATGATTAAAATATAAATATCTCGCTCAACATACATTGAATGATATAATCTAAACCGCGATCAGCACATCTAAACCGCGTTCAAGAACTATCAGTGTATAGATGTATTAGATGATTAGATCTTTAGATGTTTTAATCACGCTCTGTTTCAGTGTTGAAATTCGCTCAAAATAGGTAAATGGTGAACACAATTTCTCAGAACGAGGTACCATAGCCCGAAGTATTTGCCAAACTTAAGTGGCAGTGGGCAGGACATTGCTCGTAGCACAGATGGCCGATGGGGCCAAAACGTTCTGAGGACCGAGACAAGTGACAATCGCTTCGAAAGCGTTTCGTATTTTTACAAAGATTTTCAACAGGATTGACATAAGCTTTTCCTATTCATTTCCTATGTTTGTCCTATACATGTTTGCCTTTTCCATCATAGTTATCGCTGATAGAATGTCACTTTGTCTAGGGCCTCTGGAGTGGCGACCGCGTACCGGAAGACGTAGCGCTGGAAGGTGGACTGCTGACCTGGTGAAGGCCGCAAAAATCCGCTGGAAGTGGCGGTGCTTGGGGGAGGCCTATGTCCAGCAGTGGACGTCTTTCGGCTGAAATGATGATGATGATGAACTCAGTTTATAGTACTTACTTCTTTTTATAGCACATCCTTTCGTCCTTTTCTTTGAGGATTAGTCTCTCAGCATCCTCGTTGTTTTCCTCATCATCGCACTCCTTGAACAAACCCACGATGGGCATGCAGGCTCCTACTTCACCGAACACCTGAGGATAGAAAAGACCAAGTTTAAAAAAAGAACCATAGAAAAGCAGTTAATTGATTCAGGCGTGACTTTGCGGAAATCCATTATAAAATACAATAGACGCTGATATATTTAGTAACTTATTCCGCTTGACTATTCTTCAAGAGTCATAAAAACCCTGTAAGAAATCGACACGTGTTTCAACCTCTCAACGAGGCATCTTCAGGATGACGATTGACCAATTGCAAACCAGAACGCGACGTGTTACCACACCGAGCGAAACGATCTTTTAGAACCACAGTCCTTTCACAGCAGTAACCCAACAGCAAGATTATTGTACGATCACTGTGGTTTGGACAGTGATTTTATTTTATTTAGGATCTTCAACAAAAGATATAGGTACACCTGACACATACATAAAGGGCAACATCAGGTATTAAGTCGGAGTACTCCTTCAATTATAAAAAAAAAAAAAAATATCTTCCATTGTACATAAACACTTAGGTAACCACTAAACACTATGCAGCGTAACAACTAAAATAAAGAGTGTTTTCGATGAACTCTGGCACCCAGAGTAAGATTTAACTTGTGTTTGGGGTGCCAGCGTCCTCGCCCATTATAAGAGACCACAGTTCAACTTGCAGGCTTAGTGGACTGTAGATTGGTAGAACATTTTCAATTTTGTTAATTCGAATAGGTTCAAAACAAATGTCTAATCCATTGCTTCGTAAGTTACGTTGTCGAGCAGATTTTTTTTCGAACTTATAAAGCAATCCATTACACATTTGTTACAAACCGATTCCAATTCTGACCGATCGTGGATTACGCAAATAGGGTGCTGGTACTTTTTGAAAGGCCTCCACTGTCCAGCGGCTTCCCATACCTATTAACACTGTAATTTGAAAATATTTTAAAAGCCAATTGTTTTTAAAAGAGTAACCGTGGAGGTACTTGCCGGCTCTTCTCCATAGGAAACGACGAATAGGGAATATGCATGTGATTCAAATATGGGTCAATTTTTTTTTTATAAACTATATTACTTCAGAATAATGCCTCCATCAATATTTTTGAATAAAATGTATTTTTGAGCGAGAAATTATTTTTTTTAAAGTCCTAAAAAACTGTGGGTAATTCAAATACTTGAAAAGGCTAAGAGCGGATGTGACGTAACAATCCGGGATAACAATCAAAATGTCAATGTCAAGTCAATCAACAAGTGTCAAGTCAATGTCAAACGCTCATAGAAAAAGGAGTGTTTGACATTGACTTGACAGTTGCTTGTCTGTTTTTACGGACTGTGACGTCACCACACCAAGCGCGCGAAATGGAGGGCGTTTAAATAGCCCGGATCGGCTGGATATTTAAGAAAGTACTTTAAACTGCTTTTTTGCCGTCGTTTTTACTATTATTTGACAAATATTAAAAAAATACATGCATATTCCCTATTGGTACCGTGCACCAAAAAAAACAAATATAATTATACCGAGTAGGACTTAGTAAGTACGTACTACGGAAAAGACCAAAGACACACATGATTTGCTGTCATACAGGGTGTTAGGGTTAGGGTGTTAGGGCGCTATCCTAGCAACCAGTGGTTTGGTTTCATTTATAGAACGTAAAATCAATGGAAAATTACAACTTTTTTTTTCTTTTTTTTAAATCTACATTTTACCACAAGAGACGCAACTTGCGTCTCAACACGGGCGGGGGGTGCGGGATGTGTCCTGGCCGGCCGCGAGCGCGACCCCTCTCTGTCAGTCAGCTGTTTCGCTAGAGAGCACGGTGTCGGATAGAAACTTTTTAAAATCTAAATAACGTTTTTTTTTTGTTGTGTTCGGTAATTTATTTTTATATTTAAGTCAACTACCCATGGTTTGAATGACAAGAGTGTTTACCCTTACAGCCTGTATATTCTTCGCACAAAATTTAATTCCTACATTCTGACAGTACCTATCGTCCATCCTTCCACACACAAATCAAATTGTGTGTTTGAATTCAGCGCAGCTAGTGTTACATATTACCTACCTCTAACTGGAAGGTCTCGCCCAACTGTATCCAATAGTTGGGTTCCATGTTGCAAGGCAGCCAGAACCCGGTCATGTTGGCGCCGGCGACGAAGCCCTGTTCCTCCGCGTTCATGTAGTGCTCCATACGAAGCCGCGTGTCCCGCCACTGCGAGTAGAGACTGGCTGCGTCTCCCGCCTGACACACAAACACAAAAAAATATAAATAGTAATACTTACCAGCCTGTTACTGTCCTGCTGAAGGGCAAAGGCAAATACAGAAATTCTCCCAAGTAACCACGTGCTTTACGGCACGAGGATTGATCACTACGCGTTCTCAAGACGGGTTGGCGATTCCAGACATATCAACTGCTAGCGGACCCAAAAGACGATGTCCTGCCTTTCCTAGAATTCAATCGCAGTGTCACATACTGGGTCCAATTATTGTGACTATAAACCATCCAGGGTAAACCATCGAACCACTCAGGAGTCTCGGTATGTAAAGATGGTCACCCATCCACGGACCAACCCAAGAAAGCGTAGCTTAACCTGATGGATCGACCCGTGCGGCTGTTATTACGTAGCCACAAGCTCCTTTAGTTGTTCAACTTAATATAGGCTGAAATGAATGGCAAACAAAAAATGTCATCTAAATCGGTCCAGCCGTTTAAGAGGAGTTCAGTGACACACACATAGGTACAGAAGAATTTTATATACAGTATGAAGAGCGGTCCCGTTAACCCGCAATAGTATATCGTCACAAAACTCTAAAATTGATACGTAAAAGAAACACTCTGTACACTTGTATTTCAACGTAGAAAGGCAAGTGTGCGTTTACAGTGTGTTTCTATTCCGTAATATTTTTTTTTTGTGAATATTTTGCTATAAAAAAATCATTTTGTTAATGGTTATTTTTTTTTTGCATGTACCTCTTGAATAGACGCTAAACTATTGCATGTTAACGGGAACGCCCTTTTGTTAGATAACATACTGCATACAGGGTTACATAAAAATTGTCCTGTATTAATTGTAATTGTCCTGTAAATGGTTTAATACTTTAATTGAAATAAATGCTTTGAGTTTGAGGAGAGTTCTGTATACACGTAGACAGAGCTTCAAAAACTAGCCTCGTGTAGCCCGCACATAACTTATTGAATTTAATTTTGAGAATAAAAGAAAATACAAATAAAGAAAATACAAATAAAGAACATTGATTGATTGAGAACAACAAACTAGTAAAGGGAGCACTACTTACGATGTATAGGTGTGTTCTTGCTTCCAGTTCGGTGTTCACGAGGTACCCCCCGTTCACATAGTCTTTCTCTAGGGTTGAGTCCTCGGCGATATCGACTCGCGGCTCCGCTCCCACTGCCAAAAACGCCTGGAAAACAGACCAATATCTCTTATCCATCCATACTAATATTATAAATTCGAAAGTAACTCTGTCTGTCTGTATGTTACCTTTTCACGCCTAAACCACTGAACGGATTTCGATAAAATTTGGCAAGGAGATAGATGGCATCCCGGGGCTACTTTTTATCGACATGCCACGCAGGCGAAACGGTGGGCGGAAGATAGTATTATAAATGCGAAAGTAACTCTGTCTGTCTGTCGCGATTTCACGCCAAAACTACTGAACCGAAGGCTCTTACATACTGGCGCTGTTTGCCGCGCGACGCGAATGTTAACAAAACCATTTCTGAGAAAACTCGGCGAACAATGCGGCGGCCGGCGCGCCGGCCATCGTCGCGCAGCGATTCGCGCCAATATGTAAGAGCCTTTATAAATGCAATTTGGTACACAGATAGTCTAGAGCCTGAGAAAGGACATAAGCCTTTTTATCGACGGAAGCTATTATATAAAACAAAGTCCTCTGCCGCATCTGTCGGTCGTCCTGTTCGCGATAAACTCAAAAACGACTGCACCGATTTTCATGCTGTTTTCACCAATTAGTTTAGGATAGTTATACAAAATTTTAAAGCTTGGGCTCTTGAGTCTAGTAAGTACTAAGTTTATGTTTGTGTCAATACATCTAGGACCAATGAAATTTATTCTTATCATTTAAATTAACTCTAAATGTCAGACCAACAAAAAAAGGAAGACGTAGCACTACGAACATCAAAAATGAAGCCACCTTTTTATCTATGTGTGTGTAAAAACGGTTGTCATTTGTTAAAGTTTTTCCCTACAATTTGGGGAATAATATTGTATGGGTAGGATAATATTGTACGAGTAAGATATTGTTGAGTATGGTATTATAACTCAATTGTTAAGAAGGACTTCCATTCCGAAACAAAAACAAAACATTTTTACATCGCTATGTCGTATAGCTAATATCCATTTCCTTTACTAACTAATACTGAATAGTATTACTTAATAAAGTATCTTGGTATCTAAAATATTAATTTAATACATATAAAAAGAAAACAGGAATATAATTACTCGAATAAGAAATCATAATTTAAATCGGTTTAATCGAATGGGAAAATTTGAAATCACATTATGGCAACCCTCCCACGTTATGTCACTGCTTTCATTCATTCATTCGTTGAGGTTTTTTGTTCCAAGTAACCTAAAATTCATAGTTAATTAAATTAAAAACGATGTTATTTCAAGTATGTACAAGTGAAGAGTGTTTCCGTATTCCGTAAGACTTTTTATGTGATTTGCTATTGTTTTTACAACTTATTATTATTTCAATTTTTTCATAATTCATTTTTTTTATTGATTTTAACTAGACGACGACTCGTGACTAGTACTAGGAGTGATGAGCATGGTTTTAGTGTAGGTGTGTGCGTGAGCCTGTGTTTACTTGCAGGAGCATGGTTTTGTGGCTTCACTTTTGATGTACGGCGCACTCCGTCTTCCTTTTTTTGTTGGTTTGAGCTCTAGATAGTGAATAATAAAAAAAACGATTACATAATCTGTGACAAGGGACTTTCCATTCGATAAAGTCATTTCCAATCTTCCATCTTTTGTTTCGAAAACGTCGTACACCTGAACTGTAAACGTAAATACTTAATATTATTAGTTTGTTTTATCTAATCAAATATACATACGTTAGTATAAATCCTAAATAAATATTATACATGCGAAAGTGAGTTTGTATGTTAGTTATGCTTTCACGCTAAAACGGCCGAACGGAATTGGATGAAATTTGGCACAGGGGTGCCAAAGGGGTGCTGCTTGACGTGGAGAAGGACATCACTGTCACTAATTTATTTAAATACCAGCTATTTCCCGCGACTGGGTCTGCGATCCAGGATGAAAAGTAAGCCCTTCTCCGGGTCATGATCTACCCATGTGCCAAATTTCATCCAAATCCATTCAGCCGTTTTAGTGTGAAAGCGTAACAAACAAACTGCAGCACCGGCAGCTGAGGCATCTCCTAATAATGAATATTCTAACTACGTAAATACGGGTGACCTAGTTATGGTAGACTTGCAATTCTTTATTTTTCGTTCGATGTCCTTTGGAAGTGTGAAAAAGTGAGTTTCAGAACCTTTTATTTAAGCACCCAAATGCGATGCAATGTACTTTTGCCTTCATTTTAGTTTTAATATCTTCTGACGAACAGACGACGACGCGGCGTGTGAGTATTGAAATAACGTGCGACCCGGCCGGCGCGCGTCAGGCCTACTGAATTAGCCCAACAAGTCGCGTACTTGTAGCTTCATAGCTGAACTACAGAGAGGTACATACACTAATTACAAGGGACGTTTGGCGCTCGCATGCCGTTGGCAGCCGGCGCTATTGGTAAACAGGGTGTCAGGGTAAACACCGTTGTCACTCAAACCATGGGTAGTTGACTTAAATATAAAAATAAATGACCGAGTAACAAAAAAAAAAACGTTATTTTCATTAAAAGATTTTAAAAAGTTTCTATCCGACACCATGCTCGCTAGCGATACAGCTGACTGACTGAGGTAGGGGTCGCGCTCGCGGCCGGTCAGGGCGCATGCCGCACCCCCTACCTGCGTTGAGACGCAAGTTCGCTGCCCTAGCGCATAGGGTGAAAGTGTGAAATAATCTTGTGGTAAAAAGTAATTTAATTTTTTTTTTTGTAATTTTCCATTGATTTTACGTTCTATAAATGATACTAAACCACTGGTTTCAAGGATAACGGTGTTTACCCTAACACCCTGTATAATTTGTGTATTTGTTTTGTGAAATGTACCTATTGAAAAAACAAGCAGCGTTTTCGTTCGAATTCGTTCCGATTTTGGCCGCTAGAACGGTAAGATGTTATCACACGTACCTTTGGGTATTTGAGTGATCCCTGCACACTTTATTTGTTCGGCTGCGTACTCTCCGAGGTACTCTGGCAGGATGCCGGAGAGAACTCCCTTGTCTTTGTATATATGGACGACCTCTACTGGAGGATCCTCCTCATTCCTTTCTACAAGGGAATCTGGAAAAATAAGGTAAGGAGATGTGGGTTACTGTTACGGCCAGTTTCTTCATCAAAAGTAACAGCCAAAGTAACAGACAACTGTTCTTCTGCACTGTTGTATTTTCAATCGTCGGCGCTGAGGCGTTACTCTTTCTGTGTAAATAATTCCGTTATCAGCCAATTTAGTCTAGCGAAACATCTACGGACACTACAAACGGATGTTCAGCGTTTTTTTTTTAAACAAGCAAAATACAATAGACGCCGATATATTTAGTAACCTATACCTAGTCAACAACAAGTCAGTTTACTTTGCGTCCAGCGCTCGGTGTGGTAACACGTCGCGTTCTGGTTTGCAATTGGTCAATCGTCATCCTGAAAATGCCTCGTTGAGAGGTGAAACACGTGTCGATTTCTTACAGGGATTTTTCTGACTCTTGAAGAATAGTAGAGCGGAATAGGTTACTAAATATATCTTCGTCTATTGTATTTTATAATGGATTTCCGCAAAGTCACGCCTGAATCAATTAATTATCTTAAACAAGCAACTTATCAGGCGTAACATTGGTCGGGCACGGACGGAAGTTCGGTAATAACGCCTTCATTGTATTTCGTCAAGGAATTGCGTCACGTTAGTCGTCAGTTCACACCGATACGCGAAGCAACGTGCACTTTTTATGATCCGATCAAATATCGAATTTATTTACTACACAATAAGGTACACGCGCTGCGCAGCACCGCGCATCTCAGCGCACTTTGACACGTGTCAAACGTCTCACTGAAACTATACCTTTTCGTGAAGAGAATAAGTTCGATAATTGTATTGATAAGTCGCCGTTACTACCTTCTGGGCCACCACTGCTGTCCATAGCGTACCTACTTACCTACATTTAGGGCGAATTTCACCAATTAAACTTGAGAGCGCCAACGCGAAATTTCTGCCAAAATTACGTTGCTGTGAATTTCACCAATGAAGCTGAACACAATCAGAACATGTAAACCGCGTTCAAGTGCTGTCAGCTGTCGTTACAGTGGCGCTCCTAAGTGCTAACTTACTCATTCTGCCCAAACTCCATGCGAGTTCGCAGCCCAAGGGGCCTGCACCGATCACTGTGACATGTTTCGCTTCTTTTACCTTCCTGCAAATACAAATATCAAAGTTCATGAGTGCGTCACGCCAAGTCTCGGCTGTTGCTAGGGCTGTTCGGTGGATTCGCAGTGGGGAGCACGTGAAACTATTATTTGCAAATCAGTTTTAGGTTGTATCTTGTTCAAAATATCAACATTTATTAACACCCTCAAAAACCATGAAAACGATACCCATGAAGAAAAATTAAATAAAATCGCAGCCGCCATCTTGGATTTGCATTTTGACCTCACTATCGGTTTTAGCAACCTCAAAAACTATGAAAACGACAACAAGAAGTATTTTTTATTTATTATCCGACGAAATATTTCAACGCTGTGGGATTATCAAAATGATGTACTGAATTCATGGCATCAGTTTGCGCCTCGATGTCCATTACACCCTGTATACAGGCAAAAACAAAAAAAAATCGTACCTAAATGCAATCTCAAAGTCCCTAATTGTTCGCAATTTGCAAATCTTGTCACGTACTGCCTTTGGCGCAGCCTTGACGATAGACAAGTTCTTGGATTTTACACCTGCACATAAAATAATATTTCTTTAATATTGCAACACAAGGTTAATATTTTTTTAATCCCGTAACTCTAAGGTATTAATGAGACCATGTCAAAGAATCAACTAGCATGTTTTTTTTTTCATTTTTCATACAAAAATAATTCAACAAAGTCACGATTATTTACGCAAAACACACCCATTACGTGAAAAAAGTCAGTGTAGGAAAGAGATGAAGCTCTACAGGACGTATAGCTCCACGTCTTTCCCCCACGAAGTAAGATTAAAATAATACTGCTGTAAGCGGTGGTGGTAGGCCCCCAGTTCTACAGCTACATGTATGTGCACAGTGTCGGAGCAGCTCACCGGGTGCGAGAAGACATCGTTCGTAGTATATCGGACGCTCCCCACATAAGGTCTTCACCCAGACTACGTGGTCGTCAGGGTCGATCCTCAGGACACACCAGCCGGAAGCTATGGACACCGCCGGACCCCTCTTTTTTCGATAAAACTTAATAGGGTCCATAAAATCTATACATTCTGCATTGAACATTCTGTAGTTGTAAAAAAAAAAAAATATTTTGAATGCTTGCTTTGCAGTTTAGCTTTGCTTTGCAAAATCAGTAGATGGTAGAACTTATTTGTACCAAAACGAAAAGCAAGAAACAAGCATTTTGGATTTTTTGCTTCAGATGGCGCCTAAAGTACAAAAAAAGTAGAAATATGGATTCAAACAGAAAAAAGGAATGCCCTTGAAGAAACAGTAGATCTACTACTGTCAAAGCTGTAAAGAAAGAAAGAAAGAAAGAAAAATAGGTTTATTTGTCACAGAAACACGTGCATACAAAAAGATAACATTAACCTGCTTAAACTACTTACTTAATTAAACTACTTAAACCTACATTAACTTAATTATTAATCATAAAAAGCTGCACGTCATTACTGTGACAAGAAGGCTTCCACTCAGCATGATGCTGTGCTATGGACCCACAGCACAGCGCTGATTTTCAGTGGTCACCCGAAAAGGACGTACGGAAATCAAGGCGGGCTGTAGGGTTGGCAACACAGCCAGGTGTTCAAATCGCTAGATTTTTTTTTTTTAAATTAAATAATAGAATTACTTTTTGACTTTTGACTTTTTTTAAATTAAATAATGAATAATAGAATGACAACTAACGTTTTTCTTCTACTATCTTCAACGTAATGCAGTTTCTGTACGTCGGGCGGGTCTTTATTCCACCACATGTGTTTGCTGAGAGGCGGCCGTCTATATGGAAGTGAGTCTTCTTTGGTAATGAAGAATACCTGAAATTTATAAGCAGCTTTTAATAAAACTGAAGCAGTAAGGCCAGTGTTAATTAATGAGTTTTACATGTTGCTAAGATGAGGAGCGCTAGTGCTCACCTCCGCGGGTACGATCAAGCTCGCGGCCGGATATTCAGTATCCAGCCCATACAACTATCGGGTTATTATATATCCACCCTAAGGTCACTCGGAAACGCATGTCCGAGAATCCAGCCTAAGTAAGGCCGTTTGTCCACCGCACTGGGAACGGGAATATCAACGAGAAACGACGTCGACATTACATACAGACAATACATTACTATGGCGTCGTCATCTGATTCTCGTAAGTATACAGTGGTGCCGATTCTCTTGTACACCGAACTATACTAACTAAACTATCACTAAAATTCCTTACTTTTTACTATGAGAATCCTAGAGCTGCCAAAAAAAATCTCTAAATTTAAAAAATATTTTGACACAACTAAAATCGAATTTGACAATCGCGACTCCACTTGGTACCTACTTGTTTGCCTACCAAGTGATTTCTTTTGAGCCGGAGAGGCACGCACTGTGGCCGTCTCGACGTATTTTTATATGGAATTTTTCACTTTTTGGAAGAAAAAAAAAATGAAATTACCAACATGTTGAATATTCCGGGTTTGCGGGTTGCAAAGGGGGTCAAAATTTTCATTATTTTTGCGATAGGACAACCCCATTTTCGAGATATAAGCAAAAGAAAATAAAAAAAATTACAGTACCGTTTTGCAACTGAATTCGAGGTGTTGGTTTGAATTTTAGTTCATGACATCTAATTTTATTCCACACATTTTTAATCGTGATTAAAAATAGTCAGAGTTAGATACAGGATTTAAGATATAGAACAAAAATTTTGGTTAAAACGTCAAATTCAGAATAAAATTTTCACTAAATTAAAACTCAGTGCCATCTTAGTGCTGTCAAACTAAATTATAGTTAAGTTGTGTCTATTTTCAGAATGGGAAATCGTCGTTTGACAGGAATAAACTAAATTTTAGTGATTTTTAGTTTAGTTTAGAGAATTTGTGACAAGAGAATCGGCACCAGTGTAAGTCAATTAATTCTGTTTATCCAACTAGGCCTAGGGTGAATTCTCGGACACATGTTTCCGAGTATCCACCCTAAGGTTCAACATTATAAATAACTAGCTGCGCCCCACGGTTACACCCGCGTGGCGCAGCTTTCCTCGATCCCTTAGGAATATCGGGATGAAAAGTATCCTATGTCCTAATCCAGGTCATGGTCTACCCATATGTTATAAAACATCCAGCCGTTTAGGAGGAGTTAGGTGACAAACACACGTATAAAAGAATTATATATAAAGATTAATAAATAAATATACATGAAGGTCATGTTCTTGTATCGTGTAATGTACCTTAGCAAATTTGTCGTGCTGCATGATGGCCTGGTATGCGGCCCAGCCCGCCGCGCCGGTGCCTATTATGAGATACTGAACGCAATCGGGTAGGTCCCGCTCAGAATACGGCCGTTTGATCTTCCTTCGAGGTCGCCCTAGAGCACAAACACGATAATTTGTACACCAGCGTTTGTGTCCCGCGGTTTCACCCGCATAAGTTTCGATCCTGTGGGATTATGGGGATAAAAAGTATCCTATTCCCGTGGGGATATCGGGATAAAAAATATCCTATGTCCTGTTCCAGGTCATCGTCTACCCATGTGCCAAACTTCATCCAAATCCGTTCAGCTGTTTTAGCGTGAAGGCTAAACAAACAAACAAATTCACTTTCGAATTTATAATATTTTATATAGCTAGGATTAGGATTACATAACTTCACGCCCGTATTTTTCATGGGTATGAAAAATGAAGAAGCGTATCGTATAATATAGAACACACCCACATCTTACATTCCAAAACGAACTCTTTGGGTTATGTAAAAAGAGACAGTTGAGCATTGGGTCCTAGGTTTGATGTTCTGGGTTTTACCATGAGGAAATTTTCAGTAGAAGCCCGGACTCTGTATTTGTGATAAAAAAAGGCGCGCCTTCTATTAAATGGGTCTGAAGCTTCTTATCTGGTAAAATATCGGTTTTTACAAGCAGCCAGGCATCTCTTGTGGAATACAGGCGTGGCGTAATGTTACGTTAAAATATCCTAAAATAATGAAACGCAATGAAAATGATTCACTTACACACTGGTTTTTCACTGGTTTTTCGTTTCCTATCCGCCCATAAATACACCTTGTACATCTGAAAGAAAATGAAAATTAGAGATGCAACAGATAATAGCTTTGATAAATATCGGATACCCGGCCTGGATAGGCGGGATAGGTAGATATCCGGCAGCCGGATATTCGGCATACTCAGAAAAATGGTTAAATATGTTAATGATAAGTATAAATCATATAAAACAGGGTAGCTTATGAAATAGACTATCGGAGTTTTCAACTGCCAAAAAAGCGTATAAAATATCATTTTTTTTTTATCTCGTGTTGTCTCTCCAACACGAATTACACCTATCGTCAGGTACTAGATCCTACCTGAGTTATTGTATCTAACACGCAAATCTTTTACTATCTACAAAATAATTATTACTAAACATTAAGAAAAAGTCTACATATCGTTTAGTAGAAAAACTTATATTATAACTAATATTATAAATGCGAAAGTGAGTTTCTTCGTTTGTTACGCTTTCACGCTAAAACGGCTGAACAGATGTGGATGAAATTTGGCGCAGGGGTAGACCATGACCTGGAATACGTCATAGGATAGTTTTTATCCCGATAGTCCCACGGGAACGAGACTTACGCGGGTAAAACCGCGGGGCGCACCTAGTACAAAATAATATTATACTACATTGTGTAACTATTGTTTTTTATCTCGTGCAAATATCCGCGCTAGCCAAAGAGCAGTCTCCTATCCGGCTGTATGTAAAATCTGAAGAACCGGCCGGGTACTGAACCCCGTATATTGAACGGATATCTGTTGCATCTCTAATGAACATTAAATTGATCCCAACTAGCAAAGCAATAAAAGTCATTTAATGGTATTTCAACGTTTAGTCTGGACCAATAACCGATATACAGTGACCTGCAATAGTATAGCGTGTATACATGCTAAAAAAATATAGCCACTCCAAAAAAAAACTTTTTTTTTTTAAATTTGTGTAGTGAAATGTTCACAAAACGATTAAATTTAAACGTAAAAAAGCACTCTGTACACGCACACTTGTATTTCAACGTAGGAAAACAAGTGTGACAAGTGGGCGTGTACAGAGTTTATTTTCCGTAACAATTTAATATTTTTTGTGAATATTTTACTATACAAAAACAACAAAAAAAACATTTTTTTAATGGAAATGTTTTTTTTAGCATCTATAGACACTATACTATTGTAGGTTAACGGGAACGCCCTTTGTTAGTTAACATACTGTATTAGTGATGTTTCTGACTTCGGACTTTTTCCTTTACTTATGCTGTGAGACCTCGCTTCTTGCCAAATTTCATGATTCTAGGCCAACGGGAAGTACCTACCTACCTTTTTATTTATTTGCGAGGATCAAAATATGTCGCATAAAACTTTTTACAAAAAAACAAACGACTTCACAAAAAAACACAAAAAAGTGAAAAATAACTTTAACCTTTCGGAAGTCGGTGTCTTTGCTTTTCAATTTTCGTTTTTTGCCACCAACTTCCGAAATTAAAATTATTTTTCACTTTTTTAGTGTTTTTTTTTTAAGTCTGTTTCTTTTTTTGTAAAAAGTTGTTATTTTTCAATTTTTTGTTGTGGTACCTACCCCCACACAAATTCGTATACCGTTATCTGCTATTTAAATAAAGACTAATCGTCTACATACGCAAAGTGGGAAAAATACGTAATTATTGAAGCTAACTCAAAAACTACGCAAGCAAAATTAATACAATTTATATGGGACCACCTCTGAAGAATGACCTACCAAACAAAAAAAGAATCATCAAAATCGATTCATAATTGGCGGAATAAACGCGTCAATCAATCTGCCGAGCCTTTTCCCAAGTACATAATATGTTGGGGTCGACTTCCAGTCTATCCGGATGCAGCTGAATACCAGTATTTTACATGGAGCGACTGCCTATCTGACCTCCACAACCCAGTAACTGGGTAATACGATACCCCTTGGTAAGACTGGTTGTCAGACTTTCGAGCTTTTGACGACCCGTAACGACTGTCAAAGACAAATGACAGCCGGGACCAACGGCTTAACGTGCTTTCCAAGGCACGGAGGAGTCTCGGTATGTAAAGATGGTCACCCATCCACGGACCAACGCCGGCAAGCGTAGCTTAACCTGATGGATCGACCCGTGCGGCTGTTATAACTTAGCCACGAGCTCGAGCGGAATAAACGCGTCATATACAAAAAAAAAAGAAAGGGGAATTGAGAATCTCCTCCTTTTTGAAGAAGTCAGTTAAAATTGGCCGTATTTTTTATTCCGTTGACTTAGAGGCTTGATTCTTTTAGAATTCCAAGGGACCGTAGACCTACGTATTTGATATTAATCGATACCTCCAAGCCTGAGAAAAAGGTTCTTGACAGACTGACAGACTGACAGACAGACAGACAGACAACGAAGTGATCCTATTTTTCCTTTCGAGGTACGGAACCCTAAGGCTCAATACACACCGGGAATGCAGCGGCCGGCAGCCGCGAGGCGAGTACTTTCAGTGTGAAATAATTGTTAACTTTATCTACATCATTAAAAGACCAGTATCGCTTGAAAAGCTCGAAAAGGTGGCGCGGCCGCCCGCGGTGTCAGCGGTAGTTCCCGAGTGTGAATCGGCCCTAATTAACTGGGTTAGGTCAAAGTTCAGCAATTGTATAATTTATGTTTTTTGGTTATCTTTGCTAGTTGAGACCTGTTTAGGTGGCTTTTTACTGTTGGTCCAGCGCAGGCGTTCGTTAAACGTACAAGGAGAATAGATGCAGCGCAAACACGATGTAGTTTGTGCCAAATCTTCTATGCGACGCTAGCGCGGTATTTACAGTATTTTTAACTCACGAAGCGACGCGCATTTTACACAAACATGCTGTGAATGTTTTTGTAAGCGCATGAGCTCTCGGTACAGTCGGAGACACGGGCGAAGTTGAGAGTGTTGAGGGGGTGTGTGTGTGTACTACTCTTCTTCTCGCACACATTCACAGCGTGTTACACTTGGTTATCATAAGTAAAGCGCGCGTCGCGTCGTGAGGTGAAAATACTGTCCGCAGCGTCTATGCTATGTCAACGCGTACGCTGGACATACGCTTTAAGACTGTCTTATAGTCAGTGTTTGGAGTTCCTCGAGCCTCACCCATCTCCCTGACCTCTTGTAGGTAATGGTAGCTTCCGGTGAGATCATGGTTTCAATGAATGCCGCAAGACGTGGAGTCGAAGCGGCGGCGCGGGACTGGTTATGGACGTACTGGCAGATTTCAAATATTTTTATTAAATTTATTGCTGTTAGCCTGACGAAGGATTTTTAGAAAATGTATCGTATGCGTTTACAAAACCCAATTCCATGATTTGTTTTACATCTTGTTTTAAGTAAATTGATTTTTTTTTGTGTTTTTTTACAATAAAATTGTGTCTTTATTACGGGAGGCGTCTGGCTTCTGTAACACAGTAATAACTAGCGCAGGAGTCAGAGAATTCCATGTTTGTTTTTCATCTTGTTTTATGTCAATAACTAAACATTTTTTTTTAAATTATACTTCCAACTGTCACTAACGAGACATAGAATCTAAAGGCCAATCGACAGTTGAGCGGCTAAAATCAAAGGATTAAAAAAAAAAAATGTCGAAATTTGAGTGTACAGTCACGGACTTTAATTGATGATCCACCTGACACTGTTCGTATTTTAGCCGTGTAATGCAAATCGGGTTTATTCGGTTCCCGACACGCAAGTCATGTCTTCGTATTAGAGGAAGAAAATAATATTTCATATCTTTACCGGTTGGCTAACCTGAGAGCCAGAACTACAAACTTGACAGCAGAGGGACTACCCAAAGTCAACCAATTGCAGGTCTAGCAACAGTAACCTAGCAACGATTGTTTAACCTAGTAGCGATAGTAACGTTAGCGTACGGAGAAAATTAACGTCTCTGACATCGACATATTTTCAACTGTCACTGTCTTCAGTTAAGTTTTCAGTATAATCGAGTAAATGAGCTCTGATACAAAGGAGGTCAGTATGAAATACGTTGGATAAACTTAATGCTACATTTTATTTATTTGTATCATTGAGAACTTATTAGTCAACCTCTATGGATAAGACTATTTCCGATTATAAGTAATTTATTTTTCATCTTGTTTACGAGCGTGCGGTTTGAGTTCGTGTTTAATCGTGTAATCTCGTGAATGTATGAAACTGTAAAATTGAAAAGTTTGAAGGTGGCTCATCAATTAAAGTCCGTGACTGTACTATAGGTACACCGTTTTTTTTTTTTTTTGAGTTTGGGCAATCATCCTATGACTCTCCCGCTTTGGGCGGAGCGGAAGGGCCAGACTTTTACAGTCTAAAACCCACCCGTGTGCCTTCAGTTGCCTGTTGCCAAGGTCCCGGTATCCCTTTGGGACTAACCCGCAACCCTGGCAGGCATCGGTCCTAGCGGACCCCGCCAATATAGGTACACCCCTGCCTAAGCCTTAGGGGATTACAGATTTTTTTCATTTGTATGAGCACCGCCCGGAGCGTTGCCGTCACACCATTTATTCCGGCTAGTTTGATGGCGTCCTTACCCCTAGTTACTGAGTCCGAATCTCATGGCACAACTAAGCGGTCGCCAAATTGGTCAACTAGACCAAACTGCAACTGTTGCTAGCAATTTTACCTACAAACAGGCTCAAAGATCGTGGATCTTAGGAGTAACCATACACTCTTATAGCTAGCTAATATTTGAACAAAGTGAAGTCATGCGATTATACAAATAGTGGTGCATTATATCTGACCCTGCCTTTACTTGCCTAAGGGCTGATTTCATCAAAGTCAGATATCTTTTATCCGTGGAATAAAATTGTCGTCTGACAGTTTTTGTATGGAAAAAATTCAAAATTTATTCGCAGGATAAGACATACTACTCCGTCTAAAAGTTTGGTGGAATTCGCCCTAATAATGATTATGGTATTTGGTACGGGTCCAAAGTTAAAATAAATGTAGATACTGACCGTACCGAATGCACCGAAGAACGAAATCATAGCCCACACATAGATCCAGGGGAAGGGCGGGGGCGGCGGCGGCGGGGGTGGTGGAGGGTCTAGTAGAGGCTTCAATGCACAGGGACCTCGCGTTCTGGCGCAGTCAAGCATAGGCTAGAAGGTCAAGCCAAAACACATTATCACAGTGAACTAGTACAAGCAGTGTTATCGTTACTAAAGACAGATCCAAAAACTCCCTCACCTTTTATAGCTTTTTAGTTTACATAAGCTGGAAAGAAGTCCCAAATAACGCCAGTATTTCTCGGATATGCAACAATTTTGTCCGTACTATATATAGCACCTATCAGCTTTCCTTGGTGCACCATGTGCACATCGACCAGTGTTCACAGTTCACAGTTGCCACTATAAGCCTGAAGTCGACGAGGCTGTCTGGGTCAATAGGCTAATCAACTTCTGATGCCAAATGCGGTCAGACGACCTAGTGTTATTGCGCCATAATAAGACAGTAAAATCTTTTCAAAGAATCTATTCTAATAATAAAGGTGACGAGTATGTTTGTCCGAACGCGCTAATCTCTGGAACTATCAGTCAGTTAAAGTTATTTAACATCACGCTTAGCCCAGTCAATAACAACATCAAACATCGAAACGCGCATGTAACTACGATTTTTTTACAATATGTTGTTAGGTCCCTGAAAGTAGTTTATACCCATGTTTGCAACCCTGAAAACTAAACGTCGTCGCAAACGCACATGTAACTACGATAGGTCCATCGTCGTTAAATGGGCGTTTGCCTTTTTTATGTCGATAAAGACTGCTACTTATACTATGCGATAGCGAAGTAATAGTGCGGACGGGCGATGCGATGCGACGAGATGGGACGGGAAACAAGAAATTTCACGCAGTCGAAGTTGCGGGCAGAAGCTAGTATACTTACTGTAATACTCAGCGTGTCGCTGGAAACTTGTCCGTCGTTTTATATGTGACCAGGCGTAAACTTGGCACGTCGATGGTATGTTCTACAAAACCAAACCTTTTCGGAGAGGACTCAAAATAAAGTCGCCATCTTGTATACAGCGGCTCGTCAAATAACAGTCGGCACAGCGCGTGCGCATGTTATTGCACTGCATAGTAAATCTTCATGTCTCATTCATTCCATTATATTATGTTTATGACAATGTAACTTCTAACTTATATGTTTCTAGACCACATCAAATATTATTAAAAGCCCCAAGTACTCAAACAAGAAACATTAATTTATTAGAAGCTATGCGACATTTTAAGAAACTATTCAATTTTTTTCCGAATCAGAAATCAGAGCCCTTGTGATTACGTTTCTGCTTTCTGAGTTGTCATGGACGCGTGCTCTATAAGGTCGAGCTCCTGCTGCTCCGCTTCCTGCAGCAAGGTGATGCGGTCCAGTGGCTTCCACGGCTCGTGGAAAGCATACTTGTACTTGCTCTTGCCGTGGTAGCCCAGGTCCGGCAGCACCTCCTTCACTACTTCGGCCAGTCTCTTCGATGGCTTATCTTTCCAGTAGTCTGGGTGCACGATAGGCGAATTGTGAAACAAGTCTTGAACACTAGAACCCGATTGCAAACTAAATGCTGGATCTTTGAACAGCTCCGTCGAATCCTCAGTCGGAATTTCCTGTCAAAAAATGTTACTATTGACTTCAGGGCTATCGGCAGGGAGGTGTTATAGTGCGTTCGACGAAATTCAGTGCCCTCGATAACTTTAAACATTTTTATTATTAATAAAAATGAAACCATTTGATTGTGTTGTAAAAGGTCTATTTCAATATGATTTTTGGGTGTGTATATTATAATTATAAAGTTCAGTTTGCGAGTTGAATATAAAGCACTGCTCAAACTGTGGCGAAAGCCGCGCTAGACGAGATCGCGTGCAACTATTATTATATTGATTAGGATGTCACGCGACTATTCGCGCCAGTTTGAACACCTCCATATAAATTCGTTGACAGAATCGGCCGTGTCCCGCGCGGGGTTCGCCTGTTTGACCAGAGCATTAAGTTAAGTCAACAATGTGTTGAGTTAACAGCGGTAGATCCAGTGGATGTTCGGGCTGCCGGTTATCATGGCGTCTCCATCGTGCTTCCCTTTTCCTCTTATTTTTCCGAAGAAGCCTTTGAGTCGTCCAAGGAAGCTCTGTTTGCTTTCCTCCTCCTCGTAGCCCGGTTGGTAGCCTTGATGGTAGCCTTGATGGTATGGGTATCCTGAGTCCTGTTGGCTTTGGTAGCCACGTTGCTGGTTTTGCTCGTCAGTGTCCGTGTTCAGCACGCCGATCCGCTGATGAACAAAGCACAAGCTGGGATTTCATTAGATACTTAATTTCACGGCGCGGGGCTCTGATTTCGTCAAACGCACTATTGAAACACCGTTTCAAGAATGTCGCATAGGTTCCATTAAAGTTTGTATCGATAAATGTATGTAAAAAAGGGTAGGTGTACCTTGACATTACTAGGAGGGAGCGGTGGGACGACAGTTTCGGGGACCTTGATTCTGTAGGGGTCGTAATTAGGTGGCTGGGGTTCCTGCGGGCACTCCACTCGCCAGGGCTGCGGCGACGTGTCGGGCTTGGGCCATGGCTCCACTTTCATACCAGTGGTCTGCGCGACGTCTTTACAGCCCCCTTGCCCTTTGTCGTCTGCGTAGTTGTGACGACCTGTTGGAATTACAAACCAGTAAACATTAACTTCGACTATAAATGTAAGTGCTGTGAAAAGTACTGTGGTTTATGTTTTGTAATGTTGTTTGTTGTATGTGTATTATGTGTAATGGTTGGACTGCCGTTGGTCTCGTGGTCGCAAGCGCGACTGCTGATCCCATGGGATCCTGGGTTCGATTCGCGGGTCGGACAAAGTGTTATTGGGTATGTCCATTAGGAACTTCTTAGTAACAGCCCGGAGTTTGGAAATTGGCGGTGTGATACCCCCGTGCCTCGGAAAGCACGTTGAGCCGTTGGTCTTGCGCCTGATCTGTCTCCGGTCGTGTCAGATTGCCGTCCCATCGGACTACGAGAGTGAGGGAAGAGAGAGTGCACCTGTGTCTGCGCATACACTCGTGCACTATATCTCCCGCGCCGAAGGCTAGTCTCCCTTGAGATTGGCAGCCATGGCCGAAATACAGTCTGGAGGACTACATTAATATAATGTATGGAATATTGTGTACGAGTCATTTTAACTTGAATAAATAAATGAATCATTCATTCATTGCGATGACGGTGTTCAACATTATGAAATTTACTGTTTATCGGCGGATATCGTATCAGCAATAATTGAACTGGAAAGAGCAATTTACAATTGAAATAGCTATTGTCTTACTGTGGCATACCATCAGACTTGAAGAGAGAGCTAGAAAAGTTTTATAAGTTATCGAGTACTGGTCCCCCAGAGGCGGTCTTAGGGGGACGGCACCACAGGGTCATGGCCCCAAATCGTTCGAACTGGCGCCATCTTACATAATATAATTAATTCGGACGTTGACCACCAAAATCTTGGACCTCGCCTGATTCCCTCCCCGTGTGAAAGTGGAAGTCCAAAGTTATGGTGGCAAATTGTGCTCGCCTACTCTTTGGAGGGCATCCCTTTAAGCTTTGACGCACTGACCTCCAGTGCCGCCGTGAAAATGGCGGCCCTGGAGCCGAGAAGCGATGAGATTACGAAGAATATAAAAAATGTATCTTACCTACGTTGAAAAGTTGCCCTAGATTAGCATTGGTAAGCGCTAGCGCAACATGGTTGAAGTGCTTCATATGAGGGTAATGATGACGAAATGGACTCAGCATATTGACGCTTGACACAATTTTTTTAATCAATATAAAAAAATATAAACACACCCAATTTAAACTTTATGTTTAAAAAATTACATTGTTTTTGTGAAGAACGGTTTATTATTTTAGGGTTTGGTAGAATTGTTTTCTGACAGAATTTGGAAAAAAGTGAATGAGATGAAAATGTCTATTTTTTATGGCTATTGTAAACAAAAATGCTAGGTTGCCTGTGTTCTGATAAAACAGGCTTATTGATTCTTTAAGGAGGTTTAATGTTTTTGTTGCACTTTTATTTGATCGTAGAACCGGCTTTGTACCTATATCGGTAAATGTTTGTTGTTTCGTAACTACACTACGCGGCGACGGGACTTTGGCCGTTTTCACACTGCGACGCTAACCGCACCGACATCGTCCGACGATATCGGGACGACATCGGGCAATTATCGGTATGTGACACGATGTAACCAACAGCTTATTGTCATACGGTACCTCAGCCACAGTGTCTC
Organism: Lithophane semibrunnea; assembly: GCA_947363905.1. Lineage (NCBI taxonomy): Eukaryota > Metazoa > Arthropoda > Insecta > Lepidoptera > Noctuidae > Lithophane > Lithophane semibrunnea. The sequence goes on along the minus strand of OX376199.1, from coordinate 1,090,491 downwards.
GAATAGTCGCGTTGCGCCAGCAAAAGCTTACATCGCCGCGCGAATCCAAAAGTGTAATATAATAGTGTACCTATTCAAGGTAATAATGGCACCAGTGAACATATTTTATGCACTGTGTCGTTCGCCGATATCGGCACGACAATTAATGTCGGCGACGATACCGGCACTACACCGACACAGTGAGAAAGCGTTTAGTATTATGAAAATTATCTTGTCGTTATCGTCCAATGTGAAAGCGCCCTTTTGCCGACTGTTGAGAGTTGCGTACCTAATGCGTAAGTCGTACTAGTTGGAAATGTGTGGAGAGCGATATTGCTGAGCTATAAAATATATGCTATATACAACGTGCCGCTACAATGGCGACATTAATTTAACACACGGGTAGAGCTAGTGGCCAGTAACCATAAAAATTATAATAAAATAAAATAATTCGTAAATTGAAAAAACATAATTTTCAAACAAACTAAATAATAAAAACATAACCAAAATTGAGATCACTCTTTGTAAAAGATTCATTCATGTAGGTACCTACCAGCTGGCTTACGTTCCATCGGTCAAGATCCTTTGTCGGCATAATTTCTAGGAAATTGCGCGGCTTTCCTTTTATTCGCCTACATATGATCCGTGACCCCAGCAAATGAACTCTTCGCTACAGTTCTTTAAGTACAGGTTGCTCCAGGATGGTAATTTAGAAAATTGTAAATAAATCAATAAATAATAACATTTAATGAAATTAAAACATTTTCCTAAAACGAATACGCGAAATCGGATACGTGTGTTAAATTAATGTCGTCATGGTAGCGGCACGTTGTATTATAGGGTAGTCTGAAATGAACATAATAATAGACGTAGTTAAAAAAACGCACATAAAAATTTAAAAAAATAGCCTTTAGTGTGTCCCACTGCTGGGCAGACACCCCTTTTTCCTTCCAAATTTCTCTATTTTGTGCGATTTCTGGCCATGTGCGCCCCGCAAACATGATTAGATCGCCACATCTAATCGTGTTTGCGACACGCACTTGGCCGGTTTTATGAGTTCGAACTATCGTACTGAAACTACTGAGGCCCTAGTGTGAGTTTCTTTAAACTATCTCCACTTTACGCATCGAACGCGTTCGGCGCTCCGATTGGCCCTTCACCAGTGAAGACCAGTGAAGAGCCAATCGGAGCGCCGAACGCGGTCGATGCGTAAAGTCGAAATTTTTAAAAGAAACTCACTAGGGCCTCAGTTCACCGCGACCGCGACGCCGCGCGCCGTGTGCACGTCCACGAACACTCACAGTACGCGAAGCAATCCAACATGTGATGAAAATAAAGATAACAATACATTCCAAACATAATTTATTTTTGTACAAAATAACATAAGAATTATTTTAATAAATACATTACTTAATTGATCGTTTTTATACAAAAATACTTTTAATAAATTCACACAAATAGTTGTTTCAACATGGAATGGCGTAGCACAAATATTATTAGGACGAACGCATAACATATCAAGTATTTTTTTGTTGAAAATACAGATTTTTATTCTAACAAAAATAGGAAGAGGTTCGTTACATGCAGTTAGCTACTTTATGCCGTTGGGTTACGGTTTATATTATTTTCTATCACTGTAAAATCATAGGGTAAATACTGTAATAGTATTCATTAAACAGAACTTAGATATCTAAGGAACGAGCTTTCGTTGAACAGTTATACATTTTTAGACAACCTAAGTATTCCTTGGAACACATTATTCGTAGGAAACAAGGTAGGTACAGCGACTCCTCATATCAACACAAAAAAAATCTTACAGACTGGCAAACTAATTTTAACTCCTGTGATTGGCTAACTGAAATAAAAACAGCCAATCAAATCACTCGAAATGAGTTTGACAGCATAGCTTGAAAAACCGAGAGTAAGGGTCAGTAGACCGCGACGTGACGAACTTATTTTCTTCACGAAACGGTATAATTTCAGTGCGACCGTTGACACGTGGCAAATTACGCTGAGATGCGCGGTGTACCTTATTGTGTAGTAAATAAATTCGATATTGTATCGGATCATAAGTGTAAAGTGAAGTGCGCGTCACTTGGCGTCTCGGTGTGAACTGACCCTTAGTAATGAATCTGTCAGCCATCATGACGACCCACTGGATCATGCGTAACGCGTAGACAAAAGCCCGTATTACGGAACCTCACTCAAAACTCAAGCATTAATTTAAACTCGTTTAAAGCCTTTTGATTGGTTGAAACTAGTTTTAAGTAATGCTTGAGTTTTGAGTGACGTTCTGTCATACGGGCCTTACAGCCGGTTTCTGAAACGAGAATTTGTCAAAATTGAAAAAAAAAAAAATATGAAAAACCTAAGAAATTTCGAATTTCGCGCGCTATATTGAGGGCATCACAGAGAGAGAGAGAGATTATGACAAGTTCTCAACTTAAGAGGCCAATATTTTGACCGTAATTTGTGTTAAATGGGCAAATTTAACGTTCTTATTCTGAGTAACTGAAAGACTTCAACAAGAATGACCTAGTGTGGTGGAGAATAGTTAGTAATATAGTTTATAGCGGCACCGCTTTTCGCAATTCGAGCTCGTGCATTGAATTTCGTGATTCTTAAATTCCGGAATGAAAAGCTCATGATTATTATTCCGGGATTCCAGAAGGCGGTATTATCCACTCTATTTTACTAACTTTCTTGAAGTTTAGGCAAATAACATCACGAGGTGTACAGACAGTAACACCTACATTTCGCCAGTTATGTTTAAGTCCCATATAATAGGTGGGCGAGCCTATTGCCATCATCCAAGTACAACTGCAGACTCCAGGCTGCTACTGTGAAATTCCTGATGGAAAACCAACAACACTGCCGACGTGGGAATCGAACCTAGTACCTCGTGCATGAGGTGAGGGTAGAGTATATCTGCCTAAAATACAATAGACGCTGATATATTTAGTAACCTATTCCGCTTGACTATTCTTCAAGAGTCATAAAAACCCTGTAAGAAATCGACACGTGTTTCACCTCTCAACGAGGCATCCTCAGGATGACGATTGACCAATTGCAAACCAGAACGCGACGTGTTACCACACCGAGTGCACGCAAAGTAAATAGAATAGTAAATAGAGTAGTAGAATGGATTTCCGCAAAGTCACGCCTGGATCAATTAACTATCTTATATTTGCCTAAACTGCCCCATTGGTTGGTTGGCAGATACTCTACATACTCGTATTCCAATGTCCATTTAAAAGACTCCTTGCAACAAGCTATTTGAATAAGTAAACGCGACAGCGCTGGGAATAAATAGTCACGATTTCACAAACTGTTATGTATTGTGGAGTAATCATACCGCTCTCAAATCATTCGCATGCTATTGCTTACTACATTATTATAACGACTCGCGTCAAAAATAAGATATTTTACTATATTTACATAGTTTAACATACAACTTTCCGTAAGATTAACATTATGTACAAAGAAAATCACGTGTCGAAAGATGTAGGAATAACCTAGAGCACGCAGACGCCTCGGCAGAGAGGCATTGTCAACACTTTCCATACAAACCAAGCGTGTCACCGTTTACTCGCACTACGACCCTAATGACGTACAGAAACTGACAGCTTTGACAGAAGTCGTGCGCTTGACGCAGTTTATTTGCCACGAATTTTATTAGTACCACCGTGCCTGTACGCTGTCGGCGATCCCGTGCTCTGTCAGGTATACATTTCACGTACATCTAATAAACCACCATCTATTATATTTATTACAGCCGCGGCTTCGCCCGCGTGGATGTCAGTTATTATACACTAAAACCTTCCTCGAGAACCACTCTATCCATTGGTGAAAACAGCATGAAAATCGGTGCAGTAGTTTTTGATTTTATCGCGGACAGGACGACAGACAGACGAGACTTTAGTCATGAGTGGACATACAACACTGTTGTATAAAATTACAATAAATCTTACACTTCACCAAACTAATTATTCATTGCCATTTCAATAAATATTCAATAACTTCGAGCCACGGGCTATGAACAGTTAAAAAAACAATAATAACCCTTACTAATCCCATGTCAACTATGAGCCGAAAAGTTAAGATCATTATTTTCTACATACACACTTACAGGGTCATTATATTTCACACCATGTAAAGTTTTAAGTTACATTATCTTTCTCACTAATTAAATATTGTTTTAGGTTATTCGACTAATAGTGGACATAGGTGGACTACTAACTACTTGTATACAGCGTGTACAGTCACGAGCACTAATACACTTAGCAACTTTTAAAAGTGATTTTCTCCTACTGTATTGATTGTAACTTTATGATATTACGAATATAGTATTTTGGAACCCCTATTATTATGAAAAAATTATCATCTCAAAGTTACAATTTTAATTCCACGAGAAAATCGTTATTGAATTTTGCTGAGTGTATACATATTTTTGCTCGTGACTGTACAGAAAGGTGTCATCATATTTAAGGGTTTTGTACAGACCATCAAACTGAATATAGGACTCACGAATAAATTATCAACTGTTCCATACAAAACTTTCTTAGAAGCTCGTGGCTAAGTAATAACAGCCGCACGGGTCGATCCATCAGATTAAGCTACGCTTGCCGGGGTTGGTCCGTGAATGGGTGACCATTTTTACATAACGAGACTACTCCGTGCTTCGGAAACCACGTTATGCCGTTGGTCCCGGCTGTCTTTTGTGAATCTTTGACAGTCGTTACGCTTCGTCGGTAGCCCGAAAGTCTGACAACTAGTCTTACCGAGGGGCATCGCATTACCTAGTTACTGGGTTGTGAAGGTCAGATAGGTAGTCTCTCCATGTAAAATATTGGTATTCAGCTACATGCGGTTAGACTGGAAGCCGGCCCCAACATAGCTTTGGGAAAAGGCTAGGTCGATGTTGTTCCATACAAAACTTTAATACCTACTCAACTCGAGAAAGTAACGAAAAGTAAGGAAAAAGAAACTGAATAAGTTTGGTGGTAATTTAATATGACCACCCTTTAATATGACCACACGTTTCTGAAACATGCTGTATACTATATTCTATTTTAATATACAATTGATGTACTCATATCGTTCCGGCATGGTAACGAGTTACATTATTATGTTGCGTTCATTTATAAGTAATGTAATCAATACAATGTTAATAGATTTTGGACAAGAGATCAAATAATGTTTAAATACATAAAGATATATATGAAAGGACATAATAAATGGGAGACTAACTATTTTGAGGTAATTTTAAATTGTAGAAATATCTCTTTTATTTGGACATGAATAAAGCAAAAGGGACATTATTAAATTACTGTTTCTGATCCACTTTTAAGTGAAACAGGAACGAGTAGCTTAAGTTTATTTTATGAAACATGTTTTTTGCTGTGGACCTATTGAATGAACTTGCATTATCTTTGTTACAATTTGAAATAAGCTACAGGATGTTAGGGACATCGACGTATCGCAAGCCTCATAGACTCTGATTCTGGAGCTAGAGTGCGTTTCATCAAATAGTTCCTTTACCGTAATGTTGGCTCCACTGTCGTAAGACCAATACGAATACGCAACGGCGCTACCTAATGGGTCCGTTTTTTTTTTTTAACAGTGGAGCCAACATTACGACAAAGGAATTATTTGATGAAACGCACTCTATCCTTATGGGACAAGATCCGGCTTTAGATCGACCCGGCCCAATCGATTATTATTGTTAGGTATATTATACACATTCGCAATGTGTCAAAAATACAATCAATTTGCCAACATTTTTGACAATTTTGTCAGATTGCGACTTGAATACGAACGTTTGGTTTACGAGAGTTGGCTTCACGGGTCATTGACCCCAATAAAATATCATCAATTTTATTTTTGTTGTTTTGTTATAAATTTTATCTATACAGGGTGTTAGTGTAAACACCGTTATCCTTGAAACCAGTGGTTTGGTTTCATTTGTAGATCGTAAAATCAATGGAAAAAAAACAACTTAAAAAAAAAAAAGAAAATCTACATTTTTCCACAAGAATATTTCACCCTACACGCATGGGCAACGAACTTGCGTCTCAACACGGCGGCCGGCGGTTGGCGGGGGCGGGCGGGGCGCGCGGGACGTTACATGACCGCGCGGCCCCTCTTCAGTTAGCTGTAGCCATGAGTATCGGGACAGAGACGGATATTTACTTTTAAAAATCTTTTAATGAAAATAAGGTTTTTTTTTGTTGTTACTAGGTCATTTATTATTATATTTAAGTCAACTACCCATGGTTTAAGTGACAACGGTGTTTACCCTTGCAAACTGTATAGTATTAATACGGATGATGAACGTTTTATCTCTTAAACATCAACTAACAGTCGAGGGCAGATCGATCTTAGACTATACATAACTGTTGGATACTGTAAAGGCTTATAAACAACTGCGCTGACATAAGGAACGCTTTCACTTCACACACTAATGTCCTCAAACACAACAGTTCACTAAGTAAGCACGGAGGTCCTGTGCGGACGGCGCTGTCCTCATTCGAGGCCGAACAGCCAGTTGATGCCTTGAGCGAGGAACAGGATGAGAGGCTGCCAAGCGACCAGCCAGCGGATCCAGTCCAGCAGCTGGCCGTAGAGGATGTGCGGCCGGTCCCAACTGAGCACGCGTTAAGGGTTATAGATTGGTAATGATTACACTCATCTGTACGTAAAAAAATGTATTTCGAGAATTTACGTCTGTGTCATTTTGATTTTATTAAACCCATAACCATTGCGCGACCTAGAGGAATCCATAGTGACCTCATTTATTAAAACACATCCAGCCGTTAGGTGATTCGCGGGTTGGGTGCTGCAGTTGCGCAGTTAGATAATAGAACATATTTGTAAACAAAACATTTTTTTTAAAGAGTAACGGTGGAGTTTCTTGCCCATTCTTCTCCATACGAAAACTACCTTTTGGAAGGGGCAACTAGAATCAGTTCTATTTCTATGTATTTGACGTTCAAAAGTGCCTTTAATGTGCCTACTTGAAATAAATTATTTGACTTTGACTTTAAAAAATATAGAAGTAGTAAAGGATACGGGTTGGTGAACATCCTCTTGAGATCCACCTTCTCCTTGCAGTAGGGGCACGTCTGCTTCTTGCCGACGATGCACCAGCCTCTGATGCAGAACTCGTGGAAAACGTGCCCGCACGTCAATTTGTACGTGTTCTCTGCAAACAACATAACAGACAAATATTAAAAAAAAAGCGATGTTTGTATTCTGCGTTCGCAATTTATTTGCCAAACATGTAAACAAACACGAGTCTTAGGAAAAACAACTGTAATGCCTACACATAAGGTTCAGTTTGCACTACAACTTTATATTTTTAATGGCTTTTCAATGGTACCATTCAGTCTAAAATCAAATTTATTTACACTTACATAATTTTGATGTTTGTTGTTGTGAAAATAACATCATAATGTTAACGAGAATTTTATTTTAAAATCGGCCATGTACAGAGACAAGAGAGCGTCACTATATGGGACTCACTCAAGTTTTAAAATAATGAACTGTTTAACATTTAATCTTTTACTTTAAAGGTAACCATTTTTTTTTTTTGTTTTTTATATTTTATTAAATGACCAAGCCATTAAAAAGGTTTTAGGTTGATATCAACACGACACTGGTCAAAGATGCACGGTGTTTTGATCTTTAAGTTATCAAGTTATTAAATACAGTTTTAAATGCAATAGACTGCTCAGTAGCTTCAAAAGGTCCTGACTTCCGTGTCCTGACTTGATAAAGTTAAAAAGGACGAAGATATCAAAGACTTGACTGCACATACCTAGCACGCCCTCTACGTTGACGTCCACTAACAACTGGTTGCCGCAGACTGCGCACACGTTGCTATCTAACTGACGAGTCGGCATACCCTCTTGAGTGTAGTACTAAAATACACAAACATAATACAATGAGGTAAATAGTTAAGGTATAAAAGAACCGGGAGGTCTGTTTAGTCTTAAATAAATTACCGTTGTATGCCAGAGGAGTCATAAAAAAAGAGCTGAGATTATCTTCAAAATGGCTAAACAGATTTTCATGAAAGTAAAGCTACGAACAACCTCGATTAAACCAGCCTTCTAGTAAAAAAATCGTTGAAATCGGGCCACCTGTTTGGGAGCTACAATGCCTCAGACAGATTCACACAGTGACAACAGCCGTAAAGTTATAACACCAGTACTTATACAATGGGAGTTAAAATACAAGTTTTTTTAAATGCTGCAGGTCACCATTATGCATATTTTTTTTTACTAAAAAAGACAGTACTGGTAACGTTCTCTTGTGTGGTGACAATCATGGTTACAGCATCAAGTCATCTCTACCAAATAATGTGTGTGAGTACAAAGTTTCTATTGGATCATTAGAGATTATCAGTGAGAGAGGAGAACCGAGCATTACAGTTCGAAACCTGTAATGATACAATTCGAGCATTACAGTCCGCAACCTGTAATGATACAATTGGAGCATTACAGTCCGCAACCTGTAATGATACAATTCGAGCATTACCTCAGTTAGGGAGGACAACCGAGCATTACATTGCGCACAATGTTTGTAATATTTTGATACAACATAATGCTCAAAATCGTATCTAAAATGTTACATTACAAGCGAATATTCGTCACTCAGCGAGGCAGTATTGAAACGTAATGCTCAACTCAAATGCTCCCAGTGAGGGAGCACCTTAATAGTTGTACATGTTTGTCCTTTACATTTGATGAAGGTATCAACAATTAAATAGTCCTCACCCCAATAGAAGCCGCCATTTTATCCGTACAGTACTCAGCGACATCTCTTCCTAGGACTCCAAAGTACAGTCCATAGAACAGCAACATGAGGGCGACGTCCATCCATTGCTGAGGCTTGTGACCGAACGCCAGGTTGAGCCCGAAGAACGTCAGCATCATCAGGATGTAGCCCACCACGCCGAGGAAGCAACTCACTTTGTATATTAGGTAGAACCATTTGTATACTAGCCTGGAATTGTTGAAAGGTAAATTAGCCTTTTTTTTGTGTGCAGGGTCAACGCTCACACGGTGATTCAATGAGATGGAACCATGTGTGTGTGAATTAAGACTGTCATTTTTATGGTGTATACAATAAAGGGTATTCTGTCCATCTATCATGTGGAAAATTTGTATAGAGGTATAAGAAACAGGGCGTAACTCATTCATCCTCCTCAGTCTGATGCGTAGTTCGCATGTGGCGATGTAGATGCCGCCACAGTTGTAACTGTTATAGGTAGAGAAATATGTTCTTAGGAACTACGTCGTCGATTTTAAAGATAAGGAAGCTAAATTTATCACTACACAACCAACGAGTAGTTCTGTAATGACAGCCATTTTTTTAATCTACCTTTCCACGAGACTTAACCCGTCACCTCAGCCCCTCAGAACTTAAAAAATAAGACCAAAAAATATATTTCGTCAGTTTTGTTAACGCAGTTTATAACAAAACTTCCAATAATCACAAGAAAATTCTTAAGGAATAAGAATCCTATGTACTCATATTATAATTATGTCGTATCTGAATGTATTTTACTGTGCGTACATAAATAATAAAATAAATAAGTAAATAAGAATAAATTATTCATGACATTGGTTAAAATAAGACAAAAATTGAAAGTAAATTGAAAAAATGTTGAAAGGAAATTATTAATAATTATTTTGGTATGGGCATGTGATGACGAGGGAGGAAACTCATGTGACTAAAAGAGTGATGAATATCAATGTTGATGGATGGAAGGCCAAAGAAAAGATGGATGGAGATTGGAGTGAATGATAGCGTGATGGTTGACAGGGGAGGGTGGAAGAATAAAACGTGTTGTGCCGACCACAAGTAACATGGGACAAGAGCAGTAAGATGATGATGGTTTTAGTTAAGTCAAAAATACAATAGTCTTACCTAGGTGTCGTAACCGACATGGGTCTATTGGTAGATTTCCTTATGACTAGAGCGGTGAGCATGGTGAATATACTCCAGATGATGATGAACCTCCACCACTGGTTCTTGGCGCTCATGAGCACCGGTATAGACCACATCGCCACCATTGTGAAGAACTGCAAGTAACATAACATTACATGAAGCCTGGATTTCCCCAAGTGGTAGACAGAAATGTGTATTACTGGTTGTATGTACCCCAACCCTATTGCTTGCTATAATATCTTTTATTCAGTACATGTGGGGCCTTTAATGTTAACACTGCTGGAACACAAGCTTCCTCTCTGTGAGAGGAATTGGGTCCACCACACGGGCCCAGTGTGGGTTGGTTGATGTCACATGTCTTCGAATTTTCGGTTCTAGGACATGCCGGTTTCCTCACGATGTTTTCCTGCACCGTTTTGAGAGCAGTGGTAATGAAATAAATTAGACAAAGTAAAGCGTCTGTCTGAGTCCGAACCCACGTCTTACAACTCTTGTTTGTTACGCTTTCATGCTAAAACGGCTGAGTGGATTTGGATGAAATTTGGCACATGGGTAGACCATGACCTGGAGAAGGACATAGGCTACTTTTCATCCTAGATTGCAGACGAAGTCGCGGTCAACAGCTAGTTCTATATAAAATAGTATTGTATATTATCTGTTTGAATGTCCTCTTAAAGTTCTTCTAACCCATACTTACAACGGATAGTGATGCGGTTTCACCATAATTTTAGAGCATGTATTCCAGAAGGTTTAAATGTATAATATTTTCATATTTAACTTAGATAAAGCACAGAAATCTCGCAGTTTTGATAATGTCGCCGCGACCGAATCAGTAGACCGCACGCGTGCGAAGCAAGGGCGGGTCGTTTTAATTAAAAGCATGTAAATAAGATCTACAGGATCTACTCACAGCATATGACCTGTAATGCCTCTTCTTCCACTCCATGACTACGATTTGTGCTACGATGAGGGTTACGATGAGGATCATGACCATCGTCGTGTGCATCGACTCATGCCCCTTGTGGAGCTCATGCAGCTTCTGATGATCATATCTGGAAAGTATACGTTTATAATATAGTAAAACTAAGTCGCCGCGTATTTTTTTTTTGTTTTTTATTTTACGTATGATCATGAACATATTGAGCGTTCGTGAGCTCGTGGCTAAGTAATAACAAGCGCACGGGTGGATCCGTCAGGTTAAGCTACGCTTGCCGGGGTTGGTCTGTGGATGGGTGACCATCTTTACATATCGAGACTCCTCCGTGTCTCGGAAAGCACGTTAAGCCGTTAGTCCCGGCTGTCATTCGTTGACCTTTGACAGTCGTTACGGGTCGTCAGAAACTCGAAAGTCTGACAACCAGTCTTACCAAGAGGTATCGTATTACCCAGTTACCGGGTTGTGCAGGTCAGATAGGCAGTCGCTCCATGTAAGATACTGGTATTCAGCTGCATCCGGTTAGACTGGAAGCCGACCCCAATATAGTTGGGAAAAGTCTAGGCAGATTGATTGATCGTGAACATATTAGTCTGATTTTGACGACTCTTTGTTATGATTAGATTAGTGATTACATATGTGTGTGTACGTTACTTAATATTTTAAATTAAACACGCGTGACGCGTGTAAATCCCTGAAGGGTTTGGCAAAGGTATACCTATAGTACACCAACATTTCGTCAGTTATTAACTTGATAGAAAATATAATATTACAGTATCAATAACATCACGCCTGTATTCCCCGAAGGATTGGGCAGAGTTGTACCAATAGTACACCCACATTTTTCAATTTCAATTATGTTAAGTCCTATGTTACAAGGGGTGTGCCTATTGCCATCAATCGGGCACAAATCCAGACTCTGCGCCGCCACTGAGAAATTCCAGATGGAAAAACCCAATAACATTTTGCCTGACCTGGGAATCAATGAATGTCATATAAATATTAACTCAGAACATATGTCCTGGGGGCCAAGTCTACTAATTTACAAACATGTCAGTGGTCTCGCAATGATGAGTTTTTGACAGATTTTGTATGGCATATCTGTCAAAAACTCATCATTGCGAGACCACTGACACGTTTGTAAATTAGTAGACTTGGCCCCCTGAACAGTTGAATAACTGCATGTACAATATTCAAACAACCGTTTTTATAGCCCAAGTTTAGTGAAGTAGTATTAGAAGTATGTGAAACCAGAACATTTGGAAATCATTTGTAGGTGGTTATTATGGTTAAAATAAGATAAGATATTTTATTTCGCAAATATGGGTACAGTACATGGTGTAAAAAAAATATAATTAAACAAGTTCAGCCACATTTTACCACTAGGCATGCGAAAGGTACAAGACCAACAACAAATACAAAAATAGAAAGATTACAGGCACACACATTAAATCAAACATTTTTCTTCATTCCAACATAGATAGGCATATTCATAACAAAAACAATTACACAAATGCATTTTCCTTTTCTGCTAAAAACTCTGAAATATTGTAGTAGGCTTTATTCACTAGAAATGTTCGTAGCTAAGACATAATTCATACTTATTTATTGCCTACCTTTAATGGAGTTATATTGTAGTAAATAGGGAGGCCGGAGTAGGGAGGAAAAGTTATGAGTATGAATGTGGATGACTATAAGAGTAGGGGAAAACTAAAGAAACCATGGGTGGACTGTGTGGAGGAGCTTGTGGCTAAGTAATAACAGCCGCACGGGTCGATCCACCAGGTTAAGCTACGCTAGCCGGGGTTGGTCCGAGGATGGGTGATCTTTACATACCGAGGCTCCTCCGTGCCTCGGAAAGCACGTTAAGAAAGCACAAATGAAAAAAGCACAACCAGTCCTGCAAGGGGTATCGTATTACCCAGTTACTGGGTTGTGGAGGTCAAATAGGCAGTTGCTCCATATAAAATACTGGTATTCAGCTGCATCCGGTTAGACTGGAAGCTGACCTCAACATATTTGGGAAAAGGCTAGGCAGATGATGGGTGGACTGTGTGATACAGCTAGAAAAGGGGTGACTACTGAGATGACAACCAATAGAGAAGTATGGAAGAAGAAGACATGTGGTGTCAGCCCCAAATATATTATGATAAGGTCAAGGGAAGGGAGCTATATGGTCTTTTCTTGAAGACCTTAATGTGGTAAGTATCATAATTTTGAGGTTGTATAATATGGTAAAAGGAATTTACCATTACCATTATGAAATAATTTGCACCTTTGAGTGGAGTTTAGTTTTTTTTTCTGGTTGTTTAAACAAGTGTTTATGGAATCAACTGCAAACAAAGCTGTACAGGTCTAAAGAGTAGTTTGAATTAGATGAGGATTGTCACTCTGTATGATGAATTTACTTATAAAATAATCAATATTCACATCTAATTAAGTTAATGTCAGTGTTTTTCATTAATAATGAAAATGAGTCTACAAGGTTAAAATATCTATTAACTTATTAAAAATTTATGAGAAAGTTAATTTCAATGTTAAATCTTGATTTAAGGAGATTGTGGTATACAATTTAAACAAGATGAAAAGCAACAAACAGACTCAAGTTATAGCTTTCAAAAAATTCAATACTGAAAAACCAATTGATACTTAATCAAGAATTTCATGACAGCAACAATGATGAATTAAATCGGCCATGCCATTATTATAATATCTGTGCCATAAACAATGACTTTAGAAAGAATTAATAAGCCATGCCAAATCAAGATAACATAGTTAAATAGCAACTTTAAAAACTATGATATCTTGATTACAAAAAAAGGCTGTGCTGGAGTAAATATTTAATTTATTACTGCAGTACATAAGGAGGTTCTATTTTATGTGACCTCAACGATTAGACTATGTTTAAAAAGGGTCTAGTTTAGCCATATGGATTTTATCAAAATTTTACCTAATCTTAATTAGTGTTTTGATTGCCATATTAAAGTAGAATGATGTTAGCATTATAGCCATTAAAGATTATTAACCGGTGGCGAATTGGAATCCTTAAGGGAGCTATAATCATAAGTCAATGGGCTTATCAGCAAATGAACCGACCAAATGCTAATGACCATGAAAACAATACGAAACACATAAATGAGTGAAAACCTTACCTCAACTTTTCTTCTGAAGTCAATTCCTCGTAAGTCTACACAGAAAACACATTTGAATTAACATTTAACACGTTAAAATATTACCAAAATCTTTTATTAGAATCCAATATGTTTTACCTTATTAGGATCGACTGGTCTGTGGAGATCCATGGCTTCTTTTCACACACAACACTATAAAGATATTAAAGTATTCTAGTTAACAACCATACGTAAAATAATTCAATTATAATATTAAATTAATCGAAAAGCCCCGTGCTGCAAAACTGATGCCGGAGCAGAGACCTATGCGTTCCAAAGCCCACGAATTGTGATTCGTATACTTTTTACTCATTTGAAATGTGCTCTCTCTGTTTCGCTTTTACTATTTTGCTATTCATATCTTTGTTTATCATGCTATTATTGGGCAAGTGACTTGACTTTTTCTGATAATTTTGTCAAAGTGACAGTTATAGACGGTAGGGTTGGCACAACACGATAAACTGCTATCAGCCCGTTTAAGATAGAATTTATTTAGTCGATTGCACCCAAGTAGAGAAGGTGCGTATTTACGCGACCAGGTTTTTACACCAGGTATTTACTAACAAGTACGCCGACCAAGTGCCGACCCGAAATACTTCAAAGTATTTTGCTCCGTTGACACTCGACGCGATTCTGCACTTTATTTATATCCTGTTACGGATCAATGTTCTGTGAAAGTATTTTTCTTTTAAAGGTTTGGAAGTATTTTTCTTGAAGACGCAATTCTGCTCCTTATTTATATTACATTACGACTTAATGTTCTATGCAAGTATTTTTCTACCAACAAGGCTTGGATCTTAAGGAAGTCCGACCAAGTGCCAACCCGAAATACTTCAAAGTATTTTGCTCCGTCAACACTCGACGCGATTCTGCTCCTTATTTATATTTGGTTACGGATTAATGTTCTGTGAAAGTATTTTTACTTTAAAGGTTTGGAAGTATATTTTTTGGTAGACGCAATTCTGCTCCTTATTTATATTACATTACGACTCAATGTTCTATGCAAGTATTTTTCTACCAACAAGGCTTGGATCCTATGCAAGTATTTTTCCTTTAAGGTTTTGGAAGTATTTTGTTTTGTAAACGCGATTGTGCTCTTTATTTATATAATGTTACGGATCAATGTTCTATGCAAGTATTTACTTCCACCAAGGCCTTCGTTGGAAGTTGGACGTATATTTTTTGCATACGCGATTGTACTCCTTATTTGTATGGCATTACGGATCTATTTTCCATGCAGAAAGAAAATACTTGAAAGTATTTCAAGCCCTGGTTTTTGGCGCTGGTGTCTAAAGGTGGACGTACTTGGAAGCCCTGGTACTCGATTTTGCAAGTACGACCCATGTCTACTGACCCAAGTCAATGATTGCACCATATAATTATTTGATTGCTCTAATTTTTTTTTGTGCAAACCAAACAGTATCGTCCAAGCACAGAACATTTTGATGAGAAATGACAATTTAGAATTTATTGACAGTCGCAAGCAAAAAGCTACGTTCGCTACCATAGAGTATACTAATACATTGGTTCGCTACGCTACGTTACGGGAAAATAACCAGTGTTGTCAACTTAGTGGAATTTCCACTAGTTCTGGTGGTTTAGACTTACCTTTTAGTGGACAAATTTTGGTTTTAGTGGCTAGTGGACTTTTTTAGTGGCTTTGGTTGCTTCAGTTAGTGGTAAGGTACGATATTCAACCACTAGCACGATTAACATATTTTCGGGAAATAACTGGAACGTTTACGTTATAAGTGTATATTTTTTTATGTGTATGCAGCACTCAGAACTAAGGTGGTTGTTTTCTTGAAATAGTTTGTCAATTTCTTGAATAATTTTGATTATATTATACTTTATTTGTATGATAACTGGGTCAAGTTTGATTTGATTTAAAAATGTTTGTTTTCTATGCATGCACAAAAATATAAATACAACGGACAGTACAGTACAGTTCGGAGTTCGCATTGGATGTTTTACTTGTTTTGGTTTATTTTGTAAAATGAATAATTATGCCTAAACCACAGTACACCCAAATGATTTCTATCATAGAAGAAGCCGATTCTTCCGAAGATGAGCCTTGAGCCTTTAGGATATTTTTTTTGTACTTATCAAAAATAAACAATAATTTTATAATAAAAAATACAATAATGTTGTTTTATTTTCAAATAATATTTAGGTATTATCTGTCTGGCATAATATGTTAGTGGTTTTTTGGTGGTTTGAGGGATCGCCAAATTTAGTGGTTTTCTGGTGGGTTACTATACCACAATTAGTGGTTTCGTTAAAATAAAGTTGGCAACACTGAAAATAACGTTAACGTCAGTGCTATGTTTTTATTTTCTATAGGGCTAATGTTTTGTTTATTAGCTAAATAATTACAAATCAGGCGCTCAAATGTTTCAAACTGATATTTTTCGGTGATTGCGTTCAGCACAATGCCGAATAAAGGTAAATACTATAATATTGGCTCTCCAAAAGTTACTCAACACAGCAGCAGAGCAGCAGTTTATTAGTTTTAGCGCTTTAGCCGTTCTTGAGCAAAATAGTTGTAAAAGCCAGTATGATGCCTCAAAATAATCATAAGAATGCTAGATAGTCAAACTGGCTATATGCTTCATTGTCCACATTGAAACCTATCATAAATTGCGCCTTACACCCGGCAATCCGCCATTCCTAGCTTTCGAACTTTCACAAACAATTAAATACCTACCGTTCACAGTTGTAATCCTTATAGACCCTTTCCATACTTATTTATATTTATTTATTGTGTTCCATAATTTACAAAAGATGGTACACATCATAACCATTCAACAGAACACCTACGTACTTAACCATATCCTTGTCAAATGGTCCTCATTCCTCTGCATCACTTGTTTATAGCTCGACAATTTCCTTTCCACCACCCTTATCATCATAAACAACTTTTACTATTAGAGCAACCTGTGGTGCTGATCCACAAACAATGGGGCACTTAATCTCATCTCATCTCTCTCTGGGGATCTCATTAATTTATGTACATTATATACCTGTATCTTCATTCATAGCAAATAAATTTCTGATTCTAATATCACCAGCGTATCCTGCTGTCTGCATGCTACAGGAGTTGATGGACTCTACTGAAGGAGTCAAGCTCGTAACCAAATTCTGAGCCGCCTCTACATAATATATAGATTGCCACTAACACACGTAGAAATAGAATAAGACCAACCTAGAAATAAACAAAAAAATAGCAGCTGTCCCAAAACACAATATAGTTTGTATGTGAACACAAAATGTAGACTGCAGGAGCATTCATAATGTCATAATATTTAACAACTTTCAATAAAGGACCAATCCAATATGGATGGCCACTGAAAACCTGATCAACCCCTATTCAGGTTATCAGTTATTTCAATTACATTTTCGTGACTTATTCCTTAACATAACACTCTCCACTGGAAGTAATAGGCAGCAGCATTATATTTTTGATCGTTTGTTATCCATAGAAGTGAATCGCAGTCAACCAGTGGACAATAAGGTGCTAACACCAACACCACAGCATGGGCTAGCTGTCAAAGTAACACCGGGTGTCACTAAAGCTGTTGTTGTCAAGGTAGGTGGTAGATATAGATAGACTATCTATGATATTATATTTATGTTATGGTAAATGCTCTAAAAGTGGAAAGATAGTTGGGAGGAATTTGCCCAGCAGTGGGACAACAATGGCTAATAAAAAATAAATCTAAAAGTATGGATAATAAGATAAACCAATATAATGTGAGTCATTGGACTGACAACGGGTCAACTGTTAACTGAGCTGGCTATAGTCCTATACCAATCAATAAGAACAGCGTTTACTATTGGTCCACAAAAAATATCTGCTTCATACAAATGTTTGGTTAACTCGGCAAAATGATGTTTTTGCAGCGATTTTTGTTTTGGTCCTGTCGTAAAAGTGTTCATAATGATGAGTAGAATGACTACAGAGGTTTTCAGTTATTTCACTTTGTATGTCCTAGTTGCCCGTGGTTTCACACGTGTAAAGTCTCGATCCCGTGGGAATATCGGGATAAAAAGATCCTATGTCCTATTCCAGGTCATGGTCTACCCCTGTGCCAAA
Organism: Lithophane semibrunnea; assembly: GCA_947363905.1. Lineage (NCBI taxonomy): Eukaryota > Metazoa > Arthropoda > Insecta > Lepidoptera > Noctuidae > Lithophane > Lithophane semibrunnea. The sequence goes on along the minus strand of OX376199.1, from coordinate 1,072,355 downwards.
TTTTATCCAAATCCGGACAGCTATTTTAGCGTGAAAACGTAACAAACAAACAAATTAATTTTCGCATTTATAATATTAGTTAGGATAGGCATGGGCAAGGTGGAGTATAAAGGGACTAGGGATTATGATCATAGCAAGATAGTCTGTAGTTTCTGTTCCTAGTACAGTTCGATTCAAACTTAAATGGCGCTCGGAAGTTAGCTTTTCGCTTCGCAGTACCCCACCCCTCACTGCCCTCACACCCGCTGACACACGAAATTGTTACTGCGCAGCGACTCGTCTCATGTTCCGAGCCGCCATTAATTGTGAATCGAACTGTACTTATAGGAAAAAATGCGAAAGGAAGGCCAAAGAAAAGATTGATGGATTGTGTGAGCATTTGAGCAATGATATGAAAGAGAAGGGAGTGAATGATAGCGTGACGGTTGACAGGGGAAAATGGAAGAAGAAAACGTGTTGCGCCGACCACAAGTAACATGGGACAAGGGCAGTAAGATGATCATCATCATCATCCATCATCATTTCAGCCGAAAGACGTCCACTGCTGGACATAGGCCTCCCCCAAGCACCGCCACTTCGACCGGTTCTGTGCTTCTCGCATCCAGCGCATTCCCGCGGCCTTCACCAGGTCATCGGTCCACCTTGTGGGGGGCCTTCTAACGCTACGTCGTCCGGTAAGCGGTCGCCACTCCACAACCTTTCGGCCCCATCGGCCATATGTTCTGCGAGCAATGTGCCCTGCCCACTGCCACTTAAGTGTGGCAATACTTCGGGCTATGTCGGTCACCTTGGTTCTCCTACGGATCTCTTCAATTCTGATTCGATCACGCAGGGAAACTCTGAGCATAGCCCTCTCCATTGCCCTTTAAGTGACTTTCAGCCTTCTAATGAGGCCCATTGTGAGCGACCGCGTTTCAGTGCCATAGGTCATCACTGGCAACCCGTACGATGTGGTAAAATAAAAAAAGTAAGATGATGATGTGGTAAAATAAAATAGAAACAGTCATTCAGTACTATATTTATTGTACATATGGTCTATGTGCTTGACGAGTGGTTTGTTCAATAGTTTCCCGACGTCCTTCGCGAACGCAAAGTCTAGGTGGTTAAACTTGGGCCATGAGGTGCCTGGCCGGACTTCTTCTAAGACTCCATTGGCTTTCAGCTGCTCTGCTAGCCGCATTATTTGCTGTAACATAAAATTATGATGTTTTTATAGGAATATGAAAGATTCGGGGTTCACAATAACAGCCGCACCAGTCGATCGATCAGGTTAAGCTACGCTTGCAGAGGCGGGTCCGTGGATGGGTCCGAGCCGAGAACCCTTCGTGCCTCTCTGAAAGAACGTTCAGCCGTGGATCATTGACAGTCTTTATGGGTCGTCAAAGGACCGCAAGTCTGACAACAAGTCTTGCGAAGGGATAAGGTGTTAACCAGTAACTGGGTTGCGAGCTTATCTCTTTTCTACACTGACGTATAAAATAACACTGCTGTAAGCGGTGGTGGTAGGCCCCCTGAGTCGACGGGCCGTCAATTTCAGTAGCAATAAGAACGTGCAATGCAACGCCTTGCGCCTTATGATCTTATCGATAGTTTGCTATCTGTTCCATACGCTCCATAAGTGCGAGCGAGACAGACTAATAACCAACGATTTATGGCCCAACGACTCAGTTGACTATAGAAATTTCTCAGTAGCAGCCTGGATTTGTGACCGGTTGATGTTAGAGGCTCGCCCCATATTACATGGGTCTTAAACATAATTGGCGAAATCTGGGTGTACTATAGGTACACCTCTGCCTGACCCTTCGGGGAATACAGTCGTGATGTTATGTTACTTGAAGGTAGGAACTTACAGACTTCTCAGTGAGCTGATCATTCTCTCCATAAAGTATTGAGACAGGAATTTTAACATTACTGATGTTGTACGGTTTTACTGGACCGGACAAACCGCCGCTGAATGTCGTGAATACGCCTGAAACCGGAAATAAATACATTTTTAAAATTTCTTTGAAGAATTCAACCGGGTAGGTCTGGGCGAAAAGTTACTTCAGTAAGGGCTGATTTTACCAAAGTCTTTTACCCTTGGAATAAAAATGGCGTCTGACAGTTTTTGTATAGAAAAACGGTCAAAATTTCAAAATTTATTCGCAAGATAAGACTTATACTCGGTATAAAAGTTTGGTGAAATTCGCCCTTAGTAAAGTAAGCGTTTCATACGAATATAAGAATAATTAAAGTCAAAGTACGGTCTGTGAAATACTTACTCAATAAATTTATTGCTTATAATAACAATGTGAACTTAGAGGGTAGTGTAATCTTCCCCTTAATGTTTAATTTTTTTTTTGCAAATAATGTGTAAGCATTTTTATTAATTTATATTTGCAAACTTGCGCAACTTCATGGTGGCGATAAGTTACGTAGTAGATACGTACCTGTCATGGCGATTTTACCGAAATGCTCTAAAGCTCGCCACGACGCCGGCTGTACTCTTTGCAGATATATCGGTACCATTTCCTGAAACCAACAATAAAAATAATTATTACAGTGATTGTTTAGGAGAACGAACTGGGGTACATTCATGTGCGTAGAGTCGTACAGTACGCGACCGTTAACTCGCCGACACCCGCCAACGATGAGAGCACGTGGGCCAGGCCGGGCCTGGCCGCACTATTAGGACGACTGCCGTGGACATTCCCACGGGATCGAGACTTACGCGGGAGAAACTGCGGGGCGCAGCTGGTTTAAAATATTAGTAGAATTGTAAATCTTTCGTACCAAGTCATTCTGCTCGTAGTCTTCTCCGACGATGGAGAAGATGAGGCTCATGCAGAGGTCGTTCTCAGGTTGATTCAGGTTACATAAGTTCGCTATAAGGGTCTGTAGAAATTGTGGCAGGACTGCCAGCATGCCTCTGGCTTTCATGACATTCTGTAACATTTCATTAAAATAATCGTCATCATCATCTCCCTAGGCTATTTCAACCGACTTCAGAAAAGGAGGAGGTTCTCAATTCGTCTGTATAATAATGAGTAAATACGTTTATATTCTTTTTTATGTTCATTGATATTTTCATAAATTGTGGACCGACTTTGATTTTTTTTATCAACTATGTTGGGGTCGTCTTCTAACCTAACCACTATCTAGTTGTAGTAGACAGGCATCTGAATTCTTAAACAAAAATATAAGTAGCTATTATTTGACCAATTTGGTCATTTTCTTCTACACTACGGGAAAGGAGCTAGGATGAGCAAGCAAAACAGAATAATTCAATCCGAATTGCTTATGGGCTTGTACACAAAACTAAATTGCCACGTCGCATCGCAAAAATCAGCGAAGGTACCCTTATTTTTTTTTGAGTGTGGTAAATCAACCTATGACTTCTCCCGCTCTGGGAGGAGCGGAAGGGCGTGTCAGAGTTTTACTGACTAAAACCCACCCGTGTTCCTTCAGTTGCCTATTGCTAAGATCCCGGTATCCCTTTCGGACTTTCTCGCAACCCTGGCAGGAGCGACGGTACCCTAAGATTTTCTTAAGAAAGTTACGTTGCGAATTCGCATCGTGCACGATTCGCAGTTTTGTGTACAAGCCCTTAAGAAGGCTTCTGCGCTGCGAGTTCATATCGCGCCGATTCGCAGTTTTGTGTACAAGCCCTAAGTCCTTTATATGGAGCGTCACTACCACCACAAAAATCAAAAATAAAATGCTACTTTTTGCTACGTTACGTGCGTGTTTCTATTCCTAATCCTAATTAACAATTCGTATCTTATCATATAACAATTCTGTCTAGACCGGCTTAGCTATAATATCAATTTATCCATAGGTAATCACTTACAGGTAAATCCAAAGTATTCAACGCCAAATTCGCTACTGGTTTTACATTGTTTAGATACACAGCAGGTGCAAGAGCTACGAAAGCTATCAGCTTCTCATTGTACTCCGGTCTCTGAGACATCATAGTGAAGAAGCTGGTGGTTCCCATGGAGTAGCCCAGGTACATGATCTTGTCCAGGCCCGTGACGTCCAAGATTCTGTCGATCATCACCGGAATGTCGTATTTTCCGTGTTCGTGAAAACTGGAATAAAACTTGGATTAGTATGACAGACGAAATAAGATGGCATTCTTTCAAACTCGAAGCATTTATTTGAATTTAAACATTTACAGACACTTTTGAATTGTCACGGAGTCGGTCAGATAATTGAAGCTAGTTGCCATTCCAAAACGTAGATCTTTATAGAGAAGAATGGGCAAGATACCCAAGGACACTCTTAAAAATCCAGATATTACAAAATCCTGGGTACATTATTCTTGTTGCTTCTATATGTGAGAACAATGTACAAATAAAACTTCTAAATATAATACTCAAGATAAGTCCTGGCTAAGAGATGACCTGTCTACACTGACACAAAGCAGTGCCAGTGGGCAGTGTGATAGACTTGGTTATAGGTATAATACATAGATCATAATCAGAAGAATACACATAGGTACCTAAACTCCCAGAATTTCTTGTCATTTCTAGTGAGGTTCGTGTGCGTTGTGTACACGTTGCCTCGTAGGTTCGCGAGCCACACGTCGTATCCTGCATCAGCTAGGAGGTACGCTAGAAATATAAAGATTGCAATGGAGTACCTACTTTCAATGGCAATGGAGTACTACCTTTCTTATGCAGTTGCAATTTTATGAGGTAAAACGAATGCTTGTGTGGGGGTTAAGTTGTTACATAAACTGATAAGTTTATTGTAAAGATCCCTAAGGTATATGTCTGTTAATTGACGTATCTCTGTAATATCATGTTATGTCTTAAAAACCCCATAAAAGCTTCAACGCAGCACAGAGTTACCTTTATGCGAAAAAAAAATCAGCTGTTCCCTACATTTATGTTCGCATAGCTCGTCGAAATGTAGGAAACAGCTGTTTTTTTCCCGCGATATTAGTGTTGGTCCCATAGTGAAAGTTTTTAATAAAATATTTCGTGTATAAGATACACGTTATATAGATTTGGCAATTTTTTTGTCCTACTTTTACCGTTTGCCTGTTGTCAGCGCCTATTTATTTAGAGCGTGGCATGAGTCGCCGCGGTGCGACTTGCGGTGCGTGTTGCGACGCGCGCGCGGGAACATTCGAGCCTCAAGACGCACCGCCACAACAACTCGACACTTACCAAGGCTTCTCTCGGGTCCCATAATAACGAAGTCGCCACTGCTGCCGCAGAGACCGTGTACAATTAAGATGGCCTTCTTCCCTTTAGCGTTGAGGGCCCCGGTCCTTCTAGCAGTGCGCCTCCCAGCCGGGATCCTGTGCATCTGCAGGACGTAGCCATCTGGCGTCGTCACGCGGTGCTTCTCTATGGGGAAGCCTGCTGCTTTGATGAGACTTGGCTGTGGATGATGAGGATAGTTTTAGAAGTGTGAAGAAAAGATTTGGGTTGAGCAGAAATTTCTGATAATCAGGGTAGGTAGGTACTCCAAATTAGAGCAAGATTTTCACTCAGATTAAACTTGAATTGCGCACTGATAGTCTATTGTTTATCGCTTGAAAAATCTTTGATAGCCGCTTCCTCGTCGGCCATGGCAAGTGTCTTAGACACGTTTGTCAGCTGTTGAATTTGTCTTGCAAGTCCATCAATGTGGGTAACTAAACTTAAACCGATTTCATCGTGTTTACGACAATTTATGTCTACCTACGAACTACAAAGTCTTAATTCCCCTTGTTAATAATTAACGTAATTGATATGACAATCTATTTTCCACCTATTAATATTAATGATAAATCGATTATCATTATGTCTAATGATTTCATACACGTGATTCTACGATCAATAGCTGGCCTCTGTATTTCTGTCTAGGAAAATAACTTGCTTCATTAATAAGTTCATTTATTTTTTATTACACTGGTGGTTGTTATGGCACGTGGTAGCGCCTATTGTTCTCTTTTACCTGGCTTTGGTATCATGTTACTTGAGTTAGGCGCTATAATGCTTTTCTCTTCCATTTTCCCTTGACAGCAGTCACATTATCACTCACTGAATTCACTCCCTTTTTAGGGTTCCGTACCCAAAGGGTAAAATGGGACCCTATTACTAAGGCTCCGCTGTCTGTCCGTCTGTCACCAGGCTGTATCTCATGAACCGTGATAGTTTGACAGTTGAAATTTTCACAGATGATGTTGCCGATATAACAACAAATACAAAAAAAAAACAGAATAAAATAAATATTTAAGGGCAAAAACGAGCAAAAAATCACGTTTGTTGTATGGGAGCCCATACAACAAACAAAAACGTGATTTTGTCCTCGATATTAAGAACGGCGACAGGTAGAAGCTTAAAATTTTCACAGAACATTTAGTTATATTATAATCACTTTAAAAATTAAAGTAAAACAAATATTTAAGGGGGGCTCCCATTATCATACAACAAACGTGTTTTTTTTTGCCGTTTTTATAGATAATGGTACGGAACAGTTCGTGCGCGAGTCCGACTCGCACTTGTTTATATCCTTCCTCACTCAATCCAAACCACTTTTATTTATCTTTTCTTCGTCTGTTGGCCTTCCTTTCTTTGGTCTTCCCCCTCCTGCCCTCTTCTCCGTCAACATAATAATATTATTCTCTTAGTCCCATGCGTTTCAACCCTCCTTTCCACGTGCCCATATGACTAATGATTCTTCTTTAACTTCGTCTAAAAAGTAACTAGTAATTTTTTACTTTAACCTTTGTCGACACTCCACACCACACATCTAATCAATTTTCTCATCCTATTGTTTAACTTTGTAACATTAAAGAGCTGGTCGTTAGGAATAAGGTGCTTATTAGCGATATAAAAACATGTTATGTATTGCAGGATTCACGTGTAACATGTTATACAAGCAACATTTTATGGGTACGATGAATTTAGCGACCTGCTCCTGTATCGCGCTGTTTTTACGACTTGACATCATCAAGATTAATTGTGATTATTTGATTATGATTTTTATGTTAATTTAATACTAATGCGTGTAAACCTTTCAGAGTAAATTCTCTAAATGCAGTCTTACCAAAGGGTATCGTATTACCCAGTAACTGGGTTGCGGAGGTCAGATAGGCAGTTGCTCCATGTAAAATACTGGTATTCAGATGCATCCAGTTAGACTGGAAGCCAACCCCAACATAATGTAGGGAAGAGGGCAGGTATATACGTATGTATAGTGTACGAGTAGATGGGTACTAAAACTATTGATTCTGTACCTAAAGGGTGTCTAAACATACAAAATGTTAAATGTCTTTTTAATTTGATAGGGCTTTACTGTGCAGCGAAGTGTCTTTTAATTGCGTACTTGAGGACCATTTACGGTCAACTAAGTTTAACTAGCTACTTAGTTGACAGTCATAGGCCCATAAAATATTACTTAGTAAGTATTCATTTGACAAAGGCTGCTTCTGATTTACGCTAATTGTGTAATGGTAGGTCAAAGTCAAAGTCAAATAATTTATTTCAACTAGGCACATTAAAGGCACTTTTGAACGTCAAATACATAGAAATAGAACTGATTCTAGTTGCCCCTTCCAAAAGGTAGTTTTCGTATGGAGAAGAATGGGCAAGAAACTCTACCGTTACTCTTATAAAAAAAAATGTTTTACAATATTTGGTATACATCAATTATATAATTACATGTGAAGACGATGCACCGAGAATACAATTACTGTACCACAATAGGTAAAAAAAAAAAAAAAAAAATGGAGCAATGACAAATAAATTAAATTAATTATGTAGGGTAGGTACTAGGTGGTTCTTATTCCGATTCGGAACAAACTGAGCTTATTGACATTGTGTAAAGAAAATAAATATTTAAGGGGGTTCCCATACAACAAACGTGATTTTTTGCCGTTTTTATAGATAACTAGCAGCGCCCCGCGATTTCACCCGCTTTAGTCCCGATCCCGTGGGAATATCAGGATAAAAAGTGTTATTCTATGTGTTAATCCAGGTTATAAACTATCTGTTTGCCAAATTTCATCCTAAATCCGTTTAGTAGTTTTTGCGTGAAAGAGTAACAAACATCCATCCATCCATACTTATAAACTTTCGCGTTTATAATATTAGTTAGATGGTACGGAAACGTTCGTGCGCGAGTCTCGCACTTGGCCGGTTTTTTCCTTTTGAGGTACGGAACCCAAAAATATGATGACATCATTGACCAAGAAAAGTAATACTAATTTAGACCACAACAAGTCCTCATTTTGCTCCGACTAAGCGGATGCCGCACATTAGCAGTTTTGTCAAGGTTTATCAGACAGACTTACCTAGTCGAACGAGCTTGGGTGAAAATACATACTTAAACATTATCGTCCCAGTATACCAACATTGTAGGTATCACATCCCCGAGGCTGTAAAATAGGGAAAACGAATTTTGAGACCGAGCTAGATCGATTTTGAGAACGAGCTAGATCGATTTTGAGACCGAGCTACATGGATTTTGAGACCGTGCTAGATCGATTTTGAGAACGAGCTAGATCGATTTTGAGACCGACCTACATCGATTTTGAGACCGAGCTACATCGATTATGAGACCAAGCTAGATCGATTTTGAGACCAACCTACATCGATTTTGAGACCGAGCTACATCGATTTTGAGACAGAGCTACATCGATTTTGAGACCGAGCTAGATCGATTTTGAGACCGAGCTAGATCGATTTTGAGAACAAGGTAGATCGATTTTGAGACCGAGCTAAATCGATTTTGAGACCGAGCTACATCGATTTTGAGACCGAGCTAGATCGTTTTTAAGATCGAGCTAGATCGATTTTAAGACCGAGCTAGATCGATTTTTTGCCCCCTTAGGGACTACACACACTTAGTCAGCTCCATTCGATGCCTTCCATTCCATGCGCTTTGCTGAACGATTTTGGTCATACTTATACAGTTCTGCTTCTATCCTATAAAATAACATCACTACAAATTATATAACAAAGTCCTCCGCCGCGTCTGTCTGTCTGTTCGCGATAAACTCAAGAACTACTGCACCGATTTTCATGCTGTTTTCACCAATGGATAGAGGGGTTCCCGAGGAAGGTTTTAGTATTAATAACCGACATCCACCCGGGCGAAACCGCGGGCATTAGCTAGTTAAGTATAAAGGTTGACGAACAGGGTGTAAAGTTCACTCATCCTCAATAGAAAAGGGAGGATCCTCCGATCTGACGGGTGTCGTGTCGTGTTTGGTGGGCCACTGCAAACGATTGATGTCGAGAAGTTATATATGCTGATGGCGCGGTAAACCCTGCATGCGCGATGCAGGATTTCGCGTTGCCTCCATAACTAAACTCTACAAATTAACGCAGCTTCCAAATTAATATCAATTTTGTAAATGAATTTTGAAACAAAGAATATATGCCCAGATGAATGCCCACGGGCAGGAATTTATGGGCACTTATTAGAAATTTTCCCAATTTGCCATAAATGCCCGGGCATTTGCCCATGTCTAGACCTCAGTGTTTCGCGTAGTTAGCATGTGGCGATGTAGATGCCGCCACAAGTACATCAAATTATTATTATTTGCAATAAACTAGAGTTTCTTGCCAGCTTTTCTCCATTGGACACGACCAATTGGAACCGTGCACCTAGCTTCTGACGTTTCAAAGTGCCCATGTAGGTTTTTTTTTCCTAGCCTACGCTGTCCCACTCCTGGGCAAAGGCCTCCCTCCACTCCTTCCATCTTTCGCGAGCCCGCGCGTCCTCTTTTTTGTGTAGGGTTTATGTAGGTTTATCTGAAGAAAAAAAATTTGAAATTGAAATCTACTGCTTGAACTGTGGCCCTGAACTGATTATCTCACCTAGAACCAGAATCTCTATTATCGGTATTAACTAGTAACCGACAGACCTCGACATCACTAAACGTTGTTTGCCGTTTTTGCACAAAGTTGTCATTAAAGCTCTATGTTAAGTGCGAATTGATTTGAAAATACCTTAGTTTACATTAGGTGCAATAGTAGCTATTAACATACTTGTGTTTGAGGTTTAAAAGTTATAGAATCAGCTAGTTTTTTTATAAATTTGATAAGCTCGCATTTTGACCCAAGAGCAGTAGTGGCCCTGTAGAGCAGTGGTGGCCCAGTGGTAATGATCGTGACTTACGAGTTGTAGGCAGGGACTTAAAACGTTACTCAAAATAGAGGTACGATAACGTTACGTAATAGTGTTATACCTATATAGTTCCAGTAATCATTTATGGACTAACTAGCTGCGCCCCGCGGTTTCACCCGCGTAAGTCTCGATCCCGTGGAAATATCGGGATAAACCCACATAGGATACTTTTTCCAGGTTATAAACTATCTGTTTGCCAAATTTCATCCAAATCCATTCAGTAGTTTTTACGTGAAAGAGTAACAAACATCCATCCATCCATCCATCCATCCGGAACGAAATCTTCAACTATTAATTTAGTTACCATCCGGGAGGAACGGTAGAAGTTATGGTTACTGGAAGTATACGTCTCGTTATTTTAACGATATTTCAAAACGTTTAAAGTCCCTGGTTGCAGGACATAGGTTCAAACTCAGCCAGGCGCTTTACTGTGTAAATTATTTCATCACCACTGCTCTCAAAACGGTGAAGGAAAACATCGTGAGAAAACCGGCATGTCCTAGAACCAAAAATTCGAAGACGTGACATCTACCAACCCAGACTGGGCCCGCGTGGATGATTACGGACCATTCCCTCTCACAGAGAGGAGGCCTGTGTCCCAGCAGTGGGTACATTATAGGCTGCTTATGATATGTATGCATTTTGACCAAAGAAATGATGGCTGTACTGTGTGAAAGATGATGTGGCTAGAAAGGGGGTGACTACTGAGATGACGAGGAATAGAGAAGTATGGAAGAAAAATTCAAGTTGCACCGAACTCACATAAATTGGGATATGAGCAGGAGAATTATGAAGATGATAGGGTCGCATTTGGCCTTTATCTCAACTGATGGTGAGTGACGATGCGAACCACGGAGATGGTGAGGACCATGATGGTGGACCACGATTAACCAAAGGTTTGGGTTTTGGAGAAATACAGACGAAAAGTTATTTAATGCAATGGCTGATGAGTGATGCAATAAAAACTATCTAGTTTCATAATTTATAAGTAATAAAAAATATTATATAGGTAGGTAATAAAAACGCGATAATAACCCGACATCCAATGATAATGTAGTACTTACTTGATCATAATCAGAAGTAGTTGTTTTGAACTCGTGCAGCGTTCTAAAAATAAAAGTAGAATGGAACCACGTGTCGCTCGCTGCTAATAAATTATATACTAATATTATTTTATTTCTATTATTAAATAACTAATTATAAAATGTTGCATTGAGTTAATAATTTTGACAAATATACGACATATTCTCTTCCACTCTTCTCATTCTACTTTTAGCCGTAAAATGGTCTCGCAATGACGAGTTTTTGACAGATATGCCATACAAAATCTGTAAAAAACTCATCATTGCGAGACCGCAATGTACACGCTTGTAAATTAATAAACTTGGCCCCCTGTGCCTTCCACTTACTTATCCCTATCCACTGCAGTATTGATTTGAGTTGATGGTTATTTTACTGAGAGTCTGTCCCACAACTGAGACCCATTTCGTAAAGTTGCTTATCTTATTTTTAATAATGGCTACAAATATCTTTGTCTTGCATTGATATCAACTAAATCTTTAGTATCAGTTCACGTTCAAGGAAATAAAAATATAAGACTCATAAAAATGGGTGCGCGTGATATAAATTTGAATGCGGAATTCGCAGGGCTTGCGCGCGCATCTTTATGACATAAACGGTGTAAACGTGACGCGAATCCTGCGCAGCCATTGTTGTTGTTTTTGTTGCGCGTCATTGTGATATTGGACAATTATACTGTTTGCGTGTAAACATATGATTACAGTGTGATGGGCAAATAGGTTTCACCCTTCAGTAATAGATTCAACAAAATCTGTCAAAAACTCGTAATTGCGAGACCACTGACACGTTTGTAAATTAGTAGACTTGGCTCCCTGAATACGTGCCTATAGGTGTGTCCCTGGTCCCTCTCCACCTTAAAAACTACCCTTGTGTAGGTGATCGGGCACAGACAAGCAAGAAAGTGATATGGACTGGTGTTCGTCGCCATAGCCACATTTAGTAAATATAGTTCAGCTTCGGCACCATTTCCTTCATTTATTTATCGATATTTATCAAAGCGCGGCCACCACATAATTTGGCGATAAAATCAGTATTTACTCATGATCGTTGCATGTTTTAAAGTAATTATTGTATTGTATTACGTTCACTTCACTATACAATAGCATTTAATGTGAAATTGATTTGAATTTTACTGCCTGAAACTATCGTGTAATGTGTGGTTTACTGTTTACGAAGGCTCACATATTTCAATACCTCTGTCACCAGCAGGTGATATTTGCAAAGATAATATTTAAACTCGAGTGAACTGGCTTAATTTGGGCTTAATTATCCTACTTCATACTAATATTATAAACGCGAAAGTTTATAAGTATGGATGGATGGATGGATGTTTGTTACTCTTTCACGCAAAAACTAGAAAACGGATTTGGATGAAATCTGGCACACAGATAGTTTATAACCTGGATTAACACATAGGATACTTTTTATCCCGATATTCCCACGAGATCAGGACTTATGCGGGTGAAACCGCGGAGCGCTGCTAGTGCTCTTAAAGCCTTAATGACAACCTTCATGGGGTACTGTTTAAAATGCTATAATAAAATACCTCGTCCCCACCCCACATAATCCAATTATACAACTGAATGAAACGAAATTTAAATCATGTATAAAACGCACACTGTCCGTCCAGCCAAGCATATTATAAGTTGGGGGATTACAGCAGTGACAAAAATGCTTGGCTCGACCCTGGTCCTGGTCCACAAGGGCGCATAACATAAACGAATTGATTAAAATTCGAAAATATTTCTGGAGCTATAAAACATGATTACATGACGGATTAAGCATATCATAAAGCTGCAGCTGAAGAGGCTGCTGAGAAACAGGCGTCTCTCATCTTGATGGGTGACGTGGATGTCTCATGTCTTCGTATTTATTGGCTCTAATCTAGGACATGCCGGTTAACTCGCGATTTTTCCTTCACTGTTTCGATTGCAGATGTATAAACATAATAATTTCGTAACAGCTGCTTCATAGGAGTCAATTAACATAAAATGAAGAAGTTAACAATGACAAGTAGTAAACCATTATTATTAGTGGCAGGTCATCATTCATTAGGCCCCGAGCGAGTAATTATCGGCGCTATAAAGTGATGACAATAATTGGTATAGTTGCAACACACAGTTTATCCTATTAGCACTTTGCGTGTATTCCCTAAGGCTCCCATCAGACGGACTGCATTTCAACTGTTTCAACTGCATTCCAACTGCAAATTTGCAGTTTGAATGCAGATACCAATACATTACGAGTATTGCAGTCGTACTAAACTGCATTCAACCTGCAAGAATGCAGTCCGTCTGGCAGCCTTAGGGGTCATCATCATCATCAGTATTTAGTTGAAATACGTCCACTGCTGGATAAAGGCCTCCCTCAAGCATCGCCACAGCGGCCGATCATGTGCTTCCCGCATTCAGCGGATTCCTGCGACCTTCACCAGGCCATCGGTCCATCTTGTGAGCAGCGTAATCAGGCTACACTTTTCGTCACGCAGTCTACTCCAGAACCTCAGGGGTGACTTGTGAAGAATTCCAATTCGAGAAAAACGACTTCGAAGGCCCACTAGGCCCAGAATGAGGAGGCGAGGACTTAAGAATTTATGGTACAACCACAGCTGTAAAAAACGGAAAAGATAGGAAGCCTTCGTTAATTACCAGGATCCATATTTGTGGTGGCCAAAAGGCTGGCAGCATTGCCACGTTGAATGGCAATGCTGATTCTTTGGGCTAAAAATAGGCCAGCCCTCTGGTCACGTGAAGAGTCGACCAATCGCTTAGCGATGTCCCGAAATACTCGATGAGCACTCGGACCCCACGGCCCTAGTGTTTCAACCCCAAACGGCTCAAACATATAGCTCCCAATAAGGTTGTTATATTTGCGCCGTTTGAGGTTTTCTGCTCCTGAAGCAGCTGTCCCAGCACAGCCCGCCGTGCTAGGAAGATGGGATGGCGCAAGGGTGTCGACACAGGTTGCGTCCCACACCAAAGGTTTACCCAACTTCCAGGGCATTATGGTCATTCCGTCTGGCCTCTTCCCATCGTCGCGTGCCAAGCCGTTGGGTTCTAACACAGCTGGCACCCCGGCGGTGACAAGAGCCCGACGGATAATGTCATTAATGCTGGCGTGCCGTGCCATCCGACCAGCGCTCTTGCTGCAGGATAGGCCGTGGTGTCCGAGGCAGTCGACTCCTTCACCGCATTGACAACGATGTGGAGCACCGCAAGGAGCGCCCAGACGCAAACATGTAGCGAGCCAGAATGTGGTGTCACCCAGCATAGTACGTATGTTGGGTGACGGTAGCGCCTGAAGCCAGAGGCCCGACTCCCATTCACCCACAGCCAGCAGGCGGGCACGCTCAGCAGTATTGGTGGACGTATTAATAAGTTTATTCCGTACCAACCTGCAGAGCGGCTCATCCCACTGTCTCTAGGAAGACGGGTTCTCGGGCTGAACCGTGTCCGGGCAAGCCACTTTCCAGGCATTCACTGCATCGGTCAAACACGGCACTTCAGAGTCAACCTGAGAAGAGGCTAAAATTCTTGCGGTTAACTTTTCTGTGCTGTGGACCGAGGACAGGAACGCCGGTAGGCCTACACTGGAAATTTTGCGGACGCCGAGCCCACCAAAACGAATGGGTAGTGTGGGTTGAAGCTACGCGCGGTCGTCCAGTGCCACATTTAAAATGGATGTTAAAGTGTTTCGAATAATATGATCGATTTTGTCTAAAAGGTTGGACTGCTTCCATAATAATAATAATAATAAATTTATTCAAAAAATAAAAATTGGTAAAATACAGTATAAAGCTTAGAAATAATGTAGGGATTACAAAGTATGATGCCTGTACTAGGATAAACCTGTATCACAGGCGGCATTAGTTCATAAGATTACTATTAGGACAACTGATTTCTTAACAATATTTAACATACGTTTTAAGAATAATGAGATAGCTAGTTAATTTATTATGTTATAATTTACTTAAACACTAATAATTAAGGTAAATAGTTGTTTGCACTTAGTTACACGATTACGATTGCGTCTGCAGTATTATTAACTAGGTTAAAACGAATATTGCATAAATCACCTTCCATGCTACATACATTAGATGTTGAAGAGGTCGGTTAATATGCTTAGACAGCGACAAATCACAAGTAGGACAGCGCAGTCGCCAGGGATATTGAGTCAGCAACAAAAGTTACGGAAGTCAGGCCTTGAATATGACGCACTAGGTGCCCTCATAATCGATGGAGTTAATGTATCTGTATTCTGCTATTTTCCTAGCAGGGCATTCAGCGTCTCCTGTTTTGTGATCACTAGGCTTTTTAAAGCGTGAGCAAGTTGCACATTTCGGAATGTCGGCTTTCTTCGCGCATTCGGACAACGAATGGCCTGCGTCACCGCAGTGACCACACGTAGATACGATCTCTCGGCAAGTTTTGGCTGCATGGCCATATTGTTGGCATTTATAACACCTTGTTACCAATGTAAAGTCCCTGACAGGACAGGACGTCCAATTTATAAAAAGCCTTGCTTGAGGGATTAGGGCTTTCCGTATATCGGCTGAAACTTCAACAACGTAGTTACAGGTCGTAGCATCTCTCTTCCCCGATTTGTGGCTTAATTTTATGTAGGTCATGAAGGATTCCAAGGACATCTCTGGTAACTTGTCGACTACGTTTTGTTCGAAAATGCATCTGAACACCTCATTTTCAGCTAAGGAAGTCGGCACTCCTACAATCACGATCCTAGGTTTGCGCTTGCTGGGCTCAGCGGTAGTAAGTCCAGATAGAGAGAGGTGGACTGCTTGCTTCACTTTATCAGTGTCATCTTTCGTCTCGGTACTGATAATTACGCCTCCATTTTTTGTATTCCGGACACCTCGAACGTGGAGTTTCATTTGCTCGGGCCGTATGATTGTTTGCACGAGTTCTTTTGTTTGGACACTTGTTTTTAATTTGTCATTGGGATAAATGGCAATAGAGCTTAGATTATTGGGTCGAACGAAATCATTTGCTCCCTTCTTCACCATATCGGCAAACGAACCATTTCTCGCAGATCCAGAATCCTTAAACGTCTGCTTGAGTTCCGAAATCTGTTCCATCAGGTCGCGTTTTTCTTGAAGGGCATCAACCGCGTTATACGCCTGAATGGCTTTTTGCTTGAGAGACTGGTATAGGACTGCCATTTGTGATGTGCCAGATCCTACTTTACGGCATAGGGTAGAAATTTTCATTTTCTGCTCCGAGTTGAGTTTGCCTTCCGCGGCAATAGCGCAAACTTCATTTAAGTTCTGTTCGATGCCTGACATCCATTTCTGAATCTCAGGCGTTGAAATAACTTCAACCGTCTCCGACTCAAGGGCTGGGTTTTGCGTCGTCGTCTTCGGCGGCGAGGTGGTGCGGTGCATTGGCCCCCTTGGATTAAAGTGGCTGTTATCCATTTTGTATTTTTACAATTTCACTATTTCGCGTCCATTATTCGCTGAAACTACACACTTAGCAAAATTATAGTTGCATTACGTCAGTAATGCACTAAAGGAGGTCACTATTTTTAAAGTAGGTAATTATTAAATATTGCTATCGAGCACGTCTGTACACTGCGAAATACTCTATAACTGACCGACTCCATAAAGAGGAAGAGCGGAGAAAATACATAAAATTTGGGCCGAAACAGCAATGTCTGATAAGGGTGAATGCCGAATGTAGATTAATTTTAGAGAGTCTGTCCGAAATATCGTTAAAATGTTCAATTTTTGCCTCGACAAATGGTGAAAAACTATCTTCTAGGATTGGGGAACCTAGGAGGTGCAGTGAACTTTTTTCCAAAACTTTGATATTCGGGGCTATTGAATTAAATTTCTGTATGGTCGATTGTCTATCGGTGTCGTCACAAAGGTAAATTTCACATATGGAGTTGTTTAGGTCAAGGCCGATGGATTGGAACTGCTGCTTTAGGAATTGTAGATCTTTTAGAACGGTGTCCACGTCACCTCCTAGTGTACCATCGTCTAAATACCACACATTAAATTTTGAATTTAGTTGTTGTATTATAGGATGGATAGCCAAGCTGAAAATAACTGGCCCGAGAGGATCACCTTGTTGGCATCCGACTGCCGATTCCAAAACGTTATCTTTATATAATAATTTTGAAGGGTGCCTGTAGCACTGCCACATAAAACCGTAAATTTCTGGTAACTCCTTTTTTACTTCGGCCAACAAAGTGTCCCTGTTAATGGAGTTGAAGGCGTTCTTAACGTCAACCTTGAGGATGACCTCACCTTTACTGGCATTTAAAAAGCTTGAAAGGGCGTGTACGGCAGCCTCACAGCCCCCTTTGGATCCAAAGCCAAGCTGTAGGGGCTGGAACTTGTTGGTCAGGATTTCGCCATACAATTTGCAGCATATTTTGGCTGCCGTACGCCTGTAGGTGCACCCAACGGCGATGGGACGGATGCCGCCGTCCTTCTTGCGCAGGGCACAGGTTGGCACCGTATAAGACATCGACGACGGCATCATTCACACCGCCGTTGAGCATCAGGTTAATTAGAGCCGCAAGCTCCTTCAAAAGCGACTCACCACATTCCCCGGCGCCTGAGCTCAGTAGGTCTTTTAAGTGCTGGGGAGTCAGGCCGTCGAGGCCACCGGCGGAGCCACTTCGAAAGGAGCTCACGGCTGCAATTAGCTGAGGGACAGTAACATTAAAAGGAGTTGAATCCGGATCGGGAAGGACGGGGGGGTCGGGGAAGGTGAGACCATCCGCAGGCGCCGGATGTTTACTCTCGAGGGCTGAAAGTGTTTCTGGAGAGTAGGGCGCCACCACATCGCTGCTGAAAAGTAGCCTGGCCGCTCCCCTGATATCACCTTCACTCAATTTGAATTCCACATGCGAACATAGGCCTCTTCGTGAGAGGTTACTGAAATCGGGTAATTTTGGATCGAAAATAAGAGTCGAATTGTTGCAGTTGTCTTTAATTTGGTTTGTCAATGTTTTTTTAGTTGCCAAATTTTTTTGGACATGCAGAATCCTGTATGGGAAGGTAAGTAGTTGCTCCCAGGCGCTGTAGGAATTCTCCTGGGTCACATCGCGTCAAACTTAGAGCAACAGACCGCCTCGCGCCCCGGGGAACTCTCTTTAGAACAGGAGTAGAATTTTTTAATTTTGAAAGGGTTTTCCAAAGTGTTTGGTCCGAAAGTGTTGAAGTTGTGGCTGGGGGGCACAGGGGTACACTATGAGGTTTGTGAACCTTACCATAGTGTATGCGCAGCCCCCGTTCGCCTTTAAAGAAGCGTGGCTGGGAGCAGTGGGGACATCTCACCTGGACTTCGAGCGATGTAGCAGGTTGACTGGCACTAATTCCGGCGACGCTACTGTTAGCGTTCAACATAGGTAAAAATACACTAATCTTAAATTATCTTATAAAACTAAATCTTTACACTGCTATAAAACACAAATAAAATGAATGTCAATAGAAATATGTCATTTTGTTGACACTTGTAGACACTATGGTGACCGCGGCGCAACGCGCGGGCCTAGGGCGCTGCCGCGCCGCGCGTTCAGGACGCAGCCAGTAATAATTATGTTAGCGCACCATTGTATCCAAATACCTCGAGGCAATTAAATACTGGACTTGGGATAGTATACTTCCGGTATACAGAAATAGATAAATTTGGTCGTTGAAAGGTTAAATAAGCGTTTTCATGCCGTAATTTTAATAATATTAATCGGTTATGGAGCGAGGAAAAGCAGGTCCTGCTCACGACTGGTGAGCTCGGCTTCTGGGTTCGATTCTTCGAAATAATTGATTCGAAACCCGAAATCAATATGTTTTACTTATTTCTTTTTTAATGTTTGTAATTATGTGAGCACCATGGTATCTTTAAATTAGCTAAAACTTAATAATTATAACAAATAACAAAAATATATGTGCATACATTTCTGTCACTGTCCACGACTCTTCACGTGACCAGAGGGCTGGCCTATTTTTAGCCCAAAGAAGCAATGGCAGCATTGCCATTCAACGTGGCAATGCTGCCAGCCTTTTGGGCACCTTTCCCATTGACAGCGATGCGGACGAATTCTTTGATGCTCAATGAGCCCCTCCCCTTTATTTTTTCTTTTTAATTTTTTATATATGTAATTGTTTTTTAGTTAATTTAGTATAATAAATGTAATGTAATTTAAATGTTGAAATAAAACAGATATTTGTGGTGAACCTCAAAAATGCGAGACTTTGATTGGTTTAGTCCCATCCCTTCCCCTTCCCATCTCTGCCCCTAGCGTTTATAACTACAAACAATTCCCATATTTTCATAAACGCATAGGGGAAGAGATGGGACTAAACCATGAATTTAGGCGCATCCAAGGAAAGGGACTTAACGACAAAACTATTCCGTTTCTTAAATTTCTTTAAAAAAATGTTGGAGGATAAGAAGGATTCTCTCTGTATCCTGGGGGCCAAGTTTACTAATTTACAAACGTGTCAGTGGTCCCACAGTGATCAGTTTTTGACAGATATGCCATACAAAATCTGTCAACAACTCATCATTGCGAGACCAGTGACACTTTTGTAAATTAGTAGACTTGGCCCTCTGATCGCAAACAGCAAAATTACGAAATTATTGAAGGTGTTTTATACTTTTAGTTTGTTGCTTTTTCAGCTTAGATATTTGTCAATTTGTCCAGAATGGAAAAACTACTTCATACGCTTGGTAGTTGTAATGAAAATATACATTCACATGCTTATTAATTAAAGCCCATGGGAAGTTAGATCCTTTTTGATAAATAAATTATGTGCCGGTATTTTGTCAACTGCGACTCGGTGCACCGTTGTGCGCGCTTGTATGATATCTATTATGTTATAAGGCGCACGTGCGCTATTGTCAACGGTCTCTTGTTAGTCTTTTATCTAGAGACAATATACGCGGAATTAACTACAGTATTGTTGATATGATATACGTGATTATTATAATTTGCGTATGAGGTTGGTAACCATAAACAATTGTGAGAATGAGAAAATGTCGCATGGAAATGAGAATCTCGGTGTTGAATGTTTAATGTTTATTAAATAATTATATATTAAAATCGATGGATTGTACACAATTTTCACATACAATCAACCTCTTATCGAGAAGTGTGCAGGATTACCAGCTATTTATTATTATTATATTTATATATAAGTGAATCCTGATAATTTTGGGTTAAGAGCGTTTATTCTGAAAGTGGGCAACGTCGCAAATAGATGTCAAATATTTCGCTGTTTTGATTAATTTGGCAATATTACTTATATGGAAATATGAAATATGGACAACTGTCTACAATATTGATTGATTGCAATTATAACTCTGATTTTAAGTTGTAACCGGTTTTAGGTGTGAAAAAGGCATTTTGAAAGTTTCCAAATCCTTTTTTTACAACTAAAACTAAATATTCGGTGTTACGATATTATTTATTGCATTTCATATTAAATATTTTAGACAGTAAAGTTTACTGTAGCCATATTTCATATTTTCATACAGTAATATTGCCAAATTAAGCAAAACAGCGAAATATTTGACATCTATTTGCGACGTTGCCCACTTTCAGAATAAACGCTCTTAAATACAGAAGTATAAATCATCGTCATTCTCTTGCCCTTATCCCCATTTATTTGGGGTCGGCGCAAGCGCAACAAGTCTTCTTCCATTCTTATAGAACTTCTCTATTATTCGTCATCTCAGTAGTCATCCCCTTTCTAGCCATATCGTTTCTTTGGTCCTCCCCTACTCTTATCGCCGTCCACATTCATGCTCTTTTTTGGATGGATGAAATTTGTACATGGGTAGACCATGACCTGGTTTAGGAAATAGGATACTTTTTATCCCGGTAGTATGTTCTCGTGGGATAGTTGCCGACCTGCACCCAGGCGAACCCGCGAGCAAAAGGTAGTTTACTATTAATTATAGTTGCCTACCTACTATTTTAAACATAATTTGTTTTTTTTTTGTTGAGTGGCCAGCACGACCTGTCATGAGAGGTCACCTGATGACCTACCCAACAAAAAAAGAATCATCAAAATCAATTCAAAATTGGCGGAGTAATCGGAGTTTCGTGTAAGAAACAAACAAAAAGACATACAGACGAATTGAGAACCTCCTCCTTTTTTAAGTCGGTTAGAAAGACAAAAATACTAGTTAGTTAACTCAGTGTCCGTGGTCGTTTATATGAACTTTTTGCCAATTCGATAGATAACAAGGATAATTTAGCAGCGGTTAGACAAACCTGAAATAAAAACGTATAAAAAGCGGAAAATCAAAATAAATGCAATAAAAAGCACACGTGCCTTAAAGTTCTTTAAAGGATGTTACCTTGTTTATCGAAATAGGCTCAGACCAAATAAAAAACCAAGACAGAGCGCTGCGAACAATACAGTGAAGCATGACAAAACTACACCTCCGCTCGGTGCATACACGCTCACACGCACACATTAACAACCACTTACAATCAAACTACACCTCACTAAGTGCTCACATGTTTACGAAACCGGCCTCACATCACTGTTCACAGCGCTCTATCTAGGCTTTTTATTTGGTCTGACAAAATAGATAAATTATCTAACACAGATTCGTAGACATTGAATTGTATTCATAATCTTATTTATTTATTTAAGTATAGTTAACTAAAAACGGTAAGTACAATACCTATTTAATTAATTAACATAAAAAGAGTTTGTATTACGTTGACAATACTTATGTTGTATACATAATTAAAATTTTATTTAAAACTATAGTGGAATGGTGGACTGCCTTGCACAGGGTCGGATTTAAGGCGGAGCGACAGGGGCCATGGCCCCGGGCCTCCACAATTAGATTTTTTTTAAATAAAAAAGTTCATATTCACAACGAACCTTTTTTTTTTCGCGTCCCCTTAAATATTTATTTTATTCTGTTTTTTAGTATTTGTTGTTATAGCGGCAACATAAATACATCATCTGTGAGAATTTCAACTGTCTATCATGGTACATGAGATACAGCCTGCTGGTGACAGACGAACAGACAGACAGACGGATGGACAGCGGAGTCTTAGTAATAGGGTCCCGTTTTACCCTTTGGGTATGGAACCCTAAAAATGTCCGGTTAAATAAATAAATAAACACATAAGCAGTAGCCAACGATTTTTGGTTGTGGATCGCTGGTGCCTGTGGTAGGTAGTAACACCTGTAATATAGGTCACCAGGTCCCCACCTGTTTAAGGTTACACATTTGATAGCTTACATCTGGTATCACAGCAAATAACAAAAGTTTCAAACAATTAGTGAGCTTATTAAAAAAGAGACACAAGTAATATAGGTAAAACAAATTAAAAGTTAAAGTGTGTTTGAATGGTTTTTATGAGTGTTAGTGTGTGTATGTGCGTGTGTGTGCGTGTGTGTGTGAGTGTGTTTTGGAGAGAGTGTTAATGAAAGAGTCTGATTAGACTAATACGTTAAAGAGAGCTTTTGTGGCAGTATATGTTTGGCTTTGTAGCCAAGCATTTAAAGCGATTTTTCAATTATGTTTGTTCAATGAGTGTAGGGAAAGAATTTGGTTTAATTTATTATAAAGATAGTGTCCAAGGAAAACAAAGAATCTTTGACTAAAGGAAGTTTTAAGAGTAGTAGTCAAGGCAACCATACGGTTACGGCGAATTGTTTGCTGTGAGTAGTTTGAAATAGCGTGTTGCTTCATAGCAGTGGTCAGTACAAACAATTACCTAACCGTGAGGACCTGACAATATTCATAGAGCTTGACGGTGGGATAAAGTCTTGGCTTGAAACAGCACACCTTAAAAACCGCTCTCTGAGCACGTTCAATCTGAATATAGTGGGATTTGGCTGCCCCGCCCCAGCACGAAATAGAGTCGACCAAAATTGATTGACACAGTCCCAGATATGTCACTTTCATAACAAAAGCATCTGCTGAGTTGCGTATTTGTTTAAAAATGTACATTAGTTTGCGCACTCTATTTGATAGGTGTATTATGTACTCTTTGAATGTAAGGTTGCAGTCAATCACTATGCCAAGATACTTTATCGAAGTGACTCGTTCAATGTTACAGCGATCAGGAGTGCTACTGCCGTCGCAGCATTGGATAGTGTTAACTGGGCAGCAACGTTTAGTGAGCTTGTAACAGACACATTTGAATTTCGAATCGAAAAATTTACTATTTTTGTTTTCGATACATTTAGAGTAAGCAAGTTATTCTTAAGCCATTCACTAACTGTATCGAAGCCCTTCTGAGCAAAGTGATATGCCTCTTCCCAGTTGTCTGACGTAAATACAAGTGCTGTATCGTCCACATAGGAAAATATTGTACCGCTTTCTAGGCTGGGGCAATACAGGTCATTCATGTAAATTAAAAATAAATTGGGGCCAAGAATACTGCCCTGTGGCACACCAAAAAATACATTTAGATCAGAGCAAAGTCAAAGTCAAAGTCAAATAATTTATTTCAAATAGGCACATATATGGCACTTTTGAACGTCAAACAAAGAAATAGAATTGATTCTAGTTGCCCCTTCCAAAAGGTAGTTTTCGTATGGAGAAGAATGGGCAAGAAACTCCATCGTTACTCTTTTAAAAATGTTTTACAATATTTTGTATACATTAATTATATAATTATATGTGAAGACGATGCACCTACAATAAGATTACTGTACTACGAAAGGTAAAAAGAATTATAAATGGAGCAATAATGAATAAATTAATTACCAGATACATGGTGCTCACATATTTACAAAGATTGTAAAAGTATACGATATTACAATAGTCCTAACATTGTTACAAGTAGTACTAATAAGTCAGTGCGTGAGTTTAAGTAATGACAGAGTGTAAAAGTCTATGACATACAAATAATAAATAAAAAAAATAAAAAAAAACTAAATTAGCTATCAGTTTGATTTTGTCCAGACACTAAATCGTCCTATGGAGCAAGACCAGCATGTTTCCAAGCATTCTTATCTTGGATAATCCTCTAATTTGTAATAAGCTTGTTTACAAAGTGTACTTTTTATATGAGTTTTAAATTTTCTTTAATTTAATTGCAATATATCACAAGGTATTTTGTTATAGCATTTAACGCAGTACCCCATAAAAGATGTTTGTACTTTAGCTAATCTGAAAAATGGTTGATCTATTTTATCTTTATTTCTAGTATTAAAATTATGCCTATCACTTATTTTATTAAAAAGATTTAAGTTTTTTCTTACATACATAATATTCTCATAAATGAATTGGCAAGGTACCGTCATGATATTAATCTTTTTAAATAGTTCCCTGAGAGATTCGCGGTGACAAAGATTATAAATGGCTCTTTCAGCTCTTTTTTGCAAAATAAAAATGGATTCAATATCAGCAGCCCGACCCCACAGTAAAATGCCATACGACATAATGCTGTGGAAGTAACTGAAATAGACCAAACGCGCGGTTTCTACATCTGTTAACTGTCTTATCTTTCTAACAGCATAAGCGGCCGAGCTTAACCGCCCCGCAAGAGATTTTATATGAGGTCCCCATTGTAATTTCTCGTCTAGCGTGATTCCCAAGAAAACTGTTTGATTAATAAACTCCAGTTTTTCTCCATTCAATATGATGTCACATTCGCTACTTCTAACATTAGGTAATTTAAATCGAATGCATTTGGTTTTTTTTTCATTTAGTACCAAATTATTTACCGTAAACCAATCTTGTACCTGAAGAATAGAGCTATTCACGTCGTCAAGATTTTGTGAACGTCGATTTATTTTAAAAATCAATGATGTGTCATCTGCAAATAACACCATCTTCGGTTGATTTAGAAGTAATTGGGGTAAATCATTAATATAAACTAAAAAGAGGAATGGACCTAATATCGAGCCTTGAGGAACGCCCATTGCCATTTCAGACCCCAATGAGTTTGCTGAGCTGGAGTAAGTTCCAATTTTGGCACTCTGTGTTCTATTTGTAAGATAGCTCTGAAACAAGGATAGCTGGGTACCTCGTATACCCAGGCATTCGAGCTTAGATATTAAGATGGGAATCGAGACCGTGTCCAATGCCTTCGCGAAGTCTAAAAACAATGCAACACATTTCTTACCGTTGTCCAGTTTCTGAGCTATGTGATTAACCAGTTTGTGTACAGCATCAGCAGCGGATAGATTTTTTCGAAAACCTAATTGGTTAATTGACAAAAGATTTTGTGCCTCCAAATATGCAACCAGCCTTGTGTTTATAATCTTTTCCAGTATCTTGGAAATCGCAGGCAGAACTGATATGGGCCTATAGTTTTCGACACGGTCACGAACTCCAGATTTAATAAAAATAGGGTGAAGAATTGCCTTTTGAACCAGTATTTCTTCTAGTTTGAGTGATTGTGCAGTTGCACAATCACTCTTAAGTGAAAGGATTAAGCGTTCGACCTCTTGCTCATTTGTCTGAAGCAGTACAAAAGACTCCTTCCGATGGTCGGGTAGGGAAATAGATCGAGGGTCTCTATGTATTTTGTAAGCCAGACGTCTCCCCGCATTGCCGAAATAATCATTAATTTGGTTTATGGTGGTTAAATAGCGAGAGACCGCCGAGATAATTTTACTTACTACACTAAATACATAAGTAGTACACAATTTTCTTTCATTGCTTTTTTACGATCGTAATGTCGAACGAATTCACCGGTTAATCTAGAAACCAATAAAACAGTAAAGTGTTATGAAATGAATTTGTACAGAAGGACCAATCCATACTAATACTAATATTATAAATGCGTAAGTAACTCTTGTCTGTCTGTTACCCAGTGGCGGATTTACCAGCAGGCTAAGTAGACCATTTTTTTTTTTTTGTTTCGGTAGTGCGTGTTAGACTTTTACTGACAAAAACCCACCCGTGTTCCTTCAGTTGCCTGTTGCCAAGGTCCCGGTATCCCTTTCGGACTAACCCGTAACCCTGGCAGGCAGGCTAAGTAGGCCTAGGGCGGCAAATTAGGGGACAGGTTTTTTTTAATTTTTTTGCTACCTCATAGACATCTAAAAGATTTCTGCATGACCGTTTTCTTGTTTTCTTGTTTTAAAAGTTTCCCCTCTCCCTTGACATTGTACTTTCCGTGTAGCAAACTTCCATATTCTAATTTCAAGATTACGCTAATTTGTTACGATAATATGTTAATTAAATGTAATACGATACGTAATATCAACAGTTTGCTATAATTAGTGTAACAAGATTACTTACGACGATATCATCGATGAATTTGCCAACAAAAAATCGCGCAAAAATGGTATTGTAACGAACTTTTATAACTTGATACACTCGCGACAATCTAAGAAGCCCGTTTTGACGTTTCGTTCTCCTATATGTAATAAAACGTTATGCCTTGAGAATCAGTTTTAAGCAATGTAGATAAGTCGTCCATTACAAACTCTCTTAAGTATGTTCAATCACGCGCTCCCTATTTAAGCTTTACGATGAGTGTTCGTCTATCTAGCTCTAATTGGTTTGATTTATAGTGTTCTAGATTAAGGTCTACTAAGCACACTTTTTGAATGTTCTCCTTTGTCTCTAATTTTTCATACGTCAATGTCATGCATACCGTCATTTGCATGGTTACTGAAATGCCTATTATTAGATGTTAATTAATTGAATTGTAAGTGACTGTGCTATTGGTGTGCTTGTCATTAATAAATAAATAAATAAATCGATATGTCTCGAGAATCAGTTTATAAGACACCAATTTTTTTATTCATCGCTACACAAAGCATTTTTATAGCTGTCAAAACGGACTTCTTAGATTGTCGCGAGTCTAAGTTGATTATTTTTAACTGTTTGTAAGCGCAATACAGATTATTTATTCACGTTTACCAAATGTACAGTCACGGACTTTAATTGACGAGCCACCTTCAAACTTTTTAATTTTGCAGTTTCATACATTCCCGAGATTACACGATTAAATACGAACTCAAATCGCACGCTCGTAAACAAGATGACAAATAAATTACTTT
The DNA here is from genome assembly GCA_947363905.1 of Lithophane semibrunnea. NCBI lineage: Eukaryota > Metazoa > Arthropoda > Insecta > Lepidoptera > Noctuidae > Lithophane > Lithophane semibrunnea. The sequence goes on along the minus strand of OX376199.1, from coordinate 1,045,192 downwards.
TAATCGGAAATAGTCTTATCCATAGAGGTTGACTAATAAGTTCTCAATGATAAAAATAAAAACAAAGTTGCATTAAAGATACCGACCTCCTTTGAATCATAGGTCATTAACTCGATAATTCTGAAAACTTAACTGAAGACAGTGACAGTTGAAATATCAATGTCAGAGACGTTACTTTCGAACTTATCGAAATGACTAATAATATTTCTCCGTACGCTAACGTTACTATCGCAACAGTAACCTAGCAACGTTTATCGTTGCTAGGTTACTGTTGCTAGACCTGCAATTGGTTGACTTTGGGTAGTCATGTTTGTACTTCTGGCTCTCAGGTTAGCCAACCGGTAAAGATGTGAAATATAATTTTCTTCTTCTAATACGAAGACATATGACTTTGCGTCGGGAACCGAATAAACCCGATTTGCATTACATGGCTAAAATACGAACAGTGCCAGGTGGCTCATCAATTAAAGTCCGTGACTGTACATTTTTATGTAAGTAGCAAGCATGCATTACCCCGCTTTCCCCGCCTTATTAGTACATGATTAGCTCAAAAATTATTTTACGTGCAATTTCAACAAAATTGCTGGATTGTAAAAATAATCTAGGACATGACAATTGTAGAGGCAAGGGCGGCAAAAACTTTACAGCCTATACCTTGAAAATTCGTAAATCCGCCACCGCTGACAATGGCCCACGGGTAGACCATGGCATGTGTTATGTATGACATAGGATACTTTGTCCCGATAGTACGAACGTTCCCGTTCCCTATGTGATAATTTCCGACCTTCACGCAGGCGAAGCTGCGGGCAGAAACTAGTAGTTATTTCATAATTTATCTGACGCATTGGCAGAAGCAACATATTACATGCCAAAAAGGAAATCATCGGTTTTCTATCTGATGCAAGCACGAACGGCCCTCTGAAATTGCTTGAGTTTGATAAGAAATTTTAACGAAAACAAAGAACCAGCACTTAACCGTGACATAATTATATTCGTCTTTAAACGCTAATTAGACCACATCATGGTCTAATTAGCGTTCATACATACATAAACTCACACATTCTTACCATGGGGGTTTGTAGAAACAACATGACGCCACCTGCTACGATCCTTACTTTTACGTACTCCTTTTATACATACACACTATTGAGAGGTCACACTATTTTGTTATTTGTATTTTGTGTTTCACGAACTGTGTCCAAATAAACGTTATTCTTTCTTTCTTTCTTTACATGTGGTCATCCACGCAAACCGGTTGCGATTCGTAGAACAAGATTATGTCTGGACTTTAAAAGAGACTGCGACCTCTGAGTTTGTTTCGGCCTTTCTTCTCAGAGTAGTCAGCTAGGAAACGCCGACCTCATCTAGTTTTAAAAATGTGATTGACGAGTAAAAGTGTTTGTACACACCTACTTACAGAAATAACACCATTTATCATTATTGGATACTAGCTGCGCCCCGTGGTTTCACCCGCGTAAGTCTCGATCCCGTGGGAATATCGGGATAAAAAGACCTATGTCCTATTCCAGGTCATGGTCTACCCCTGTGCTAAATTTCATGCAAATCCGTTCAGCCGTGCACGCGTGACGGCGTGACCAAGAGAAATAGGGATTCATTTTTATAAATATCGGGATAAAAAGTATCCTATGTCCTATTCCAGGTCATGGTCTACCCCTGTGCCAAATTTCATGCAAATCCGTTCAGCCGTTCACGCGTGATGGCGTGACCAAGGGAAATAGGGATTCATTTTTATAAATATATAGATTTACGGATAACGCCGCATTTTCGCGGACGGCAAGGAGTAATCTTTCTTTACTTTTTCCTTGATCATCATGCCGACATGGAAAGTACATACACACTATAACGCGGTTTGTGAATGAATAAGAACGTGTACTGCACATTATTTAAATCTTGTAAATTTGCAAACGAATCGGACTTATTTACCTTTACATAGTTTTATTTAATACTTTGTTGGTGATTCTCTATGCCCTTGATATAGATACTTAAGCGGTTACTACTTTTGTACAATGTTATTTATGTTTATTTTTAAAATGTTATTGAAATCTGACCTATGAACCTTGCTGATCCTATGTGACTTCCATTTTATGTTTCCGCATTTGTAGGTAAAAAAAAAAAACAGTAATTAATTGAAGTTTATTTTTATGTCGCACATTTTAATGTCGTTATTAATACGGTTTGTCCATGGGCCACCATAATGTTGGTTAATGACGCTGTTTTTTTTTTTTTTTGTTACTATTTGTCTATAAATATGTTTTGAATTTGTACTCACGACTGTCATATAAGCCTCCTTTCTCTTCGTCAGCAGCGTCTGCGCCTCGCAGTAAACAAAAATTAACAAAATCAAACATAATTTATTTAATAAACTCATTTTTAACTATCAACACTAGAGCACGTTCCACTAAAATTGATGATTATTTAAAAATGTTCTATTTGGTCCTTAGCCTATTTTATTAAAAAAAAACTAAGGTTCTAATTTCAAATGGCACGCGGTCGCGTCGCGTTCACATCTCAATACTCAAAAGCCGGCCGCCCATGCAGGGGTTTTTATCATTCAGCCTTTTGCACGCACCCTACGTCACGTCAGCGCTCGTGTCGAGAATACGATACGTATCGCGGAAAATGGTAGCACGATGTTAATTCATCGATTGCTGTTTAAAAAAACCGGCCATGTGCATGTCGGACTCCCGTCCTAAGGGTTCTGGCTATCAACCTATTAATATTATCTACTTATTACTACGCTTTTTACTCGACTACGGCGAAGCAAAAAGGAGGGTTATGATTTTGACCGGTATGTATGTATGTTCATGTGCTCCCTCATAACTTCTAAACTACTCATCATAATTTGACAAATGAGGTATCGTTGGAAGTGTCTTGTTCGTCCGCTGGTTATAGGTTCATACAGTATCACTGTTCGATTTATGCTAACACGTGTGACTCCGGATTTTTAATGTCTGTCTGTGATGTTTTGTTTACATCTTTTTAGTTGAGTTTTTTGTCGTAGTTGGGTTTTAGTTTTATATACTGAACTTTTATTTTTTATACTTTGGTTAGGTATGGAATCCTGTCAAGGTGTTTGAAATTCTTTTTTTTTTTTTTCAAATGTTCGAATCTAAATAAAAGATTGACTTTTTGGTATTTTTATTAACAATACTACAATATTTATGGTTACCTAGTTGTTTACCTGATTAATATCTTATTATGTAGGATGATATGGTTTATTTTTACCCGACTACGGCGAAGCAAAAAGGATGGTTATGATTTTGATCGGTATGTATGTGTGTTTGTATGTATGTTCATGTGTTCCCTCATATCTTCTAATCTGCTCGTCACAATTGGACGAATGAGGTATCGTTGGAAGCGTCTTGATCGTCCGGATCTTATGTATGTGTCACACTCACATTAAATGAATATGGCTCCCTCTAGAAGAAATAAAGAAATGAACTAAAAAAAAAACGGCATCACACGCTGCATCATCTGTTTGATTGAGACGTGTGACCGGATTTTTAATTTGTCTGTCTATCTTGTCTTGTTTTTACCTTTTTTAGTTGACTTTTCTGTCGTAGTTGGGTTTTAGTTGAAGTGTATAACTTTTCTTTCCTCCGATATGTGTTTTTGCAGTCGGGTTTTTTCGTTATCTTATCGGACGGTGCCCAAAGCACATGACTAAATACGGTTTTTATCCTTGTCCCCGAAGACCGCACTCGTCCGTTGACTATCTACATAGTTCACCGAACGGCAGGTCCTTCAAGACGGAGTAAGACTAGAGGGGACAAATCTAAGGACGAAGTAATTTCGGACACGTTGCACCACTGGTCGTGGCGGGCACATTAAGGAAAATTCAACCGGAGTGGAATCACGCGCGCGAAATTAAATGTAAGCAAAACTTAGAGATGGGTTGTAACAGGTTAAACACGATATCTGTTATCAGATCACTGTTACTGTGACAATAAAATCACAGATCCTAATATCTGTTATTAAATCACAGCCTGTTATTTTTGTACGGACGATAAATACGTATTAATCTCAATCGAATATTTCTTTATTTCTTATGGGTTAAAGTCGAAAATCGTATCTATCTGTTATAAAATAACAGCCTGTCATTTTTGTACGGATGGTAAATACGCATTTAAATCTCAATTGAATATCTTCTTTATTTCTTTTCGTTAAAGTCGAAAATGGTATCCGAAGTTTTAACAGTAAGAGCCGCGGTAACAGTCTTGAGGATCTGTTATTTTAAGTAACAGATATTTTTTATCGTTAGGAACAATTTCTATCTGCTATTTTTTAATATCTGTGATTTCTATCTGTGACGATAAATACGCCTCACTCCTAGCAAAACTGTAGCACCAATGACGTGTAAACCCAATACACTCGAGTTACAGTGTTTTGCCTTAATAGCGCCCTTAATAGCGCTTATGCGCTTAATTTGATTATTTCGAGGCAGTTACCCTCTTTTTTTTTTTTTAGTTATGTAGATAGAGATATGAGCACATTCTAAACACTGCATGTACTAAAGCATACTAAAAACCAAAAAAAGTTTTAAAAGCCCTTTTCTCGAAATCGGTATATTTCTGAGATACAGTTTTTTGGATTCACACGTCAACTCCATCGGATTTGTAGAATTTTGTGCTGTAGACTGAGGCGGGCCTCCTCAAGACTACCAACTATTAACTACATTACGACTGGTAGAAAATGCCTATGGCATTAACTCCGCCTCTTTTACTTTTACATGCGTGTGCTTAAAGTATTAAATGAATAAATAACTTCCTCGTTTAATTAGGAGGTCGTGGCTAAGGTATAACAGCCGCACGGGTCGATACATCAGGTTAAGCTACGCTTGCTGCCGGGGTTGATCCGTGGATGGGTGACCATCTTTACATACCGAGACTCCTCCGTGCCTCGGAAAGCACGTAAAGCCGTTGGTCCCGGCCCTGGCTGTCATTCGTGGATCTTTGGCAGTCGTTACGGGTCATCAGAAGCCCGAAAGTCTGACAACCAGTCTTACCAAGGGGTATTGTATTAGTATTACCCAGTTACTGCGTTGAGGAGATCAGATAGGCAGTCGCTCCATGTAAAATACTCTTATTCAGATGTATCCGGTTAGACTGGAAGCCGACCCCAACATAGTTGGGAAAATGCTAGGCAGATTTTGTTTAATTGTCTAACTTCAATCAACTCTGCCTGTCGCAGTGCAATACCGGACATAGGCCTCTTGTCCTCCGCGCATCCCCCCTTAATGTAATACTGATTGTATGTAATAGTTTACGTTTTCTTTGTGACTCAATTTAAACAATTATGTTAATAGGCCCTGGCATGTGCACAGTCAAACGCGCTCCGACTGTAAATGCGTTTAGTTAAGTACATGTTTTACGGTTAAAAATATTTGTAAGTTAGAAGGAATAGATTATGGCTTGGGTGGTCCTTTATAGCACGTGGTCTCTGAGTTCAACCGGGTTACATCCCTATAACAAGGATATCTTAAAGTAAAGAAAAAGATGGTAAAGGGGCTCGTGACTAAATAATCTTCTACAGTTGTCACGGGTAGTCAGAAGCCCGAAAGTCTGTCAGCCAGTCTTACCAAGGGGTATTGGTGTTACCCAGTACTGGGTTTTGGAGGTCAGATAGGCATAGGCAATCGCTCCATGTAAAATACTGGTATTCAGCTGCATCCGGTTAGACTGGAAGCCGACCCCAACATAACAGGGAAAAGGCTACGTAGATGATGAAAGTAAAGGGAAACAGTGTCACCTGTTATCGTCAGCAAACAAAGTAAAATTTTGGCTTCTGATGTTTATTTTTAAGAAATAATTTAATGCGCGTTTCGTCATCATCGACAGACCTATTGTTGGTAATGGTCTTTTAAAATTCAATTAAAATTCTATTAGTATCATTAATCCGGTACATATCTAAGGAAAATTCAAAATAAACACAAGTAGTTCCCCTATAATTAAACAGTAATCATGGATGACTGTTTAATTATAGGGGAAAAATACATAAATGATTAATGACTCATCAATCATAATGTATTGTTTCCCTATTACTTTTTATATCGTACTCTTTCGACCTCTCCAAACACAAAGTAAACAAAACACAGGTATTTGAAATAGTACTTAGACCTACCTATAATTTATAATAAACTAGTTTTTACCTGCGGTTTCGCCCGCGTGGAAGACGGCGGAAATTATCCCATGGAAACGTACTACCGGGATAGAAGTATCCTATGTTCTAACCCAGCAGGCGTAGCATGGCGCTTTCTATCTATACGAAGAATAGACATAGCTTTTTCTATACAAAGTGACAGTTCGTTTCTTCATTTTTGACATCAAAGTCAAAGTCAAATAATTTATTTCAATTAGGCACATTAAAGGCACTTTTGAACGTCAATTGACCGTAGAAATCTTTCTACAATCTGTCATTTTGTCGTTCATTTCTAACGATCTTTGTCTACGTCTTTTTTTAAGTAGACTATTTCGGAAGAAAGTTTTCTATCCTTACAAATCCTTACAAATAATTCTGAGTCGAATTATGTAAAAGAGTGAATTTCGTAAAAAGTGCAGTTGACTCTTTCTACTTTGCTGCCGTGTCGTACTGTCTACTGTCTACAGGAAACGTCATTTTTGTCTACTCTTCCGTGGACAAAACGGTGCTCATGCTACGCCTGCAGGTCAGGGTCTACCCATGTGCCAAATTTTATCCAAATCTGTTCAGCCGTTTTAGCGTCAAAGCGTAACAAACAAACTCACTTTCGCATTTATTTTATAACATAAAAAGTTAGCATTTAGTAGAGAGGTCGTGCTGGCCATTCAACAAAGTAAACATAACACAGATGTTAAAAATAGTACCTATAATTTACAGTCAACCAAGTAACTAATAGTAGCTCTTTGTGAAGACACGTGTAATCTCATCGGGGATTGTTACAATCTTCAAAACAAAGAAAAAAAAGAATTATTAAGGTCTCCTAAGGTCGACTGGTACATTACAAAATATTTTTTTTTTATTTGACATCTCATAGGTGACCACTAGGGGTCCTTGCTACTGAACCGGACTGTCCTGCGGAGATGCTCTAAGCTACTAACTTAAAGCCTCCAGCCAGGGGCTTACAAACTAAAACTAATCGACTGCTCGCTAAGGGCATCCCCTATGGGGTACGAACCACAGCTCAGGGCGTCCCTGTGGGGAGGACAGGAAGTCGGTACAGGCTGAATCGGGGAGTTTAAAACTACTGGCTCAGCTTCGGCGCAGGCTGGCGCATCATCGAGCAAGGGTCGAGGAGGTCCAAAATGCCTCGGCCATATGTATTTATACTCAGTATTTTTTTACTTGTGCATAAATCTAATCTAACTTCTAACTATAACCTTACTTCCTTACTAATAATATTATAAACGCGAAAGTTTGTAAGTATGGATGGATGGATGGATGTTTGTTTGTTACTCTTTCACGTAAAAACTACTGAATGGATTTGGATGAAATTTGGCAAACAGATAGTTTATAACCTGGATTAACACATAGGATACTTTTTATCCCGATATTCCCACGGGATCGAGACTTCCGCGGGTGAAACCGCGGGGCGCAGCTAGTTTCAGATATTTTTTTCAACTTTGTCTCGGGATGGCAAAGCATCAGCGAGGTCTCTGTTACTACAGATCCCTACTCAGTGACCAGTTACCATCAGGAGCATGTTTCCACACAATTAGGAAGCTACATTTTGAAAAACCTAAACAAAAACTTTTCAAATTAACTCATTTGACTAAATGACAGCAATAAAATTATTGTAAAAATCGCAATTTCCTGCATATTACCATAAGCTCTTCTTGTTTCCAATTGGACAAACTTAGTCCAGTGTTTAACTAAAGTACTTATTTAAATCTATTGTACTTCCGCTGTCCGTTGACCTTTATCGTTAGGTTATTTAAACAAAGCCTCCATAGCCATCCATACGAATTGAGGCTTTGTTTATGAAGACCGTTGTTATATTGTTTTCTTACCCGACTGCGGCAAAACCAAAGGAGTGTTAGGATTTTAACAGGGTTTGTAAAATCTGGATTATATGACGTGGGACTCCGGAATTATTAGTTGTCTGTCTTATTGTACTTGTCTTGTATTTATTTGACCCTGTATGTGCACATTAATGAGCCATTTTAATTTGCCAAATTAGTACGATGTCAGTCTTACATTTGTTTTTTTTTACCGAGTTCTAAGAGCAGGTTCTTAATTCGACGGATAGGATATACAAATCTAAATAAGATTTTATCCTAATAAAAACATATCAGAATAATTCGCAACTTGCGAAAGAATTCATTACACTATCAAGAATTTATTACACTAGTTTGTAATAAATTCTTGACCTGTAACATGACGTCACAATTTAATTTTGAATTATAATCTTAAACCGATTTGGGCCGTGCCGGAAGTAAATTATGTACCTAAACTTTAAGATGAACAACGTTATAGTTTTTTTTTAAGTTCAAGGTAACAGGTATATTCAACTTTTTTTAAATTATGTAATAATATTTATAACATTTTTACACTAAGAAAATAAAAAAAAAACAGTAAATATTATCGTACTTATATTATACAGGGCGTCCCACGGATATGCCACATGGAGGGAAAGTACCTTGAATATTGTAGATGGAACCTTTTACTGAAAGAAGACATTATTTGAATTTAAAAAACAATTTACACTGCATTCATAGATATTTAAAGAATTACATGGTTGAACCGGGAATCGAACCCGTTACATGAAAAAAATAATCACCCTGTAGCTTTATCATACCGATCGAAAGGCTTCATCGTAAGGATTATTTGTTTTCTAAATAACATATGAATGCAGTTTAAATTGTTTTTTTTTTAATCAAATCATGTCTTCTTTCAGTAAAATGTTCCATCTACAATATTCAAGATACTTTCCCTCCATGTGGCGTATCCGTGGGACGCCCTGTATATGCGAAAGTAACTAAGGAAAGTAAAACTGTCGGCCTATCTGTGTGTCTGTTTCTTCTATTCACACCTTGACGAGAATTTTGATGAAATTTGGCACACAAGTAAACCATACCCTGGGTTTTAGGAGTGACATAGAATACTTTATATCCCGATGGAGCTGCGGAAGATTTTAAGATCATCATCATCTTTGCATTGTATAAACTCAATCTCCTTTGTATTATATAATTGCATAGCACAGGTGTGAGTACTATGTACTATTGAGCTACCATTTACCGGGTAATCTGTCTTTCATTGACTTGAATGTGCCCTGGCGGCTGGGAATGTCATGCTCACTGAAATGTCTCGCTGATGGTGGCGCGTGTGTTGGATCATTTAGCTCCCTTCAAAATGGTTGAGCTGAATGGTGCTGATCCATGCGTCATGTTCGTGAACGGGCGCCGTCAGTTGTGACTGGTCATCTCTTAGCTGCCATGGTTTATTTTAATTTTTGAATTGTTTGTATCGCTTTTAACGTGCTTTTTACATTGTTCTCACATGTATAATTTCAACATGAATGATGTAACCCATATATTGTAACAATATTTTGATTTAAAAGAGTGTCCGTGGATTTTCTTGCCCGTTCTTCTCCATAGGTACAGTCACGGACTTTAATTGATGAGCCACCTTCAAACTTTTCAATTTTGCAGTTTCATACATTCACGAGATTACACGATTAAACACGAACTCAAATCGCACGCTCGTAAACAAGATGACAAATAAATTACTTTTAATCGGAAATATCCATAGAGGTTGACTTTATTAGTTAACCTCTATGGATATTTCCGATTAAAAGTAATTTATTTTTCATCTTGTTTACTTTCATACATTCACGAGATTACACGATTAAACACGAACTCAAATCACAAGGTCGTAAACAAGATGACAAATAAATTACTTTTAATCGGAAATATCCATAGAGGTTGACTAATAAGTTCTCAATGATAAAAATAAATACAATGTTGCATTAAGTTTATCCAATCTATTTGATACCGACCTCCTTTGAATCATAGCTCATTAACTCGATAATTATGAAAACATAACTGAAGACAGTGACAGTTGAAATATCAAGATGACAAATAAATTACTTTTAATCGGAAATAGTCTTATCCATAAGGGTTGACTAATAAGTTCTTAATGATAAAAATAAATACAATGTTGCATTAAGTTTATCCAATCTATTTGATACTGACCTCCTTTGAATCATAGCTCATTAACTCAATAATTCTGAAAACTTAACTGAAGACAGTGACAGTTGAAATATCGATGTCAGAGAATTTCTCCGTACGCTAACGTTACTATGCAGCAGTAACCTAGCAACAATTGTTTATCGTTGCTAGGTTACTGTTGCTAGACCTGCAATTGGTTGACTTTGAGTAGTCACTGCTGTCAAGTTTGTAGTTCTGCTCTCAGGTTAGCCAACCGGTAAAGATATGAAAAATAATTTTCTTCTTCTAATACGAAGACATATGACTTTGCGTGTCGGGAACAGAATAAACCCGATTTGCATTACACGGCTAAAATGCGAACAGTACTAGGTGGCTCATCAAGTAAAGTCCGTGACTGTACCTACTACGCTTTGGAATGGGCAACTAGCTTCATATTTCTGACTGACCGACTCCTTGACAATTCAAAAGTGCCTGTAAATGGTTTAATTGAAATAAATGCTTTGAGTTTGAGTTTGGGTAGTACGTTCCCGCGCCACGGGATAATTTCCGAAATCTACGCGAGTGAAGTCGCGGGCAATAGCTTGTATAAAATACAAAGATGGCATTGAAATATTGCAATTAATAGGTTTCGATACTGGAACTCTTCCTGTTTTTGATGTCTGTTTAAAAAAACACTTCATCTTGTTTCAGGTTGTGAAAGACGCGACCATGTCCCCTGGAGCGCCGTCCAGCGTGGAAGCAGAAAGAACGGAACTCCTGGGCTCCTTGACAACGCAGCAGCAGCAGAGGACCAGCGCCAGGGTCATCAAGAAGCTGCTACTGGAACCGCCTGTCGAAAGGGACAAGAGACCTGGGAAGAAGGAGGGGTCTGATGGTGAGTTTGACACTGACAACAGATAACAAAACTTAATATCATTTTGGTATGGTATACACTGACCAGCAATAAGATCGAACAATTTTTCATAGATATATTCAAAATGAACTTAATCACAACTAGAATAGGGTTGAAAATAGCGTACACGAGATGGGGAATGGAGATGGCGTATTGCTAATTAACACTGACATAAAAGGTGTACCTCTGCCTACCTCTAAGGATGCCTTTCGACCAGAGATTTGCTACGTTACTGTGGATACGCTTGCTATCCACCAATCATATTCATTGGTCTCATATTGGTCGGTGGTCCACATAGCCAATGATTGGTGGATATCAAACGCATTCATAGCAACGTAGCATAGCTCTGGTGGATAGGCATTTATGTCAGCGCCCTATAGGTACATAGTAGAAGTAGCTCCTAGAACATGTAACGACGGCTATGTGGACCACCATAAGTCTGGGCATTTCCCAGACTTTTTTTAGGTTTTTATCGGCTAGGGTAATAATAATGTCTACCGATTCCGAGAATTTATGAGATACACGAGAATATTCGAAAGAAAAAGGGACTGCGAACCTCTGCCATCTCCGAATATCCAAACGACACTCACTTTATGACCACCAAACCGTGTTTATCAATTGTTTAGCCTAAACACCTTTTAAACATGACATTTCTGTATGGAGTTTGACATAAAACTGACATTAAACACGCGTTCAACAAGTGTCTTAAGTTTTTGTGTTAAGGCCCTCAGTGTTTTAAATTCTTATTTAGTGATATGTGGTGCAACCCCTTGCACCACAAATAGCCTATAGCCATCAACCGGGCCCAAATTCAGGCTCCGGGTTGCTACTTAGAAATTCCGGATGGAAAAACCCAAAAACCCAATAAGTGTTTGTCCAACCCGGGAATCGAAAACAAGAGGCCAGGACCTCATGCTTAGCAGTTTCGCTTGCGACTGCTAGACCAACGAGACAGTTGACCTTTGGGACGTTTGAGGATACCGCCAAAAAAGCGGTTTAAGAAAAAGAACATGCTACAAAAATATATACGTTCATTTTTATTATTCTTTCATTGCATAGAGTTTTATTGCATTATTTATTTAAAACACACAACTGTCATCGCAGGCTTACCTAATACAATAGTGCAGTGTCGTAATTAGCCTTTAAAAATAAATAATAGGTATTGTTAGTGGCCCTGGTCTGGTCATTTCTGCGCCCCTCCAGGGACTGCGCCCTGTGCCTGGGGACCGCTGGCACCGCCCTAGTTACGGCACTGCAATAGTGTAGTTATATTTTAAAGATTAGATTTACAATTATTTATTACTAGCTGCGCCCCGCCGTTTCACCCGCGTAAGTCTCGATCCCGTGGGAATATCGGGATAAAAAGTTTAGTATCCTATGTGTTAATCCAGGTTATAAACTATCTGTTTGCCAAATTTCATCCAAATGCATTCAACCGTTTTTGCGTGATTGAGTAACAAACATCCAAACACACTAACTTTTACATTTATAATATTAGTAGGATATTAGTAGGATTGAGAGTTGAACGAACGACTCAGAATTTAAATGTGACAGATCACATCCGCATTTGATTCTCTCCAAATCATACTAAAAAATCCGTCCAATTTCGTTTTTGTTTTTAATTAACTAGGAAACTAACTTACCTACAAGGTTAACAGCCTAGGCCATTTAATTTCCAACTCATGTCATAATTGACAAATAACTTAGATTTATAATAGATCATTTTATTTTAGTAATTTTACAACACTGCCTACTAGTCATTTAAATCAACTTAATTTACACAGAGTTAAAGTTGAAATTTGTTTATGTGGAAATCAGTTCACATTACTAATTTAAAAGGACTAGGCAGGAATGCTATTGCCTTATTGTTTTTATCATCCTTTTGAATACTAATTTGTGCGTTAATTGAATTTTAAAACTTTTTCTTGTATTACGCATAAAATTGACGAAATTCAGAGAAAAAATAACGAAAAAAAAGAAATAGTTTTGGGGCAAAGGTCGCTGGTCTGTGAAGGTTACTCGAAAAATAAACAGATTTTTGAATATTTCATGTTAGGTACAACACTACCTTGTCTTTGACTCGAAAAAATATCATCAAATATCTTTTTTTTTGTTATATCATGTTTACATATCGATACTCTGACACGTCTGCGGAGTTTCAGCTAATTTAATTTGACCCTGTACAACCATTAACCAGACACTGGCACCAGGCACCAGGGTTACAGGTTATTTTTACCATAGTGTTGACATACCCTTTACTTGAGATAAAGACTGTTTTAGGCCCTTTGTAGTTTAAAAAAAACACTACAACGGGCCTAAAACAGTCTTTATCATACAACATATTTAATATCTACATTATATCAGAAATTGGCACCTAAATTAGAATGTTTTATTTCTTATTTCCAGATATCCCAGATTGCGAGACCCCAAGCAAGATAGAGGAGAAGGAGCTCAAATTCCCGACGGTAAAGCAACGAATGCCCAAAGCTCTCTGGTCCACAGACGAAAAAAACTTATTCTTTGAAGCACTCAACGAGTATGGAAAGGACTTCGACGCTATAACTGCCTATATCTGTGCCAAGATGAAGAAAAAAGGGATGCCGGATGTCAACCTGAAGACCAAGACGCAAGTCAGCCATTTTTATTACAGGACTTGGCATAAGCTGTCGAAACATGTGCATTTTGATGAGAGTAAGTTTTTTTTTTTTTGTGTTATTTGGGTGTCTGCCATCTTGTTAGGCTGAGTGACGGCGCACCGCGCAGGCTGAATGAACGGCGGATAAAACAAATGTTCGAGATGTTCGAAATTGTCCGGAGTGCGAGCGGGCGCGCGGATTTCACGGCGCATTTGACGTTTCTCATTATACATGCCACGATAACTTTGTATAAACGTATACGTAAGATATCGAAATACTCATTAATTACCATACACTATAACAATGAGTATCATTCGAAATCAGCAAGTTTCACTTTTTAATGGAAAAATGCACTTAAAAACACGAATGAATCGTTGATTAATATTCTGACAAGACGTTATTACAATGTCACGTCTTTGGGTTCGTTGCTATGGCAACGGTGGTGCCACTGAGAAATTCCTTGATTTGCCACATATATCACGACTTCGTACCAAGATAGTGATAAATCAATTATTCAAAAACTTAAAAAACCCGACTGCAAAAATACAGGTAACTGAAAAGCGAAAATATTATAATTAATAGAATTCTGGTATCGCAAATTACATTTAAACATATAATTTGTACATATATGTTTGTAATAACCTTTTAAAACCTTTCAATTTGATACCCAACTCGATAGATTTGGGAGTTTTTTTTAAACATCCATATTGGTGCCATACGCCATTTAGATTTTTATAATTTTAATCCTGTGACACTCGCGCATTACAGACGAATCTAACGACATATAATTAATTAATCAAAATCGGTTCAGCCGTCAAGTAGTTATATACAGTATGTAAGGGTAAACACCGTTGTCACTCAAACCATGGGTAGTTGACTTAAATATAAAAATAAATGATCCAGTAACAACAACAAAAAAACCTTATTTTGATTAAAAGTTTTAAAAGTAAATATCCGTCACTGTCCCGATACTCATGGATACGCGTTCGAGAGAGTTGCGAAACAGCTGACGGCGGGTCATGTAACGTCCCGCGCGCCCCGCCCGCACCCGCCAACCGCCGGCCGCCGTGTTGAGACGCAAGTTCGTTGCCCATGCGTGTAGAGTGAAATATTCTTGTGGAAAAAGGTAGATTTTCTTTTTTTTTTAAAGTTGTATTTTTCCATTGATTTTACGTTCTATAAATGAAACCAAACCACTGGTTTTAAGGATAACGGTGTTTACACTAACACCCTGTACACACATACAGGCCAAATACATAACCCTCTTTTTTTGGCTTCGCCGCAGTCAAAAAATAAAAATATAAATGTAGTAGCTATCATAGTAACCGGCGACACACATGTCATCAATTCAAAGTAGGTACCTAATAGTATCTGTATTATTAAATAAATTAAAATAGCCATATCCATGACTACACGGTACTTAAACTATAAATTATATTCAATGGGACATGCGTTGCTAATGGGACATCGGCATCATTACATGAGATGTAACGTCTTAATAACATTAATTTAAAACATATTTTTCAATGCACTGCTGCTGGCTTGCCATGTGAATGCCACCTGCTTAGATAGGTAACTGTTTATTATGTGAGGAAAATACCTACATATATGTATATATCCATAGACTTGTATTTATCAGAAAGGTGTGGTCAGAAAGGGTATACATAATATGTATATGACCAATTCCATTTCAATTTCAAAAAAACGCCAATTTCATAGGTGGGAACCCAATATATTACATTGGGTTCCCACCTATGAAATTGGCGTTTTTTTTTCTCACAAATAGGCAACCTCGTCACTTCTGATTTAAAATATTCATGAATTGCTTGATATTATATCGAATAATAACCATCATAGACAACTACCAATAGTAAAAAAACCTATAGTTATAGTTTTCTAAACATAAAAAATACCTTAAAAATGACTCCTCATTTGGTTAGCAGAAATGACCACTATTTATTATTTTAACTTAGCCAAAACTTATTTTTGTCGCTTAATCTAAGTGACATTACGTTATCTTAGTTTTTAAACATTATTGCATAAAAGTTTTAAAACATTAGTGTAAAAGGTTGTTATATAAATTAAGAAAATGTTAGTAGAAAAACGCAACTTCTATTAAATTGTCCATACAATACGCTGATTTCATATGTCCCACCTAATTAATATAAGGGTGTGGTATAGCTACAGACTAACAAACTGAACAATGTTGGACCAACATTGGTATCGCAAAAAAAAATTAGCTGTCCCATACATTTTGCGATTACGATGTTGGTTCCATAGAGAAAGTTGTTCAGGTCGATGATTCCTTACATTATGGCCTCACATTTCTAAAACATGCTGTATATACTTACAGGGTGAATTTTTAGGCAGCTACCTAAAGCCTGTACCTACAGGAATACGATCTTATATCATCATCATCATCATCAGCCTATAGCAGTCCACTGCTGGACATAGGCCTCTCCAATTGCACGCCATTCAGCTCGATTCTCGGCAGCTCTCATCCAGTTGCTACCAGCCACCCTGCCAAGATCGTCGCTCCACCTAGCCTGAGGGCGTCCTACCTTACGTTTTCCGATTCGCGGTCTCCACTCAAGAACACGTCTACCCCAACGGTCATCGGTTCTACGGCTAATATCTATATCTAATAATAACGGCTAATAGCGGCTAATAGCTATATCGATCTTATATGACTGTCCTTAACTTTCGAGTAACTGCATTCTAAAGTTTTGGTAAAATGGTACAGTCAGATAGGAAAACGTAAATTCTCATGTTTTATTTTTATGATGGCAATCGATAAAGTTTCGTATAAGGATTAAAAAACTAATGGCTAATACTATAACCTCTGTTGGTCAAAATTTGACCTTTTCTGATGCTTGTGAACATATAAGCAGGTTATCTGATTTTAAATCGACATATTTTTTTTTTATTCTAATAGTACGAGTTTTTTTTTTCACAAATTCTTTCCGACTTTAAATAAAGTTGGTATTAAAAAGTAGGCCTGCTTGTTCTAAAAAAAAAACCGGCTCGTCGCGTGTTGGACCACGCACAATCAAGTGGAATCCGTAGTTGGAACGAATTTATCCCGAAAACAAACTTAACGTTGTTATACATTTTGTAATCCCCTTTTAGTTTCCTTTATACAAACAAACATGTATAATTGTTTATTATTTTATTGTTATTATTTTTATGTTATTGTTGTATATTTGTACAAGACACGCGCGAAAAAGATAACCGTACCTTGGCATTCGGGTAAAAAAAAAGGAACCTCAATGAAATTAATTAGGGATTCCTGCTAAAAACGGAAGCCTTCCGTTTTTTCCATACCCATAAAAATATTAAAGAACAAGTTTTTTTTACAAGCCGATATATTGTAGGCCTGTGATTTTATTTTATGGTAATTTAACCGGAATCTAAATTAATGCAGCCATACGTTTACCCTTACAATCCTGTATACTGTAATTGTATGCAAGGGTAAACACCGTTGTCACTCAAACCATGGGTTTAAATATAAAAATAAATGACCCAGTAACAACAAATAAAAAACCTTATTTTCATTAAAAGATTTTAAAAAGTAAATATCCGTCACTGTCCCGATACTCATGGATACGCGTTCGAGAGAGCTGCGAAACAGCTGACGGCCGGTCATGTAACGTCCCGCGCGCCCCACCCGCCCCAGCGAACCGCCGGCCGCCATGTTGAGATGCAAGTTCGTTGCCCTTGTGTGTAGGGTGAAATATTCTTGTGGAAAAATGTAGATTTTCTTTAAAAAAAAAGTTGTATTTTCCATTGATTTTACGTTCTATAAATGAAACCAAACCACTGGTTTAAAGGATTACGGTGTTTACACTAACACCCTGTATAATGCGACACCAGCATAAACTGGAAATGTATAGATTGATGTGTAGCCGTGTGTACTCAAACGTCATGATTTCATGACAAAGTCATTCAATGGAACAAATCTAACTTAGAAAGATGTATTAATGATTCTAATTATGTAAATACATACAGTGTGATTCTTTATAATGTGCACCTATCGAAATGAGTAAATCTATGCTTAATTTTATCGACGGCATTAATATTAAAAAAAAATCTCAATAAGATCAAAGTGTGGGAGTCCTTCTCACAATTTGTTACAAAGACGTACGGATCATCACAATTTATTGATTTATTCATCAGGATCAGTCAGCAAAGAAATGCCGGCACCATCTACCGGATAGTATCCGCCCGGTACTAACTATCTAGTTTTAAAATATTACTTGTAAAAGTGTCGTGTTTTAAAATATTGAGCAAAATTGACTTGTAAAAGTATCGTAAGAGATCTACTTACAGAATTAAACATTTCATATCATACGTAAACATCACGCCTGTAATCCTGGAAGGGTTAGGCAGAGGTGTATCTATAATAGTACACCCACATTCCGCCAGTTATTTTTTAGTCCCATGTAATAGGGGGCGAGCCTATTGCCATCAACCGGGCACCCTATGTTAAATTTCTACATTTATATCTGTAACTCGTATGGTGTACATAATAACGAGTATTCTATTCTACTGAGAAATTCCTGATAGAAAAACCCAAAAACAGTTTTCCCCACTTGGGAATCGAACCCAGGATTTCATGCTCAGCAGTAGTGCTTGCGACTACTAGACCAACGAGGCAGTCTCACTTTTCATTTCATTTAAATGTAAATATACAGATAAAATATTCTTCAGTATAACTGTCATTGCTTCCAGACGTAAAAAAAGTAGCACAGGAGCTATACGCTCTGATAAACTATGGCGAGCTCCGCAAGAAGCTGGTGTCTGTGAACGAGAAGACATGCGCTCGGCTCGGCGACATGGTGCTGTGTGGCAGTATTGTGGTGCGCGCAAGGGGACGGAACTTGCGTGTGCGCACACCTATGTGTCGTGCACTTAGGAGGCTCAATCAGATCACTGGTATGTGCTTTTATTTTGGTGAAGTATAATTTTATAGTTGTGCTATAATAGTTTGTGTATTCTTTTTTATCCATAGGAAATAAATATGCAAGTAATTCAAAACTTATTCATTATTTACATATACATTGTACCTATAGGAGTCCTACCACCAATGCGAAAACGACTATCAACGATTTTCTCGCTCAAGAAACGTACAAAAGAGATACCTACATTATGTTAAAAGTTGATCGCTGAATGTTGACACCTCCGGCGAGTACCTACTCTTTTGTTGCAGCGACAAGAGCTATCAAAGGAGAGTACTCGCTTAGCAACTAGCGACTCTCACTTGGCGGGCGGAACATAAACAAACAATCTGATTTTACATGTGCATACAACTATCGATGTTCTTTGAATAAATAAATTTAAATTATTGAGGACATATTTGCCAAAAAACGAAAACGCAATTCGTTAGACTCCAATAGCTAGTCGCTTCCTCGTTAGCGGTGGGACAAATTCCTTATGTGGGTGTATATATGCAGAGCTGGCGTGCGGCGCGCGCGTGTGCTCGCGCGCGCAGGTGGCGCTGCGCGCGCGCGACGCGGCGGCGTGGGCGCGCGTGCAGGCGGCGGCGCACAACCCGCGCGCCGCGCTGGCGCTGCCGCTGCGCGCTCGCCTGCGCGCGCTGCTGCGGGCACTACACACACGCTGGAAGGGCGTATCCTTTCCTAATAAATGTACATACATGCCATGCTTAGAGAATAAAACACTGGAGAAACCTACGAATACTTTCCCCTCTGTAAAAGTACAAGAAAATGGTCTAGTACCTGTAATTAGTTTAATTAATGGGAGTTATGGGAGTAAAAAATCGAAGCCGAGAGTCAGTAGTTCTTCTTTGAGTCATTGTGATATTTTTTTTTTTCTGGGTCAAATACTTGGGAACCTTCTATTCCTTTATGGAGATATTGGAGGTAAAAATTTGAAATAAAAATATGTTAAAGTTGAGGATTGATGCCAGGTCCTATATTTGACGATACACGATTACATAAAATTTTCTCTATAGAAAAAAAATCCAAAGTTACCTCTAAACCGAACTATAAACCGCTGGTACATAATATCACGGCTGTAATAGCTGAGATGTACTATAGTACACTCATATTTCGCTAATTCCCATTACATTCCATATGAAAATAAAAACACAATACATCCATAACCCGACACAGTCTACTTTCAAGCTAAACAAAGTCACTGAACACGTGGACATTAAGCCAGAAGACACACAGAAGGAGCCAGAAGAGTACATCGAGCTGCCTCGACCGTGCACAGAAGATACAGAAGTTAACAGAGAACTGGAAGAACACCTGAATCTGGAGACTGACAGGATTATATTGCAAGGTAACATAGATATTTATTTATTTATTTAACAACTAGCTTCCGCCCGCGGCTTCGCCCGCGTGGTATGTCGATAAAAGTAGCCTATGTCCTGTCTCAGGCTCTAGACTATCTGTGTACCAAATTTCATTTAAATCGGTTCAGTAGTTTTGGCGTGAAAGCGCGACAGACAGACAGACAGACAGACCGACAAACAGACAGAGTGACTTTCGCATTTATAATATTAGTAAGGATATTAGTAAGGATTGCTTGCTGCACTTACAGTAAAGAAAACAACGGAAATGCATGGCTTTCAAAAACTTACTTTGTTGAACTTTCTCAATCGCGTCTGAGTATTTACTATAGAAGGGATTCCATACCGTAACAGCGTACTCTAACTGGGACCTGCACCTATACCACGACGTATTAATGCCACCATTGTTCCAGTGTGAGTGAGAGACGGAGCTATACAAGGCCGCTAGCACCATCCTTTTTTCGCTGTGGAATAATGATGACATTAATACTTCATAGTCCCCTGATTAGCTATTTGCAAAGACATAAATATGTATATGGCCGGACGCATGATCTCATCACAATAGCGTACATACCGGGGTCCGATTCGGTTTGTGCATACAAAAATATAGACGTATCGCAAGAAAAGAAAAAAAATGCGTTTATTAGCACAATGGTTTAAAAACACAGAGATATTAAATTACAATATGCTAGCGACGCGCCCCTGGTTCGCACGGTTTTTACGGCTTAACAAAACATCGAGATTTCCTTATTGTGTAGGTTTAATACATTTTTTTTTTCTTTTTTCTTATCCTATTGTGTATCCCACTGCTGGGCAAAGGCCTCCCCTTTTTCTTTCCAAATATAGCTTAATAAATAAATAAAAATTTACACAAACCTTCCGGAATAAATGCTGTAAATGATGGTTCAAAAACCGCATCAAAATCCGTAACGTAGTTTAGAAGAACAACGCGGTCATACACATAGACGTGAAAACCGACTAAAATTTATTACTTTCATGTATCAATAATAAAAATTTATGCCCAGAACAAAAAGCGCCAAAGAAGCTGGCTCTCCACGTGGGTCCAAGACCAGGAGCTGACATCCACCTGCCTGTAGTCAGTCCTAGTGAACAGCTCTCCAGTCAGAAGATATGCTTCTCTTCGTATCTCGAGAGGATGGGCTCACAGAGGGACAAAGATGGAGGCAGTAAGGGCTTTAAACTATAACGATAGGTGACATCTACCTGGCCGTGGTCAGTCCTAGCGAACAGCTCTCCAGTCAGAAGATATGCTTCTCTTCGTATCTCGAGAAGATGGGCTCACAGAGGGACAAGGATAGCGGCTTACAATTATTTTCAAGACGATAATATAAAATCTTGGTTCATTACTATTTACTTCTTCATAAGTTTATTCTCTATTTTGCAAAGTTACTTCTCTATTTTTACGTGTTTCTCGACTTTAAGGCGTCATTCACACGCTAGTCTTAAATATAATCCTAGAGTAGCATTGTATGTCCAATACTCGAAAGATTCTCGAAAGAATACTCGAAGAGTGGCTTACGAACACATGTGATCATTGTGGATGACGGGTTCCAAATTCCAATTATCATCATTGACCAAAACATCACAAGAAACTGTGAAAATAAAATACATACAGTCATGTAATAAAGATAAAATAAATTGTCCACAGCAAAAATCCGAACACCAAAACGCCAACGGAAAGACAGCTCAACAGAAAAAGATAAAGAAGACCAAAAAAAATTCAAAATGGACGATCAAGATAAACTTATAAACATTGAAGAAACGGCCATCGATGGGATAGAACTCATGGCCAACTACAAAATACTTCAAGAAGACGAAGAAAAGCCCAGCACAGAAGATGAGAAGGAACGAGAAGTCGCAGAAGATGATATGGCCTACCTGCCAGACAGAGACAAAGATATGTCTGAAAGAGACAAGGAGATGTCGGAAAGAGACAAAGATATTATGTCGGAGCGAGAGAAGGATAGTTTCTCCGAAATGGAAGACGATGAGAAATATAATAAGAGTGATACTGATAATGAAAGTGATGGGAAAGATAAGACAGGCAAGGATACTAAATTTAAGAATTTAAAGGTATAGTGTTTCTACTAATTGATTGATATACAGGGTCAAAATTAATTAGCTAGCGGAATTCCGCAGACGTGACGGAAAGTTATAGTAAAAAAAAAAATTGAATCGATGTTTTTTATGAGGGGTTAACGACCGCTGTTTGTGAAATATTAGTTTAAAAATCCTTTTTTTAAACAAATGAAAACAGATTTTCTCAACATGACTTTTCAAGTAACAACACTGCCAGCGGTCGTTGACTGCCGAAAAAAACATCAAATCTTTTTTTTTTATCACGACTGCTGAATTTCGCTAGTTAGTTTAATTTGACTCTATAGAAATGCTTGATTTCGATGTTGATGAAAACAAAAAGTAGACTTTGATTTGCTACATAATTTCATGATTTGATACCTAACTTATCTTTAACACTGGGGCTTAGTTATTGTAGAAAACAACATAAACAGAGGATTTATTGTAAAAAAAAAACCATTGTCGATTCCTGGATGAAAGTTCTTGAGGCCGCGAATGAATACAAAAAAAAAAAATGAATTAGATTGGAATTTAGTTGTCCTTGTGAAAAACTTATGCCTCAAGTTTCGCTAATCTCTAGTTTTATATTTTATGCTTCTTAATTACAACAAGTCATTTCCAGGTAAAATTCCGAATACGACCAAAAAAGCGTGGAGGCAGCATCTACACGTTAGTTATGGGCAAGGACTCAGAGGAACCAAAGATCGAGGAGCCGAAGACTGAGGAGCCGGTGAAGGTGGAAGAGGAGGCCAAGCCTGACATCGATGTGGACTTGGCGCTGAGGCAGATACGGAAGGGGTGGAGTGTGTACGATGCGGGGGACCTCACGATAGGGGACCTGTATCTTATGGTGAGATAGCAAGGCACTGACTGGTGCCAGGAACGCATTCGCAAAATAATAATGGTTTTATCTACACCCATGCTATAACTCCATACTAATGTTATAAATTCGAAAGTAACTTTTTTCACGCATAAACCACTGAACGGATTTCGAAAAAAAAATGGTAAGGAGATAGATGGCATCCTAGGAAAGGACATAGGCTACTTTTTATCGACATACAACGCGGGCGAAGCCGCGGGCGGAAGCTAGTCCTCTATAAAAGTTCTTGAAACAGTTAGCTTATTGCCAACATTAAAACAAACAGTGTCATATTAACCATAATATCATCCAAACGGGTGTTATAATGTTGTACTGAATTTCATAATGCAACTCATTTAAAAAAAAGAACATTATCAAGAAGGCGCGTTTCACGAACAAGGCACCGTAATTACCCCTTATTATAAAACAGTTGCATAAATAACTATAAGATAACTCGACGTACCAGTATCGCCATCCTAACTAATATTATGAATGCGAAAGTGAGTTTGTTTGTTACGCTTTCACGCTAAAACGGCTGAACGGATTTGGATGAAATTTGGCACATGGGTAGACCATGGCCTGGAGAAGGATATAGGATACTTTTCATCCTGGATCGCAGACGAAGTCACGTGCAACAGCTAGTTCTTTATAAATTGATCGGTTTCCAGGCATTTCCAGACTTAAATCTTCGAGTCAGTTTTTGCATTTTGAACTTTGTTCCCACTGTGCTAAAGTTTAAACTGTCATTTTGTAATAATAACTTTACCGTAAAAAATTCAAATTCAAATTAATTTATTGATGTGATTTTTGGTACATTTTACATGAGATCTTATTAATAAAAATTGGTTCCTCAAAAATCTACCTTAGAGGTGTACACTCTTTCACGTCATTGTCATCATCATCAATTAGTAACTATTATATTAAAACAATAATCAACATAATAAAATAAAATAATTACAACGAAACACAGCAATAACTTAAAACAGAGAAAACAAGCAAACATAAACAATTGATTATAAATAATGAATGGAAATGGAAATAAATATAATTGTTGTTGTAAAAATAAAATTAAATAAATATCAATGTCAAATAACTTACTATTTGTCATTAAAGGAATTCGTCAATAGAATAATAACATTTTTCCAATAATAAATGTCTTAATTTATTTTGAAATTGAATAATATTTAAGTCGTAGTTGGAATAAAGTTCGAAACACACAAACTGGCTCGCTTGAAATAAAGTTATAACTTGTTTTGTAATAAGACAGCTAATGTTTTTCGTTCTTTTTCATTAAAAGTCATAATAAAACAATCACGAATAACCATTGTTCTAGTTCGGATCCCGCTCCAAACTTGAGCTAGACTACTGGTGGGCAGAACCAACCCCACCATTACCACAGCCCCAGAAATCTGCCATCACCATCCCCACGACGCTACCGTCCGAAAAACGCGATAAATCCGACAAAATGTCCGACAAAGGAGCCGACAGTTCTGTCGAAGATGAAAAGGAGAGAACGAGAGAGAGTGATAATGATATTCTGTCGCCAAAGAATACTTATAGTCAAGATAGTAATGATGGAATGTCGGGGGATGAAAGGAAGTGTAAGTACTAGGTTTAATTTAATTTTGACAGCTAAAAGCCATATACAAATCATATCACCAATTTTTCTTGAAGCCGCAAACATTCTAATGGTGTGTCCGAACACTGAGTGGCAATCGTGCGCGGCCTGTCACGCTGTGATAGGATGACTGCCGCGCGCGAACGCTTCAGTATATTACTAACGAATGTTTGCTAGAAATATTTGTGCGCGGCAGGTATACTGAAGTGAATTTTCTATTGGACATAGCTGTGTATGGTACGATCTGATAATACGAAATTGTGCGGGAAATAATAAAGTTACTAGTGATATAAAAATATTGCTAGGTGAGAAAAATGGACTTAGCGGGTTCTGAAACTATACCCCTCAATTGTGTTTGGATAAATTATAAGCAGAGCTACGACATACGCAACCGCTTTCATACCAGCTGAAGTGCGCGGCGTGTCTCTGATGTGCCGCGCAAACATTCGTCGGTTTAGTCCACACTAGAGCGCGGCACAAATGTGTCCTGCAAACGCCGCGTGTTGCTGCCGCGCTCTTGCCGCGCAATGTTTAGACACATCTTTAGAATATCGCCTTCGATTCTCTGCCTTCTATACAACTACATAATATACTTTTTTCATAAATATCATTCCCAAAAAGTTGTTAGTTTTATAACAATATACTTATTTTATTTATTTATTTATTAACTACAGATATTTTTAACAATAATTATACGAAGTCTCTGCCAATTTACACTAACTACAAATATTATAACATGATGATAACCTCATTAATTCCACCTAAGTTGCATGATGCTTGAGGATTTAACCACGGAGCCGGATTTTGACCAAAAAAACAACAATTATTTTTTACCAAAAATCCGGCTCTGTCCATCTGACATAACATGGGCACATTACCTTTTTTAATAATAATATTAATTAATTATTTAATTGTTTATTAATTTGTGGTGGTAGGTGAACAGTTATCTTCTCCCGACCACAAGTCTTCGTCGACGGGTGGTACTCTGAAGTTGGTCAGTAAGCTGATCAATAGGCCTCAGGGGCCTCCACCGCAGAATGGGTTCTCCATGTTGAGTGATAGGTATGTATTCACAGTTATAGTAATAATTTATTTATTTATAAATACTAATAATTTATTTGGGCATGTATTAAATAATTACCATTTTGATGTCCAAAAATATTAATGAAAAAATAAATATGAATTTATTTATTATTTATCAAGAATAATATGTTTACAAAAAATATATTGCAAATGGGTTGCCTAATTAAATATGTTCATGGCTATTAATAATTAAAAATACAGCAATATTTTTTATAAATATTAGGTCTTTACCTATGAAATTGCCGTTTTGTATGAAAAAATTTAAACGATTATTTTTCATGTATTTTTTATTTGTATTAACCGAAGTAATCACCCATGCAATCAATGCATCTTTGCCAACGCAGTGGCAGTTTATTGATGCCCTTCTTAAAGAAATCAGCTGGACGGGAGGCAACAAATTCTTCAAAGGCATTTTGTACTGCCTCTCGGGTATTTAATTTTTTTCCCGCCAAGAAGTTATCCAAATTCTGGAAAAAGTAGTAGTCTGTAGGCGCAAGGTCTGGTGAGTAGGGCGGATGACGGAGAGCTTCCAACCCCAGTTCTTGCAACTTGGAGACCGTCTGCTGTGCAGTATGAGGTCGCGCGTTGTCGTGCAGGAGCAGCGGAGACGAGCGATTGACCAATGCTGGTTGGAGATGTGCCAGCTTCTCCATCATTGTGTTCAGTTCTTCACAGTACATATCTGCAGTAATGCTCACCCCGTTTGGTAAGAAGCTGTGATGAATCACACCGGCGCTAGACCACCAAACAGTGACCATCACTTTTCTAGGGGAAAGTTTTCGTTTAGAGCATTGTTTAGGTACTGAACCAGGATCGAACCAACTTGCTGAGCGCTTGCGGTTATCAAACAGAATCCATTTTTCATTGCAGGTAACAATGCGATTCAAAATTCCTTCATTTGTGTATCTGTTGAGCAGTGCAAGGCACGCCTCGACGCGTACTTCGCGCTGGCGATCATTGAGTTCGTGGGGCACCCATTTGTTAAGCTTTTTTACCTTGCCAATTTGACGCAAATGGACCAATATTGTTTTGACGCTAACGTCGAAAGCTGCTGCTAATTCAGCCGTAGATTGTATATCATCAGCTTCCACAATCGCCTTTAATTCGTCATTGTCGACCAAAGTCTTCGGACGACCGCGAGGTTCATTTTTCAGGTCGAAATTTCCAGAACGGAAGCGAGCAAACCAATAACAGGTGGTGCGTTGGTTTGTAGTGTTAGCTCCGTAAACGTCGTTGATGTTGCGTGCCGCTTGTGCCGCGTTGCTGCCACGACGGTACTCATATTCCATAATTACTCGAATTTTTAACGTATCCATGATGACGAAAAAGATTGAAATGCGATGAAAATGTGACACTAATAATTAAACAAATGACTTCTTTTGAAAAAAGAATTCCATATTTTTTAAATAAAATTAATTTGAAATTAGAATTCTTAGCCAAACAAAAATTATTTTGATTTGTAATGGCCAGTACTGCAGAACGGCAATTTCATAGGTAAAGACCTATTATTTATCTGACTTGTTTACCAAAAGAATTAGATTCCAATTGATATTATACACCTAAACCTCCCACCTATCCGTTAGGTAGTTCTTGAGTTTATCGCGTTCAGACAGACAGACAGACGCGTCGGGGGACTTTGTTTTATAAAGTAGTGAACATGAAGTTAGGTGAACATGAAGTTAGGTTGGACCTAATTTAATTCATTTGTTTATTATACCTGACAACCCGGTACTAGGGACATTATATTTGATAAAAAATATTTTTCATCCGGTCAACAGACAAGTTAGAAGGCAGATGACTTACGAGTTGTAGGTTGTGCGTTCGAACCCAGCTAGGCATTTTGCTTTGTGTAAATCGCCATGGCTCTCAAAAAGGAAAACATCGTGAGAAAACTGGCATGTCCTAGAACCAAAAAATCGAAGACGTGATAACCACCAACCAGCACTGGGACCTCGTGCTGGATTACGGCCATTCCTTCTCGAAGAGGCCTGTGTTCCAGAATGGGAACATTATAATAGTCTGATCGGATCTTAGATTATAATATAACGGTTTCGGTTTGTTTTTTTTAGTTGTTTATTAGTGTGTGTTTCGTATTGTTTGTGTTCCAGACTAAAGCGCTTGCTAGCCCTCGTGGGCAACCCGCACGCGAGCGCGCCCGCCGCGCCCGCGCGCGCGTCGCCCGGGCACGTGTGCGCGCCGTGCGGGCACGTGTGCGCGCCGTGCGGGCACGTGTGCGCGCCGCACAGGAGGCAGCCCGTCACGGTATGTCATTTAAAAAAATCAAGTTATTTCTTTTAATTAGCGCACAAAGTACCATTACTGCTACTGCGCTGTCAATGAGAAATAGTGACCATTGTGTTGAATTGTAACTTTAATCTTTACATTATAAAAAACAAATTACATCAGTTTTAAATACTAAGACAAAAATTATTCAAGGCACTTGGCCCACTGCTCTCGAGATTAATAATTAGGAAATATAAATAAATCCAGCCAAATATCCAATTGTTCGTGATTCAGAAACCTCCGCAGTACTCGACGCAGACGGCGCGGCTGGACGACCCTAGCTCCGTGTTCAGACATCCCACGCCCATCGCGCCGCGACCCGACAGTGGAGAGGTACTAAAGACCTATTATTATTTTCCAAATTATGGAGAAATTTTGGCTCTGGTATTGCAAATGTTCCAAAGTGCATGGTGACCACTTTCCATAAGATGGGCTGAAGGTTTATTTGTCAAAAAAATAACAAAATAAAACAATGGTGTAAGATGATTGTGAAGCAAAACCATGTATGTAATGCTATTTGGTGTAAAATAAACTATGTTGTACCAATCTATAATTTTTTTTTGTTCGTAACATTAATATGGAATGAATTCCGCGCCATAACGAGATGTCGTCTGTGTTTGATTTTACTCTTGTATCACGTGACGAAATATTCCATTATCCATATTTCCATATTATATTATCCTAATCCTAATTAATATTATAAATGCGAAAGTGAGTTTGTTTGTTTGTTACGCATTCACGCTAAAACGGCTGAACGGTTATGGATGTTTGGCACATGGGTAGGCCATGACCTGCAATAGGACATAGGCTACTTTTTATCCCGATATTCCCACGGGATCTAGACCTACGCGGATGAAAACCGCGGGGCGCAGCTAGTAATCTATAAATGAACATGATGTGTTAAGGTAAAGAAGACCGACATGGCGTTCGAAGGCCTGCCCCGCTGGCGACGTGGCCGACCGCGCGTGGCCGACCGGCGGGTCGTGGTGCAGCGGCTACTGCCGCTCCTGCCCAAGCTGTCGCCGCACTGTAAGTGTACGTGCCACTAAGGCTGAAGTTGCTTGCAGAAATGTTTTCACCATTGTCTAATTATTCGTGTTTTCGCAATATCCCTAGGGTCTCCCTAGGGTTACGACATATACAAATTAATTAAAACAGGTAAGTATTTGACAGCTATTTACGACGTTGCCAGCTTTCAGAATGCACAGTCTTAAAAAATAATCTTACCTTATCAGACAAGGATTAGATCACGACGCTTGCTTTCCAATTCTGACCATTAAAAACATTGTTTTGTGTGCAGCAGCTCTGATGCCACTGAAAGCAACGCCCACGTCGCCGCCGCCCCCGACCAGGATATTGCCCAAACCAGCGCCGCCCTCTTCAGCAGAGTAAGTTATTTTCCATTCATAGTACCCTCTTTTTTTTTGGGCGTGTCAGACTTACTGACTACAACCCACCCGTGTTCCTTCAGTTGCCTGTTGCCAAGGGTCCCGTATCCCTTTCGGACTTTCCCGCAAACTTTTTTACCCGACTGCATAGCCAAAAGGAAAACTGGATTCACAATAATCTGTACGATTTACATTTATTTAGTAATGTCGTGTAACTCCGGCTATATGGAAACCGATTTATATCGTGATATCTTATTGATACCTTTTTAGTTGGCGAAGTCCGTAAGAGTAAATACATAATGTGCCAAGTTTCATGGTCATCAGCCAAACGGTGTTCAAATCCATCTTTGTAATATATTTAGATAGGCCTTTATGATTTAGGGACACATACTTGCAAGGGTACCTCGACTTAGGAGTCTGGGAGTGTAGCCTGAATTTAGTTATTGCAGAATTAAAACTAAATATTATCACGTAACATTATACATATATTTTTACTCTTATTCTCATTGTAAAGTATTGTCACAAGCAACAGTCTATCGATCGTGTACGTGCTGAGCGAGTCCAACGGGCAGTTCTTCTTCCACGACGGCGAGCGCCGCATCCCCATCACGCAGGCGGCGCCGCACCAGCCCATGCTCTGCAGTAAGTTGCTAGCACTTGCAGTTCACACGATATTTTCACTTATCTTTTCCAAGCAGGACACACCGCTTGCGTAACGACGCGCACGTCTACGTTACGCAAGCGGTGTGTCCTGTCCTGTCTCATACATAGTTCCATACATACAGACGTGCACGTACCACAATCAAAATCAGCATTTAAGGCTCGAGCAGACCGGATGGTCTGCTCGAGCCTTAAATGCTGATTTCACCAATGAAACGGTACGCGTCCAGCACGTCTAAACCGCGTTCAAGATCTGTCAGTGTTCAAGCTCTTAAACGCGGTTTAGATGTACTGAACGCGGCCTTAATTTTTTTTAACATTTTGAATTTAATTTGTACTTCAATTTTTTTTCCAACAATTTTAAACCTTTCAGTAATTCATATAGACATTAGTATTTGAAAATCAAGTTAATGATTGGTATTATTTATTTAACTTGAATAATGTTAATAATATTTATTATGCTATTTATTTATGCTAGGGTGTTAATTAATGCCCCGGCGCAAGGTGAGTGCCTTTTCTTATTCAGATTGACGAATACCAACCTATTTAATTTACAGAAGACGAACTACCGGACGACACTTCGCCTTCCGAAGATACACCGACTAACGGCAACGGCGTCAAATTAGAATCTAACTCATGTCCCGACAGTAACAAGGACACAAAGTCGGAGCCCGCGAGCGAACGAGAGGATAATAAAGAGCGATCTTCTGAAATACCGCGTGAGTTGATTATTTTTCGCTATTACGATGTTGGTCCCATAGTTACATTCGTAATGTTGAGTACCAAGTCCTCTTTTTAGGTTTTCAATTACACCTGTGTCAAAGTCTAAGTCAAAAGTCAAATAATTTATTTCATGACACTTATAAGGCACTTTTGAACGTCAAAAACATAGAAATAGAACTGATTCTAGTTGCACCTTCCAAAAGGTAGTTTTCGTATGGAGAATAATGAGCAAGAAACTCCACCGTGTGTAGAGTAGTTTTTGGCCCGGAGAATAGGGAATATGCATGTATTTTTTTAATATTTTTATTCGATAGTTTACATCGCCAAATAATAGTGAAAAAAAATTCGACGGCAAAAAAGCAATTTAAAGTAGTTAAAAAAATGTTTAAAAATATCCAACCGATCCGGGCTATTTAAACGCCCTCCATTTGGCGCGCTTGGTGTGGTGACGTCACAGACCGTGAAAACAGACAAGCAACTGTCAACGTCAAACACTCCTTTTTCTATGAGCGTTTGACATTGACTTGACACTTGTTGATTGACTTGACATTGACATTTTGATTGTTATCCCGGATTGTTACGGCACATCCACTCTTAGCCTTTTCAAGTATTTGAATTACCCACAGCTTTTTGGGACTTTAAAAAAATTAAATTCTCGCTCAAACAGAAATTTTATTCAAAAATATTGATGGAGGCAAAATTCTGAAGTAACATAGTTTATAGAAAAAAATATTTGACCCATATTTGAATCACATGCATATTCCCTATTACATATACAACTTTTTATCCAAAAGAAATCCCAGAACTGGTGCAAAGGTTTTTTAAACTCAGACAGAAACATTAAGCCACAGTACAATTTTTTTTTTATCGAAAACTGGCAAAGTGTTATGCCTTTTAGACTATAGACGGTGATAGCATTACTAGCATCTGACGTCAAGACAGGAAGGAACGTCATAGTAATTTCGCGCCATATAAAATTCATGTACTTATAGTTTTGATAGTAGTCAAATACTTAATGTTTACTACGTGTAGCGGACTTCCTGGTGTCGGAGTCCATGTCGCTGTCCCCGTCCCGCCTGCTGCACGACGCGGACGGCTGGCTGGACGGCTCCGTGCACGACTTCTCGCTCAGCAGCTTCCTGGGCCACCTGGAGGGCCGGCCCGCTGTGAGTGTACTACTCTCTACTATCTTCTATTCATCCGTAGACATAATAATAAGTATAATCAGCCTATAATGTTCCCACTGATCAGACACAGGCCTAATCTCTTCGAGAGGGAGTGGGCTATAAACTGCTGTAATGTACTGCAAGGGCCCAGTGCGAGGTCAGGGCACGTCTTCGAATATTTGGTTCTAGTACATGCAGGTTTCCTCACGATGATTTCCTTCACCGTTTTGAGAGCAGTGTGATGAAATTATTTACACAAAGTAAAGCGCCTCCGCATCCGCGGATGTGAATAAGTTTGCATCCGCAACATCCCTGGTTCGAACCCATGACTTACAACTCGTAAGTCGGGGCCGTTACCACTGGGCCACCACCGCTCGCACACTATGAGTGTCTGCTAAATTATCATGGGACGTGATATAGTCACTCAGTACATTTCAATAGTCATACTGGGTTACTTAAATCAAATCAAATCAAATCAAATCAAATCATTTATTGCTTTGCAAACACGGGTAAATTTGTACATAGGTGTTGTCATAAAGTAAGTTCTCCATGTTTTGCCGTCAGAAGGGCATGCAAATCATATTCAATTAATAAAAAAATTTAAAATAACATAAGCAATATCAATAAAATCTCATTTTACAAAATAATGTCAAATCATTTGAAATACAATAAATAGAAAAATGTCTTAATAGAACATCAAATTAATGTCGTTGGCTACATTTGGCGTGGGATAACATGGTCAATAAAATAAAATAAAAATTTAAGATGTCAGATTAAATAGGTAACTATAAAGTTTTATCATTTATAAATTCACAAATAGAGTAATAACATTTTTCAATTAACAAGACTGACAGTTTTTTTTTAAAGAGTGGAATGGACTCATTTTTTATTCCATCCGGTATTTTGTTATAGATAACGGGGCACATGCATATAACACTCTTCGATAATAATGCAGTGTTATGACTACTATCACGTAGCATGTTTGTGTACTGCCTTCTAACTGGTCGTGTTCTATTGTCAGACAATTTATTAAAAAGATGCATATTTGATTTTACAAAAACAGCTATTTCGAAAATGTAAAGTGATGGGAAAGTTAGCAGATTTAGGGACTTGAATACAGGTACGCAACTATCTGTTACTTTCATGTTACACATTGCTCTTATGCATCGTTTTTGAGCTTTGAATACCTGTTCTCTCAGACTACAATTTCCCCAGAATATTATGCCGAATCTCAGAATTGTCGCGACTAAACCATGGTAAGCAACTAATCTGGTGGGCATATTCACTTTCTTGGATAGATTAAAAATCACATACGCTGCTGTACTTAATTTTTTACACACTTCTTCTGCGTGTGGTTTCCAGGTTAGTTGGCTATCTATCATTATACCTAAAAATTTTGCAACTTGCACTTGGTCTATTTTTTGTCCATTGTAATTTAAATTTAAAGTTTAACTTAATTATATCCATGTATCAATCAGCTCCTGTAAAAATTATCTGTTCCTATGCTCGTTGGGTTTCTATATTTGTTTGATTGGTTGACCAAATAACAAAAACCAATCATTCACATTACAGTTTCCTAGTACAGTCTAAATTTAAGGGAGCATTACTGTTATAGTTATAAAAATTGTTTGTTTCTTCTAATCATCTGAATATTCTTTGCCTCAGGTGGACTCCCATCTGCAGTCTCTGATGGCGGAGTCGAGTGTGGACTACGTGGCGAAGTTCGCCGACCTGGCCGCAGAAGTGACGGATGAAACTGACCCTCATGCTCCCGCCGAAGAAAATACATAGACAATAAACAGTTACAACGGTACAAGGTGCTTTTGGCGCCCGAATGACATAAATATTGGCGCAATTGTTCTGTGAAATTAATAGAAAAAACAAGATGGCGGCGTTAATTACGATTTTGGCCACGCGCCAAAAGAACGTTGTAGCGCTTTATACACAATTGGTGTCAATTAAGTTCAGTTTTGAATGACATACGGTTTGTAAAATTAAAAGATTTATCGTGCAGTGGATATTGAACTTATTGAAGATATAAATAAGGTGTCTTATCGCCCCCACTCGTATATACGCAAAGCGCGGGTGGGCCTGTACATCCATCTTCCATATTTGTAAAATTAAAACATTTATCGTGCAGTGGATTTTGAACTTATTGGAGATATAAATAAGGTGTCTTATCGCCCCCATTCGTACAAACGCAAAGCTCGGGTGGGCCTGTACATCCATCTTCCATATCAAACAGTTTTAATATTAATAATATTTTTTATTATAAAATAAAATGTTTACTCTGTACCATTTTAGTATGATACAAGATTGTATTGTTAAATTCTGTGTTATTTTCTAGTTATTTTACTGTGATTGTTGTTATTGATAGTTTGTAGATGGACTTGGACATTTGTTAATAATGAGCATGCTAGATTTAAGCGAAAATGTATTTAATTGAAAAAATATAAATTGTAGGAATTATAATAAG
This sequence comes from Lithophane semibrunnea, assembly GCA_947363905.1. Taxonomy (NCBI): domain Eukaryota; kingdom Metazoa; phylum Arthropoda; class Insecta; order Lepidoptera; family Noctuidae; genus Lithophane; species Lithophane semibrunnea. The sequence continues at coordinate 1,010,829 of OX376199.1, read as the reverse complement.
TAAACGTTTTACTGTTTCTTCTCAATTACAAATCCGACAAACCCTCAGGTCTCGATTACAAACCCCATTGGAAAATGCAATGGGGGGTTTTAACCAAAGAAAAATTTGATTTGATTCGACAAGGTCTGGTCTTCCTCGTAAAAACTCACCTCGTTTCTCGAATTCAGCTTCAAACGCATGTAACCGCCATGTCGAATACATGTTTTTCAGTTCTTTCCAATATTTTTTTTAAACCCTGTCGACAAGTGAAGCCAAAACACAACACAAACTTGAAAGGTGAAAGCTATGCTAGCGCCACCTGTCTAAAGTTTTCACTGGCCAACCTCATTTAATTAAAAGCATAATGAATAGCTCAACGCGCCGTGGTATGGTAGCCTAGCCAGGCAGCAGGGTGGTAGCGAGGTTGACTAGCCGGGGTGCGCAGCGTAAGACTATCAAAGGTTAACCTTGTTATGGCGCGCGGTTTCAAAGGTTAAAATATCGCCACTCGTGGAGACGCGCGTCCAGTATAACCGGTATGTGTGTATGGGTAATCGTAAAAAGTGCTTGTTCCTACTGCTAGGAAAACTGATAAAAAAATTATCAGTTTTCCTGATATGCTCAAAGCGCTTATTCAAAGTTTAAGCAATTCAGAACCCCATAAGGTTTTAAATTAGGACAAATTTTATTCGAGTAGTTTGTGTCAATGGGCATAAAAACTGCCAGTTTGTCAAGATGTCGCTACTATCCGGTGTAAGAATTTGACAACTACAATGTCATTTTCCATTCATTTTTTGTAAACAAGTGACTTCTTTTACGCCTAATTAATTAATATGACCCGTTGCGCAGCTATTGACTGCAAAAATATAGGGACCTATCTGGTGTGGGAGAAGCTCTCCGAAAATAATAGGTAACCCAATATTTCGTCGAGACTATGTGCTATCCTTTTTAATTTGCGATTGACACAAAGGACCTACTTAAACAAAACTATAGTAGACGACCAACAGTGCTGCCACATATGCCACAAGCTTTCAGTTTTAAATCCCATTGAATCCCAAAATAAAAATCGACTAGCATGTGCGTATTTAGTACTTAGAGTATAGTCGAATTCTCATCGCGTGACATTGTAGTTGCAACCTGCCTGACTGAGCTCTTCTATAATTTTGTTTTATCTATGGTTTCCCTGCCAACGGGAATGTTTACGTTGCGAGGTTATGTTCAATTCCTATTGTTCCGATATTTATTAGTTTATCCGTGAAACATATGCAGATGTGTTTGCTTTACACAAAGTAAATTAATTGCCGTGACCCTACCGTGTGTAGGTCGCGAAAACATTTGTTTTAACAATGTTTCTGCAATGGTTCATGTACGTATATAAAAACTACTTAATTTCTCATATTTTTCATGTTATCTGGCTTGTTTTAACATTTCATGATAAGGTTTATTAGTTATTCATTATTGTAACTTACTTTTGGTTATAAAATGAGGTTCGCTACCTACAGAGATTGAAATGACGATAAGATTTTTTTATTAATAATATTTATAAATACAGTGTGTTATAATTGCACTGAGAGCCCTACACTGGGTTTTCTTGTCCTACACACTCATATTTAAGACGCTTAGCAATATCCTGTTCGACTGACAACACACAATAATCGTATAATCAATAAAAAACTTTTTTTTTTCTTCTAGCTTACTGGTGATCCTACCTCTGACATTCATAGGATTCCTCCTATTTATAACGTTTGTGCTGATACCGTTCGCGTTCATCTTCGCGTCATGGTACATGAGGATAAAGGAGCGCAAGTTGACAAGACGTAAGAGGGACGGGGCCAATGTGGCTTTCTTCCATCCATACTGCAATGCTGGAGGGGGCGGAGAGAGAGTACTGTGGGTGGCTATCAAGGCTATACTGGCAAGGTTTGTTGATTTATCAAAACTTTGGGGAATATGCATGATGCCAGAGAATATTCATGAACTGCATGCTCAACATGCTCTTGTCTTCTTCCTAGCATCTATGACCCTAGCCCTCCATCTCAAAATTGTAAAATATAGGTTGCGACTGTAAAAAGAAAAGGATTTTTCATGCCATTTAACATTATTAAAATAAATCTTCACTCTCTCTCGAAGAGAGGAGGCCTATGTCCCAGCACCTACTGCTTGGGTCATAGGCCTCAGGCCATATTGAGGATACTCAAATATCATGTCTTCTTTTAAAATTAAAAACCTAAATGCAATAAAATGGTTAGAAATTTTTGTACCTCTCTTACAAATCATCCAATTCTCCCTATATTTTACAAATTAATGTTGTAATTCCATTTCACAGAAAACCAGGTACCAAAAATTGACTCTCATTTACTCCCCAGGTACCCAGATTCAAACATCCACATATACACAGTAGAGACAGCGGAACCGCAGACGATCATAGACCGGGCTCAGAACCAGTTCAATGTGAAGGTGGACCGTACCAAGATCACCTTTGTGCGGCTCAGTATGAGGAGAGTTATTGAGGCACAGTCCTATCCGTACTTTACGCTGCTGCTACAGAGTTTGGGATCCATGGTACTGGGTTTGGAGGCCTTTATGAAGCTGAATCCTGGTGAGTAGAGGGTTCTTTGTCCTTGCATTATTGCATAGTCATCATCTCTTCCTGTCCTTATCCCATGTTACTTGAGGTCGGCGCAACACGTTTTCTTTTTCCCCTATCCCCTGTCAACCGTCACGCCATCATTCACTCCCTTCTTTTTCATATCATTTCTCACACAATCCATCCATCTTTTCTTTGGCCTCCTCTCCCGCTCCATCCATCAAAATTTATATTCATTACTTTTTTAGTCACATGCGTTTCGTCCCTCCTCATCACATGCCCATACTAAGCCAAACGATTACATTTTCTTTTCTGTTATATACTCATTTCTTACTTCATCCATTTTCATCACTGCACACATCCATCTCAACATTTTCATCTCTGCTACATGTATTCTTTTTTCATCGCATTATTGCGTAGTATTCCTTGTAAAATATCGAATTAGCAGGTTCATTTAAAAGGAAGACTGCTAAGTCGTATTGCACTTTTTTCTCCATCAAATGAACAACACAGAGTTCACATTCTGTTGCACAATGGGTATGTAATTATGTATCATATTCATTTTGTGTACTGCAGATTCGTTTGCCAAATAGTCTGTCTACTGACTGTTGCCCATAACTGACACAAATGTGGATCACAGAGAAAATTATCTTATTTTATTGACTAACCTTAGTTTAAAGTGGTCAATTTTATGCTTCACTAGCTGGTGCCCGCGGCTTCGCCCGCTTGACAAATTATATACTAAAACCTTCCTCGAGAACCAATCTATCCATTGGTGAAAACAGCACGAAAATCGGTGCAATCGTTTTTGAGTTTATCGCGAACAGACAGACAGACGCGGCGGAGGACTTTGTTTTATAATATGTAGTGATATTCAATCTTCTTTCCAGACATATACATAGACACAACAGGCTTCGCGTTCACGTTCCCCATATTCCGGTACCTCGCGCAGTGCCCGGTCGGCTGCTACGTGCACTACCCGACCATCACGAGCGCCATGATGCGGCGCGTCAAGCATCGCATCGTGTCGTACAACAACCAGAGCGTGATCGCCCGCAACCCGCTGTTCACGTGGCTCAAGTTGTTGTACTACAACATATTTGGATGGGTGAGTGTAATCAGTTATAATAATACTGGCCTGTTACTGTAAGGCGAAGACCTCTTCTCATATACAGAAGGCATGAGCGATAATCGAACTTAATGTATCTATGGCAGCGGTTCTCAAACTTTTTGGTGACGGAACCCTTTTGGAAAACGAAATATTTGACGGAAACTTAGAATAATCAAAACCGTTCGTCGTTTTTTCAGATGTTGCAATTTTTTTTTTTAGACGTAGGATCAGTATGGCGTATAAAAAGTAAAGCGCCTACTGGTTCCATTGTATCCTGCATAGACACGTGTTCAAGCAAATTCCGCCAAATCGAAAATTAGTTCTTGAGGAAACTGGGCTCCTAAAATCCTCTGTGGGGGCGAAAATACTGGTTCATTATGACCAGTAATTTCGCGGAGCCCCCACAGAGTCTTTGTGGAGCCCAGGGGCTCCGCGGAGCACACTTTGAGTAACACTGATCTATGGCATTAAGTCCGCCTCTGTAAATCTGTGTGCTTGAAGTATTAAATAAATAAATAAATATCACATATGAGGAATCTGGTATAGATTATAGTTACGTACACTTCGTTTCGACCGTCCAGAGGTGAGAATCGCCTTGCGATTCAACAATAACAAAGCGTTTGACTTTAATGTGTACCTTGTTGTGTAGTAAATAAGTTCCATTTATTATTTTAAACAAATTAGTGCTCTATAAATTGTCTGGCGATACTAGTCGAGTCTCGCTAGGATATGTTCGCTTCTTGAAGTACGGGCAACGCGACAGGGACCAAACATATCCAATACTTATCTAACTTCTAACTAATATTATAAACGCGAAAGTTTGTAAGTATGGATGGATGGATGGATGGATCTTTGTTACTCTTTCACGTAAAAACTACTGAATGGATTTGGATGAAATTTGGCAAACAGATAGTTTATAACCTGGATTAACACATAGGATACTTTTTATCCCGATATTCCCACGGGATCGAGAATAACGCGGGTGAAACCTCGGGGCGCAGCTAGTAGTTCATAAATAATTTGTTGTTCTATCTTTAGATGTACGGCGTGGTCGGTCGCTGCGCTGACGTGGTGATGGCGAACGGCACGTGGACAGAGGACCACATCAACGAGCTCTGGCAGATGCCGCTCAGCACCTTCAGGGTCTACCCGCCTTGCGAGGTAACTATTACTGCTTCGCCGACGCGCACTCGCTGTTTGTGCTCGTCAACTCGTTTTAGTTGCTAGCTCTACTCGCTGGTGTGCGTATCTACCAAGTGTGAGTCTCTCAGCGAGTGTTCTGCCCGCCAAGAGAGCGTCGCTGAACGAGTATTTTCTTTGAAAGCTCGAGTTAGTGCTCTCCGGTACTGTCCGAGACACTTCTACATTATCATCACGCTAAGTAATATTATAAATGCGAAAGTGAGTTTGTTACACTTTCACGCTAAAACGGCTGAACGGATTTGGATGAAATTTGGCACAGGGGTAGACCTTGACCTGGAAAAAGAGATAGGCTTCTTTTTATCGACGTACCACGCGAGGGAAGACACGAGCGCAAGCTAGTTTTAAAATAAATTATTTTATTCATTACAATTTGGAGTCGGTATTATTACTATTTTATATACCTGACAATGCGACATACTTGTCAAAAATTACATAACTGATACATTTTCACGACACAAGCGTATAAAATGTATGAAAAAAACTCGTTATATTGTCAGAATGTCGATTGTCAGTTTTATTAAATAGGCTCCGATGACACTGCCTCCGCTGTGCTCTTGCGATCATTAGACTAACGAGGCAGTATTATTAATTTATTTATTATTGCAGGTCTCAGAACTGAAGCAACTCCGCTCTCTAGTGAAAGACACGGACCCTATCCGCATCCTGTCAGTAGCTCAGTTCAGGCCGGAAAAGGACCACCCTCTCATGCTGCAAGCGATGTATGAGCTCCGGAACTTGCTGGTCAAGAATGAGATGCTGTGGAATAAGGTTATTATGAGGAACAATTAAAAATATCTATACTCCATTTGAAATAAGATTGGACATTTAAATAAACCTTTTTTTAAGTCCGTTCAACCGATTTTGACTTCTATACCGTAGGCATTAAAAGCAAAAAAGTTGTTACAATACAGACTGTCTACTGTAGCTGCCATTTTTCATGCTACCAACGTAATAAATGTCAAAATTGTTTGAACGGACTGTAAAAAGGTTTATTCAAATATGTAATGTTATTTTAAATGGAGTATAGATGTAAATATAAAGTGGTGAACCTTGGGGACTGAAGCGCAAATCTTTGACCCACACATCACATAATCATAAAAGGTGCAAAATATATATAGATAGTAGTCTTTCTCATACATGAGGAGCTCGTGGCTTAGTAAAATAACAGCCGCACGGGTCGATCCATCAGGTTAAGCTACGCTTGCCGGGGTTGGTCCGTGGATGGGTGACCATCTTTACATACCGAGACTCCTCCGTGCCTCGGAAAGCACGTTAAGCCGTTGGTCTCGGCTGTGATTCGTAGATCTTTGACAGTCGATACGGGTCGTCAGAAGCCCGAAAGTCTGACAACCAGTCTTACCAAGGGGTATCGTATTACCCAGTTACTGGGTTGTGGAGGTCAGATAGGCAGTCGCTTTATGTAAAATACTGGTATTCAGCTGCATCCGGATAGACTGAAAGCCGACCCCAACATAGTTGGGAAAAGGCTAGGCAGATGATGAGTCTTTCTCATACATACTCTAACGCTACTTGATATTACGGTGTCCATGAAAGTATTAATGCTATCTTAAATCTTAAAAATTAAAGTGACAGCATGAATCCTAAAGGCGATTTAAAATTGAGTTGCATTAAAATGGCATAAATATGCCCATTGCTGGTAGGAACATAGGGCTCCTCTCTGTGAGAGGGAGCGGCCGTAATACACAATCCAGGACCAGTACGGGTTGCGTTTGAGTATTCGGCGGTACCTTGAGCCAATCAGTATATGCATGATTACATTTCCAGATCAAACTAGTTCTAGTAGGTTCCTGCCGCAACGCCGAAGACGAGGAACGGGTACAAAACCTGAAGGACCTGGCCAAACACCTGTCTTTGGAGGACAGCGTCCAGTTCGTGGTGAACGCGCCGTACGCTCGCCTGCTGCAGATGTACCAGACCAGCAGCCTGGCCATACACGCCATGTGGAACGAACATTTTGGCATCAGTTAGTATTGAAACTATTTATCATGCCGCAATAAAAAAAAAAATCTTTATTTATATTGCATATTTTAAGGGTATGGGTGTAAAGTTCACTCATCCACTATAGAAAAAGGAGGATCCTCATCGCAGACGGGTGTTGTGCCTGGCAGGCAATTGCCCAACGATTGATGTTGGAATCTTGTATATGTCCATCGCGCGGTAAACTCTAATTGCGCGATGCAGGATTTATGCGACGTCAGGATTTTTGTGTGACGTCAGGTCTTTGATGCGTAGATCGCATGTGGCGATGTAGATGTCATCGCAATATTTTCCTCACAAGCAAATTAAAACCTACTCTTGAAATATTTTTCTTATATTAATCTCGTTGTAACCCTCAGGTGTAGTAGAGTGCATGGCGGCCGGCCTCATCACGATCGCGCACCGCTCGGGCGGCCCGCTGGCCGACATCGTGGAGACGGCGCAGGGCTCGCGCACCGGCTTCCTGGCGGCCGAGCCCGACGAGTACGCGCGCGCCGTGCTCGAGCTCATCGCGCTGGCGCCCGACGAGCGCAGGAGGATCGTGGAGGCGGCGCGGTAATGAATACAATAATAATAATAATACGAGCATTGATCACCTCGCTTGCTCAACGAGTTGGCGATTTCAGACAAAAACTTAGACACCTTGTTAAACGCGTGTCTACTGTCAGTTTTATGTCAAACTCCATACAGAAATGTCATGTTTAAAAGGTGTTTAAAAGGCTAAACAACTGAAAAAATATATAAATTTAAATCCAGGTTTCCACAAGATGTATTTCCTTCACCGAAGTCAGTTAAGTCCAAGATAAACTCAAAAAAATTAAAGTAATAAAAACTAAAACCCAACTACGACTAAAAAGGTATAAACAAGACACCACAGACAGACAAATTAAAAATCCGGAGTCACATGTGTTAGGGCATAAATCGAACAGATTACGTGTGACTCCGGATTTTTAATTTGTCGTCGTTAGTTCTGATTTTGGCCATGTACCGAAAGGACCTTGTAGCATATTAAACAATAACTAAACATTTTTCTTTTGTTCCCAGAGCCTCCGTTGACCGCTTCTCCGAAATGGAGTTCGAGAAATCATTCCTTAGAGCTGTGGAACCACTCATAAGATTAGATTAGAGATACACATGCTTCCCATCCTTCTGTACATTACGTTCCATTAGTTTTAAGTGTATTAATAAAGTTGAACCAAAGCTTTGTCTGTGTTTTTCTAACACCATTGTTGAACCTGGTATCTGGTGGAACTTATTATATTGTCCGTGAACCCAGTGTTAAAGGGTAAAATAATACTGTGTTCTAGGTGATTTTCATTATTTTTGGGGCAGTGTACAAAATTCTTTACATAATGACGTATCTCATAATTTAATTCTCAAGTTCTGTTTATCTTAGGTAAGTATTTAACACTAGCTTTCGCTAGCGGATTCACCCGCGTGATATCTTTATAAATTATAGCCCTATGTTACTGACTCAGTGATAATATAGCAAGAAAGATATAAGATAATATAGGTGAAAGATTTTTTTAATTGGTCCTGTAGATTTTTTTAGTGTTTAAAAAAAATTATTACATTACAAAAAAAATACAAATCTTTTGTTAGTATAAAAGAGAAGCACCTACACGTGGTCCTGGCGCTCATGAGTATCGCAATGTAAAACATTTCTTGAAGTTAATGATAATCACATGTAGCTTGATGAAACTGTCTATAGGTATACCCAACTGCCCCAGAAGGAGGGGTAAGGATATTTTTGTTCGAAGAAATACCTATAAAATTAAAATTCTTTGTATCCGAAATTATTATAAAAAATCATATAATTATTTTAACATAAAGATAAAGTTTATATATTATGTATACAAAGTAATGCTTAAATTAACATTGGAATGATATGTTGTTTATGTGTGACCAACTCTGTCTCTGGGAATCAACCTCAGTTCCGATCCGTGCTTCAGGAACACATTGCCTGGAACAAAATAATATCAGCGTGAAAGTTCCAATAGTTAGATGTGGTGCCCAAATGTTTCACCTGTTTTTTTTTTAGGAAGTTTTAGGCCGCTATCCCACTGGCGTTTTACAAGGGTTGGTGCTTCTCCAACGTCTACGCATCGCGTCTGCGCAACGTTGGCGCTGCGCAGGCGTTGGCGCTGCGCAGACGTTGGAGAAGCGCAAACGCTCGAAAACGCCGGTGGGATAGCGGCCTTAGTGTTTGTCTGGGTTGAATGCTTATGATCTTGTAAAGCTAGTAATGCCTCACTGCAGTGCAAAGGGTACTTCTCCTTCCACTTCTCTCTGTCTAGGTACTAGGGGCTACTAAGGACCAATCCTTATGAATGATGTAAATAATTATAGTACGAAATAAAAGTTCACATATTAAAACTTAAACATAGCAGGCAGTCTCTGAGTACAATTAAAAAGCTATAACAAGAAGACAACAAGTCTGCAGATTTGAACGTGATGAATACGGCCCATGAGGTGCACGCGCAGGCGCGGCTCGTTTATTTAGTCGTCTAAATATCTAATAAAGGTCGCCTAGTATATCGGTATATCTTACCAGCTGTCTGTTGAGGGTTGATGCCGATACCGTCATCGGTGATGATGGCGCTGGTGGCTGGCTCCACACGGAACTCCTCCGCTGCAAACTTGAGCACTGCCGTGAATGGCGTCGCTTCTGGCACGCTCAGTCTGTGGGAAAGTTACCAAAATGGTAATGGAGAATTACATTTGGAATAACATTCTTATTACCAAATATTTCCTGTTTTTTAACTTTCTACAGCGGGCTACCTACTGGAATGATTTTTCTAAGTTGACTTAATTATCTTTTTACAATGGGCCACTCATTTTAGTTTATGGGCCACCCTATATTTGGGTTTATCAAAAGCTTTCTATGACGTTGTTATTAGCAGGGGATTGCGGCCTTTTTTTTGTGTTTTTGTCGGAATTAACAAATCATAAACTACTTACAGCATTTTTAACAAGTTTGCTAACTTTTGAGAGTATTTTTATTTCAGCTATGGATATTAATGCGGCAAAATGGGTTCTATGTAAACTACACAAAAGAAACAAAAGGCTTGAAAAGTAACATAAAAATATATTCACATAATTCACAAAATATTTTCCCAATAATCTAAATCAGAATCATAATTCTTTATAATATCGAAAAACTGAGACTTGAGACAGTCATTACTGCATATTCTTTGAACCACACCTACTAACTCTGAATAATTTAACTCAATATAAAAACATTCTGCGGACATTCCTTCTCTCAACAGTTTCCCGCAGTCGGCTAAGGCTTCTACTATGTATGTGAAGATATCAGAATTCTCAACACACATTTCAGTAAAATATTTGCTGTCAATTTTGAAAAGTAGTCTCCAAAAGCTTTTATAAGTACTGTCTTTACTTAGCACAATGTTTAAGATCCCATCGGCAATTAATTTTACAGCCGCAGCATATTTTGGGTCATTGTTTAATAAACTAACAACTAATAACTCTACAATATTCTGATTACAGTTGTTTAATAACTGTAGAATGTCTGAATTGCATGCATTTAGTTCTAATAAGAGAACTTTGCTTTTGAACTCTAGTATTTTATCTTTGGGTATTTTGTTAGAAACATTTCTTAGTAAGGTCTCTTTTGATGCTGCCTCAAGCATCAACTCTGTGAGACAGTTCTCTAGCTGATCCTCAGAAAACAACTCAAGAAACAGTCTAAAACCCACATCCATTTGGTTTATTTTAGTATTTGAATTAATTATTTTTTTCAGTACATATTTACGAGGATCGGTAAGACAGTTTTTAATGAGACTGTTTGACGTCTCATTGTCACCGTTTAATACACATAAGAATTCATTGAGGACGCTTTTCTTTTGTAGTCTATCAAGACTTTTCTCCACATGTTGTGAAATAATCAAAGCATTTCTCAGTTCAGCCTCAGTTGTATCATTGTCAGGCCAGTTTTCTAACTGACAAAGGTTAATATAGTCTTGGAAGAAGTTGAGGAACTGTTGTACTACAGCTGTATCCATTTTTAAACCTTGTAACTTCAACGAAGAGCCCTGGGCCATTCAGCATCTGTTGAAATGAACAAACTAAAATTGACTAAAAAATTATATGTAAAGTAAATTATTCAAAGACATGGGCCACGTTGAAGTTACAGGGGTTTGTAGAGGTGTTGTTAAAACTAGAACTTACACTTTGAACGGCAGTTTAGGGTCAGAAGTTAGAGTAATCTTGAAAGTTACTTTCGACCTGGAGAAATAAAAGAACAATAAGTCAAACACCCATACTATGATACCAAAATTAATAATGAATATAGTTACATGTATTCTCCACTTACATTTTTCTAGAATCACCAATAGAAGTATAAAAATTCAGAAAATATAATATTTTCGCAATTCGCCCAATCTACGAAATGAGGGTGACGTTTTCGTTTGACGAATACATACACGTTTTTAAATGTCAATGTCAAATTTACATCTAGGTATTTTCTACACTTTCGGCTTTGTTTTTATAATTATTTGATTTTTTTTTTGGTACTTAGTCTAAATAGTTAGACAGTATTATATAGTGCTCTGTGAGTTAGACCAATATTATGTGTTATTATTTCGCAATCGTGTATAGTAAATTCTCAAAACGAAATGTAAAGGAAAATGATTTTCCAATCAACCGCACAATTATAGGGCGTGCCATAAAAAAAATCTATCACGTTTTCGAGATTTAATTCACTCGTAAAAAATTATTAAAACTCTAAAAGAAACATGCGTTTGGTTTCTTCTAACAGCTGTCTGTTTGACTTGTTTCCAAAACAATGTCATAAGTCATCTTAACTGTCATAATATTGTCACAGAGCAGAGAAAGTTGCAAAACATTGAATCGATCGATCACGAAAATGTTCATATTAATTAATTAATCAATATCGGAAAAGGAAAAGCACAATGTTACTCAAAAGAAATCTACTAGAGTGTACAACAATTTTATCATGCGCGGGAACATTTATTTGCGTCCTACTAAACTATATTACGAACATTTCGCCCATAACCGGAATATGGTTTCCTCTTTACGTTTTAACTTTATTTATAGTCTCACTATGTGTTAGTTTTAAGTTTATTCAGTGGTTGTTGCGTTTGAACAAGCCTATAAAATATGATTTGGATGGTATTGTGGCTGATTACCCGTATTTATCGGCGTTGTCGCGGGTGTTGCCTCAGCCGCGGAAGACTTCGAAATCTGAGTGTCGAGAGTACGATACGAATGAGCTGAGTGTGATATCGACGGTGTTGGAGAGGAAGCTGGTGTCGTCGTGGTACATACCGTATATATCGCAGGAGATTGGGTTCCCATTCGCTTGTAAACAAATGTTGGATCAAATGATTGGCAAGAGTTTTCAGGTTTGTATTCAATAGGTTTTCAATTCAATGAGCACTAGCCCTAAGACGACCCACTGATTATATATTATATTTTCTACTATGTATTATTAAAGGTGTAAATTCATAACTATTTTATCTTTATTATTTTATTTAGATTGGCCTGAAATAGTACCTACCAAGGTTTTCACAAAAAACTATATTTCCTATCTGATTTGCCATAGGAATCTTCATAATATTAATTTAAGAAATATAATTAACCCACAGATTTGCAACAAGATAGAAACCAAAGATGTTTACGTAGACATAACCACTATCCTTACGAGTCACCTGAAAGAGTACCAGAAGGCTCAGAAACGCCATGAAAAAATGCCCAACAGTACAATAGAATCATTGTACAAGAAATCTCACCTAATATTTGACATAACTAAAAAAACAATCCAGTCCGCGGACCACTGCACCAATATCCTCCGCATTGTATTCAAAGAACTTATACCATGGGAACTGTGGGATACACCCCATTCCGAATTATTAGTCCGTATTCTTTCCAAGAAACTTGACACCTTCATCAACAGTACTTTGGTTGAACCGGCGTGGCTAAATGACAAGTTGCTAACGATTTTGAAAGGGAAACAGGAACCGGTAGTTGTTGAAGAACAGAAAGAAACACCATTTCCTGAAAAAGAGATTGCAACGGATAAAAAACCGGAACCAACAAGTACCGAGTCAGAGTTATCAATAGGAGTAACTAAAGGTAATGCTACAACAACACAGTCAGTTCTTGAAGATGTGAAGGAGGAATCTGAAGTGGAGAAGATAGAGAATATAGTTGAAGAAGTACCGGTCACAAGTACAGAACCAGTTGATATAAAGACCTCGCCTATTCTGAGACAGAGGAGAGGCAGACAGGGACGGAACGAAGTAAAGATCTATGATAGAATTATTGAAGGTATGTATAACAAGCAACTTTTTATGTATTCTTTTATTTATTTTCTTGTGAATTTTGACATTCAAAAGTGTCTTTTAATTATGTGCCTATTTGAAATAACTGATTTGACTTGGACACTTATGAAATTCATTAATTAATAAGCATTAATTAATATGTCAGATTGAGCAGCTTGGACCTAAGCTGCTCAATCTGACATATTGCAAATCTAGCTAAATAAGGCAAGAAGATAATGTAGGAGGACGCAGGATAAAAAAAGAAATATGCATTGCACGGCATAACATAATCTGCCTATAACATTCCCACGGCTGGGCTACCAGACTCCTCTCTGTGAGAGAAACATGACTATGTATTAATTTATTTCTATTTCCAACAGCAGTACATACAAAGAATTAAAAGAAAGCAATAGTAAAATATCTCCTATTTTCTATTCTAGGTAGTGTAAAAACCTGGGACACAGACATAGACCTGCAGTGCATCAGTATGGGTCAGGACCTGCTGGCGAGCTTGGATGGAGAAATCACGCTGAGCCGGCTGTGGGGGCAGGACGCGGACACTGACGGCAGCCCCAACCCGCCGCGCAGCAAGTCGCCACAGCCACTGTGGTTTGGTAAGATTTAATTGGTGCATTATAATAATTTAACATATAAAAACCTACTCCGGGTTTGTATACATACATACATAATCAGCCTAGAATGTTCCCACTGCTGGGACACAGGTCTCCTCTCTGTGAGAGGGAGTGGGCCGTAATCTACCACGCGGGCCAACTGCGGGTTGGTAGAAGTCACATGTCTTCGAATTTTTGGTTCTAGGACATGCCGGTTTCATCACGATGTTTTCCTTAACCGTTTTGAGAGCAGTGGAGATGAAATTATTTACACAAAGTAAAGCGCCTGTCAGGGTTCGAACCTTCGTAGGTTCTTCCACTTGTAGGTCATCCTACAACTCGTAAGTCGCGGCCGTTACCACTGCTCTGGGGTTTGCATTGAATTGAATTCATACACCTCAATATCACATGATGCAAGTTCTATTGACTGGCTTTGGCCCGCGGTTCCGCCTGCGTGGAGGTCGGAAATCATCCCACGGGAATGTACTACTGGGATATAAAGTATTCTGTGTTAATCCAGGTTATAAACTAGGGTGACTGTGCTATGCACTGCACGTCAGTGGTAAGAAAGTTACAATTAAATTACGAAACCCACGACTAAGACGCAAATTATTGTCATGGAAGTGCGTTTGAGTATGTACATAACTAAAATGACACATTCCTTTCTTTCAAAACCCTTAATTCCAGGTGAAGAAGAAATAATAGAAGTAGACCCCCTAGACCCGAGTCTATACAAAGAAACGAAGAAAGAACAGAGCCCAAAACCAGCTGATGCCTTGCTGAAAGACTTGCAGTCCACCGTCAGAGAGGCCAAGACGAAAATAGGGGACCTACAGGTGGACTCCAAACTTGCCTTAGATGTGCCCCGCAAGCAAAACTCCAGTGTATGTTGTTTGCACGATCTTTCTGCTTATGCTTTTTGTAAATAGGTGCTGGGCGTTTACCATAGACATAGACAGGGAATTATAACATAGATATTTTTATCATGCACTTATCCCTAGTTTCTGAAAGGGTGTTTCAATAAACAGCTTTGAGACAAAATATAGCGCTACTAGCTTCATTTGGCGCGTGGCCAACATCGGAACTAACGCCGCCATCCTGTTTTTGAATACATTTCACAAAACAATTGCTGAAATGTTTGCTAACATCCTGCCAAGCGATCCTTCTAGCAGTGTAACCTCATTTTTCTCTTATGCTGGGGCTACATTGTCGCGTTATCGCGAACTATACTTCACGCGCTCTCTTTCGCTCAGCGAGACGGTGTGCGACAGAGCGCGCACGAAGTTTAGTTCGCGATAATGTAGCCCCAGCATTAGTTACTATGAGATTTGATATCTGATTTATTGATCAAGCTCGAAATTATGAGCATGATGGTCAGCTGGGCAGGCACAGGCCATGAGCATTGAATTGAAAGAAATAAATAAAGTAAAGAAAGAAGAATGGTTGCGATTAATATAATAATAGAGATATTGGTAAAAAAAGGCATTGGAATTGACGTCAAATATGTTGTTTTTAACACCATTTTAGACCTCCAAATACGCCTTAATATCTCGTCTAAAACACGTAATATTTGACGTTTTATCTGCAACCAAAATATAGCAACACTCGTCAATAGTGCACAGCAAAATCGTCCCTAATATATTTTATACAGGAACGGTCTTAGGTCTTAAATGCCTTAACAACTGCATCATATATATTTAAATATTTTGTACCGATTTTGTAGACAGGTACCACAAATAAGGAGCAAGCACCGCACTGGCTCAGGTTACGATTGCTTTGAATGTCACTGTCTTACTGTACTCTCCTACTGTATTGTCCTCAAGACTGGAGTTATATCATACTCGGTGTTACTTTGGGCCTTATTTGACACAAGCTGGTATTGGATTTTGACATAGAACTTTCGAGAATTAGAGTAATTTTTTGCTGGAATTTACAAGAATATTTAGGTTAATTGTATGTGTTATGTTTTAAATTTTAAAGAAAACAGTACAGAAATCCATTAAGTACCCAACCTAACAAGTTTTCAAAGTATTCTAAGCACAGCATTAAAGACTTAAAGAACTAACAATTAAGGTTCAAAATCCAATATCCAATCTATGTGCACAGTCAAGTGAGGCAGTTTGTTTGAATCTGCATGAAACAAGTGACGAGCATGTCTGTTACTATGCACGGATATTTAGACCATTTGTGTTACTGATTTATCCTGAACTGTTGTGTGAGTGTGTTAACATGAGAATAATAATGTACCCTGTTTACTTGAGAATGTGCAATCTTTATTTGGAAAAAATATTTTTCTTACCTTACGTATACTTGTCTGTTAATGCCCTAATGAATCACTTATGAATTTACTTATGGTAAATGCCAGAAATATTTTTGGAAAAAACCGGAAATCAATTGAACTTGTTCTGAAAACTATTCGAAAAACTGGTCATGCGCACGATGTAGGTACAGTCACGAGCATAAATATCACTCAAACAAAATTTAAAAGCGATTTTTGCGTGTAAAGATTGCAAACTTTGAAAAGAAACCTTTTGCTTATTAGTATGGTTTTGAAAATGTTACGTTGGTAAAACCTGAACAAAATTTCTGTCAATAATTTTGGAGAAAATCACTTTTTCATCTTACATGAGTGTAAGGTACAGTATGCCGTGACTGTAAAGTACCGCGTTTCATGTTGCAAGTGCAACCCTGAAACGCGGGCACGTGGTCGTTAACGTTCATTACATACTAACATATTCCTATGTTTTCTTCCTGGTTAATGATACTATTGCAAATATTTATTGCGATATTATGTATCTACCACTGCCATGTTGCTATGATTTGTTTTTTGACGTCCCTTCCTAAAATAATAAAAAAAATGGACAAAGAAGAAACCAAACATACGAACATGGCCGTGACAGATGTATCGTAAAAAAATGTTTGCTCTAGTGTTCTCCAGGTAGAAAACAGCAATATTATATGGAATGAACGCCAACGACTACGTGACCACGTTTCGTCTTATGCTGGGGCTACATTTTCGCGTTATCGCGAACTATACTCGTATACTTCGCGCGCTCTCTGTTGCTCAGCGAGACATCGAGCGGTGTACGAGACAGAGTGCGCGAAGTTTAGTTCGAGATAACGCGACAATGTAGCCCCAACATTAAAGAACGCGTTTTACACTCTTTATCCACATCCTCAAGTTGAGCCAATACAACATTATTATCAGTTTCCTAAGCTCAGCAATTCCTTCCTCCAATTTCACTTCCTGTTAATTTCTTTTAGTCAACATTGTTTCCCGTGCATTAATTGTAATCTTTTTCGTCATATTTCTATCTGTTTGTGTAATGTTTCCTGGTGTAGGACGAAGCGGCCGGCATGATGGAAGGTCTGCTGGATTTCGGCATCGCTGGACTGAAGAAGGGTCTCCGCTTTACCGGGCTCAGCGACCAGGTCAGTCTTGAATGTAGTTGTAAATAAACCGTATTAATTAAACCAGGGTCAGTGACTTAAAAACTTTTTTAAATTTGCTTAAAACGGTTTTTGGATTGACACGGTTTATTTACAGCTTTAAACCAGAATCCGTGATTAGAAAATCGTTAATTTTTTTTTTTTAACTCTTTTTGAACCACGGATTTTTGTTTAAAACGGTTTATTTACAACTATAGTCTTGAATCAGAGTATGTTAACTCTAGGCTTGTACGGTTTGTTCCAAGAGTGTCTGATCAAAGAGTCACTCAAGCAATCACTGGCTAATAGGAATTAGTAACACATTCATCTGTATTAAGAAGATCTCACCACTTTTTCCAACAATTATTGTTTGAATAACATTATTAAATTGTACCTAATTGAAACACTAACTCACTCTCGCATTTATAATATAAGTTAGGATTAGAATACTGTACCATTTCGCTAATGGCCAATCAAACTATCTGGGGATCAGAGAACTCGCCTCACCCTACCCCACCCCACCCTTACTATGGTGACTGGTCAGCAACTTACTAAATACGCCAATAGGCCCGTATCTTCCCGTTTCTTTGCGGGAAAGTCCGAAAGGGATATCGGGACCCTTAGCAACAGGCAACTGAAGGAACACGGGTGGGTTATCCACGTAGGGAGGGCGTGTCAGTAAAAGTCTGACACGCCCTCCCGCTCCGCCCAGAGCGGGAGAAGTCATTTGATGATTTCACACCTTCAAAAAAAAAAGGCCCTTAACTTTGCTTGCGTTGAGGTCAGAAATCATCTCACGGGTATGTACTACCGGGATAAAGTTTATTTTATGTCCTAACTCAGATCATGTTCTATCCGTCTGCCAAATTACATCCAAATCCGTTCAGCCGTTTTAGCGTGAAAGCGCAACAAACAAACTCACTTTCGCATTTATAATATTATTTAGGATAGTTATAAATTGGAAAGGCCGACTGGACAATGGAAATAAAAGTATTTTATTAATAACCTCTTGCGTGTGTAGGAGAAGTCGCCGTCCCACCATCGGGAACGGGGTAGCGACAAGACGTCGCCGTCCGAGCACCCGCGCAGCAGACCCATTCCTGAACACAAGGATATACACACCGCCAATGGACAGAGAGGTATCTAATTCGGAATTTTAATTTCAGCCCTCTCTATGAGGTATATGAGGCCTCTAAATGTGGATAATAATCTTTCGGCGCGTGGCAGAAATTCGGAACAAGCGCCGCTATTTTGTTTTTTCAATACAATTTAAAAAAAAAAACCGGAATGTCCCCCTGTCAATGTCACTCAAGCGCTAAAAGATCCTAGTCGCACTGTATGTGAGTCTTACTCATAGGGTTGCGTCAACTTCAAAAACTTTTTCAGAACCTTTAACATTATACTTACTTTTTACCCGACTACGGCGAAGAAAAAAGGAGGGTTATGATTTTGACCGGTATGTATGTATGTATGTATGTATGTATGTTCATCTGTTCCCTCCTATCTACCAAACCACTTATCGCAATTTGACAAATGAGGTATCGTTAGAAGCGTCGTGATTGTCCGCTGGTTATAGGCTATGTTAAGTTACATTAAATTAAAAATGGCGCCCTCTAGAGGACATAAAGTAAGGAACTTAAAAAAAAAAATGGTTCAATCGTACCATGTTGGGTATCAAATGAAAGGGCTTAATGAGCACATTTCAAAAATATATATATTATAAACCCAAAAGAATTTTAAAAAAAATCAAGTAATAAAAACTAAAACCCAACTACGACTTAAAAGGTATAAACAAGACACCACAGACAGACACATTAAAAATCCGGAGTCACACGTAATCTGTTCGATTTATGCCCTAACACGTGAAAATTGAAATTGAAAATGTGTAATTTTGAAAAAAATGATTGAGAAAAATGTATGTTTACGCGAATGTCGACCTAATTGTATTCTGTCTGTAGGAAAAAATAAGCTTATGGTGGGTCAGAATTCAATTTTTTCGACTGTACCTTTTTCGTAAAGGGGTTCAAACTTTTTTCTATGGAAGCTTCATAATTTTCGGTTTACAGATGAGAACAACGTGCACACATTAGTGAAGCAGCACAGAGTCACCTCACAGGATAGCATGGTGAGTATTAGAATAGAATACCCTTTATTGTGTACACCATAAATAATACAGATATATACTACAATAGACGTAGATATATTTAGTAAACTATTCCTCAGGAGTCATAAAAACCCTGTAAGAAATCGACACGTGTTTCACCTCTCCTCAGGATGACGATTGACCAGTCGCAAACCAGAACACTACGTGTTGCCACACCGAGCTCACACACAGATACGAACAACAATACGATACGATTATTACAGATATAAATGTAAAAATTTTACATAGGGTGACACAGTGGGCGGTCTTATAGATCGATAAAAGCGATCTTAGTATTATAATATAGTACTAGCTGCCCCCGCGGTTTCACCCTCATAAGTCTCGATGCCGTGGGAATATTGGGATAAAAAGTATCCTATGTCCTCTTCCAAGTCATGGTCTACCTGTGTGCCAAATTTCATCCAAATCCTTAACAAACAAACAAAGAAATAAACAAACAAACTCACTTTCGCATTTATAATATTAGTTAGGATAGGATTATGATGTATCTTGAATATTTTATTTTAATTCACATAAATATTTTATTTCACATAAAATTTGTGCACGGTTCCAACTAGTCTTTTCCTATGGAGAACAGCCAGCAAGACTCTACAGTTACTCTTTCGATGTAATGAACTATGTTGTCCCTTTCAGCCATCTCAACCGCGACCGGTCCCCAAAGCAGATCACTCATTGGTCCCGGAACCGGATTCCCCGGAACCGGAGTACGAAGAAGCAGCAGACCTGTCCACCAGCATCGCCAAGTTACGCTGTCTGTTGCAACAACGCGCCGAGACCAGCCCCAGGTTCACTTGAATACATCTGAATATAATATTAAAAAAAAATAGTTTAGTCAAATTAATGAGCGCCTGACGTAAATTGACGTAAACACACTCTAAACTTCTAAACTTGTATGGAGCAGTGACAGATTTGACAGATTTGATTTGATTTAAAATTTATCTTCTGTCCTTTTCTTAATGAAATAGATAGAAAAAGATGCACTGAACTTAAATTTAGTTTAGTTTGTGAACAACAGAATCGGCACCATTATCGATTCAGTAGTATCCTGTTATGTTTAGGGCCGAGCGCGCGGAGGACGTGTGGTGGGAGAGCGCGGAAGAAACTCGCGGCAGGACGCAACATCATCATTCTTCTAGACCTGTGGACACCGCCACACTTGCTGGTAGCTATCTACACTGCGTCCGCGATTTAGTTTCTGTAGCGTGTGGACTGTATGATTAAAATGCGCTAGTAGGATGAAACGACTTTATTTGTAGTTTTGTAAATTACAGTAGCGTGGAGAATTTTCGGTCGACTGCGGTCGCGTTGCTGGGGTCCGGGGTTTTTATTCACTGATCCGCGGGGAGCGGGAATCGGCCATATTATTTTGGCATCCACCAATGGCAACGCGTGGAGCGACCGAGCGGCGTGAACAAGTTTATACTTGTCGCCGGGCACGCGGCTCCGTCGCTTTACATCATAGGTACCTACTTGCTGTCGTGCACATTTCTCCCGCCGTCGCCATCAGGCGACTCCGTGGGGAGCACGACAATTCGTTTCGTTGGTCTTCGGAGTACATGTCCTTTGGTTATCACGTCTACAACTCGTACTTCTCCGTCTGCACCTGGCAACACCTTCGTCACCCTTCCCTTGGGCCAAGTGTTGCGTGGGAGGTTAGGGTCGCAGATCACAACGACGTCTCCGACCTTGGGTGGGGTGCCACTGCCATAGGGCTCCCGCCGGTTTTGTAGGAGCGGTAGGTATTCACGTACCCATCTTCGCCAGAAGACGTCTGCGAGTGCCTGGGCGCGCCTCCATTGGTGCCGTGCTGTGACGTCTGCTGCGGTGAAATTACCCGGTGTGGGCACATGTGAGTTAGGGCCGATCAGTATGTGGTTAGGCGTGAGGGCTTCGGGCTCGTCTGGTGACACACTGACATGCGTGAGTGGCCTGGAGTTCACAGTATTTTCTACTTCTACGAGCAGCGTAGCGAGGGTCTCGTCTGATGGGTGAACTTCTTTCAGGGTGATGTACAGTGCTTCCTTGACTGCCCTCACCATCCTCTCCCATGCTCCGCCCATAAATGGTGACGCGGGAGGTATGTATCTCCAGCTTATGGACCGCGCATTGGACTCACTACCTAAAGCGCTTAAGGCGCTTTCTCCTAGTTCCCTATCAGCCGCTTTGAAACAAGTAGCGTTGTCACTCCAAATTTCTTTTGGACAACCTCTCCTACCTATAAATCGCCTGAGAGCGGCGATAGCTGAATCTGCACTAAGTGAATTTACTATTTCTATATGTATAGCTCTACAAGTTAAGCACGTAAACAAGGCTCCATACCTTTTTTCTTTATGTCTACCTACAGTAACACATATGGGGCCAAAATAATCTAAACCGGTGAAAGTAAAAGGTCGTAAATGATGAGCTAAACGGGGGTACGGCAGGTTTCCCGTAGAGGGTTTGGCGGGCTTTGCCTTTTTTATTCTACAGTGTAAACAGCCCTTTACAACATTCTTTACAGACGGACGTAGTCTCGTTATCCAAAGACGCTGTCTTAACTCATTAACCGTTATCTCGGTTCCACCATGATGTAAACTTTCATGCACATATGCTATGTATAACTTTGTATATCTATGCTTACCCTCGAGTACAATTGGGTTTTTTATTTCTTCATTTACGTCTTGTACCGCTGTGATTCTCCCGCGCAAACGTAAAATACCTACGCTGTCTAGGTATGTACTTAATAGCGATAACGGGCTGTCAGCGGGCGCCGCTTTGTTATCCTTTATGGCGGCGATTTCTTTTGAGAAGTTTTCGGTTTGTGCGCCCTTGAACCATTGTTCTTCGGCGCGTAAAAGATAAGTAGCAGGTATAGGTATGTAGTTTACTGTTTTATTCCTTGTAATTTTTTGCGTAACTTTTTTAACGGGTTTGCTTTTGTGTATTCTTTTCCACGTTGGATCTTTTGATGCCTTCTTAGTATACTTATATTCGACAGTATGTTGACTTGGTCTACACAGGTCAATGAACTGAAGTACTCTTGCAGTTGTCCTTATCAGCCGTGTCCATTTGGAAAAACGTGTAATATTTGGGAGATGATCGTTTACTTTTGTTTCGTTTATTACATGACATTTGACGCGTTCTTCGCCCGTGTTCGTGGGGGCAGTGGCCCTTTTGACCTGTGGCCATTCATCTCTGCCTTTTCTAAGGAACTCGGGGCCGTTAAACCATCTGTGTTTTGAGTTAAAACGTTCCGGCGTGCTGCGTGTCGCATCGTCTGCTACATTATCTTTTGAGGGTAGCCACCTCCATTCATTTTTCTTGGTGCGCTCCTCGATTTCAGCGATACGATGCGCCACGAAAGTCTTGAATGTGCGTGGTTCGGCTTGAATCCAGGCCAGAACGGTGGTAGAGTCGCTCCAGTATGTTAGGTCATTCACCTCGTAGTCATGTTCTTGAACGACCGTCTGGGCTAGGCGCGCTCCTAATAGTGCAGCTTGCAGCTCTAGCCTAGGTATTGATACCGGTTTAAGTGGGGCTACCCTACTCTTGGCTGCCGCCAGGGTCACTTGTACGCTGCCGTCTGACCTTTCAGTTCGCCAGTATACCGCTGCGGAGTATGCCTCCTCGCTTGCGTCTACAAACGTATGTACTTCTCTGGCTGTGACGTCACCGTAATCGTAGCAACGTGGGATCAGTAGCGTTTCTATAGTACTTAGTGACTTCATCCATTCTTTCCATTTTGGTTGTAGCTCCTCGGGTAGTGGCTTGTCCCACTCCGTTTTGTACTTCCATGTGTCTTGAAGTATCCTTTTAGCCGGTATAGTGATAGGTGATATAAGTCCCAGTGGGTCGAATATAGACATAATTATGCTGAGCGCCTCCCGTTTGGTGGGTGGGCGTGTGTTGTTTAATAATACAATAGGTGTTTTGTTTTTGTTAATTTGAAATATAAAGCAGTCCTTCCTAGTATCCCATCGTAGTCCGAGGGCTTTCTCGGTGTCGTCGCCGCCTAATACTTTTATGTCTTGTGAAGGCGTGAAGTTATTGTTTAAAACATTTTTATTGTTTGATATCCAACCACATAAAACAAAGTTGGCTTTTTTATGAATGTAATCTACTTGCGTTGTTATTTTCTTGGCTTCCTCTTCGCTGGAAAAGCTCTGAAGATAATCATCCATATAATGGTTGTTTATTATTGCTGACGTCGCGGCTGGGTATCTATCGGCAAAGTCCCTAGCGTTGCGATCCTTTATGTATAGCGCTGTACATGGGGATGACGTCGCGCCAAATATAACAGACGTCATGCGATATTCACCAGGCTGTCCTTCTCGTTGATCGCCGCGCCATAAAAATCTCAACGCATCGCGATCTTCTTCCCTTATCTTTATCCTCATAAACATTTCTTTAATGTCTGCTGACACAGCTATTTTATTTTGACGGAAACGCATTAAAATACCGGGCAATGATTGTAATAGGTCCGGTCCTGATAGAAGTAGGTCGTTTAGACACAGACCCGCTGTCTTTGCTGCTGCATCGTGTACGAGTCGTGGCGGCTTATGTGGCTTGGCTGGGTTGACCACTGGGAAGTGAGGTAGGTACCAGGTTTTATTGGTCGTGCAGGTTTCGGGTGCCTTTTCTGCATAGCCTGAGTTGAATAGATTGTCAAGGCGTTGCAAGTACTGGGTCTTTAGGTTTTCGTCCTTATCTAGGCGTCGTTCTAGATTTTCTAGCCGTTTTAGGGCACCTAGGTAGTTGTTTGGTATTTTAGGTACCTCTTGTTTCCACAATAGTCCGGTCTCAAAGCTGCCATCGGGTAGTCGTCGACTCTTTTGTTCTAGGATGTCCAAGGCTCGCTGTTGCGGGTCATCTCTAGGTATCCTAGGTTCTATACCTAGTGATTCTAATTTGAAATAGTTTCTCATGGTTTCTTCTATTGGTTCAAGATTTTCTTTGATTTTAATGTGACCGCAAAACGTAGCTATAACTTTATTTACTGAGTACTGACATCCGTGCAATACCCATCCAAGTTTTGTGTACGATGCTACCGGTTGATCACGCGCACCTGTTCGTGTTTCTGTGGCCACTAACAAATGCCAGTTATCTTGGCCTATTAAAATCATTGGTCGCGCGTGTTCATAAACAAGAGTGCTATGAATGTCGTTTAAATGCTTACAATTATTTATGTCCTCAGTTTGTACAGTTTGCGCCATAATTTCAAGTCTAGTTACTGTGCGCGCCGCCTCTATCTTCTGTGGATCGTTATGGTTCTTGCCTTGTATGTGGAGGCTCACGATTCGGCTTTGCTCATGCTTGACCTCCGTGCCTATGCCTTGTATCCACATAGGACTGGCTGGCCCATCTGCACCTAGGATATCTGCTACTGACGCGTCTAACAAGGTGACTGTACTCCCATCGTCTAATAAGGCATATGTGTCTATGCATGTATGTGGTCCGCTTAATGTGACAGGTACTATTTTTAAATACGCGCGGCGATTCTGTGGCGAAGTTGTTGATACAGTTTCCCGTGCCGACGTAACGGTTTCGTGTGTGATAACGGGCGTCAACGCCGGCGGCGGCGTCGCGGTCGCTACGTTGTGTGTCGCCTCAACTTTACGCTCTTTATGCAACAGTTTGTGATGTTTCATGTTGCATTCTTTTATGTCACAAATAGGCGCTTTACACATAAACCTTCTATGTTTGTTTCGTAGGCATCTAAAGCACATGTTGGATTTTTTTGCTATATCCCATCGTGTATCTATGTCTAGCTGTTTATATTTACTGCAGTCTGGTAATTTGTGGCCGTGTTGCTCGCACGCCGGGCATTGCTCGTTTGATGTTTCCTTATTTACGTTGAACGTGCGCTCTACTCTGCGCCGTTGTCTTAAACCGCTGGAGTCGTCATTACCACGTTCTGGCTGTGCATACGCGCCACACTTATCTGCCTCTTCATTCATAAACATAGATAAGCGTTTTAACTCGGGAATATCTTCAACCTTACTATTAGCCGCGTAATCATACCATTTGTTTCTTAGTATTGGCGTTAACTTTTCTACGATACAACGCGACATTTCGGGGCTGTGTAAATATTGGATTTTTTTTAGTGCTTCTACCGTACCCACTGTGTTTGCTATACGGCTAGCGAAAATACATATCTCCCTTGGGTTATCGTTTAATTTAGGTAATAATTTTATATGATCTAACTCGGCCATAATCAAGGCCTCGGGCCTACCGAAACGTCTTTCTAGTGCGTCTAGAATAACCTGAGGGTCGGATTGACTAAATAATAGACAACCTACAGCTTCCTTTGCGGTGCCTCTGAGGCTCATCCTGATCCTAGCGACATTTTCTATACAGGAAAAATACGTGTGAGTCACAATACGCGGCCTTATAAGCTATCCACTCACCGGATTTTCCGTCGAAGATTGGTAGCTGCTGGACGTACCTGGGTGGCTCTCTCGAGCTGCGCGCGGCTTGAGCTAGGGCTGCGGCGAGTGTCCCTACGTCTATCATTTTATCACTCACATTCCCGCGTAACACTTCACTCGCGATATTGCCCTTGTTTGATTTCGCACACACACTTTCTTCGTAGTCATCTCGCAGCGGTTGAGCGCCTGTCGCGGCGCCGGTGTCCTTCGCTGCGTCCCTGCCTTTCCTCCCGCCGCTGACGTCGTGTGGTGCCGGTCGAGCCTCACCTCCGGGTGGCGGCGCCGGTTGCGCTAGCCACGTTCCAATCCTTACGGAGGCGAGGTCGTCCTCCATGTCGTCATCTTCACTCGAGTCAGCTTCGGCTCTGATGCGCTGCAGCTGTATTTCTTGCAGCTCTCGCTCTGCCGTCGCTTGCTTGACTTTCATTTCAGCCAGCCGTTCCCTGGCCTCCAGCTCTGCGAGGCGCTTCTTTCTCGAAGCTGTAGAACGGCGTGACCTGGTATCGCCGGGCTTGAGCGTACCATGTGTCTGCGTAGCGTCGGTGTTGGTAGTCGCCGTAGATCCGCTGCCTGTGTCCATCACAGCGACCGAGCTCGTGCTGGATTCTGGTGCAGGGTTGCTGGCACCCGGTCGCCCGGTCATGGACGGTTCTTGCTGGATCAGTTCTCTCCTAGAGTCTCCACTACGGCTGCGTGTTAACACCATCCTACTAGATCTTCAAGATTTGGCTTTCGAAGGACCAGAATGTGTAGCGTGTGGACTGTATGATTAAAATGCGCTAGTAGGATGAAACGACTTTATTTGTAGTTTTGTAAATTACAGTAGCGTGGAGAATTTTCGGTCGACTGCGGTCGCGTTGCTGGGGTCCGGGGTTTTTATTCACTGATCCGCGGGGAGCGGGAATCGGCCATATTATTTTGGCATCCACCAATGGCAACGCGTGGAGCGACCGAGCGGCGTGAACAAGTTTATACTTGTCGCCGGGCACGCGGCTCCGTCGCTTTACATCATAGGTACCTACTTGCTGTCGTGCACAGTTTCCAAACATGTCAACAAATATTTGTTTTTGGAAAACCAACTTTAATAGCCACACATAAAGTTCAGTTAGCGCCCATCTTCAAACATTTTTAGTACTTCTGACATCGACTTAACTAACACTAGCATAAAGTTGAATTTCGTTAAAGCGGAAATTACATGAATTGTTAAATAATAGACTCTACATTCACCGTAAGAATAGACAATCTAAAAACGTAACCCTCCTTCTGGAGCCATCGGGCGAAAATAACCAGATAGGGTTCCTTCCTCAATCAACTTGGATGTCGATTGAGAGCGACTGACGAAACACGAAGTTTGACGAGGGACATTAAGAAAATAGTTGTATTGTACCTTTGTATGTCTGTACAAGGGTCATTTTATCATCAATATTTCAAACTTTCACGCCATTTGCATTCCAGATGAGTACGACATGAATATGGAAAGAAATGCGTCGCCCAGTCAGACGTCAAACAATATGCAGAGACTTGACAAGTGAGTACACTAATAACGCGCGAATAAAAGTAGTTATCATCCATCTGCCTAGCCTTTTCCCAACTATGTTGGGGTCGGCTTCCAGTCTAACCGGATGCGGCTGAATACCAGTATTTTACATGGAGCGACTGCCTATCTGACCTCCACAACCCAGTAACTGGGTAATACGATACCCCTTGGTAAGACTGGTTGTCAGACTTTCGAGCTTCTGACGACCCGTAACGACTGTCAAAGATCCACGAATGACAGCCGGGACCAACGGCTTAACGTGCTTTTCGAGGCACGGAGGAGTCTCGGTATGTAAAGATTGTCACCCATCCACGGACCAACCCCGGAAAGCGTAGCTTAACCTGATGGATCGACCCGTGCGGCTGTTATTACTTAGCCACGAGCTCCTCCGCAATAAAAGTAGTTATCATATTGTACTAAATTATGACCTTTACTAACAGTAACCATTAATTCATTTATTCACTGACAGACAAGTCACCTCCTAAACCGCAGTGGTCTAGAAGCATGAAATTTTTCACAAGAGTATCCTCTTAATGGGTTATTGTATCACATAATGACCCCTTAAGATGCCCATGACCACCCTGTATAAAGAAAGTGAAGGATTTTGTAACATTGATTGAATTTTGTATGGAAGTTTTCCATTTTTGCCGATGGGAAAACCCCTCAGGCACATGTCTTCTTCGTTTATAAATTGGTGTTTAAAACAAGTTCAGTCACGGACTACAGCCACCTTCAAACTTTTCAGTTTTGCAGTTTCATACATTCACGAGATTACACGATTAAACACGAACTCAAATCGCAAGCTCGTAAACAAGATGACAAATAAATTACTTTTAATCGGAAATAGTCTTAACCATAGAGTTTGACTAATAAATTCTCAATGATAAAAATAAATACAATGTTGCATTAAGTTTATCCAATCTATTTGATACTGACCTCCTTTGAATCATAGCTCATTAACTCGATAATTCTGAAAACTTAACTGAAGACAGTGACAGTTGAAATCTAGATGTCAGAGACGTTACTTTCGAACGTGGATAGTTATTTTTCGTTCTGTTAGTTTTAACGAAGGTCTGGCAATTTGAGAACTTTATGCGAGCTACCCAAATGTCCTTTCTTTGGTATTGTTCGTCGAGTCGTTGAGCTCCTTAAGTTCTGAGTTGAGCTGCACTATTACTGACAAATGCTTGCACTGACTGGACAGGTCCACTTAAATCTGTGTGGTTCTTTCCTCAAAAGACCATTTCAGACTCATCTACATGGTCCTCATATGGCCTGTCCAAGATTATGTCTGGACTTTAAAGGAGACTGTAAGCGACGCGCTCTAAATTTCTTTAATAGTATTTAAACTAAAAATTAAGTAACATCTCTAGTTACTAGGCGGGATACGCTGACATGCTTGTCACACTGCGGCCCCCCCGCCAGTCTGCCACCGATCGTCTATAAATGCGCACGTCTCCGAATTCAACATTTTGCGCATGCGGCCATATTGTTATTTAGCTATAGACGCATTAAACAGTTTTAAAAGTTTTACCCGTGTTTTCGTTGTGACAACAATTAGTTTTCTGCAGAACCACCCGTAACATAGTGGTCCTTCGAGCGGATCTACAATGATCCACACTCCAGGTGTAAAAACACGGCGAGCAAAAATGCTACAGGAACAACGTGTTTCGCAACAGAATAAAGCTGCAGAAAACACTCAATCTGAGCAGCTCGGGCATATTGTGTCGCAACGTTTGTTTCCCGATGTGCCGGAAAGCAGCATAAAGTCGGAACCGCTGCCTCAAGTCGCAAAAACGGCGGTAAAATCTGTTGCGTCATCGTGCAAATCTACGCGAGAAAGCAAAAAGAAGCTGTTGCAGCTGGAAGCCGCTAAACAAAAAGCTGCTATTCGGATCGCGCTCATTAATCAAAGCCTGGATGCCCAATTGGCAGCACTCGACGACGAGGAAGAACAGTTGGAATACAGTTCACAACTTGATGAGAAGGAACTTCCTTGCAACGTGGAGGATTGGGTTATCCATCAAAGTAACCACAAGGAACCCCTACAGGAGCAGCAAACCCCCGAGAAAGGAATAATAACGGGCGAGCTGCATGCACGAGTACCGTCGCTATGCGCCGAGCACGTGGATGGCCGGCCGCGCGCCGCAGCGCCGCCGCCACCGCCGCCGCCCGGCGACTCCGTGACTGTGCTTAACAATACGGTTCATATGTTGGCTAGTGCTTTGAAGGATATTTCCACTAACTGTGCAAACAACGTGTCTCAAGCCAGTTTGCTCAGCCGCATGAGCACACCGAGAGATTTACCTGAATTTTCTGGTGATCAGTTGGATTGGCTTCAATTCAAACAATCTTACGACGAGTCGACGGCGTTGTGTAATTTCACACCAAAAGAAAACCTATGGAGGCTTCGAAAGTGCCTACGAGGGCAAGCGAAAGATGCAGTCGCTGCATTGTTCATAAGCGCCATGTCACCTGACAAAGTAATATCGACATTGGAGCTACGGTTTGGAAACCCCGACTGCATAATTTCCAGAATAATTCAAGACAATCATAAAGATATCGTCGCGTTTTCTGTGAAAGTGCAAAATGTAGTGGAAGCAGTACGAGCAGTTGGACGCAAGGAGTACCTACACGGTGTCAATATTGTCTCGATGATTCTGTCCAAGCTCCCAGCAGTGCTTATCTCTAAGTGGTCCGACTACAGCTATAAAATGATCATCGAAGGAAGTAAACCAAGGTTGGTGATTTTATCAGATTTTTTGTATGAAGAAGCTGTAAAGATGTCCACCACTGCAAGTATTTTTACTACATTTCGAAGTGATCAGCCTCTGAAAAATAAGTCAAGTACGTGCACACGCACACAGACCGTGCTTGTTCAAGACGAAGAACGTAACGCTAATTGTTTGTTTTGCCGCGCAGCGGTACATAATCTCAGCGACTGCAAACAGTTTAAAAAAGCACTACGTAAAGTACGGTGGCAACATGTTAAAAAGCACGGCCTGTGCTACAAGTGCTTAGTGTCGAAACACGACAGAAAGACGTGTTCAGCACCCGTGTGCGACAAGGACGGCTGTAAAGAGGAACATCATCGTCTCCTGCATTTTACGAGTAAGCAACAACGTGAGCGCACCAGCGCTGATAACAACAATGCGTCAGCTACGAGTGCTACGACGTCAGCTGACCTGCAACGAGCCGAGCCTACCGCGTCGTCAGAAACAACAGCTTACATTAACGCGACTGACAATAAAGTGTTGTTAAAAGTGATACCTATTCGAGTGCACGGACCTAACGGAATCGAACACGCGACCGCGCTACTCGATGACGGCTCAAGTGTGTCGCTCGTAAGCGCGGGCCTCGCCGAGCGCGTCGGGCTGCGCGGCAAGCGCGAGAAGCTGTCAGTGCGCGGAGCGTGGAATGACGCGATGATATGCGAGTCTACGATTGTGAATATGAACATTGCTGGTTATGATAATAGATTACATAATAATATAAGAATGCGGTGCGTTAAAGAATTAAGTTTGCCTATTCAAAAGTTATCTGTTATAGATTGCAATAAGTATTCTCACCTAAAGAGTATTAAAGATAAATTGTGTACCTCAGATTTAAAACCTGATATATTAATAGGTCAAGATAATTATGACTTAATTGTACCTTTAAAAATAAAGTTAGGTAGTGTAAATGAGCCGTCCGCTACACTTACCCCCCTAGGTTGGTGTGTACATGGAAAGGTGCGCGTGGCGCGGAGTGGCGCCGCCGCCCGGGCCGCCGCCGGCACTCGGTCCGCCTGCGCTGAGGCCGCCCTGACCATCACGGAGAATGAAGAGGTAAGTGACAGTTCATCGCATGATAGTCTACTTCAAGAAATCCATGATGAGGTTCGACGTTCCTTTGCATTGGATGCCATGGGTGTGTCCGGTAAGCCGCGCCAGAATGTTGACGATTTGCGCGCCATCGATCAGCTTGAGCGATCAGCGGTGCTCGTTGACGGACGCTGGCATGTAAGCTTACCTTGGAAGGAGTCAGGCCGCACTATGCCGGACTCGTACCCTAACGCACGAAGAAGGTTGAAAGGTATTGAAAGAAAAATGGGAAAGGATACAGGGTTTGCTAAACGGTATGAGGAACGCGTTCGTCATTTGTTAGAAAATGATTACGCGCGGGAACTCGTGGTAAATGACGTCACATCGAATACGCGGTACCTATCTCATTTCGGTGTTGACAACCCAAACAAAGGCAAGCTCCGGCTGGTCTTCGACGCTGCAGGTAAGGTAGATGGTTCCTGCCTTAATGACTATTTACTCACAGGACCTGATCTCTTGTCATCACTGCTTGGTATAATGCTGCGCTTCAGGGAAAATAAAGTCGCAGTAACAGGTGACATAAAGGACATGTTCCTGAGGGTTAAAATTCACGCCGAGGATCAGCACGCACTAAGGTTTCTGTGGAGAAGCAGCCCTTCAGAAAACATCAAAACGTATGTCATGACATCTTTAATTTTTGGAGCTAATTGTTCACCATTTGTAGCTCAATTCATTAAGAACAAGAACGCTCGCCGCTATGAGTCATCCTTGCCGTCCGCAGTTGATGCTATTTACCATTCACATTATATGGATGATTATATAGATAGTTTGCCGGATGAAAGTACTGCTATTGATATGGTGAGAAATGTTACTGAAATTCACAGGGCCGGTGGGTTTGAAATCAGAAACTGGACGAGCAACAGCGTCGCGGTTTTAAACAGCATGCCAAAGGAGACTTTAGGTTCTGCCGCAGTAAAGTTCAAAGTCGGTCAGCAATATGGAGGTGAGCGAACACTGGGACTTATTTGGTTTCCTGCAGATGATTTTA
This sequence comes from Lithophane semibrunnea, assembly GCA_947363905.1. Taxonomy (NCBI): domain Eukaryota; kingdom Metazoa; phylum Arthropoda; class Insecta; order Lepidoptera; family Noctuidae; genus Lithophane; species Lithophane semibrunnea. The sequence continues at coordinate 978,647 of OX376199.1, read as the reverse complement.
TTTTATTTTATTTTTTATTTTATTTATTAGGGACAAAAAAACAGTTACATGTTAAAGTGATACAATAATGATCTTAAAATAAATAAGTAAACATATAACCCACGCTATTGTCCACGGATTGATAAATAAGTAAGAAACGGAAAAATATTTACAATTTAGTGATTAAAGATTAAAATTGAAGAATGCAATTGTAAATTTAGATTTTAGTTTAAAATTTTGATAGTAATATTTTTATAACGTGATTTTTAAATTTTTTATTAGAAAGAGAGAAAATGTCTGTGTCCATGAAGTGTGTGTTATAAGTTTCCACAAGACGACGAAGAGGAACTCGTGCCCCGGCATTAGTCTTACAAGAGTTCACGTGAAATAATCGCGGCACGCGAGTCCCCCGTCGGATAACAGTTCTGGGAACCGTATAACATATTTTATTTGTAATGTCGATACAGTCAAATCTATTGTGGCACAAACTATGCAGCATCATTACATCTAAAAATAATCGTCTGGATTCAAGACTTAGAATTTTATACTTTTGTAGTAAATTTGCATAGGGAATCTTCGAGTGATAACATTTGTAGTTCATGCCACGTAGAAACTTTTTCTGAACCATTTCCAATTTGTTATTATACTTAAGGTAGTATGGATTCCAGATAGGAATGGCGTATTCTAGCTGAGATCGTATTAAACATTTGTATAACATCAAAAAGGTAGAGGGTCGCACAAAGTCCCTTGAGGATCTCATGACGAAACCATACATTTGAAACGCTTTATTGACTATACTATCAATGTGCAAGTCGAAGTGCAAACATGAGTCCATTACAACACCGAGGTCGCGAACAGAATTTACTACATTTAGGTGTTGATTATCTAATGAATATCTGAAACAGATTTTATTTTTATTCTTGGTGAACGATATACTGTGACATTTGGGAAGACTAAGAAAGAGTTTATTGTCTATACAGTAGGCATTAAGTTTAGTAAGGTCATCTTGGAGGAGTAGGCAGTCCTGGATGTTTTTGCAGGTTTTATATATTTTTATGTCATCAGCATACATTAAGAACTGAGTATTAACAAAACATTTTTTTATATCGTTAATGTATATGATGAAAAGAAAAGGTCCCAAAATGGATCCTTGAGGGACGCCCGATTTTACAGTAATAGTTATAGATTCATGACCATTAATAACTACTTTTTGAGTTCTGTTAAAAATATATGAGACAAACCAACGAAGTAAGTTCCCTCGAATTCCGTTAAAGGCAAGCTTTTCCAGAAGAATTGTATGATCCACCTTGTCAAAAGCCTTCCGAAAATCAGTGTACACGGCATCGACTTGGACTCAGCGATCCATGTTTTCAAATAGAAAATTAGTAAATACCATTAGATTAGTCGTTGTCAAACGTCGTTTAACAAAGCCATGCTGTTCGGGTATAATAAGCCGACGAAATTGAGGATATAAAGCACCGTGTACAAGCTTTTCAAAAACCTTCGACAAGGTGGAGAGAATTGAAATGGGACGGTAGTTCTCCACGCTGTCTCTGTCTCCATTTTTATAAATAGGTGTAATAAATGCTCGTTTCCATACAGTCGGAAAAATACCCTCGCGTAAACATTTATTGAAAATTGAACAAAGGACAACGTGAATGCTATCAGCAGTTTTTATGAAAAAGGAGGGTGGCAACCCATCGGGGCCAGCTCCCTTCGATGGGTCAAGTGATTTAAGTGTCCTAAGTGTAACATCTTTAGATAAATTGATATCGCATATACATGTAGAATTATCCTCGTAGTTGTTCGAATGTTGCCATGTCTCTGGGTCGAAAGTGGATGGCTCATAAACAGAGGCAAAGAAGGTTGAAAACAGGTTGCATATATCTGTAGGGTTGTCAGAAGAAGTATCTTTGAGGTGCATGTTGGCTGGGAAGCTAGCCTTGCTCTTTTTATTCGAAATGTAACTCCAAAAATACTTAACATTCTTCGGAATACTCTCTTCGACCGAATTAATATAATTAATAAAACAAGTGTCACACTCCTTGTGAAATAGTTTACGATAGCCAGAAAAGTGTTCATAGTCGGACAGGTTACGATACTTTTTCCACTTAGCCCATGCACGTTCTTTATTTTTAAAGATGCGGATTAAAGATGGTGAAAACCAGACAGGAAATTGTGAATTTTTAATTCGATGATATGCTTGGGTTTGACGTGTCACTAAAGCGCATCCCAAAAGATATCACTCAGGGAAACGAACGACCCACAAAAAGGATTATGCTACGGGTTATTATGTCTATTTTTGATGTCTTAGGATTTCTAGCCCCCTTCACTATTCAGGGTAAAATCCTGCTTCAGGATACCTGGCGCCTGAATATTGGATGGGACGATAATGTTCCTGATAACATTTACGAAAGGTGGGTGAAATGGATTGACCTAATTAACGTTATCAGCACACTTCGCATTCCAAGGTACCATGCGATGCCTGCATGCGCTACGAAGGTAGCGTGTGCGAGCGAGATGGAAGCCACTCCCACGCCGCCGCCACAAGCTCGGCTCGCATCTTACAGTGCTACGCCATGTGCTACGGGCTACGAAAGCGTAGCGGCCGATAGCAGTGCTACGAGTTTGGCTACAAGCGAGTCTGTTTATAGCAACTTACATCTTCACGTATTTAGTGACGCATCCACTAAAGCGCTGTGTACGGTAGCATATTGGCGCTGGGAAACGCAAGGTAAAATACATGTTTCCTTTATTGCGAGTAAATGCAGAGTGGTACCTGTGAAACCTATGACGGTACCTAGATATGAGCTTCAAGCGGCATTGTTAGCAGCAAGGCTAGCTAACACTATTGGTAAGGAACATAGATTAACTCCAGTACGTCGATTCTTTTGGTGCGACTCCACTACGGTTCTCCATTGGATTCGTAACAATACACGTACCTATAAAGCGTTCGAAGCGAACCGTCTTGGGGAGATCGATGAATTGACACGTATTGACGAATGGAGATACGTTCCAACGAAGCTAAATGTAGCTGACTTAGCTACAAGGGAAACTTTCAATCCTACTTTGTATTCTGAGTGGCTAGTCGGTCCGACTTTCCTGTGCCTTGATGACGCGTCATGGCCCAGGGATGTCATCCAGCCGGAAACGCACGCGGCATGCGAAGAGGTAACAGCTGTTGTTCAGGAACACTCAGCTTATTCACCGGTTCCAGATCCGGTACGATTTTCTTCTTGGCTGCGCCTTCTAAGAGCGTCAGCCGCTGTTTTCAAATTTGTTGACAGGTTAAAAGGTCTTCCTGGCAGCGGCTATAGTGTGCACATGATGGAGCGTGCAGAGCGGCAGCTATTGAAACACGCACAAGGGGAGTCGTTTGCTGAGGATTTAGCTGCGATAAGCAATGGTAAGGCGTTGTCTAAAAATAGTCGGTTACTTACACTCTCACCGTTTTTAGACGAGTATGGCTTGCTTCGCGTGGGCGGTCGGATCGATGCTGCTGCAGATGTCGCCATGGAGGTAAAGAGGCCTGTAATATTGGATGGCCGGCACCCTGTGGCTCGGCTGATTGTACGGCACTACCACGTGAAGGCAGCTCATGGAAATCAGGAAACAGTAGTCAACCTGCTGAGGGAAAAATATTGGTTAGTGAAACTTAGACCTACCGTGAAGACTGTAGTGTCGCAATGTATGCTGTGCCGCATCAAAAAGTGCAGGCCGCTAGTTCCTCGCATGGGTGACTTACCTCAGGCTCGTGTGGCACATCATCAGCGACCCTTCTCACACTGTTGTCTGGACTTGTTTGGACCGATGGAGGTGACAGTCGGCAGACGGAAGGAAAAAAGGTATGGTGTTCTTTTTACCTGCTTAACGTTGCGTGCTATTCACGTTGAGACTGTCGCTTCTCTCACGACGGACTCGTTGATCATGGCACTGCGTCGGATGGCAGCGAGACGTGGCTGGCCACGTCACCTGTACTCCGACAATGGTACAAATCTAAAAGGTGCTGAAAAGGAACTCCAACGGTCCATGCAGGACCTGGATCAAGAGATACTGAAAGACGTGGGTGTCAACAATGGGATGGAATGGACTTTCATCCCTCCAGCCAGCCCCCATTGGGGTGGGGCATGGGAGCGATTGATTCGCAGCGTCAAGTCGTCGCTCAAAGTTGTTTTGCTCGAGCAGGCACCAAGAGACGAAGTGTTGAGCACACTTCTAGCAGAAGTTGAAAATATGGTGAACAGTCGTCCCTTGATGCACGTTTCGGTAGACCCGGAGGGCGTAGAATCCCTCACCCCCAACCACTTCTTGCTGGGTACGTCGTCGAACTTACCTGTAGTTGGAGCGTTTGACAGTTCTGACCTGTACTTACGCAGACACTGGCGTACAAGTCAACGATTGGCCGACATGTTCTGGCACAGGTGGGTAAAGGAGATTTTACCTGACCTTCTACCTAGGCGAAAGTGGAATACGGAGCAGCCACCACTTCGAGTGGGCGACCTCGTATTGGTGGTGGACCCAAACTCAGCCCGCAACTCGTGGCCAAAGGGACTCATCACTGAGGTGTTCCCAGGTAAGGATGGTCGTATCAGACTCGTAGAAGTGAAGGTGGGCTCCCGGACCTGGCGCCGCTCCGCGGCACGCGTCGCTCCTATCACTCTGGTTGATGAGTGCTATGAAAGCACTAGGGTGGGGAATGTAAGCGACGCGCTCTAAATTTCTTTAATAGTATTTAAACTAAAAATTAAGTAACATCTCTAGTTACTAGGCGGGATACGCTGACATGCTTGTCACACTGCGGCCCCCCCGCCAGTCTGCCACCGATCGTCTATAAATGCGCACGTCTCCGAATTCAACATTTTGCGCATGCGGCCATATTGTTATTTAGCTATAGACGCATTAAACAGTTTTAAAAGTTTTACCCGTGTTTTCGTTGTGACAACAATTAGTTTTCTGCAGAACCAGTAACAGGAGACCTCTGAGTTTGTTTCGGCCTTTCTTCTCAGAGTAGTCAGATAGGAAACGCCGACCTCATCTAGCTTATTTATACAACTTTTTAATATGACGTGTAAAAGTGATTCCAATATCCTATTTCCAGAATAAACAATTTCTTGTAGAAATGACTTATTTCTCCGTACGCTAACGTTACTATCGCAACAGACACCTAGCAACGATTGTTTATCGTTGCTAGGTTACTGTTGCTAGACCTGCAATTGGTTGACTTTGGTTGTCACTCTGCTGTCAAGTTTGTAGTTCTGCCTCTCAGGTTAGCCAACCGGCAAAGATATTTTTTTTTTTTCCCTTTATAAAATATCACGGTTGGTAATACTTTATTCACATTACAATCTAGCCTATTAGCTAATAAGTAATTTAAATATAACTTAAACGGCAAAGATATGAAATATAATTTTCTTCTTCTAATATGAAAACATATGACTTTGCGTGTCGGGAACCGAATAAACCCGATTTGCATTAAACGGCTAAAATACGAACAGTGCCAGGTGGCTCATCAATTAAAGTCCGTGACTCTACATAATATTCCTTGACACTTTTATAATTAATTGTAGACTGTTTCATCGCACTGTGACGGGCGTGTTCAACTCTATAAAGACAGCCGTAGGGGCCGAGGGTGAAGAGCCCGTACCACGCACTTTACACGACTGGACCTATGTGTGCACCTCTATCGACCTTAATGTAAGTAAGACCATATAATAGTACAGAAGGCACACCCCGCATTTTAGATATGAAGGTACAAGTATGCAGCGGGCTCGTCTTGTCGGGCCAATTCAGTGAGCGTAGAAGATACAAGAGTTACGCGATAGAAAGAGAGGTAATTTCTAGATGAATATAACTGTAGGTAATTAGCGCTGTGCGACCTAAATCGCACTTTATTGTGTTGTAGCAAGAGTTGCTTTATATTTAAATGAATCTTCTGTATTATTCTGTGGTAAAACTGTATTCTTAACATCAGAAAATGGACATTCACTAAAGACATTGTATCAGTATCTATGGAGTTTCTTGCTTATTTCTTCTCCATACGAAACTACATTTTGGAAGAGGCCTTTAGAATAGAACTGCCATCAATGCTGAAACAACGACCGGGACATTTGGAATAGAAATAGGATAATTAAACAACTCGGACGAATATTCAGTGGACCGTGATGATGGAGGCAATATGCACATTTTGCGAGACCCTAAGTGATTTTTTTTTCGGAGAGGACGTGTTTTGTTTTTGAGATTTTATCTTTTTTGGCCCTCCCCGCAGGTAGGCGGCGCGGTGTCGCGCCTGGTGTGCTCGCGGCGCGCATGCGCGCACGTGGAGGCGGCGCAGGACTCGCTGGCGCAGCTGGCGCGCGGCGCGCCGGCGCGGGCGCACTCGCCCGACGACTTCGGTGAGTGTTGTTACCCCGCGCCGCAGTGCCAATATTTTGTAACAATATTTTGATTTAAAAGAGTGTCCACGGAGTTTTTTTGCCCGTTTTTCGCCATAGGAACCAACTATACGCTTTGTAATGGGCATGAAATGAGGCATGGGCATTGAAATACATGTTTTGAATTTATCGCTACAATAAGGCTGTTGTTGGGTTGCTGTCAGAGGCAATTTAACTGTAGAAGGACTGTAGTGTGAATATTGTCGCAGAGGAGTGGTGCAACCAGTGCGGCGCGGGCTGGTGCGGCACGAGCGCGCTCGCGAGCGCGGCCGGCCTCGCGCGCGCGCACGTCGCGCACCGCCTCGCCACGCTACTGCTGGCAGGTACACTAGCACTATATAGCGCGGCCGGCCTCGCGCGCGCGCACGTCGCGCACCGCCTCGCGCGCGCGCACGTCGCGCACCGCCTCGCCACGCTACTGCTGGCAGGTACACTAGCACTATATAGCGCGGCCGGCCTCGCGCGCGCGCACGTCGCGCACCGCCTCGCCACGCTACTGCTGGCAGGTACACTAGCACTATATAGCGCGGCCGGCCTCGCGCGCGCGCACGTCGCGCACCGCCTCGCGCGCGCGCACGTCGCGCACCGCCTCGCCACGCTACTGCTGGCAGGTACACTAGCACTATAAAGCGCGGCCGGCCTCGCGCGCGCGCACGTCGCGCACCGCCTTGCGCGCGCGCACGTCGCGCACCGCCTCGCCACGCTACTGCTGGCAGGTACACTAGCACTATAAAGCGCGGCCGGCCTCGCGCGCGCGCACGTCGCGCTCCGCCTCGCCACGCTACTGCTGGCAGGTACACTAGCACTATATAGCGCGGCCGGCCTCGCGCGCGCGCACGTCGCGCACCGCCTCGCCACGCTACTGCTGGCAGGTACACTAGCACTATATAGCGCGGCCGGCCTCGCGCGCGCGCACGTCGCGCACCGCCTCGCGCGCGCGCACGTCGCGCACCGCCTCGCCACGCTACTGCTGGCAGGTACACTAGCACTATATAGCGCGGCCGGCCTCGCGCGCGCGCACGGCGCGCACCGCCTCGCCACGCTACTGCTGGCAGGTAAACTAGCACTATATAGCGCGGCCGGCCTCGCGCGCGCGCACGTCGCGCACCGCCTCGCGCGCGCGCACGTCGCGCACCGCCTCGCCACGCTACTGCTGGCAGGTACACTAGCACTATATAGCGCGGCCGGCCTCGCACGCGCGCACGTCGCGCACCGCCTCGCGCGCGCGCACGTCGCGCACCGCCTCGCGCGCGCGCACGTCGCGCACCGCCTCGCCACGCTACTGCTGGCAGGTACACTAGCACTATATAGCGCGGCCGGCCTCGCGCGCGCGCACGTCGCGCACCGCCTCGCCACGCTACTGCTGGCAGGTACACTAGCACTATATAGCGCGGCCGGCCTCGCGCGCGCGCACGTCGCGCACCGCCTCGCCACGCTACTGCTGGCAGGTACACTAGCACTATATAGCGCGGCCGGCCTCGCGCGCGCGCACGTCGCGCACCGCCTCGCCACGCTACTGCTGGCAGGTACACTAGCACTATATAGCGCGGCCGGCCTCGTGCGCGCGCACGTCGCGCACCGCCTCGCGCGCGCGCACGTCGCGCACCGCCTCGCCACGCTACTGCTGGCAGGCACACTAGCATTATAATACCAGCATATTATTGCCCCACTGTAAGGCAACGGCCTCGTCTCATTCAAAGAAGGCATGAGCATGAAGGATCAAAGACAAATCGAGGATCAAGGGCAAATCGTTTCATTTATTTTAATAGCCTTATCAATACAATAATTTCATGAAATAGTCATTTATTAGACCAATTTGAACTTAGAGAGTTGTGCTGGTGAATTTAAAAGTAAGTTCCACATTCACCTACAGACCTGGCCGAGTCCCTGCTGGACGCGTGGCTATCAGACCTGGCCGCGTGGCTGCGGAGTCAAGTCTTCGCGGTGTTCGAACAACTAGCGGAGAAGGACACTGGCTTCTTTGAGCCCAAGGGTCAGCTGAGAGAGCTCAACGTGGAGGAAACTTGTGCTGCCGTGGTAGAGAATACTCCAGGTAATAACACTACAACTTACGGTCAGTTTCTTCATTAAAAATAACAGCAAAAGTAACAGTCAACTGTTCTTCCGCGCTGGATTTACAACCCTCGCCTCAGTGCCGAGGATTGAAAATACAACAGTGCAAAAGAACAGTTGACTGTTACTTTTGACATGGGGTCGGCAAATTTTGGCTTTAGTAATATTAGTAAAAATCAAAACATCTTTGTTTAATGCTGATTTATGTATTTACACTCATAAATCTCGTATTTTCAACAAAAAACTTAAATTAAGCCTTTTACTTCAATTCGAATCCTTAGAATGATAAAGTAGCTATCTGTTAATCATTTGGTTGAGAGCTCTTTGCAATAGATGGCGTTTTACTAAAGTGATGACAGGTCACTTTAAACTTGAAACGTTTAATCGTTTCATTAAGGAAAATCAAACAATTTTTTTTTTAAATCTAGTACTTTACGTAGAAATATAAGAATTGAACACCTAGGAAGAAAAAAACGTAAAAAAAGGAACATAAAATCTAGGAGTCTTGCCTTATAACTAGGCAAGACTCCTAAATGGCGTTTTAAAACTACGGTCTCTGGCAATTAGTGAGTCGATGATGCTGCCATCTGTTAAAAAAATGGGGAAGAAAAATAGCCAGCTCGATAGCCAGACTTGACTAGGTGGTGTCATTTCTTTGTATGGGATTGGGTATCTGTACGTAGTATTATAATATCTGTGCTTTTGATGAAGAAACTGGCCGTATGTTTTCTATACTTCTCTAGTCAAAGTCAAATCTTTATTTCAAGTGAGCCATTAAAAGTCGCTTTTGAATGTCAAAATTTACAAGAAAATGGAACTGATTGTAGGTGCCTTTTCCTAAAAGTAGTTCCCTATTGTGTAGAATGTGTAAGAAACCTGTCTTCCAGAAGATGAACCTTTCAAAACCAATCAACTCTCACCACGCTATATTATATGTAAGCGGGCACGCCCTTTGTACCTAGAGGCTTTTATTTAGATATTAATTTATGTTTTTAATTTTACTTTTATTTCTGCTTGAGTATATATATTTCTTTTTTTTTGGTTGGTATATTGGCGTGTGCTAGCTGACTTATGGCTAATAATTCAATTTATGTTATACGTTGCGTAATGTAAATGATTTTGCATACTTTTATAATTTTTTGTTAACTGAACAGACAGCTGTGCTGCTGGGGAGTTTGTTGCGCCACTTCTTCTTCCCAGCTAAAGCACTAAGAAGTGGTGAAGGGTGGGCGTTTTTGGGGGACTGTCTTATGTAATTTTGACGGTCGAAAAGTGCTGATTCTCAGCCTAGTTTGAATAAATGACTTTTGATTTTGATTTTATCACTTCAGCGCTTCTGTACGCGTTCGGCGAGGAGACCGTGACGCAGTCGGCGAGGCTGCTGGTGTCCAGCTTCGCGCACAAGGAAGTCAACACGGACGTCATGTTCAGGGTGCTGGACCTGCTCGCCGGACACTTCAAGAAATCTGCGGGCTTCAGGAACCCTTCTTTTGATAATAATTAATAATGGGAAATATTTTTTATCTTTCTAAACTTATCGACATTCTAAATGATGTACCTACGCGTTTTCAAATTAATGAACCTCTAAAAATCCAACTTGGTCGCAGTTATCTGGGTATTTAGTATTTTTAGGACAGGATGTTGTAGCGCAGCCTGGGAGAGACCTATGCCCAGCAGTGGACTGCGATAGGCTGAGTTGATTAAGGACCCCAAAATAGGAATTGTTAGAGGTCCACAAACAGAGGCGCATTCATTATATTAGAGTGATCAATTATTTAACATTCGATTAAATACATGCCATTAATAATTCCAACAAGATAGTCTGAACTGCCTCCTGCCAGGAGCATGAAGTCCTGGGTTCGATTTCACGGTCGGGCAAAGTTTGATTGGGTTCTTCCATCAGGAATATCTCAGTAGCAGCCCGGAGTCTGGATTTGTGCCCGGTTGATGGCAATAGGCTTGCTCTCTATTACTTGGGACTCAAACATATCTGGCGAGTTGTGGGTGTACTATAGGTACACCTCTGCCCAACCCTTCGGGGAATACAGGCGTGATGTTATAGGAGTATGAGGGGGTGTAAAGTTCACTCATCCTCTATAGAAAAGGGAGGATCCTCCAACCAGACGGGTGTCGTGTCTGGCGGGCAACTGCCCAACCGTTGATGTTGGATTCTTGTATATAAATGTCCATCGCGCGGTAAACTCTAATTGCGCGATGCAGGATTTATGTGACGTCAGGATTTTTGTGTGACGTCAGGTCTTTGATGCGTAGTTCGTATGTGGCGATGTAGAGGCCGCCACAATGTTATATTATGTATGATATGTTAGTTTGATCTTTAATTTGTAATATTTTGTTCTAGTCTTACTTCAGATCTGGTGTTTAAGCGTTGAGATTACAATTTAATCGTGATTTTATTATTAAAAGTTATATTTAATGTATTTTATGAAACATTCCATGTTTACATAGCCGTAGAGAATACCAAATAAATAAATATTATTTACGAAAAATGTGGAATATTTTCTGGAAATACATCATTCCTTTTCCAACCTAAACGCGGCCGAAGCCGCGGGCAAAGCCTGTCCGTCTGTGTGACCGCGTTGTTCTTCTCAATTACGCAACGAATTTTGATGCGGTTTAACCATCATTAAGATAATTTATTCGGGAAAGTTTATGTGTGTACAGTCACAAGCACTAATATGTATACACCTAGCAACTTTTAAATGTGATTTTCTCATAATCTAATGATTGTAATTATAAGTTATTACAAACATAGTATTTTGGAACCCCTGTAATCATTATTTTACGAGAAAATTGCTATTGAATTTTGTTGAGTGTATACATATTTTTGCTCGTGACTGTACATCAATATTAAACTAAGGTACATTATCTATCTATACATATAATAAAATCGTAAACGGTCCGTGTCTGTACATTAAAGATTTTTGCAAAAAAAGTACTGGAAGCCGCGAGAAATAATTAATAGAAAGTAAAAAAACATTTTTTGACATTTTTGTCTGTTTGTTTGTTCGTTTGTGAGCGCATTACGTAAAAGCCACTCATTGGATTCCAAATTGAATTACTGAACAATAAGAAGCTTTATTGTGAGTAACATTTAGTCATTATTTCATCAAAATCGACCTGCAGAATCAAAAGATATATGGATTTAACACTTATGATTTTTTTTTAATCCTTTTTTTTTAATCCACCGGAAAAGTCGGAATAACACCCGGGCGCCGCCGGGCACGAACAGCTAGTATATAATAATAAATATTAATGTTTTGCCAAGTTATAAAAACCTAGTGAAGCAGGTTTAAAAATAAAAATCAGGTATCCAAAAACCATCCTTTATTATTTAATTTCTAGAAAAATATTAAATATCACAGAGATTGCATATTTGTTATATTTATAAGACAACGTACGGACAGCAACACAAAGTGACTGTATTGCTGTCTGTACAATAATATTAAATTAGTTTTGTTAATCATTACATTTAGTGATGTAGAGTCAGCATAAGAAACCAATGCAATATTTTTTTTATGCTGCGACTTACTCGTAAATGGATGATTTTCAGTACAAAAAGCAATTTGTTTTAATATGCTGACTGTACATGTTTTAATCTATTATCTTACAAGTCACACTTATGTTGATACGGAAAAAATATTTAATTCGTAAAAATGTGCTCTCATATACATAGAATACGAAATGTCGGCATAACATCTGCTTTGACCTTCTACAATAATGCAAGTCCTTACATAAAACAAATAGTATACATTATTTACCTACAAGCTTACTCAATATTACACTGACCACCTCACTAACCTAAATAAGGGCCATTTTACAAACTTTAATAACACATCGCATTTCCTAAAACATTATTTCGTATGTCTTTGTGATCGATTATGTGTCAATTTTTAAACACAATGGTAACTTGGTCCATTCGATATTTCGACAAATCAAAAATTATCCTATCCTTTTGGCTAAAAAAACAATCTAGGGTCAAGTCTAATAAAATGTTTACACATCAAGGAATAATAGACAAAAGTAAAAATAAGAGCAAGCTTTTCTGCAAGCGTATTCAAATATTCAACACAATTATTTTTACTTTTCTTCGAACGTATTCAACATAATTATTTCTGCAAGTATTCAAGATAATTCTTTGTCAAAATTCTTGTAATTTTGGTAAACGCGTGCGTGTATGAGCAAAGGCCCTAGTGTGAGTTTCTTTTAACTTACTCGACTTTATGTATCGACCGCGTTCGGCGCTCCGATTGGCCCTTCACTGACCTTCACTGGTGAAGGGCCAATCGGCACGTCGAACGCGGTCGATGCGTAGTCGAGATGGTTAAAAGGAACACACTAGGGTCTCAGATGTATGAACGTATACGGGGCAAAAGGAGTATGTAGTAGTTTCTGCCTACCCCCATGGGAAGGAGTGAGTTTCTGTATGTATGAAACACTACATCTAATATGAAATTCGACAGTAGATTTTCTGATGAGGTTTTCAGAAATTGGGAGCTATGTTATATATTTTTTGTTCTAAATATTTACAAAATCTAAGTACGGGTTAATTGCTCTAAATAATGGCAACGGAAGTGCAGGGAGATTAACGTTTTGTTCGCGTGACGCGTATCAATTGAATTGTAAAGTTGAAATATTAGAAAAATCTGAAGAAAGAGTATCATTTTGATTTGTTTATTTAAGTCATGATTATGATATCCAACCGAATGTTTTATTTTAAAAAAAAAAACATGCGCGGTCAGGGGCACAGTCAAGAACGAAGTTCCGTAAGGATCATTTTCAAAAATGATAACTGAGTTCAGTGTAGTCTGCTCGATACTCGCGCACACACACACACACACACACACACACACACACACACACACACACACACACACACACACACACACACACACACACACTCGTAAATAATAAAGAGACAGAAAGAGAGAAAGTCAGAAAGTCGCATGGAGGGGGCACAACGCTTTTGCCTTACGTGACGATGTCTACCACTCAACTTCTACCGCAAGCCACGTTAAGGAACTTTATTCCAAAAAACTTAATAAATCGTAAATATTTAATATTGGTACATCAACAAGAGAGCACCGCAATCATTTCGTCATTAGAGCTGGGGGCTTAAAACAGTCACTTTTCCAGAATCATAATATGAAAATATTATGTAATCATCGTAAAATGTCACTCACTGACAATTCTGCGTGTAATTCGATTATCATAATACGAAAAAAAATCATGTTTGACAGTTTTCTATGGAGATTCGTAAAAAGGGCTACAAATTATGAATTGCTCATAAGTCAAATTAAAGGAATTGCTACTGACAGCAGGGATTCAGTAAATGAACTGCTTTTAGAGGAATTGCTAATGTGGCCGGTTTAAGCCCCCTGAACTACCCGTACATACTAGTTTAGCTAACTTTGAGCAATTAATACAGAGCTTCATAAATTATAGATCGTATCATATTCTAGTTTGATTCGAGATTCAAAGGTCCTCCATCTTTTAAATGTTCAACGCATTTTTGGAATCCTTGTAGCGCTCTATTTCTGGCTAAGTAACGTGAAGTACATAATAGTGTAGTGAGTTAAGCGCTGGTTTCCTACGACAGCGGTGGCCGCCACATAATGGTCACGGACGTCATGAAATTGATGGCAGCGAAGTTTGACTTTATTGCGCCAAAAACCGCTCTCTAGAAAAACACACCAACTTACTTTCATAAATAACATTTCAGTGACGCCATTCGACGGTAAATTGCGGACGCTATGTGTCGTTCACGGCAGTCTTAGGAAACCATCTTTAGTAGTTATAGTGCGGTGACGACGGCGAGATCTTCATTCTGTCTAATAGTTTCTGTTGAAGGAAGGGGTTCCACATCCACCGTGTCGGACTCTATGTCCGACTTGTCTGTGAAACTTAGGAACATCTGGAAATAACAGAAAATTTATTGTTATAGGGCATTGTTAAGTTTTTGAAGCGGCTGGAAGTCTAACTAAAGTATGTTAAGTTTTTTAAATCATAACTGGCCACAAAAAAATTATAAATGGTGTACCCTTGATTATTTATATTGTCTAGATAGAGTGTCACGCTGCAAAAGAACTAAAAAAAACAGGCCAACATCGTTATGTTGGCGAGCGTGACAGTTACGTCTTACACGCGACTCGTCATTGTGCTATCATTGTGTTTTTCTAGTATGCGTGCATTTAGCGGCTAACAGTTGGACGCTATTTTTTTCGACGAGTTCACAGCTTTGACTGTCTATCTAGACATATTTATATCTCTGGGTGTAACTTAAACATTAAAGGCAGTGTTTCGAATCATTCTCTCAATTTGGATGTTATGTAAAAATAAGTCATGACATATTTTTTTGGTGACCGCACAGTTGGCTGCACCACCTTGGTGACAGTGGCAACAGTTGTAAAAGTTGTACTTTTAGCTGGCCTAGCGTAGTACGGAGTTCCAGTCAAATATGAGGCCAGGTTATTCTGGATTTGTTACCACAATCGTGATTTTTTTTTTTTTTTTTAATTGGCCCCGGGTGTATTGCAATAGGGACTTAAACATATCAAGAGCAAAATGTGTACTTTTCTGGAGTTTTTTCTCCGACATGTGTCTATACAAATGTGCATGTCTTACCTGCTCGAGCGAGCTCTGGTTGACAGTGTAGTCTTCAATATCACAGGTGCCCTGTAGTTCAGCCATCAGCCGGAAGATGTCGCTCAGACGAGTCGTAACTTCTTTCATGTTAACTGTAATTTAAAAAAATGCATTCATTTTAGTATTGTTTAAAATTAAGTATCACACACTACAGGTCGCCTCGCGCTTTTTGTATTAAAATGTGGCTGTAATGTGCGCTTAGCTTAACAACCCATTTATTGTGATTTCAATTTGAAGTCTGATTTATACAGGGTGTAGGGTAAACACCGTTATCCTTGAAACCAGTGGTTTTCACCAGTGGTTTTCACCAGTGGTTTTTTCATTGGTTTCATTTATAGAACGTAAAATCAATGAAAAATATATCTTTTTTTTTTAAAGTAAATCTACATTTTAGCACAAGAGTATTTATTTCACCATACGCGCTAGGGCAACGAACTTACGTCTCAACACGGGCGGGGGGCGACCCCTATTGTGTATTTATTCATGTGTTGTGTAGGTAGGTAGGAGGGGCGGCGACCTTGGGCGCATATCCATGAATTTGTGGACGGTGTCGGATAGACTTTTAAAAATCTTTAATGAAAATAATGTTTTTTTTTGGTTGTGACTCTTATTTATTTTGATACTTAAGTCAACTACCCATGGTTTGAGTGACAACGGTGTTTACCCTGTATAGTAAATATCTTAAATTCATCAATTCACTGACAGACAGCGCACATCCTGAACCGGTGGCTCTAAAAGAATGAAATTTTGCACAATAGATTTTCATTATATTATGAGTACGCTGTGTTACCTGTGGTGTGCCGAGGCATGAGGAAGTGCAGCGTGTGCTGGTGCAGCACGCGCAGCTGTGCGGCCGGCGCGCGCGCCTGCACGCGGCGCCACGCGGCGCGCGCCGAGCGCGACGTGCTCGGCGCGCGCGACACGCGGCACTGCACCACGTAGCCGCCGCCGAACCTGACGGAACGAGTGCAAAATTAGTGTATGTGCGCACTGCCGTATAAACCAAAACGTTAAATATCTGCGACAAAATAATCGCGCGATAAAAAATGGTAGTGCGCGCTCGCTTTTAAGACGAGGAGCTAAGTTGATCAAAGATAGTTTATACCACATCTTTCTCGTCACTCACCTATTAAGGCACTCGTCCAAAGGCGCGAGCGCAACCAACTCGCCGTGTCGGAGCAGCGCGACACGCGCGGCCAGGCGGCGCGCGTCGTCCAGCGCGTGCGTGGACAGGAGCACGCCGCGCGCGCGCGCGCACGCCGCCAGCACGCCGCGCGACACGCACGCGCGTGACACTGGGTCCATGCCGCTGGGGAGTCATCATAATTGTTGTTAGTGCTCGTGTTCTATACCGACTTCATCGAGTCCAAAATTGAATCAGTTACATAATAACCTTTACCGAAAGGTAAACAAATTAAAAGTTTAATAGGCACGATTCTGTGTTAGATAAATTAGCACTTGTAGTCATTAGTAAAGTATAGAAATCAATACTAAATCCGGGTCAGTCAAGAAACCAATTTCGATTGACTGACTGTATTTAACACTGACACTAATTCTAAAAGGTTTGTACTGTTGTAGTACCTACTGTAGTCAAACTCAAACCATTTATTTCAATTAAACCATTTACTTTTGAATTGTCAAGGAGTCGGCCAGTCAGAAACAAGATACATTCCTAAGGAGAAGAACGGGCAAGAAACTCCACGGACTGTATAAAAAATATTAGTGAAATATGATATAGAAATATGTAGTACGTAAGAAATGTAGTTGACATTCACCTGGTGGGCTCATCGAGCAGCACGAGCGGCGTGCTGGCCATGAAGGCGACGGCGGTGCAGAGCTTCCTCTTGTTGCCGCCGCTGAGCGTGCCCGCGCGCACGCCGGCGTACTTGCGCAGGTCGAACATGGCCACTGTGCGCTTTATCACCTGCACAGAAATAAGTACCTTGCTGTTGGTAGTCCTGTAGGTAGGTAGGTACTACAAAGGGTAATGCTTTTACATTACCTTTTGGGCTTCACCGCAGTCGGGTAATAAATTACCGTCGGTCCTTCCGTGAAGAGTTGGATTGAAATTATGATTTTAAAAACTCATTAATTTTCTGTCTGGGCGTTAACACCCTGCAACTGTACCTATCTACATTTTTTTTATTAACCTATAATGTGTCCCACTGCTGGCCAAAGGCCTCCCCTTTTTCCCTCCAAATCTCTCTATTTTCTGCGATGTCTGTCCATGTTGGCCCCGCAAACATGATTAGATCGTCACACCACCTTCGCTGCGGTCTACCTCGACGGCGATGTCCTCCTTCAGGCGTCCAGTGCGTGACGATCTTTGCCCATCTCTCCGGGTGCATTCGTGTGACGTGGCCGGCCTGCTCCCACTTCAGCCTGGCCATTTTTTCTCCAACATCCGCTACTTGAGTTGCTACTAGTGTTTCCAACGCGGTCTGTTCGCTTGACACCTAGTAAGCCTGCCCACTGCCCGCTGGCAAATCTTGAGTTTGGACTTCTGTTGTTCAGTAAGTGACCAACCTACCTATTTGCTTGAAATAACGATTTATTTTTTGTTTTATATTTTTTATTATTGTTCCAGGCAGTCTGTGTATCACCAGTATAACATTAGACCCTGTATTCCTTACCTCTTGCTGATCGGTGATTCCTCTGAGTCGACAGTAGAACAGCAACGTCTCGTTTACCGTCAGCAGCGGATCTATCGCGTCACTTTGGGGACAGTAACCTGTAAATTACAACAATGGATTGAATAAACTTGGCTAGATAGGATCTTGGGAGGTAGGCGACTTTGCAGTTTCAAGAACTAGGAAGATAATTGATGTTGGCGTGACTTTGCGGAAATCAATTATCTATATCTATATATATAATAAAACAAAGTCGGGTTTGTTCTCCAGAACTGCTGGACCGATTTTCATGGTTTTTAATTTGTTGCATTTGTCTCGGTCCCGAATAGCAGAATAAGCGGGTAGGTAGATATGTAGTTAGGTCTCGGGGGGTAGGTATAGCTAGGTAGGGTAGGTAGGTAGGTAGGGTGGGTAGGTAAGTAGGTAGGGTAGGTATGTAGAGTAGGTAGGAAGGATAGGTGCGCCGTAGATAAGTAGTTAGTGCTACCCGTGCGAAGCCGGGGCGGGCAGCTAGTAAATAAATAAATAAAATACAATAGACGTAGATATGTAAAGTAACCTATTCCGCTTAACCATTTCCTAATGACGATTGACTTGTCGCGAGCCCGAACACAGCGTGTTGCCATGCCGAGCGCCGGACGCGCGCGGTCTGTTGGGGGATATGGTTCACTCTGCGTTCAAGACCTATGTTGAGACTTGAGCAGTTAATAACAGACTCATCTGTTCCTACAGAGGTACAGAAAATAAGAAAGAAATACTTCCTTAGTTTACTTACTGATTAATCCTTTGCACAGCTGTGTCGAGTTAACCAGCTCATTGTTAAGGTACAGCCTTCCGGACGAAGGTCGCACCTCTCCGGTCAGCATGGAGAATGTGGTGGACTTGCCCGCACCGTTCTGACCCAACAAGGCTGTGCACTGTTGGGAGTTAAGAAAGAACTTTAAAGATCGCGTAATTTTAGAGACTTGTAAGATGATAAAGGATAAATTAGTGAAATCTTGATGAATTTTTTTTATTTTTCTGACAGACAAACGTCACATCGAATCAATGAATTTACTTGATAAACTGGTTTAACTTAAACTTCAAACGCGGCTTATGATTATCTATACCTTAGGTAGCTTCTTCATTTGTACTGTTATGAAAATGAAATGATCCATTTTCAATGTTTTCACTATGAATACGTGATTCCTACGTCTACATACTACAATTATTGCAATGCGATCCGTGTTTGGCCGTATCCATCCAGCTACCATAGCATAATATCTAAATCTAACTTTTATAAGGCAACGTCACCTAACTGCAGCTAAAGTGAATCAATGTTTCTCGTGAAGGGAAAATTATTAGTGAACTGACCTGTCCAGGCGGTATCCCTAACGTAAGGTTCCTGAGCGCGACGCGTCGCCCGCTGAGCCCGGGGTAGCACTTGGCGAGCTCCACGCACTGCGCCGCGTCCGACGCGGGTGACACTATGCGCTGCATCGAGTTCTTCTTACCCTCTGTGTGCACGAAGCCTGGGGGAAGGGGAAATAAATGAGTTAGCCTTTGAGAAACATTGTGTATGTTTAAAAAAAAAACTTGCCAACTTTGGCCACGCTTCAGAATGACCTTGTTGCTTTATTAGTTACCATTGACGTGAGGTTGACAGGAAGACCTCGTGGCTAAGTAATAACAGCCGCACGGGTCGATCCATCAGGTTAAGCTACGCTTGCCGGGGTTGGTGGATGGGTGACCATCATTACATACCGAGACTCCTCCGTACCTCGGAAAGCACGTTAAGCCGTTGGTCCCGGCTATCTTTCGTGGATCTTTGACAGTCGTTACGGGTCGTCAGAAGCCCGAAAGTCTGTCAACCAGTCTTACCAAGTGATATCGTATTGCTCAGTTACTGGGTTGTGGAGGTCAGATAGGCAGGCGCTCCATGTAATACGTCACTAGCGTGCGTGACCGCGTACAGACCTGCTGTCAGTTCTCCTTACAATTTTAATTCGATAAAGTGGTTTAAAATAACTTATCTGCTAAAAAATATTCACAAACATAAAATGCAATGTATAAGTGACAATCTGTGAAAATATTACAGTGATGCAAGTAGTGGAACTATCTCAAAACAACGTTTTAATAAAATAACGAACTCGTTATCAGTTTAAAAAGTGAACGTAAAAGTGAACTTCGGACTGTGGTATAACGGTACCTACCCAACCCACAACTACACGGCAACCCGTTCCAACCAAGCTGTTAATTTCGTGCCTTTAAGCAGAGTACATCTGGTGGTGTGGCTACAGTGTGTACCTGCCCCGTGAAGCCGAGTTCAAACCTCACTAAGTGATATTATTTTTGTATTTTCAAAAGTCCTGTCTGTACCATACGAGAAGCCCTGCGTTCAAAACGAAAACATTTTTCATCAATATTCTCTGTTAAATATTTATCTTCAAATAAATACGCTACCAAGCTACAATGCCGTTAAAACGAACACCGCCTATCTCGCCTGTTGTATCTGGTTCTTCAAGCCAACAGCGACAGTCACCGCTTATTCACCATCAATCGGAGCCAAACATTAGCTTATCTACCGAACCAAATTATGAGTCAGCAACGATGAACGTCACATATCGCAACAAAAGCAACAAAACGACACGAGATAATTTTGATCAGGGTGAGGATTCGAAATCTATACTGCGCTCTGAAATCATAGACATTATAAGAACAGAAACACGCGCCGCAATCAAGGAAATTCTGAATGACGAATTTTCGTCCATGAGAGAGGAAATCCTTAGCTTTGAAAAATCTATCAAATTCATGAACGCCGATTTCGAAGACATGACAGCCCAATTTAAGGCTTGCAATGAAGAGGTAAAATGTCTGCGCAGCGAAAATAGCTGTTTGATTAAAAAGGTGACAGAAATGGAAGTAAGAATTGCGCAATTAGAGCAAGATGCTAGGCAAAACAATATAGAAATACACTGTTTACCCGAACATAAGCAAGAGAACCTGGTTAAAACTTTAGTTCAACTGAGCAACGTTGTGTCTTATCCTATAACAGAAAGTGAGATATTGTCTTGCGCTAGAGTACAAAAGCTGAACGCGTCGTCGAATCAACCGAGAGCAGTTATCTGCAAGCTACCAAGCAAAATTAAGCGCGATAATCTTCTTGGGGCAATTTCCTTGTACAACAGATCGAACCCCAACAATAAATTGAACACCAAGTTACTGGGTTACGGGGACAAGCAATCCCCAGTTTATGTAAGCGAACACCTCACTTTAGCTAACAAATCATTGCATGCAGCTACCAGGATCGCAGCCAAGGAGAAGAAATACAAGTTTGTCTGGGTTAGAAATGGAAAAATTTATATCAGGAAAGAGGAAGGTTCATTCGACAAAAACATCACTACATCAACATGCGGTACCAAATATCGGAACCAATAATATAAGTAAAATTTTTATAGAATTCCTATCCTCTAACGACCTATACCAGTATAACTCAATCCAAAATAAACAGAATAGGATTCTAGATTTAGTTATATCCAACTTAACTTATCCGATTGAGGTAACTCGGTCTTGTGATTCCATATCAAGAGTCGATGATTTTCACCCACCTTTACAGATCACCATTCATCTCAACCTTCCTAAGACACTTACGAATAAAATGACCAAGATTTATAAATTCCATAAAGCCGACTATCGTGAAATTAGAAATCGTCTTGAGCAAACAGATTGGGACACTGTTTTAAAATCGAATACCGTCGATTTATCAATTGCTGCTTTTTATTCTGTATTACGGGAGATTATTGCTGAATTGGTCCCACGGCAGAATGCTGGTAAAAAGTTATACCCAGTCTGGTACAATAACAGTTTAATAAAAATGTTAAAAGAAAAAGAAAAATGTCGGCAGAGGACGAAAAAATATAAAAATAAACGAGATGAATTTGAATATGTATTACTTAAGGACCGATCTAACCGAAAAATAAAAGAATTGTATCAAAAGTATTTACAAAATGTACAAAGCAATGTGATTAAGAATCCTAAATACTTCTGGTCATATATAAAAAACAAACGAGAAAACAAAAGCGTTATGCCAAGGTACATGAGGCTCAACGATAGCACTGCGACCGACGGCATAAGTATAGCTAACTTATTTGCGGAGAACTTTGCATCGGTATATAACCCTATTTCTGGCAGTGGTCCAGACCCTGCACATATTTATAAATCCAGCAGCAGTAACAGCTTACATCAAGTAACACTATCTGAACTTAGCATACAGAGAAAACTAAAGAACTTAGATGTTGCTAAAGGGCCCGGCTCTGACGGTATACCCCTACTGTTTTTTAGGGAGTGTGCTAATGTTTTATCTAAACCGTTGTGTATAATTTACAACCGATCGTTATCTGATGGAGTTTTTCCGGAGATATGGAAGGAGGCCATAATAATACCAATTCCAAAATCGGGGGATAAGACTGATGTATGCAATTACAGGCCTATTAGTATATTGCCCACTTTGGCAAAGGTTCTCGAATCACTTTTGTGTCCCATCATGAATTGGCATATCAAAGGCTCTATTACGGAACATCAACATGGCTTCTTTAGAAATAGATCAACTGCCACAAACTTGGCCAACTTCGTCGAAAAAACTCTAGCTTACATGAGTAACGGTAACGAAGTTGACGCCATCTATAGCGATTTCAGCAAAGCTTTTGACAAAGTTGACCATAGCATTCTGCTACAAAAGCTCGAAATCACATTCGGTGTTCATGGGTCACTTCTGAAATGGTTCCAGTCTTACTTAATTGGCCGAACAGCAAGAGTAGTAGTAAATGGACACTTATCCAACAACTTCACGCCCACATCTGGTGTACCACAGGGGACACACTTGGGCCCAGTATTGTTCATACTGTTTGTTGATGACATTAAATATTCCATACAAAACTCACATTTTGAAATGTATGCCGACGACTTAAAATTATACAGGGTTGTAATGACAAAGAACGATGAAGATCTTTTGCAAGAGGATATTGATAGGCTCTGTGTGTGGTGTGAAAAGAACAGCATGCAAGTTAATGTTGGCAAATGTTATCATATGAAATTTTCTCGTAAAAAACATAAATATAATTCTACGTACATAATGAGGAACCAAATATTAAGTAAAGTGTCTGAAGTTAGAGATCTGGGCATCATTATCGACTCTGAAATGAAATTTCAAACACACACCGAAACCGTAATCAATAAAAGCAATAGAATGTTAGCATTTTTAAACCGTAACACAAGACAATTCAGTAATTTGACAGCACTGAAAGTTCTGTTTTCTGCATTAGTTCGTAGTCATATAGAATACTGCTCTATCGTCTGGTACCCAGTACATAATATCCATATTCAACGCATCGAACGAGTTCAAATAAAATTTATAAAAAGACTCTCTTCTAAAGCAGGTATAAGGAATACAGTCAAAAACTATGAAGATAGACTGAATCACTTTAAAATGAAATCTTTGCACTGGCGTCGAGATTTTGCAGGTCAAATTTTCTTATTTAAGATATTAAATCAAGGCGTGGATTGCTTACAGCTTCTATCTTCAATTAATATTAATACGCCCCGGTCGTCAGCTAGACTTCATAATTATAAGCCTTTTGCCCCTGGTGGCCGCAAAACCAAGTACGGGAAAAATGCCCCTCTTTCCTATATTCTCAGGAAATGTAACGAAATTTTTCACAATTGTGACCTTGACATATTTTCAGGCAGCATCACAAAGTTTAAAAGAGCTTTGCTCAATAATATGTAATTCTTGCTCAATGTTTCTCTTATTGTTTCTCGTTTTATCTTTTTATTTTATTTTATATTTTATTTTGTGTCTGTTTATTTTATTTCGTTTTGTTTTGTTTTGTGTGTGTGCTTTGATTATAATAATTTCAGTTAGATATGTTTTTAGTTTGTTAGTTAATTCAATCTTAATTCAATCTTAAATAAACCTTGATTCAATATTATTTAATTAATTCAATTCATTTTAAATCAATTTAATTTCAATTTTAATTTCAATTCAAGTTAATTTAAATTTTAATTTCAATTCAAGTTAATTTTAAGTACTTATAAAAGACTAATGATATTCTGGTTCTAATTACATTGTTATCCATCTTTATACTAATTATTATTGTTGAGGTCTAATTAATATGCTGTGCTTACCTATAATTTAGATGCATGCAATTCTATTGTATTTGTTAATGATATGAACTTTGAATGTCCTTGTGTGTATTTAGTTGGTTTGCCTAAATAAATAAATAAATAAATAAATAATACTGGTATTCAGCTACATCCGGTTAGACTGGAAGCCGACCCCAACGGCTAGGCGGATTGATTGACGTGTGGTTGACAGTACTTATCTAAGTATATCAAAGTGTATGTCCTCTCACCTCTATTAATATTCCCGATGGTGTTGACCCTGAGTGGTTCATGCAGCTCCCTCGCCGCGTGCACGCGTTTCCTCTCCGCACTCACCTCCACGGGTTCTAGTTCACCTCCCATTAGAGGTGGTATGGTTTCTGGACGGAACCTGGAATAGAGGTGGTTGGAGGATGGTTTGTATCAATTCGATATTGGTACCGAAGTGATTTTTGAAGATAACTAGCCCAGCAAGTGGCGAAGGCTTCATTTGTGTGTGATGAAAAAAGTCCACCAAATGAATGTATCTGTGTTTAACAAATAAATGTGTCCATTCTTTCAAAAGGTAAGTAAATCTACCGTAGCCAAATGCGGTTGCCAAATAAGTACCCAGTATCACGCCGGCGTCCGTCCTAGCGATCAGTTGGCCACCGAATGAGGGAGGCGTAACTCACTTCTATACAAAATGCTGGGGACTAGGCTAAACGTCGCCAGGTCGCCAGAGTATAAAAAAATATAAAAAGAGAAACAAATATAAAGAGAAAAAAAAGAGGAAATAAATAAATATCCAGTCTCCACGCCGCGCGCCGAGGCCGGTCGGTCGTGGCTACGCTTTCAATTTAATTCATCTCCGTGCACATCCTGCGTAGCAGTGGACGGTCAAATTCAAAGTTACTAACCTGGCTAGCAGCGAGTCGAAGCAGTTGTACTCGATGGCCAGGTTCAGCAGCAGTAGCAGTGTGCCGATCACGATGAGGTACACGAAGTGCAGCGTCAGCAGGTCGCTGTGTAGCGGGTCCTTGTATGTGTCCATGCCGAAACGACTCAGCAGCTGGAGTAGGAGTCAATATTCAAATAATTTTAGTTATTTATATCATAACATCACGCTTGTATTCCCCAAAGGGTTCGCCAGAGGTGGATAGCACACCCACATTGAGATTGAAAGATTATTTTTTGTTATTTTGCATTTTTCCCTCTCCAGATAATACATAACAAAGGTATTTTAAACAACTATTTCAAAGAAAAAATATATGTATGATAGTGCTAAGAAAATCTTAACCAGTTTATGTTTTACAAATAAATATTATGACTTTGACTTTGGACCATGGACGTGTCACCGTAGGACAGTGGGGAAAACTTCTGTTAAGGATATGAATATTAAAATGGTAATTTACCTGTGCCTGTATGGTGTTTTTTGCGATGTCGAGCATGCCGTCTCCGAGCGCGAACTGCGGCGCACACATGAACAGCTTGTGCAGCCACCAGCGAGCGTTGTCCGTCGCCTGAACACATAATCACTTGACATAAGAATACTGTACTATTCAAATCAATCTGCCTAGCCTTTTCCCAACTATATTGGGGTCGGCTTCCAGTCTAACCGGATGCAGCTGAATACCAGTATTTTACATGGAGCGACTGCCTATCTGACCTCCACAACCCAGTAACTGGGTAATACGATACCACTTGGTAAGACTTGTTGTCAGACTTTCGGGCTTCTGACGACCCGTAACGACTGTCAAAGATCCACGAATGACAGCCGGGACCAACGGCTTACTGTGTTTTCCGATGCGCGGAGGAGTCTCGTTATGTAAAGATGGTCACCCATCCAGGGATCAACCCCGGCAAGCGTAGCTTAACCTGATGGATCGATCCGTGCGGCTGTTATTACTTAGCCACGAATTCCTCTATACTGTTCAATTCATTGTAGGTATTTATGTTAAAACATAATTATGGCGTGCTACAAACTTGTACGGTGAAGCAAAACCGTGAGGAAACCGGCATTCCATAGAACTAAAAATTCGAAAACATGTGACATTTTTCCAAAACCTACTTCAGATGAATTTTCAACCTGTATTTTGCTAAAACTTACCTCAGACTCGGAGATGATATCAAACATGAGCAGTACAGCCATGAAGGACAGCCCGAGGAAGGCGTTTCCACAGAACAGGATCATGTTGGCCATGCTGGCGTCGCTGAACAGCTTCTCAGCCACGTGGATGAAACTGCCGCAGGCGTACCTGTGGAGTAGTGAAAGAACATTTATATTACTAACTAGCTGATGCTCGCGGCTTCGCCCGCGTAGATGTTGGATATTATATACTAAAACCTTCCTCAAGAACCACTCTATCCATTGGTGAAAACAGCATGAAAATCGGTGCAGTAGTTTTTGAGTTTATCGCGAACAGACAGACAGACAGATAGACGCGGCGGAGGACTTTGTTTTATAATATGTCGTGATTAATATTACACTGGACTTAAACATATTTGGCGAAATGTGGGTGTGCTATATGTACAACAGACTCTGCCTAACCCTGCGACATGATGTTATGTTATGTATATGTAATTTTATTAAACGTTTACAAGAGATGTCCACTAATGCGGCTAGTTTGGTAGTGAGTAGGTAATATTTAACCTGCAATGGTTATTAGTGCATAAAAAGAAACTATAAACAAAAGTTCTTTATGTTAAAAAGAATGGAAATAGGAAGACTACTCACCCATACAGCAGGAACAGCACTAAGATGGCGGGCAGGTTGTTTCGCGACACGAACACCGGGAAGCCGAACGCGAGCATCAGCGACGCCGTGATACCCATGTTTATCGCCATTATCTGCACACAAACATAAAGCTTAGTTTATTACCCGACTGCGCCAGAAGGAGGGTACCTAATGTTTTTCGAGAGTATGTATGTATATCTATTTCTTTGGCACGCTTTGTAGCCTAAACGGCTTGATGGATTTGATACATACGAGGTGTGAGGTTCGTCTTAATTGTGGGAGTGACATAGGCTATATAATTTTTATATATTTCATCTGCGTATACAAAAAAAAGGGAGGGGAAGGTTTTTTAAAAATAAATTACAACAATATTGGTATCAATTAAAAACTAGTAAGTTCCAAGTATATAAATTAATAACACTAAAAAGCTTGAAATAAAATAAATTATTTAAAAAACTAAGTTCAACGCTTGTTTTTCTCTTTTCAGTCATATATTTTTGTAGTCGGGTTTTTTGTTTTTTAAATAATTTATTGGACCTACTTTTAACCTAGGTCCCGTTCACCGCTGTCTACCAGCCTTTAATTGAACCTTCAATCTGCAATTTCAAACCGCTCACCATCATATCCCACACGAGCGTGGTCCCCCAGTACATGACCGGGCTGACCCCGCACAGCAGCTGCAGCCTCTTCTCCTGGCTCCGGCGCGAGCGCACCAGCTGGATGGCGGCGCCGGCGCTCACGAGCCCGCACGCGAGCAGCACCAGCCCCGTGATGCCGGCGTCCGCTATGTGCTGGTAGCTGCGGGGAGAGGACATGGGTATAATGCTGTGTTATTATTGCATTGCTGAGATAGAAGACAAGGAGGGTGACAATTTATAAATAAAGTCGGCAAGTTTTATTGTCAAGAAGAAGTCGAAAGGATGTTAAATAGACACTTTGTCACTGCTCTATGTGCAAAATTCTTTTTATTGTTCACCCGATCATCCCTTTTTTTTTTGAGGGTGGGAAATCATCAAATGACTTCTCGCGCTCTGGGCGGAGCGGGAGGGCGTATCAGACTTTTACTGACTAAAATCCACCAGTGTTCCTGCAGTTGGCCCCGGTATCCCTTTCGGACTTTTCCGCAGCCATGGTGACGTACATTGACGTAATTTTAGTAGGCAAGATTTTAAGCACGTCTAAACTTGTTTAAGAGTAGTGACAGGCGCAGATTAATTTAACAGCACTAAACTAAAATGTATCTTCTGTCCTTTTTCAAATGAAAAGAAAGAAAAAGATGCACTGAACTTAAATTTAGTTTAGTCTGTGAACAATAGAATCGGCACCAATGTTTGATGCTTGGCTGACACACACGTAGTAATGGACCAGGCAGGGTCCAAAAACATTTAGAAACTCGAAAAATACTTACACAGTAGCCTTACTGATCTGTTCTTTGGAGATCTTGAGCGGATGCGTGTATGTAGTAATGTTAGCACTGGGCGCGTTGGCCACTGTCCGTAGTATGGCGTTGTTGACGCTGTTGATGTAGGCTGGCAGGGCGTGGTGGCCTTTGTTGTTGTACCAGGCGACCATGTTCGTTAGGTTGTTCTTTAGAGATGAGGAGTAACCACCGTATCTGTGGAGAAAAGGAGTTGTTTAGTCTTTTGGTAGAACGCTGTGCAATACTGTAGAATTAAGTTCCTACCAAAACTAAAATCTGAATAAGAATAAGAATATTTATTTCATAAGGTAGGTACAAGAATTTCTTAATCTAATAACAATTTAAAATCTTAGTTTAGTGGTTGTACGCTGCTGTCACATAGTATTATGGAATTCTCTAACTCCTAAACTAAGTCAAACTTGTATTATAGGAGTTTGTGAGCTGTTGACTTAGCCACAACCCTGCACTTAGCTGTGAGATATAACAGAGATATTGCTTAAGAAATAAATAAAGATAAAAATAAAAATTATAATGATAATGAATCTAGAGCTACACGACCGAAATCAGCCGTACCAGCTTGGCAGTGCAGAATTGAACGACGTATTGGTGGGGCCAGAGCGCTCATCGGCAAACTAATCTGCTTCAGGGAGGGCAATACTCGCCCTAGAGTTATGCGCTTTGTGAGGCGGGCGTTCTCAGGCACTGATATCAGTCCTGAGGACTATATAACCCGTGTCGCAGAGCGCATAGACTTCCTGAAGCAGAAAGTGTATGCCTGGGCAAACCGTATTCGTAGGTATAAGAGGCGAGTAGACCGATACACTCAGAACCGCACCTTCCAGAGTGATGAAAGATGGGTATATAGGGCTTGGGAGCAACCGGACCAAGGTGTGGCTGACACGCGCCTGCCGGATGATGATGCCATGTGCTCTTTCTGGCGAAGTATCTGGTCGGTGCCTGTCAGTCACACTGAGGACTCGGGAAGTCGAGCGAGCCTGCGATCCTATACCAGAAATAGGGGCTATTACCATCTGCCCCCAAGATGTAGCTCGTGCAGTCCGCCCGTTACCTAACTGGAAGTCTCCAGGGCCGGACGGGCTGCACAACTTCTGGATCAAATGGTTCATAGGGTCGCACGCCCGCTTGGCGGCTCAGTACCAGACTGCATTGGACTCCGGTTTGCTACCCCAGTTCTTAACTACAGGAGTTACCCACCTGCTCCACAAATCCGGTAGCACCGCGGAACCCAAAAATTATAGGCCGATCACATGTTTACCGACGGTCTATAAAGTTCTTACATCCATTTTGAGAGTTAAAATCAACAAACATATCGACACGAACTCCATCGTGTCTGCCTCTCAAAATGGATGTAGGAATGGGTCCCGCGGTACTAAGGAGCTACTCCTCATTGATATGGCCATTAGCCAACAGGTTCGTCGTTCCCGAAAGGATCTGTCGACATGTTGGATAGATTATAAGAAGGCCTATGACTCGGTGCCACATACATGGCTCATAAGGGTGCTGGAGTTGTATAAAGTAGATGCATCTCTGCGCACCTTCCTGATGTCGTGTATGGGGCAATGGAGGACAGTCCTTCGCTATCCAGGATGTCGAAATATCCAGAGGAATAGTGAGCCGATAAGGATCGAGCGAGGCATATTTCAGGGCGATAGTCTGAGTCCACTTTGGTTCTGCTTGGCCCTGAATCCTCTAAGCACACTGCTGGAGGACTCAGGTCTAGGCTATCGGCTGAGGAGAGGTGGACAGGTTATATCTCACCTCCTCTACATGGATGACCTAAAACTCTTTGCCCCCAACAATTTACAACTGATGGAGCTACTGAAAATAACTGAAACTTTCAGTAGAGCCATCAGGATGGAATTTGGTGTGGACAAATGTGCGGTCATGCATGTAAAGCGAGGGGAGATTGTGGAATCCGTGGGCACCCAACTCTCGGATTCCATATACCTAAGAGCCCTCTCCGCATCCGAAACCTATAAGTATTTGGGTATGTCGGAAGCGTTAGGCATCAATGTTACTGACATGAAGCAATCGTTGAAGGAGCGCTTCTTTGGCCGCCTGAAGAAAGTATTTAATAGTCTTTTATCAGGCGGGAACAAGGTGCGCGCCTTCAACGGTTGGGTCATGCCGGTTTTGATGTACTCCTTCGGCATACTCAAATGGACTCAGACCGAACTTGACGCCCTGGATAGGAGGGTCCGTACGCTGCTGACTGCATACCGAATGCATCACCCACGGTCATCGGTAATGAGACTGTATATCCCGCGAAAGTGTGGAGGTCGAGGCTTTTTAAACGCTAAGACCCTCCACAATCGCGAGATATGCAGTCTCAGGGAATATTTCCTAGAAGCCGACGTGGGAATGCATCGAGATGTGGTCGCGGTGGACAAGGGCCTCACCCCGCTCTCCTTGGCGAAAGAGAACTGGCGCAAGCCTGTAGTGCTTGACACTAACGATCGCAAGGAGGTATGGCAGAGTAAGGAGCTTCACGGACGCTTTTTCCGGGCCCTGCATGGACCCGATGTAGATTTACTAGCGTCCGTAGCCTGGCTGCGTTTCGGTGACATCTTTGGGGAAACCGAAGGTTTTGTCTGTGCAATTATGGACGAAGTTATCATGACGAACAATTACCGGAGATTTATTGTGAAGGACGGCACGGTTGACATCTGTCGGGCATGCCACCGACCGGGAGAATCAATCCGTCACATTATCTCCGGATGTTCTCATCTAGCAAACGGAGAGTACTTGCATAGACACAACCTTGTAGCCAGGATTATCCATCAGCAACTTGCTCTGAAATACAGCCTAGTGGAATCGGAAGTGCCGTACTACAGGTACGTGCCCGACCCAGTTCTCGAAAATGGAAATATCACATTGTACTGGGATCGATCCATCATCACTGACAGGACTATTGTTGCCAATAAGCCTGATATAGTGGTGGTGGATCGAACAGAGCGGCGCGCAATGATCATTGACATAACGGACCCGCATGACGGGAACCTCGTGAAGGCCGAGAAAGATAAACAAATCAAGTATCTTGACTTGGCTCACGAGGTTGTCGACATGTGGGATGTGGACTCTGCGATCATTGTGCCGATAGTCGTATCAGCCAATGGCTTAATTGCCAAGAGCCTCGACCAACACCTAAGGAGGCTCTCGTTGGGCAGCTGGATTAAGGGCTTGATTCAGAAAGCTGTACTCCTGGACACGGCTCGCATTGTTAGGAGGTTCCTCTCTCTGGAGCCCTGACCGCCGGTAGCTTGGACCCTGTTCCCGATACCGGTGGGCTACTATTTTTTATATTTTTAAATGTTTTATATATTTTTTTATTCTAATATTTAAAAATATAATTTATATGTGTGAAAAGTGAAATAAAGAAAATTATAATAATAAAAACTAACATAATATAATTATACCTACTTACTTTTTAACTGTTAAAAGTAATTCAGTCTGATCATATAAAGTCCGATTATATTTAAGTATAGACGAGTTATACCGTCGTTACCGACGAGTTAGTTATTTAATTTAGTACGGTGTAAATAGTTAGTCGTTGTATTATAGTTTATAACTACGTGAGTACCATATTTTATACAAGATTTATTTAGTTAAGTATCTACTACTAAAATATGTAAGAAGAAAATTACATTATTTTATACCTAGGTACTTTCCTGTATCTGTGATCTTTAGGGGTCTTTGTAAAGACCCATCGAAAGCCACTGATGAAGACTTCATATAATTTGCATAAATAAGTGTTTCAGATTGTGACATGCGCTTGATGCAATAGAATGCCGGTGTGAAGTGTAGTTCAAAACTATAGACGCTGGAAGATTATCTTTTTCCGAAGACCAGCAAAATTATTTTGTTTTAACCACCGACGGCAAAGCCATAAGAAGGTTATGAACTTACCTCTTCTCAATGTAGATATCTTGGGTTTCGACCAGCCAGTGGTTCAGCGTGTCTGCGTTGGGCACTATCATAATCTCCGGCAGAGAACGGGTCTGATTGTCTGTGACGTCACAGTGCTGACTAATCTCAGTGCACACGCAGTGGGGGTTTTCCTAAAGGAACCACAAATAATATATTGTGTGATTAGAATACTTATCCCAGTTTAAAGCCAGACATCGTCTAAGACATATTCGGTATACTTAGGTATTCGTGAACATAAATAACTTTTGAAATTAGGCTGAGAATCAGCATATTTTGAACGTCAAAATGAATCAATGAATGCAGTTACGCCAAAATTTTTAAACAATACTTTAAAAGTTAATCCGCTGTACTACACTGGCCGTGATTTAACAGCGAGTTAAAATTAAGTTCCATTTGAGAAAATCCCGATCAACGTCTACTTAATTATATACAAACACACTAACAATCATTATCAAAAGAAAAAAACCAACTAAGTAAGATCATAGTTAAGTCTGCTATTGTCCCTGATCCTAGACTATGTGGAGCAAAATGAATCCTATGGTAGAAGGTATACGTACGTCAGCGGTCCAGTTCCTGGCCTGTTTGTCCATCATGAGGTACTGTAAGACGCTCTCCGCAAACGACGGCTCCACCTCCTCAGAGTATATCGCCGGTTGGGGTCTAAAAACAAGCAATCAACATAAATAACAATGTAAATTATCCAAGATCCTGAATTCAAGTATACCACTTGAATTCAGGATCTTGGATAATTTACATTCCACTTATACTCAACTATCTACTTTAGCTTTATGCATTCAAAGTTGATTTTTGAGTGCCCATTTGTAATAAAAGAGCTATTTGAGTTTGCTGTATCAAAACTTGATAGTTGTCTCAATATAGAGATAACAGATGGATAAGGGGGTCGCAGTTTCTAATTTATTTTCTGACCGTTCCAACCCGCACTGGGCCCGTGTGGTGGATTATGGTCCACTCCCTCTGACAGAGAGGAGGCCTGTGTCCAGCAGTGGGAACATTAAAGGCTAGTGGTTGCTCAGAGGGTGTGTGTTAATAATGTGATTGTAATTGTACTTACATTAAGAACTCAGTAGATCCCTTATACAAGTGGTCGTCAAGTCTGAGCGCGATCTCGTTGTCTGCGGGCGGACGCAGCATGGAGAAGCCCATCGCCATGGTGATGAACAGCGCGGGCAGCACGATCAGCATGAACAGTAGCCATCTGAGGGTGAACAACGAGTGTTGTTACAACGGACATTATCAGGTACAACAGCAAATATAACTTTGACAATACATTTATTGATCAGACACTTGACGTTACAAACAATAAAAAGTTTTCAAAACACCTTTACCGCTTACACCGGTGTGCATAGTCATCTGAAAACTTCTGCGCCTTGAAATCTAGGTATCTCATAAATTTCCTCTGAATTAACTCAATACGATATTTATACGTCTCATACTGGGGGTTCCATACTTGGGAAGCATACTCAAGGGTACTGCGCACGTAAGAACAATAAAGTACCTTTACTGGTTTTAGGGAATGAAAATCGGAACAAGTTCGCATTATGAAACCCATAGCTTTGGAGGCTTTCCTTATGATGTACTCTAATAATAATACTAACACTAATACGAGATTGACCGGTCAGGGTGGTGATCGGACTATAAGAACATTAAAACTAAAGAAATAGTGATACATTAGAATAGAATCGACATTTATTTTTGTGATTCCAGTTAAGTACATAATCTGATGTCAAGTTACCGGAATTTTGCAGTAAAGTTGAAAAGTCTCATGTGCCTTTCGCTAGGCACACATATTCTTCAAATGTGGGCAAGAATGTATATGTACTTCCCGGGCAAAATTCTTTCACAAGATTTTATAATAAAAAACAAAATAGACCGCTAAAACCAAACTACGACAGAAACGCCAATTGCAAGAAAAAAATAATTCAAATGACGTCGGTTTCTTTATCTCATTTGAATTATTTTATACCCGCGAAATAACGCGTTTCCAACGATACCTCGTTTGTCAAAATACGACGAGTAGTTTAGGAGATATGAGGCAACAGATGAATATACATACATACATAGCCTGTTAAAATCATAACTTTCCCTATTGCCGTAGTCGGGTAGTACGTACCCATTCCTAATATGATGCACGAATCTAGCGTGCATGAGCGCCAGGAACTGTTGGCTTGCGGTACCCTTGAGTGGTCCTTCGGGTGGGACCAGTTCTTGTGGCGCGCGATCTGTTCTGATACTCGAGCTGGATGCACTCTTGGATGGAGAGCCTTCGGGTACTGTGGGAGGAATAGAATTGTTAACAAATAACATAGGCCAAAATAAAGAAAAGGACCTCTACAAATTACCAGCGCATGACCACAAAAGAAACGGGATTTGTCGACAGAAAAATTGGCAAAATGACAGATAAACAATCGCAATCTGTCATTTTGTCTATTCTTCCGTCGAAAAAACCTGTAGAAAACCCGTTTCTATGGTTGTGAATAATATCTCTCTTAGATTTCACATTGAAATAATGTAAGCTTATTGTGTAGTCCAGCAACAGACATCTTTCTTCTGATTATAAATAAAGATGATGTGGCATTGATCTTGAATGCAGAAACAATTTCTTTTTTCTACGAAAATGAAGTTTGCCAAGGAAGGCTTTACTTGGCAAACTTGCAAGCATTGTTTGTGCACTCTAATCAGTTGTGTATCTAGCAAAATCTAAAAGTATGAAGAATATTTACTGCAAAAAAGTTAAGTTCTACACAGAACAACACGTACGATATTCAATTCCGTTCTGAGGCGCATCGGCTTGCTGGCAGATGTTGAAGAACACCTGCTCCAGACTGCTGCAGTCCAGGGTGTAGTTCTTGAAGCCCAGAGCTGACTGCGTGGCTTCCAGCACAGAGCACAGTTGTAGAAAGCTAAGGGAAGACGATAATATCATTAAAAAAATATAAAAAAATTGTTTCCTCACGATATTTTCTCTTGTTGTAATTTTACTATCCATAAGATTTAAAAAATTGGCATCTATAAAATATCTATATTATTATACATGTTAAAAATTATAGTTGGTATTCGTGTCGGTCTGTGTGACCGCGTACCGGTATGTAAGATGGTCACCCATCCACGGACCAACCACGACAAGCGTAGCTTAACCTGATGGATCGACCCGTGCGGCTGTTATTACGTAGCCACGAGCTCCTCCAAAACAAGAAATCAAATAAAATACAACTCACTTATTATTCAGTCCATTAGCATCAAAGAAAGGCAGTGTGATCTCCACCTCTAGTCCATTAACATCGACAACATTAGCGTTCTTCACGACGTCCCTCACGACTGTCAGCAGTTGCTTGGTCTTCTCCTCCTGGCTGGTCTCCTCCCACGTCTCCTCCTGCTCAGGGTCGCGGCCAGGGTACATGACTGTCAGCTTGTAGCCGTTGCCCAGAGTACGTTTGATTTCTATTGGGGAGCCTGTTGTATGGATTTGGCCCTGTTTGGACAAACACAATTTAAATTTTGGTTAGTCAAGAAAGCTCTTGTAAACAGTGGAATGCAGATACTTTTTACAAGCTAAAACAAGAATCTTAAAATAATATTAAGATTGTATAAAAAAGGGTATCAAAAAACTCGTCTGCATCTCCCCGTCAATGGGAAAGGTGAAATTAATATTTACAGGCGCAAGATTTAAAAAAATTGAATTCATAAAACAAGCCACCCTGTGTAATTAAGAATACATAGAGTGCTTTATTTACCTACCATCATGATCTACGTAGCCTTTTCCCAAATCAGTTGGGGTTAGCTTCCAGTCTTACTGGATGCCGCTTTTTATTTTACCTACCCAACGTAATCAAATAGCTACCAAACAAGTACCTAGCCAGAGAACATACATTCTTAAGCATTTTTTAAATAAAATTAAAATTACGTACTTACTTCAGATATTAAAAGGGGTTCTCGAGTTAAAAACGGACTAACGGAAAGAAGTAAGCCTTATAAAAGTTAAAAAATATTCCGGAAGTTTTAAAATTTAATTTAAAACTTTAAAAAAAGTATTCACGAATGTTTAAAATTTAATTTAAACTTTAAAAAAGTATTTACGAATATTTAAAATTTAATTTAAACTTTAAAAAGTATTCACGAATATTTAAAATTTAATTTAAACTTTTAAAAGTAAACTTAGCAAAACATACCTTCAAATCCTCCGAAAACCTTCAAAAACAATAAAAAAGAGGTTTCCTCAACATTTTAATTAACAAAATCAGCAAAAGGAGGTCGAATGGGCTACTACCGTGGGGTTGAGACCGGGGCCTCTATCATCATTATCTTGACTCAGTTTACTTGTAACTATTACCGTTAGATGATTGCTTAGCATAGCATGGTTTGTGGCAGGACTTAGACCGGCTCCTGCCTGAACCGGCTCCCGGAGTAGCCACGGACCTCCCGAGTAACAGGCCGAAATTAGGCTCTGCTATAAAACGGTTTGGAAAATTTCGCATGCGAGTTGTAGGATTTCAACTTTCTGGATTTATTACGTGATACGTGTTTGAATTTTGTTTCATATTTTGATTCAGAAGATAAACATATTAGTGAAAGTTTCTTGCGGTAATTTTTATTTTAGTTTAAAGTTTGTACCTTTAATTTAATTTAATAAATCGTTTTAGAATTGTCATAAATGGTTTTACCTATAAGGTTGAGAGAGATGGATGGATGTTTGCGCCCTACTGTTTGCGCCCTAGCCACCCTCGCGTCAGTTATCCCGCCTAGTTATTGATTTTAGGGTGGTTTGCTTTTGCCTTCACCCTATGCTTCGTAATATTCCTTAAACGTACAAAAGTTTTAATAACTTTTCATTTACTGTAATCATTAAAAAATAACAGATAAAAAAATAATATGCGTGGCATACACTTTAGTAAAGAACTTCTATTAACTACGCGGCAACCGAAAGTAGCGTACGCTATGACGTAGCAAAGAGTGAGTTAAGCTGTAGTAAGAAGCGAGCTACGCCGTAGCGATGCTACGACAGAGTGGTCAGCTTTCAGAAAGTTTCCTTTCTCGTGGGATACACTCAAACCGATCCATGTTTACTGATTTATCCTTCAAAATTCTTCTAAAAAAATCAACTTATATTCGAGGATGAAACCCCGACAAGAAGACATCACTTTTGATTGATGAGTAAACTAACTCCACGCGTGGGTTTTGCAATACTTTTGACCTTTTGTGTATCGTACCTTGTGCATGATGACGATCTGGTCGCTGAGCAGTTCGGCCTCATCGAGGTGATGTGTGGTCAGCAGGATGGTGCGGTCTTCCTTCAGCTTCACTATCATCGACCAGATGTCCCTGGAATTAAGAATGTGGTGAAAATCCTGGTCTAAGCGTAATTTGAGTTTAAGATGAAATAAGTATATATGATACGGGAGATTTTTTTTTTTAATAATTCATTCATTCGTTCTACTTCATGTAGCCTATTTGGATGTGGTATTGTAAGATGGTTAGGTAGTTTAAAGGATGGACAGCAGCACCCTAATATCATACTGCGATTTACTATCTAACTGCCAATCGTGATAATGTTAACTAAAGCATTGGTGTACCAATGACTGTGACTACACAACAGTCTTCACTAGAAACCTAACATTTAATTACAATGTTTGATACTTATTAAAAGAATGACACATAGTTGCATCACTTCTTTTTCAAAACTGGTGGACGTTTTTAGGGGTTGACTCATAATAACTTTTGACTAATATTTTGTGCTGTTTCTCAGCCTAATTTTAATTTCATGTTTTTATATAAGTTTTTTGTTTGAGATAGTAAAAGAATCTCTCACCTCCTGGCAGCAGGATCCACTCCAGCAGTAGGTTCATCCAATGACACGAGATGCGGCTTACCGATGAAGGCGAGCGCCACGCACAGGCGCCTCCGAGTCCCGCCCGACAGACGCGTCACAGGCTCGGAGCAAACTGAGCCTAGCGACAGGACTTGTAGCATTCTGAAATAGAGATAGTGTTTAGATTAGTTTTTGTAAGCTGTGTACAGACGCGTGTAATGTGGTTTGTTATGTAACACGAATAGCATGGACAGCGTGAATCGAGGAGTGCAAGTTCCTTCATCGCGTAAAAACCGACACCCGATGAATCAGCTCACGAGCGCTGTCATGCTCGTTATGCCGTCTAGACGCAGAATTCACGTTAGCTTACACATTACACACGTCTGTACTGGGCTTTAGATAGACAACATCTGAAAGTCATGAGTAACTATCAAAATGTTTTATCTTTCAGTTTATAATCTAGTCTCTAGGGTGACCAAAGGTGATCTAGGTAACTAAAAAAGCCAACGCAACGGTTAGACCTTAATTGAGCTGAAATTTTCTAACTTTAGGAGGCTGGTCTGCCTTCATTTAATTGGTGGAGACGATTTTATTTGCGAACGCTAGTATAAAATACGCAATCAGAGACAAAAAAATTGTTCGATAAGACTTTCCCCATTAAAAGGAGGTTTATCAACTTACTTGTCCACTTCGTCCTGCACCTCATGCGCCGTGCGGCCGCTCTTGAGCTGCGCGTACAGCTGCACGTGCTCGCGCGCGCTCATGTACTCCAGCAGCACGTCGCGCTGCGGGCACACGCCCAGCTGCGTGCCCGCGCCGTCCGAGCGCACGATCACGTGGCCCTTTGTAGGCTTTAGCATGCCCGTTAGAATGTTACTGTGGGAACATTGTCAAGATTAAAGTGTGATATTTTTTTATGTTTTAGATACTTGTATACTTTATGAACAAGTAAAAATAACCTACAAAGGCGGGCTTCGTCCCTTAGGCATTTTCTACCAGTCTACCTTAAGGGTGATGGAGAGACAAAAATAGTAAGTGAAAAATATAAAGAAAAGGAAGAAATACATAGATGCATAGATATCAGCTCTGTGTTGATTCTGTGATATTCCTTCAAATCATAATCTTCCAAGCCAATGAATGACATTGAATACTCTAGAACCGAACTTGTGTGTCACACACACAAGTTCGGTTACGGCGTAGTAGAGCTTCGGCGTAGTTCCGCTACGAAGTAGTTCTACTACGGCGTAGTTCCGTTACGACGTAGTTCTACTACGGCATAGTTCCGCTACGACGTAGTATTACTACGGCGTAGTTCGGCTACGACGTAGTTCTACTACGGCGTAATTCCACTACGACATAGTTCTACTACGGAGTAGTTCCGGTACGACGTAGTTCTACTACGGCGTAGTTCCGCTACGACGAAGTTCTACTACGGCGTAGTTCCGCTACGACGTAGTTCTAATATGGCGTAGTTCCGCTACAACGTAGCTCCGCTACGACGTAGTTCTGCTACGGCGTAGTAGATCTACCATTGTTTTTGTCAGCTCTTTGTCTTTGTTTAAATTTTTAGTATCTGTTGTTATTGTTTCAGTTAATATGGACCTTCTTTTTTCCGAGTCTCTATGGCATTATAAATATCCACAACCTCTACAGATATAAATATCCGCATCACATTCGAACCTTATATTTAAATTGGTAAACACAGTAGTGGTGAAGAGTACTCGTTTTAGTCTTTTTATATCTTTTTACTAAATCTCAGCCTAATTTAAACAACGATGTAGTTTGTTCCACTTACATGAGCGTGGTCTTCCCCGCCCCGTTATGTCCCAGCAGCGTGGTGATCTGTCCCTTGTGCAGCTCAATGGACACGTTGTCCAGCGCGACCTTGGGCCTCCTAGAACGTTCGCCGTATATCTTGGTCACGTTCACTATGCTGACGCCTGCCTTCTCGTCCGTCGTGGTGCACTGGGTTATGTTGCTTTTTAGCGTTTTTATACCTGATAGAAAAAATACATAAATTGTATTCGTATTTATATTGTTGCACATATCATTTTATTTTTGAAGCACTCTAGCCTCGGGAACAAGAGCCAAGCTTCTGGTGGCCCAACCACCAGAAGCTTGAGGTGAGGGCGCTAGAGAGAGTAGTCTCTTCAATATACGTGTATACGTCTAGGATTTTTTTCTGTATCACGCGCACCTGCGCATTGAGAGCCTCGTTTAGTGTTGGTCGAGGTTCTTCGCTATTAGCCCATTGGCCGTTACGACTATTGGTACAATGATTGCAGAGTCAACTATCTATATGTTGACAGCCTCGTGTGTTAAGTCCAGATATTTATACAACATTATTTTTTGATTTTGCCCATATTTTCTAAACCCGAAAAGGGGTCATTGTACTCATCATTTTGAACAACTTTTTCTATGCGACAAACCTTGAAATCGCGAAAAAAAAATCAGCTGTTCCATACATTTTTAAATTTATTTTGTGTTCACTTAAATCGACAAATATATGGAACAGCTGATTTGTTTAATGTTTTATATTTCACGAGATTCTTGTTTGGTGAATTCTTATAAACCTAGATAAGCACAAAAACCAAAGAAATTTACCAAAAAATCGATCAATAATATTCCCCACGACAAAGTACAGCACGGCGTCCGCACACATCATGATTGCTGCGAGTCCAATGCTCATGTCCTCGCTGTCGTCGGGTGAGGACCACAAGTCCGCCCAGTGCGCGCCGGTGCCGTGCGCCTCGAACCGCGTGATGAACAGGAACGCGTAGCAGAGAGATGACGACATTGAGAGGCACTGGAATAAAAAGGTTCGTGAAGACGTGTTTTTGGAGGGCCAAACACATCTAGTATCTGTCGTCATAGTCCAGATACTATAAAATCCAATCCAGATACAAAAAAAATATTATTAAATCCAGATACAATAAATATAATCTCTTGTCTGTTTCAAAAGCATCTGATGGAAATGTAAACAAATGGATCAGAAAATTGGGTGCGAATTTGTTGTTCCTCTTATTAATTGAGTAATATTCGATTATTTGAATCCTTAAGATCGATTAAACTCGAAATTCTAATTTTAAATCACCTTATAGATGTTTGTCAATTGAAAATTGAGGTTAATTTTATAATCTCCATTTTCGACGATGATGTTTAAAGCAAGTACAATTTATTTAAAAAAACAATATTTAAAAAAAAAAAATATGACAATAAAGTTAAATCCTTCTTAATACAGGTGAATGTGTTACTAGTTCCCTTTAATGAGTGATTGCGTAAGAATTTATCCTGAACAGGGTTTGTTTACACTTTCATCAGATACATTTGGAACAGAAATAACATAATCCACAACAATAAGTGATACTATAGCCATATCAATACTGAAAAAAATATCGAAAAAGAACTACGATAAAGCATAATTTTAAGACGAATTAAATAATAATTATGACGACAAACGTACATTTCTATTTTTTTATCAGTGCAGGAGGCCCTATCTGTAAATGAATTAAAATGTTGACTATGAATAAATGTCTCATTTTTTGTTTAATTTATTACTCAAATAAATATAAATAAGGATAGCTTATATGAAACTGAACTTACGACGAAAGTCTTGAGTGAGCTGTAGAGCACAGCCTCTAGCGACAGGATGATGATGAAGGGCATGTAACTGACGAGGTACATGATGGCGGTGAACACGGCCGCCAGGCTGGCAGAGTTGAACATCTTCGAGAGCATGTAGCTGTGGCAGAAAAGGTGGCGTTAAAGAGCTGGTGGGGCTATCTTTTTAAACCTATTCAAAAAAGTTTATGTTCATCGATATTTTCATAATATTGTGGACAGATTAGGAAAATTTATTTAGGTATTTGGTAGAAGCAGCTCGCGCGGTGCTCTCATATGAATTTT
This sequence comes from Lithophane semibrunnea, assembly GCA_947363905.1. NCBI lineage: Eukaryota > Metazoa > Arthropoda > Insecta > Lepidoptera > Noctuidae > Lithophane > Lithophane semibrunnea. Next base: position 936,919 of record OX376199.1, on the reverse strand, counting down.
ATTAAGTTTACTTTGGTAGTTTTTGAGTTAACTTCAATAAAACGTATTTATTCCACATTTTTTTTTTACATACTAATAACACGATTAAAATTCATTCTTAGGCAGTAAAAATTGCTAATTACAAGCTTCCACGCAAGCTCAAGCTTGTATAATGACAGAACTTCCTGTCACTGTTGTTTACATAGCAAGTAGTGATAAACGTGGTATTTTTAGGGGGTAGGTACCACGGTTAAAAAGTGAAAAATACTTAAAGACTTCTTTGCAAAAAAAAACTGACTACCAAAAAAACGCAAAATAGTGAAAAACTACTTTAATTTCGGAACGAATGACGACGAATTTTGGTTCGAGTCGAACCAACGCATCGCTCAACGTCGTCATTAATTCCAAAAGTATTCTCTCTTTTAAAGTAATTCCCTAAGATAGTCACAATAAATTCAATGTTAAAGCTGTATAATATTTTAAGACTTGACAGGTCCCCCCATAGTGACGCTGTCTGTACATCTCTAAACAATTTGTAAGAACTTACCAGAAGCTAAGCACAGACAGTCCGAAGATGAAGACCAGCGTGAACACAAGGCTGGGATCAGTGTTGGGTAGCACGTGACCCAGGTACAGGATCAGGGTCACGCTGGCGCAGGTCACGGTCATCTCCACGAAGGACGAGAGGAACCAGGAGAGAGTGTGCCAGCGGAGGTCTACGCCCATCACTGACATGAGCTGGGAAGATTTTTTTTATTGTTATGACTGTCTAGGATTTTGGTTACGTGTACGATTCGGATGGATGGATTCACTTCTGGGTCTAAAAGAACCAGCAGCGTGGTTCTGGATTATATGTTTTTGTCTTTCGAGGCGCATTATAATAAACTCATAGCTTTCGTTTGGGTTCGAAATGTTTCCTGGCCGAATCAACTTTTTGTTCAGTATAGGAAAGTTTAGACATAGGTACTTGAAAGTGTTCACATAGGAAATTTTGACTCCAACGAGCTTAAAATAACCGCGATGTACAATTGATTTCAATATCCAATACTGAATTAACCATTTTCTTTAATTTCATTTATTTATTTTATTAGGTTTACCAACAATTGATTACACTGATACAAACAAGAAAACATTTAAAAAAAAATAACAGTGTATCAGTTACTTAGAGGTAAACACCACATGCATAAAACAATGAATTGGTGAAATAAGCTAACTTACTTATTAATAAGCGCTAACACAGAAAATAATTGGTAAAATAGGTAAAATTGAACACTCTTTCACATTATAACATTGGTAAAATTATAAAAATTATGTAACAAATCAAAAAAATAAAAATGGTTAAAATAATAACATTAAATAAATTCATAATAATTGCAAATAGGATTCATCATTCCAAAGTAAAGGAAAACTTTGCTACAGTGCCCGATCGAAAATGTATGTGTCTTACCATAGTATTCCCGGTCTCCTTGTCTGACACGATGAACCTCACAGTCGACGCGACGGTGAACAGCAGCGAGAAGAAGAACGCTACGATCAGTGACTGAGACTCGTACAGAGACGTCTGGAAGCTGCGACAATACGAAGATATTAATAACGATCGAATTTGAAAACACCACATGGACCAAAATGAGGAAGCTCGATGAGGTCCCTAAGACTCCGGTAGAATTATGGCTCTTGATTTTAAGGTCTTCAAATAGTGAACCATTTGCTATGAGAGAACGGTTATTATAATTATTTGCCTTGTACACACGGCTACACATCAAGCTATACATTTCCAATATAAGCTGACCTCGCATTTTACGAAAATCCTATACAATACGAGATCAGCATTAACTGGAAATGTAAGTATAGCTTGATGTGTAGCCGTGTTTACATACATGAATAACTGTTCTAAAAAACTATTCTACTTTTCTCTAATTAGATTCTCAGTTAACCAACCATTTAACTGAAAATCTCGCTCAAGTGTTGCATGAATAGGTAGGCCATATTATCTTTAAATAGCTCGCAGCACCTGTTATTATAGCACAAGAAAGGTCGTTGGATGGCCTCCTTAAACACTACACATAGTAAAAATATAAGAAGAAATATGTTCAGCAGTGGACAAAAAGATACTGAATGAAGGTTATAAAGGTTATAATAATACTCACTAGTCCTTTCTATAACACGGGTAGGGCGTCTGCTGCGTGTACACTGCCCAGTCTATATCTTCTTCAATCTGCCTCTTACGTCGAGTGGAGTTGTGTGACAGACGGATGATGGCCTTGTCCACGATGTCCTGGATCGGCACAAAGCCGCGGAAGTAGCGCATGTGCTCGACGAAACTGGACTCGGGACCTGGGATCCAGAGGCTGCGGAAAGGGAGGGTTTTAGGAATAGTCGAAATAGACGCCTTTAAGCTTCAATGTTGGAAGCTGATATGAAATTAAATGAAATTGTTTATTCTGTAAATAGGATATTGGAATCACTTTTACGCGTCATATTAAAAAGTTGTAAAAATAAGCTAGATGAGATCGGCGTTTCCTATCTGACTACTCTGAGAAGAAAGGCCGAAACAAACTCAGAGGTCACAGTCTCTTTTAAAGTCCAGACATAATATTGGTCTGGCCATATGAGGACCATGTAGATTAGAGTCTGAAATGGTCTTTTTAAGAAAGAACCACACAGATTTGAGTGGACCTGTCCAGTCAGTGCAAGTATTTGTCAGTAATAGTGGAGCTCAAGAACTTAAGGAGCTCAACGACTCTCAATCTATCAAATCTCAATACGATAAGGAACTAAAAATGAATCAAACGTCATACATTTTCTTCGTTAACTTATTCATAAACATTTCAATGTTTTATATCATGTCAAGCTCATGTAATCAAACTGAAAGGGTAATCAGGTCTTAAAGCTTCCAGAGATTCACTAACGGCCTGACATTATACACAAAAATACATACTAGTCTTTAAGACGCTTGGTTGTGGGTACATTATCGATGTCCATCCTGATCTTATACTCCACGTTAGTAAAAGACTCGCCTTGTTCTTCGCTGTTGAGGAACACCACACCTAGGGACAAACAAAAGGTTGTTCAGGTACTGTTTATGGAGCTCAAAAGTCCTAAGACGCCCTTTAGCGACTGGGATCTGTCCATTGCGGATTCCAACAAAACCCAAAAACGGTGTTTAGTAGATCTTTGACATTCATTACGAGTAGTCAGAAGTTTGACAACCAGTCTTATCAAAGGATTTCATGTTCCATGGGGTGGAGCTCAAATAGACTTATTTTATTTGAATGTTTCAATAAATGGTTTATGCAATGGTAATGTATTTATTTTAATTAGTTTGTAATAGTTGGTATATTGGGACTTGGAAATAAATAGGTAGTCGCTCCATATAAAATACTTATAATCAGCTGAATCCATTTAGACTGGAAGCTGTCCTTAAGAGTGTGTGACAGAGAAGTGTGATTTGTTTACTTCGAGATGGATAGACTTTCTATGTGTGTGCATAGTACGTGTACCCACAGTCGTAACATATTACTTATTTACTGCATTTTTGAGATTCTGTGAGATCATGGATGGAACGTGTTTTTATTGTGCCAATGTTCGAGTTCAAGAGGAGCTCGTGGCTAAGTAATAACAGCCGTTCGGGTCGATCCATCAGGTAAAGCTACGCTTGCCGGGGTTGGTCCGTGGATGGGTGACCATCTTCACATACCGAGACTCCTCCGTGCCTCGGAAAGCACGTTAAGCCGTTGGTCCCGGCTGTCATTTGTGCATCTTTGACAGTCGTTAGGGGTCGTCAGAAGCTCGAAAGTCTGACAACCAGTCTTACCAAGGGGTATCGTATTGACCAGTTACTGGGTTGTGGAGGTCAGATAGGCAGTCGCTCCATGTAAAATACTGGTATTCAGCTGCATCCGGTTAGACTGGAAGCCGACCCCAACATAGATGGGAAAAGGCTAGGCAGATGATGAATGTTAGGTGATATGTGTGAGTGTGTGTGCGTTGTTTTACTTGGATTTATGACTGTAATGATTTTCCTATATAACTCAATGAATACATAGTTACAGTTTCTTACCAGCAGAAAATTCGTTGACGATGCTGAGTTGTGCCGCTTCGTGCGTCATTTGGATCTCGTTGGGGGAGGGTTGGAACCGGTTCAAGTTGATGCATTGCAGCAGGTTTGAAGCCTTTGTGAGTAGGCCGCCGAGACCCTGGATGATACATGGAGCATTAAAATATTATGATCGGAAAATAGCTGGGTATTTAGTTTCAAAATAAAATCACATTTTAACCGACGTAAAACAGGAAGAGGTTCTTAAGTCAAAGCATATTTTTGGAGTGAAAACCTTCTTTAGGCGCGTTGAGTACTTTTTGGGTGAAAAAATATCATGGAACTTGCGTTATCGTCACGCTTGAAGTGATTTGTTTTTTTTAGCGCCATCTACCGTCTTCCGTTTGAATTACGTTGAGGTTACGCATTGTTGCTTAGTTTTTACTTCTATCGGTAGTCCCCAAAGGCTGCCTCGCATGTTTTTTTTTTCCAGAATATTGTTAGGATCGTGTATTCACTAGGATGGGTCTACAAGAATATCGGAACGTTAATAACCGTCGTAGCGAACATAGCTTACCGTCACCTACTTCAAACTTTTCCCCTGTGCGAAAACAAATAAATATAAAAAGCTATATTGCGCTGCTTTTACTTTTTTTTTAAGAAACACTCTTCCTACTGTTTTCGCCCACCTGCTACTGCTATAAGTCAGAATCTACAGAAAATTACAACTTTTTTTTTTTTCATCCTACATTTTACCACAAGTGACGCAAGTTCGTCTTAACGCGGGGGTGCGGGACGTGACCCGACCGACCGCGAGAGCGACTCCTCCCTGAGATAGTCAGCTGTTTCGCTAGCGAGCACGGTGTCGGATAGAAACTTTTTAAAATCTTTTAATGAAAATAACGTTTTTTTTTGTTGTTTTCGGTCATTTATGTTTATATTTAAGATCAACTACCCATGGTTTGAGTAACAACGGTGTTTACCCTTACAGCCTGTATAAAGGTCACGAGGCAGATATGCTGATGCCGAACTAAAACTATGAGAAAATATTGAACTGTCTTCTATAGTATATGTCTATTTTGCATGCAATTTTAAAATTATATATATTTTCTTTTATAAAAGTACAAGTATGCTTATTAATAGTGTCGTCTTGCCTATAAGTTAGACACATGCGAGAATTGCGAGATCTATAATTATGATAAAGATTGTGGGTCAATGCTGTGTATGTATTTATTTATTTATTTATATATACTTTATTGTACACCACAAAAATATATAACGAAAGGAAAAAAAACAAACACTATAAAATATACAATGGGCGGCCTTATCGCTTTCCGCGATCTCTTCCAGGCAACCTTGGAATGGACAGTGATTTGCCTGGACATAATATGGGGCTGTCGTAGGTGCAAATAATAAGTTACCTATACAATATACTAAAATAGATACACATATACATACATATCCTAAATAATAGATACATACATACATACATAGGAAATAAATAAATAAGCAACGAAAAATAATTGAAGACTATAGATAATTACACAGTTGTATGTATTTACACTCGCGACAATCTAAGAAATCCGTTTTAACGTTTCGTTCTCGTACATGTAATAAAACGTTATGCCTTGAGAATCAGTTTTGAGCAATGTAGATAAGTCCTCGATTACAAACTCTCTAAGCTTGTATGATAAATCGATATGTCTCGAGAATCAGTTTATAAGAAACCATTTATTTTTTTCATCGCTACACAAAGCATTTTTATGGCTGTCCAAACGGACTTCTTAGATTGTCGCGAGTCTAGTTGGTAAATTTTTATCTAAATAAAAAACGGGTAGGAAAAACATATTACATTTAAATCCCCGAAATCGTCGAACAGCCCGTCCATATCGATGTCAGGCACATCCACGTCCGCGCCCTTGATGAGCATGTGGCGCACGGCGCTGAACTGCGGCGCCGACATGACGCGCCGCAGCACCGCCGCGCCCGCGCGGTGCGCGCCCAGCGCCTGCAGCGCGGGGAACGACCCCGACAGCGACTGGATGAGGCGAGTAAATTTTACCGCTGTTGCGAATGTTGAGTTGGCCTGTGGAGTAAAAATAGAATAGAGTGCCTATCACAAACATTACAACAACCGATCTTGTAAAGTTATCGTTTGGAAAATGACAGTTTCAACAGACTTGTTCGAAAAGTGGCTCTTATTGCACCGCTTTTAAGTTGAAAATGCAGTGTATTGGACACGCGTGCATCTTATATTCTAGTCGGAGATTGCGATTTTTGTAAATTCCATCAACGAGCCTTTATATCTTTTATTGCACGACTTTTTTTCCATCGTTAAAAAAGCCGTGCAGATAACAACAAATAAATAAAAATAATCTATATTCAACATTACAGATGTAACCAATATTTCAAACAATATAGGAAGGTTCCTTTAGGAGAGACCGGACAAGAAATTCCGTGGACACTCTTTTAAATTATTGAATAAAAAATTGAATATGCAGTTTTTTATTTTATTTTAAGTTTTGCTTTAGGATTTTCTGACGTCAGAACCACTCTTCTTGGTTCAACTGTACACAGTTGACATGTCACAGTTCACAGTTTATGGGTGTCACTACATACCTGCTCTATGATCCTGGTGACGGTGGGAGTGGGTGGAGTGTACAGGATCCTGCCCATGATGAGTGGTTTGATGAAACTCCACGCAATTTTTCCACCTTGCACGTTGATGACGTCCTTGTATAAGGAACGGCAGAAATCAGCTGTGAAACATAAGAATGATTCATATAGGTAGCCGAAAAAATATGTAACTATCACTGGTTTTTCATAGTCCGAATGGTTTCTGAACGCCAAAATATAAGAACCGATTTCTGAAGGTTAAAATATTGACCACCAGTTTCTGAAAGTCAGAATATTTATTACCGGTTGCAGTAAGTCGAAATATTTACCACCGATTTCTGGAAGTCCATGTATTTAATACCAGTTTCTGAAAGTTAGAATATTTACTGGCTTTATGGAGGTGTTTCTTACTGGGTAGTACATCGAGTTGTGCCTGGTCCGGTTCAGTGGAGAAGTCCTGTGTTTCCGTGATAGACTTGAAGAATCGGTTCGAGTTCATTACGAACGGTTTGCCGCACATCATGTTACCGGCGCTCGCTAAGAAATCGGGAGCTGAGGAGGAGAATTCAGTTTTAATAATGATTCTTATAGTACTGGGAAATTATTGCAGCGTCATATTAAATTACCTAGGGAAACTCCGCAGAAGTGGTCGGTATCGATATTATAAAAACATGATAAATTGCAAAAAAAAAACATTTTTTTCTTATGTAGTCATTGTGTAGTTAGTATAGATTTAAAATATAGCAAAAAAAAAGTTTTTTTTTGGGTAACTTCACACGTGATGGGTCTATTCTATATCAATATCTAAACACAATGAAATTTTACATTTTTGTAACGTTTTGTAATAAGAGGAGCTCGTGGCTAAATAATAACAGCCGCACGGATCGATCCAATAGGTTAAGCTACGCTTGCCGGGGTCAGTCCGTGGATGGGACCATCTTGATATACCGAGACTCCTCCGTGTCTCAAACAACGAAAGTAAGGACTAAGGAAGTATTTATGGAAATTCACTCCCGAAAGGTGTTAAATAGGATATGGAAGTTCGTAATGTTTCCGATGCGAAATCCTTGATAAAAATATTTAAAGCGGTTTTAAAATGAAGACAGTAACATTACAAAATCATACAGGCACACTCAATACACATATTCAATACATACACATCAACACATCTCCAATGGAGCTGAAATCCCTCAATGTCTGGAACATCGTCTCGCTGGCGAGGGTCTGCGTCACGTCTCCCACCTTCTCTTGGATCATGGGGATCAGTGCTGCCATCTGCCCGTATTTGGATAGGACTGTAGAGCCTTCTTCTTCCGTCAGGTTCGATGCGGAGTAGAGTTTGGTGAGGAGAATGCTTGCAACCTGCAGAATAAAAAAACGATTTTCGTCATAAATTGTGAATAAAAATGTGGGAAGTAGACAGATTCAACTGTAATACTACGAGTACCAGTTTGAAAGGAATCCTACTATCCTACTAATATTATAAATGTGAAAGTTTGTGTGTTTGGATGTTTGTTACTCAATGACCCAAAAACGGCTGAATGGATTTGGATGGCAAACAGATAGTTTATAACCTGGATTAACACATACGATACTTTTTATCCCGATATTCTCACGGGATCAAGACTTAGTGAAACCGCGGGGCGCAGCTAGTAAGAAAATAAATTGATTTGATGCAGAACCCATATTGCGGAACAAAGACGATCTCAATCTAATCTGAATCATTTGAACGATATCGCTAATCCATTACTTCATAGGTTCGAAAACTTTGTCTGCTCAATAACATAAATAACACAATAAATGTTGTTCAGCTGTCAAAATGAAACAGTTTATGATTGATCGTGTGTTACGCAAGGAGCTTGCAGGACTCATACAATGTAGAACCACATAACATTTTGTAAGTTGCAATTTTTTTGTGTTCCGTGTCATATCAATATCATATCATATCATAGAATATCAGCGTCAGGTATATTCGCCTGACACATGCTGAGTTGGACTCCCATTTGGTGCAATGTTGAGACGAACACCGCACTTTGTATGTTTCGTTTTTTTTTTTTTTAAAGTTTGTCATAGACAATATTGTCATCACCGTGTCTAGTTTTCTTTTAATGTTTCAATTTTTTTTTTTTTGTATGTTGGCACCCAGCTGTTTATTAATGTACCTAATTAGTAATAATTTAACCGTTATTTTGTATGTTGTGCTGTCTTTTGTGTGCACCAAATAAACGTTTTATCTATCTATCTATCTATTATAGGGAAAACAGAATAGCCACAATAATCAACACGGTATCTGTCGGTTAGTCTGTCATACGCAATTTTTTCCGAATCCGTGTGAATTTGTAAGACAGGAAATTTTATGTTCCTGCAACATACCTCATCAATAATCACGCTAAAGTTGAAGTTTCGGAACAGCACGGGCAACACCTGCTTGGCGACATCGTCCGGCAGTCCGCAGAACTGCTCGATGACAGCCCCGAACACGTCCTCCGCAGTGACCACGTCCAGGTCTGAGGGGGCCAGCACTTTGGACATGGACTCCATCTGACACACGTACTTGGCGATGTGGCTGTCGTCCGGCTTTGAGGAGAGGAGCTGAGGAAGGAAAGATCAAGTTAAATATGATGGCTGAAAATATGACCAGGGCTTGAAATACCGGTATTTTTGGGAACCAGTAGGAACTTGGCCTTGGTGAGATATCGGTACCAGACGTACTACCGGTACTATTGGTACCGGTTCCAGACGTAGTACCTGTACTATTGATATTTTCAATCAGTATCGGTACTGTACCGCGGTACCAAACAAATAATTACGTAAGTAAGAGCGAGAAAGCAGATAGGTATAGTAAGTAAAAATATATGCATTAGAAAAATAACTTCAAGATGCAACAAATACGACATTTGTGGCACGCGGCGGGTACCTGAATTTGGTACCGGTACTTGTTAGGTGAAGTACCAGTAACCGTCTGGAACCGGTACCCAGATACCGACATGGCAAGAACTGGTACCGGTTCAAAGTCCTGAATATGACACATTTGAACAAAATTGAGCTTTTTAGAGCGTCATCTCTGACACTCGTGCTTGTTTGTTTTTAAAGCTCGTTATGTCATAACAAGTATTATTAGTACTTATCAAATTTTACATAACAATCCATTTATTTAACAGCTTTGTTGTTGCAATTTATCAAATGGCAACAACTGGCATTTGCTGCTGGCAACTGTGTCTTAAGCCAGTTTCTTATTTTGAAAGTATATAGAGTTGTTAATACTCTTTTAACTTAATGTAATTAATTTTCCGTTGGACATTAAGAAAATAGTTGTATTTACTGTACAAGAATAACAGTAAGTAGTGGTTATTAAAATAATTTACGGACAATTTGACTTTGACTTTGACAAATTGATTGTCACTCTTCCAAGTAACCATCTTATACGTAGAGTACATTTTGATTGATGGTAACCATTTTCCCTGACAAGAACCCCGAAGGTGAGTTTATTTTCCTCGCCAACAACCTAACATCTCGTTGTTTAAATAAAAAGTAAAAAAATTATGTTTTAAACACATAATATCAGATCCAACGTACCGGCTTCAATTGTATGTGTCCTGCATGTATCCTGGGAGCGGCGATGGACCAGAAGTTCGTGTTGTTGATGCCGAGCGCGCTCAGTCCGAGTTCCACGTCTTCAGCATCAGGGAACAGTTGTGATACTTCCACTAGAGGACAAACATTGAATTAGAGATACTATTTGGGTTCGTGGTACGCTACTTTATTGGGATAGAAAATATTTTAATAAATGAGGCATAATTATGTACATAAAGAAAAGATTTTAATTATGTATTTAGAGGTTATGAGAAGAAAAATAGTGAAGAAAAATACGTAAAAGCTTAAATGTTTGAGCGTCTTTAAAAACAATATAGCCTATGTCACTCCCACAATTAAGATGAACCTAACGACACCTCGTTTGTTAAAATTTTTATTGTTAAACTTAAAACGTCTTTTATTTTAATTAATTTTCTGATTTTGTGAATCGGGTCCAGTAAGATTCTGCCAATCTTACGCTGATGTTTGTTCTGTACCGCGAAAATTTTTATTGTAGGATTTCGATATCGTTATTCGACAAAGAAAAATACACACTTTTTAAAGTAGGTACATACTTTTAAATAAAAGTAGGTACTACATTTACTGACCATCAATCATCAATCATTTTGATTGACTTTTAAAGCTCAGGCGCATAGTACTCGCAACCGGCGCGGCGTGCGTGCATGACCAGGGCCCTGTTTATCAAAAGTTACAACTCCACAAGTTCACAAGTTCCCTAGAATGTTAACTTTTGTTATGTTTGCCGTTTGCTTTTATAAAGATGAGAGTTTTATTATGTTACTCTAGGAACTTACCTTTAAGATTGACTTCCTCTAGCATATAGTTCTTGAGCTGCCTAACGATGGCGAGGCCGGAGGACAGCGAGTCCAAGTCCATCTCCAGAGGTGTGTTACGCAGCAGTGGGTGCAGCTCCTTTATTATACCCTGCAGACTGATGACGTCACGTGGGATGAGAAAGAGTTTTTAAAGATACGTGAAATTGCTGACAATGAGCATCAAATTAATTTGTTTGCATAACACAGGTACACACGGCCACACATCAAGCTATACATTTCCAGTTTATGCTGATCTCGCATTGTATAGGATTTCCATACAATGCGAGATCAGTTTATACTGGAAATGTATAATTATATAGCTTGATGCGTAGCCGTGAAAAAAAAAACTGAAAATTTGATAAGCTAAGTTTGCTTCGAATATAACGTGGGCTTCACGGACATTTATGAATTTGGACATTTGTGACTTAGAATTTTATTGATGAATTGCAGAGAACGCTCTGGGTGCCGCCAATGAAGGGATTCTTAGTACCTAATGATTTTCATCTCTTGAAGTCTCGTGGGGGAGTAAGGAACATTTAGAGAATGCTGGCAAGGTAGGTGCGAAAATGAGCCAAAATCTATTTTTTTTAGACACCCGCTTTCGTTTATCTGTTTAGGATGTCATTATTACACACCGATGTCCATATTGTATACATTAAATAATCTCACCTATACATAACACTGTCCAAGGCATCTTCACTGATGAACAACATGACGGCGTCCATCATGGCCTCCAGTCGCCCATCTATCACGCCAGACACGTTCAACTTGCTGGCTAGGCCCAGAAGACGCGCGCCGTGCGACATGAAATCTCCGATGTGGTGGATGATGGAAGACACAAAGTTGAAGCGCCAGAACTCGTCCGTTTGGTATTTTGGGAGCTGTAAGGAATATAGACGTCATACGTCACAAAATAAGCAAGCTGAAGTGGCAGTGGGCCGGCCATATTAGCCGTAGGCCTGAAGACCGTTGGAGTAGACGTGTTCTAGAGTGGAGACCGCGAATCGGAAAACGTAAAGTAGGACGCCCTCAGGCTAGGTGGAGGTGGTCTTTGCAGGGTGGCTGGTAGCAGCTGGATGAGAGTTGCCGAATCGAGCTGAATGCCGTGCAATTGGAGAGGCCTGTGTCCAGCAGTGGACTGCTATAGGCTGATGATGAAGGAATATAGTACAAGGTTTTTAAAGACTGAAAAAAAATTGGTATGAAATATGTGTTGGAAAGTGTGTGGAAATTATTGTTTAATCTTTTGTGTAACGCCTGAGAGTATTCACACATTTTTGCGCATTTTTACGTGGTTACATGGAGTTTCTCACTCACTTAAAACATCCACGGATCGAAGGCCGAAGTAAGTTAAAATCAGTGGCACAATGAATGGGCTTTACGTCTAACGACTCCTGAAAGAGATTCTATTCTTTATTCAGAAAGCAAGTCTGCTAAGTATTTAAAATGATGAAATGCTTTGGTCTTTTGTTGAAAACAATCATGAATACGGTACTTATTCAATTCATATTCATTAATTGCATTCCATAATGTATGAAAGATGTTATAAAAAGGCTACTAACTAACTAAGTGGGTATAGATCGAAATAATTGTAGCAAAAATGAGTCAGTACAGTAAAATTGTGATAACTTACAGCTTTATCAATGAGTGTTTTGTTAAGATTGTTCTTGATGACGGCGGTGATATCAATGCAGTTGTATCTCTCACAAATGACGGCCCATCCGCTGTTTGGAATAATGATGTTCTGGTCTGATGGCTCGGAGATACTGCGGATCTAAACATAAATGATGATTATTATTTACTGACAGATCATAATTAATTAAGTTTCGATAGTGCGACTCCAAATTAAGCATGATAATTGTTTTTAAAACTTGAGAAGAAAAATCCAAGCTTCAATTATTTTGAATGTTGTTGATTGACATTAGTATTAACATACATAATATAACATCTCGCCAGTAATTCTCGAAGAGTAGGCAGAGGTGTACTTGATAGTACACTCACATTTCGCCAGTTATGTTTAAGTCCCACGTAATAGGGGACGAACCTATTGCCATCAACTGGGCACAAACCCAGACTACGGGCTGCTACTGAGAAATTCTTAAGATAATTATACAATATAATAAATTAAAATATGAGCATTAAATAATAATTACGGACACACACATTTTATTATCCATATAAAACTTCATGGAGTCGTATTAAATATTTTGAAATAGACTTCAAAAGGGTTTTTTTTTTTGTGAGTGAAATCATCCAATGACTTCTCCCGCTCTGGGCGGAGCGGAAGGGCGTGTCAGACTTTTACTGACTAAAACCCACCCGTGTTCCTTCAGTTGCCTGTTGCCAAAGTCCCGGTATCCCTTTCGGACTTTCCCGCAACCCTGGCAGGCAGACTTTACAAGGTTGAATTAACTAAATTGTTAGCTCACCTTTCGTAAATTAACCTGAGCATTCTCAATATCACCAACAACACCATGATCATGGACGATCCTCATCAGCTCTCCATGCAGCCCATTTTTCTCCAGCAGGTAGTCTTTCATCGGCTTCACCACGTCAATGTTGTGAGCTACTTCGGTGGACAACTCCTTGAGGTACGGCAGGTCTCTGACACCTTCCACCTCATGGATGTGGGGGAGCTCGGCTCTGATGAGCTTGCTGGCGTGGGCTAGGACGGAGGCGAAGCTGGAAAAAGGGGGGGTTGTGTGGAGTTTATTGCGTGGAGAATCCTCATGATTACCCTTCAGGGCACTTATGACACAGTAGGATTTTCCTGAAGTCTGCGGACTCCTAGGGGTAAGCTTGACTGAACTATTTTATTTTATTATTAATTCATGAAATAAAAAACAAATTCGATCAATTACAGGTAGCCTAATGCTTCGTGCTTTTTCAGGTATTTCAAAAAAGTAATAAAAACTCACAGTGTAGCATTCCCGAACTCATTCTTGGACACATTCCTGGCGAGACACTCCGTCAGCTTCGTACTCTTGGCGTTAATGTCCTCCAGCAGGTGCACCTTGACTTGTCCCAGGAATTCGTTGATCGACTTGTTCATCTCGTACTTCGTGTAGTTACGTGTTGATATTAACTGTGGGAATGAAGTATGAATTAAGAAATGTGTGTGCGTACAGTTTTATTTGTTCTTTACAGGCATAAAAATAATCTTCCGTTCACATTCAGTACAAAACTGAAGTGTGGGAACATTCCGTATGTTTCTGGTGTACTGTGGGAGAAAGTATGCAAAGGAGTCCACTGTTCCATCCATGTTTATTTAAATTAAATTATTTACAACAATACACACAATAATATATTATCAAAATTATGTAGGCTTCTTTTTATGGTTCTATGTAATTGGTGATGTTCCGTTTTAGTTTAATCTAACTAATATTATAAACACAAAAGTTTGTAAGTATGGATGGATGTTTCTTACTCTTTCACGTAAAAACTACTGAATGGATTTGGATGAAATTTGGCACACAGATAGTTTATAACCTGGATTAACACATAGAATACTTTTATCCCGATATTCCCGCGGGATCGAGACTTACGCGGGTGAAACCGCGGGGCGCAGCTAGTTAACTATAAATAAATATTTTGCAAGGGCGTTAAACTGAAGATTTTTAACGACATCCAAAATACTTTATTTTCGAACACCGCAGATTACAAACAGTTCCTCATAGACCCTCAGTTATCCCCAGTTTAAGACACATTATTAATATAGAGGTTCATGAGGAACAGGGTGTAAAGTTCACTCATCCTCCATAGAAAAGGGAAGATTCTCCGACCAGACGGGTGTTGTGTCTGGTGGGCGACTACCCGGCAAATTGATGTCGAGCAGTTCTAATATGATGATCTCGCGGTAAACTCTGCTAGCGCAATGCAGGATTTCGCATAACGTCAGTGTGATGCGTAGTGATGCGGCCACATCTAGGTTGATTATTAACCGTCTGCGTAATAAATTCTCTGCTCTCTCGTGTTACTTCTTCCATCGTTGTTTTTTGTGTCCTTATTTTTCCATCCTTGATCTAACGAAAGGGCGAAACCCCTGTTAGTGGGTCACTCCGTAAAGCATAAATTACTGACCTCTCTAATAGCCATGTCCCAGTGGAACTCGTTTTTCAGCGAATGGTAGACATCATCCAGGCTCATGGTCTGCAGATGGCACAGGAGGTTGTCGTACTCCTGCTTCTTGAACAGCTGTAGGTTCAGCTGCTTGAACCACGTCGTGAATTGGGAGCAGACTGTGCATTGGCTGGAAGAGAAAACATAGAACATATCACGCCTAAATTTTGATACTACTACGAGTATAAATACTGGTATTCAGCGGCATTCAGACAGGAAGCCAACCCCAACATAGTTGGGAAAGGGCAAAGCAGGTGAAATGTATCACGCCTGTATTCCCCGATGGTAGGACTGGTAGCTGTATGAAAGAAATAAATGTTAATAAACAGACACTTATTCTGAATCTGGTAATGAGAAATTCACACTGAGAAAATCCAGTAACACTTTTCCCGAAGCCAGGATCCCACGCTCTACAGTCCCGCTTGTGACAAGACCAACTTTTGTAACTTTCAAAATTCATACCTGTTATTCAAGAACAGTGTGCCAGCATCAACTACATTGCTCAGCATCGCAAACGAGATCTTCGTCAGGGTTTCCTTGGACAGCAGCTGCAGAGCCACCATCCTCAAGTGCTGGATCTTCTCGTCTGTCACCCAGGACGGGTTCTGTGGTGGTTTGGGTCCATCCTTGATGAGGTCCAGTCTGGATTCGATCTTGTATATGGCCGTGTCGACCGCGGTGTAGTCGATATCTTTTGATAGTGATAAGGAGTTTTCGTACCCCTGAAAATTTTAACTCATTAAAATTTTATTTTTACGTAACTGGTTTATTCGGTTATATAAATTGACTAGCAAATGCTCGCAGCTTCGCCCGCGTGGCTGTTGGTTATTATAAACTAAAACCTTCCTCGAGAACCACTCTATCCATTGGAGAAAACAGAATGAAAATCGATGCAGTAGTTTTCGAGTTTATCGCGAACAGGACGACAGACAGACGCGGCCGAGGGCTTTGTTTTATAATACACATTAAAAAAAACTCAAATTATATAAGTACAAATGACACTATAATCACTTACCTGTGAAGCAAACAGCAGTGGCGGCAGTTCCTTATATAGCTCAGTTTTATCCGCAGCGCAAATCTGTTGCTTGAGGTCGGACCACAGCCCAGTCCGGTCGGGGATGTAGTCTGATAGCGTGATGTTAGGTAAGCAGAACGATTCTGTCTGATTTATGTCAACGTCATGGAAAAGGCGGACTATCTGAGGAGAAGAAATTCAATATAATAAATATGATTATATTTAGCGAGTATTAAAGAAAAAGTGTTGCCTCGATATTGGCAACTATTTATTACATAACACATATTCTACTTGATCCATTTCAATCTATACTATATTTAGAAAAAGTCGATAATTATATGGATTAAATCCAGTGGAAGTATATCATGATGAAGCTGTGAAAAGCAACATTCTTTTGTCACTCTTATCCTCGAAAATAATTTATTCATTTCAAAATGCTACTGCTAGAAATGTACTGACAACAGCTGATGCGGTCATAATAATAAAGGAATAAGTAAACTTACATGGATCTCATCGAAATTACTGAGCAGATTTTCGGCAACGTCGAAGCTGTTCTCCAAATAACCCAAGAACTTGCTAGCATAAGGACCGTTGTAGAGGTCCCTGAGGAGCTTCCACCAGTCCTCGCCGGCCAGGAAGCTCAGGATGACGTCATAGCTCTGCATGTTGGACTGCAAGTACTTCAGGTAGATCGGAATGCTCAGCTCGTACGAATGCTTCGTTGAAGTACGCAGTACGTTTATAAGCTGTTTGCTGTGGGATTGAGGATTTTATTGTAAGATTTTATAGAATCATATGTAGTCCTCTTAAACATGTGTCTATACATATTGACTTCTTTATAACATTTCTGAATGGGCATAAAACAAATTGTGTATAATCTTTATCTTATGTTACCTTTGGTTTATGACATCTTTATACCTTTTAAAATACCTGTAGATAGAACTTGAATCGTAAATCATGGACTCTCAATTTAAAACTAAAGGGAAGAACTAAATAAATTATGTTACTACACTTACCGATTACTTAGTAATTCAAATACGTCTGTGACATTCTCTCCACCACTTTTCAATGTGTTTACCAGATTCATCAAACTTTTCCTTGCACTTTCATAATCTTTGACTGTAACATTTTGAGCAGCACCATATATCAGACCGTATTCCTTAGTACAAATCTGACTCCTTACTCTCTCATCACTAACTAATATTGCTGTACTTGTATTTGCTTCTAAATATCTGCACATTTTGTCTATGGCGTCAACAATACTATAATTCTCATTATTAGTCCATATAACATCTGTTATTAGGTCAAAGTGTATATTTACTGCGTCTGTTGGTTTTCTTTTAAACATATATTTGATCACGTTTAAGTCACCTGTGACTTTTTGCGCTTTGATTTTTTCATCAGTACCGGGGTATATGTTATTAATGTCTAATGTATTGATCTCTGTAGACAGTTTATTAATAATACTAACTATTCTAGTTAAATAAATATGTGCTACAAATTGTTTCATATTAATTTCGTTGAATAACCGATATGAAGGACTATTTTCATTGAATTTGAAAGTTAATACTGCATCGACGATTTTTTCTAGTTTTCCTTCAATTGTATTCATTTTGATGTCATCCTCTGTCAGTAGAGTTTGGTTCTTCTTAGATATTTCAGTCAAGTAGTCAGCTAATTCTACAGCTTTGGTGTAAGCGTTTTCAAATCTGCTCGTTAGATTTTCCACGTGAATTGTGAAGAAGTAATATTGCTGAAAATAATAGCAATGGATTAGATGTTAAAACCTTTTAGACAATCTTTAAATTGAAGCCCGAACATCTAAAAGATTAAGGGGTAACGTATACCACGGGGCTTGTTTTGAGAAGAAAACGTTCTGTGATGATTAAAAAATCTGCGTAATTTTGCAGGATTTTTTGCGATGTACTTATACTTTTTTGTCCATATACTTAAAAAACAAGGTAGTTATAATTCTAAGTAAGTAAGTATCGTAAGTATCGAAAAAGAGCGCAGAACTCTCAGACGCATACAATAAATTGAGCCATCTACCAGAGATATTATTTCAATTTCATACTCACGGGTTTAGAGAACACATCAAGCAGCGTGTTTTCTCCCCTGGGCAAGGAGAGCCAGTGCAGCAGAGAGGGACACACGAAGGGTTGCACCTTCTTCAAGAAGGTGGCGTCTATGATGCTGCCCGGAGGAATCACCATGGAGGTTAGCACGGCCCCACAGTCCCAGAATTGAGATAAAGATGCGCGACGGACCTGGAAGTAGTGGGAGATCAGTTTGAGTTTGAGATAATATTCTATATGATAAGCCCACTGTTTATTAAAAGCAAGGATAGCAGAGCGATTATCAGGTTCCGTTATTACCATTTGGCTACGGATCCCTAACAACGCTCTTTTTACAATTTCGTTATGTCCGTCTGTCCGTCTGTCCGTCCGTCCGGATGTTACATAGCCTGTCGTAGACGATGAAAAATGAAAAAAAGGAGCATTCTTTGCACCGCTAAACAGATGTAGACGGTAAAAATACCTAAGTATGCTTTTAAGCATGGGGTATTGTTGCATCCCATAGTTAAAAAGATTTTGATGTTTTAAGTCACTATTTCAATCAAGTTAATACTTTTTGAGACATAGGATATTTTTAGAAATAACATTATTTTTCATAGTTTTTTCGAGAAATGCTATGAAATACACATTTATTTTTGCTGTCGATAAAACACAACACCGTACGTCGTACGACACGAATTTGGCCGGTTTCATATGGAAAATTGTCATGTTAGCCAAGATATTCCTTGCGTTTCATATTAAAAACAAACACCTTAGAAAAGATTACGAACTACTAAGTTACCTGACTCATAAACCCGAAGTCCCAGTAGGAGTTGAGCAGCACGCCCATAAACTCGGGCATCTTGTCGTACAGAATGTACAGACCCGTACTTCGAGTAAAGCCGAATACTTGTAGTATAGTCGAGTTTGGTTCTGTAAACAAGCAAACAATTTAAGAGATAATTATTATTTCCTTTATTTAAGTAAATTATGTATTTACTTAAATAAAGGAAATAATAATTATCTATTATATATATTATATATTTTTAAATAATAGAATTTAAATATATTTAAAAATAGTAGCCCACCGGTATCGCGAACAGGGTCCAAGCTACCGGCAGTCAGGGCTCTAGAGAGAGAACCGCCTAACAATGCGAGCCGTGTCCAGAAGTTCGCTTTCTGACTCAAATTCTTAATCCAGCTGCCTGACGAGAACCTCCTTAGGTGTTTGTCGAGGCTCTAGGCAATTAAGCCTTTGGCTGATATGAATATCGACACAATGATCGCCGAGTCCACATCCTACATATCGACAACCTCGCGAGACAAGTCAAGATACTTGATTTCTTTATCTTTCGATAAACATAAATGAGATAATTATTAATAGAAGCTTCTGATTCCTCTTATTCTTTACTTATTTCAGAATAGTTTACTTTAGATACTGAAATGATGACTGATAGAAATATGCGTACTGTTGGAAACCAAGACAGATTGCGAGGCGAGCCCAAAGAAATTGGTATGGGCACGATGACTCATAACTATACTGCTATCTCATTTGTATGAAAATAAGGATATGTAAAAGAAATAAACAATCGCAGTCAAATAAATAACATTAGTGCCGATCATCAAGCAAAGAGTATTTTTTGGCACAATAAGTAGAAGAAAATAATGGCAAAGAAACAATGAACCATTACCATTAACTTCCGTAAAGTAAGTCAACAAATCGGTGGCCATATTCTCGAGTATGGTGGAGAGAGATCCGAAGAAGTTCTTCCAGGCCTTCCTGCCGAGGAGTCTGCAGTCATCATCCATGTTGCTGACGATGCACTTGGAGTACCTCTCCCAGAGGCTGCTCATCGGCACGTCGCTAGGGATCGAGGAGTCGTTCATCGCGTTGAAGACTGTGTCGACTTTGGTAAAGAGCTTCCTGTGACACAAAAAGTTGAATATTCGTGAGATAATTAAATTTCATTTGAGTTCACACTTATCTATACTAATTTATTAATTCTGATGAACGGTGATTTTGAGCCCATCGTGTTAAAGCATTGGATACTAGCAGTAGTACTGTCGATCTTTCTTTTTGTCGAGTTTCGATGGTCTTCAACTCAGAAGTCATCTTCCAATTTAACTAGATGATAATTATGTTTATTTTTATACTTCTACAAATAAGAAGATAATTGCCTATTGAGGATGTCACCCAGCAGATTGACACGTCATCAAAAATTGTTTTAATATTTTTTTTTCAGACTTACATAAGTGCCTCACTGGCCTGGGCTGGGGCAGTAGTCGTCTGACTGCTCCATGCTTATTAGTAAGTCTAAGCATAGGTGCGTTTTTCACGAGGAATCTCAGAACATTTACTACAATTTTATGTAATGTTTTTCTTACAAACCTTAGCACAACATCCCTCTCCGTAGTATTGAGTGCCCCCACAGCATAGTGCCAGGCCTCCTTCAGACCGAGACGACCATCAGCAGTGTCATTGATCACGTACTGAATGGCATCCTTGGTGATCAAGATGTCTTCCACCAAGGACTCGAACATCGACGAGAACTTGAGGAAGAGGTGGGGCGAGTAGTCCGTGGTGTTCCATGTTGGAGGGATCTGGAAAGTGAAAGAAGGATAGTAGACATCGTAAAAAGCAGACACCGAAATCTTTTTATCAACGCATGAGGTATAAATGGGAATATATCCTGGCTCGTACCAAATCGATAGAAGGCTGAATATAACCAGGAAAAGGTTATGTATGCGGAATGCATGAATATTTTCCATTTTAAATTGCAATGCATTTTAAATTTTATTTGTCATATATTAATCACGAGCACAGACATTTACGATGAAGAAACATTTCAGCTTTGTTTCTAGGATGGCAATGCCCGTGCTATCATCATCAGTTGGGTATATGTCCTTGTACATATTATAAATATTTTAGTGTGAAATTGTATATTTAATATGTGAGACATGAATAAATTGGTACATAATAAAAATAAATCTAAAATAGCTACTTACTTTAACAGAATTATTCTTAGCTGCAAGATACTCGGCCCATTCGTCCACGAACTCCTTGTTCATGCACAGTATGGTTTCTATTCCTCTCACAGCGTCCTTT
Organism: Lithophane semibrunnea; assembly: GCA_947363905.1. NCBI lineage: Eukaryota > Metazoa > Arthropoda > Insecta > Lepidoptera > Noctuidae > Lithophane > Lithophane semibrunnea. Next base: position 915,585 of record OX376199.1, on the reverse strand, counting down.
GACGTAGAGTTCATCTGCAGCAGTTCTGACATGCTGGTGGTGGAACATGGCCATGGGAACTCAGAGTTTATGAGCGAGATTATTGGTTCCACCTGAAAAATTTAAGTGGACCTAATGAGTTAGGGGCAACATTGAGACAAGTTCTGGTTGATTCAATTTGGCATCTTGAGTTGATCAGACATTTTGGACTTTTCTAATATAGTTATCTCTAATAAGTCACTTGGCTAGATCCTCAGATAATCTTGAAAAATTCACAGTAGATTTCTTTGTCTGTCATTTGAGTATTTTTTCGGAAATCTTAAAAATATTAAATCTTTAAAAACACGATATGTTTTGGTTTTAAATAAAACGGGTGAAAAATTATTTAACACTATTTAAAAAATATGATCTACGGCTGGGTTATTATTACGGAACGAGTCACTTTGCATTTCCATTATTTCATATTTCAAAGATGTAATACAACTAGAAGTTCCTTGCATTATAAGCTTGTTAAATAAAGCTTACAGTCTGAACGAATTTATTTCTATTAGTTCAATGCCAAAAGGAAGACCTAACTGTAGATACTTACATCCGTATTGTCACGCAGGATGATGTCCACAGCATCCACCGTGAGCTGTGGGATGTTCGGAATGATGTTGCTGAGTGCTTTCACGGTGGTCAGAGGGAGATTACTAGTGTAAGTGCCATTTGTAAGTAACGCTGAAATTGTAAGATGGTTCGTTAGACCACAGATATAAAGTAATGACTTCTTCGTCAACGCCTTAGTATCCACCGTACTAGACAGGAGTTTTTATATAAATGGTTACATATTAGACGTGACAGAATAATTTTGCCTAAATCAATTATTATCTTGTCCTTTAGAATATAACAAAGACGATGCTGGTATATAAGGTCCCTCGACACGTAAATGGTTCGTTAGAATGTGGACATAAAGTAATGCCTTCTAGATCAAGGCCTTAATATCCACAGTACTGGACATGATTACATCATATAGACGTGGCAGAATAATTTTGCCTAAATCAAATATCTTGTCAAAGAAATTTGAGTGTTCACAGTAAAGCACCATTAGAATATAATAAAGAAGATACTGGTATATAAGGTCCCTCGACACGTAAGAGGGGACAAGCCTATTAAAATTTACCGAATACACTATTACATTATACCTATTTCCTGTCAGAAAAATGAAATAGCAACAAGGAATCAAACCACGAGGATCGCGGTCGCTAGTGCCGCTACAGCACTAGTGACCGTGATGAAGGAGGTTGTAGCTAATCATCTTCTTAAACTACCCCGCAATGTCTGTTACCTAGATTCTTAAATCACAGAAAGTAAAATGTTACCTGCAACCAATTTGACAGTTTCATCGAAAACGCTGACGGGTCCAGCAGTTGTCGTGATCGCGTACTTCATTCTTAGCCAGAATTCGCCGGTAACGTCGAAAATCCCATGGTCCAAGATGTCCAGAAAACGGAAAAATAGTTTTACGCTGAAATGGAAGAGTGGGAAAAATATTTGATTATTGTGATCATTCATAGTTTAATTGAAATAAATGCTTTCAGTTTGACTTTGTGAGGATTTAATATCATAGTTAAGGATGAAAGAGACAAAGAGTTAAAGTCAAATACTGGTATAAAGTATACGGCAGTTCCTATACGTGGTAAAAATACAACAGTTTTTTTTAACTATTCTTAGCTTCACGGTTTAATATCGCTTACGGGAATCTCTGTTTAGTTATTTATAATGTTTGTCGCATTAAAACCATTATCATCTGATCATTAAGGCATAGTTGAAAAGGTTAACGAATATATACAATTAATTAAGTGACGCTTATTATAAAGCTTGTCTAATCTGACAGATGACTGCATTTTGCCCTCTTTGATGTTGCCGGATGTAACGCTATCATTAGCAGCTTTGAAAAACCTGGCTGCGTTATATCCATTAGGCATCAATAATGTTAAGTAACATAATATCACACCATCCGGGAACACCCACATTTCGACGGATAAGTTACTTTAATAGAAGACAAGTAGTTTTTTTTTGCATTAATTTATCCTCCGCGGTGATACTTAAACGTAGTCGCATCCCGGAAAGTCAACCTGACTACAACCTTCAATCAATCTGCCTAGGAGTTTAGGAGTAGCTCCTAAACTTCGTCGGGGTCGGCTTCCAGTCTAACTTCCACTTCAACCTACCACTTCAACTACACTGATGACTTCCTAATAATAATACCAGTTATACCATACCGTCATGGGATATTCTCAAATTAAGTTAAGTTCTATTACGAGTGTCTTAAAGTTAAGTATCCCTTGACCATTCAAAAGTCTATCTACGAGTATGCCCAAAACATCCTGCAAAATCCATACACACCTCAACCTCAGACTCCTTTCCATATTTTTGAGTCCGAACCAGAACTCCTTGGCCTCGCTGAACAAGGAGTCTATCCGCTTCTTGGTGGTCGCATCCATGTTATAGCTGTTGAACTGGAAGAGGTACGTGTAATCTCTGTCCAGCTTCACGTACAAGTACTTCAGATTGTTGATGAGGTGATTCCAGTTTAGGGTTATCACTGGGTGTGAAGAATTGTTTATGGTTGCGATCTGAGAAAGATTTGTGAGTATTTTAGCTGCATATTGTGAAAGAAAAGAGACACGTTTAGTGACGAAGTAAAGTCGAGCAATTGATGTGTTCTTTGTCCATTTAAAAGTCTCGTATATGTGACTTAATTATTAAGCGAGTAGACTATATAACCATCAATACTAGATTATAAATTGGAAAGTAAACTGTTTGTTTGTTACTTCTTGACGAGTCAACATATCAACTAAAGAACAAAGCCTAAATACGACGGACATACCAAGGCTTGATAATATTTATGCAATTACACGTGAAATAGTTCCCATATGACGTATTAAGTTATAACAAATAACGATAATCTACAAAATTATCTGTATCATCTAAAATTGTCATAATAATGCACTCACAGCTTTCGAAACAGCAGAATCAGCTGTCAACCCATTCTCGATGGCAATGGTGGCATCACATAGAGCTTCTACTAGCTTGATCTTTCTTCCTTTCTCTGGTGGTAGTTCCAAGTATTCACTCGCTGTTTCTACACCGTCGCACAGGATGTCCTCACCGTAAGTAGACAAGGCTTTGAAAGTCTATTATGGAAGAATTTAAGTATTATTGTTGTCATCTTAGATTAAAACATGGTCAAAATTTACTTATAATGATGTATGTAAGTAGACTATAGGCGAAAAAAGTGCCATCATAGTTCTCGTGAAATGAAATTATGTGAAAAAGGTGTGGCGCTTTTCGTCTTATATCTTTCTCGCACTGATATTATAATGATAGTTCCTACACTTGCACCTGAACTTCGGAGGAAAATTGAACAAAATTATCAAGTTCACTTCTGATTAAATACTCTAGCCATTTTGTTTTAAGTATTTTACTAAGATATATTATGTTTATTGTAAACTCAATCATCATAATCTTCATTATTTTTCGTCTCATTAATTTCGTTAGTCACCTAACAGCTTAACGTACCTTTTTCTCATTCAGGGCCGTCATCAACAGAGTCAGAACCACATCTGCATACACATCCTTGAAAGCCTTCGCCTGAGCCTCAGTGGTTTGTTCCAGCTGTTCGTTGATAGCCGACACTAGGATGATGACGTCATTCAAGTACGGGGAGATCTTGAAGTCAAGGATCGGATTCTGCTGGACGATTTCTTTGGCTATGGCTCCGTGGAGTACTATTCTGAAAGAAAATTAACAGCATTATGTAAATAATATGGGAAATGTTTAACTGATCCTCTCAAAACTTTTTGCGCTGCTAATGATGGACACTTTAAAAAATTAATAAACATCTAAAAACTTTTTGCGCTTCTAATGATGCACTCTTTTTAACGGCAGCGGCGGGCGAGCCCTACATCCAAGTTTGTTGTATACTTGAAATAGGAATTATTTGAGGTTCACAAAAAGATCCGTAATCATTGCACTAGAGTGTTCAATAATAGTTTTAGGAGCGCAAAATGTAAATGATTAGAGATTCAATTACATGCCCATACAAAACAAGTTTCGCGTTATAAATGTTATTGAAAAGGTTTTTATTGTATTGTAAATTTTAACATATAGTATTGCCATGCCATAATGAACTTTATCCGAGAATAAATTATGATAGAACCTACAGGGATAAATGACAGAGACACTGGTCCATAAAACCGTACTTTTTCTAAAACGCAATGTGCCACATATGGCCGATACTGTAAGTACCGAAAATGAGGAATTTCTAATTGAGTCTACTTACAGCATCTGTTTCCCCAGATGTCCCTTCGCTCTCACCACGTGCATCAGCTCTGACTCCTCATTCACTTGGAACAGACTGCTCCAGTCCACTTCTGTTCTGTTCTCCATCTCTATCCTCATGAGGGCCCGGCTGAAGTTCTTGAGGACTTTGAAGTCCTGATCGATGGTGTACAGTTGGTTACTCGTGTCTTTGCCCAGGGTTTCTTGGATGAGGAGTGATGCCATGTTGTTTATCTAGAAAATTTATTGCGAATTTTATATAGGACAGTGAAGTGACACGGTTCCGTTGTTGTGTTTTTTTTTATCATGAACGTTCCAACAAGTCTTACTTCAGCAGGTTTTAGATGTCCAACTTTTAATTCAATAGAAATTATGAATTAGCTGGAATGGAATGTTTTTTTCTAAGTTTCAAGATATTTATAATTAACAAAATAGTTAAATACAATTACAATTATATTATTTTAAAATATAGAGTCTCAACTCACATTATTCTTAACTTCAGATACTCCGAAAGACTCAATCAAGTCAGTCACATAGTTCTTCCAAGCATCTGTGCACAGCTGTTTCTTAAGAGATTCTGCATCAGTTTCAGATATCACGAAGAATGTTTGAAGTTTATAGACATCGCAGAACATTTGCCCAGGGAAGTTGATCTTTGATGTTAGTATCTATAAGACAATAAAAGGCTTATAGTAAATACCCAAAAAAATTCAACATAACATAACATCACGCTTACTTTCTCCAAAGGGTTAGGCAGAGGTGTACATATAGGAACACCAACAAATTGCCATTTATGTTCAAGACGTAACAGGGAGCGAGCCTATTGTTAACAAACGGGCACAAATTCTGACTCCGGACTACTACTGAGAAATTCCTAATGGCAAACCCAATAACACTTTGTCTGATCTGTGAATCGAATCCAGTTAAGCGTTTAATAAACTCAGTATGTAAAAATGTTAGTTTCTATTACCTATTTAATCGTATTTTAGCAAACGTACCTGGGTCCTTTCAGCATCAGCCAAAGCTTCAAAAGCTTTGCCAACAATATTCGGTGGTATTCCTTTAAGTACTTTTATAGCGCCGGGGTTTCGCAGGGTAACATTGTAGGTCAACTGTTCAATGTGCATGTTTACGTCGATAACTTTATAAGCACTCTCCATCAGCTTAGCCAGAAGTGTGGAGTAGAACAATACATCGTGTTTTGTTTTTTTTGGAAGGAACTTGTTGATGAAGTTCATCACTTGGGATAAGCTGAAATATGAATAGTAATACTTAATTAAGATCTGTTTATATTTCAGATGTGCTCAATTAAGAGTTATTTAAAATCTAACTAATCTAGTCTACTTACATACTGAACGCATCCAGCGACGGATCTTTCTCCATAGCTTCTTCAAACACGCTAGCAGCATTATGGAATACATTAGATATAGCTTGTAAACCAGTTTCTTGTTTAGTATCTGCAGCTCCTCCTATTTGGTCATGGCGTTGTTTGGCAAATACTTTGTCCATATATTGGAGTCCAATCACAATGGCGTCAGTAAAATCTTTTATTATTTCATAGGATTGAGTGTCACCAAATGTTGGTTTGAATAGATCCATTAGTTTTGGTATCCTGAAAGAAACATGTGCATTACAAAAGGCATTGATGGTTCAAACAGCAGAACTATAATACCATTTGGATTTTGGACACTTACAAACTTAGCTGTATGTAACTGAAATCCGTCTCTTGACCTTGGAAGATGGAGACCAGCTCCGGAGGCAGGAAGTTCTGCAGCCTCATCATACGTAACACAGCCATCAACATATCACCAAGAGTATTTATTCTATTATCTCCTGACATTTTGAAGTACATATTGCCTAACTGAAAGAAAATCATGATATTAGTATTAAAAGCTGACTTTACGATATGGTTAGCTCATAAAATTTTATAAGTCAGCATATACATTATTTGTTTATAACTCACCATTGTCACATATTTGCTATAATCTACTTGGAACAGTACATCAATAAATATCTTTTGTAAGTCCTCCATTGACATCGAACACAGCTTCTCCACTAAAATTTTCATATGTTCAGGGTTTCTCATTATTATGGTTTCATTTAAAGAGGTTATGCTGCATCTGTTCACGTTGCCTTTCAATAACTGTAAGTGAAACGAAATTACAACTTAATATAATTCTCTTTATACTTGCATAGTAATATCTTCTTCTGTACGCAAAATACGCGCTTTGACGTGGAGTTGCGGATACCAGCCTGTATTACCTATTACCTACCTATAGTAATATCTTTTTTGATATTATCGTCTTGAAATTGTATTTTTTTTTTATTGTATAAGTATTTGGATTTATATTACTGTAGTAACATTTTACATTAATTATTATTAAGTAATCATTAGTACAGTTTATTTCATTTTCTAATTTTAGCACTAGTTCATTATCTTAAACCCACACTTGTGTTAAATATTAATCATCATCTACTGTTGTTATATTATAATTAATAGAGTTATTTCCAGCTGAACACAAACTTACACCTTGGAAACTGAGCTCGGCATCCATGACGCTCTGTGCGACATCATCGCTTAGCTGCAGCTTATCTGATACGTCACGTTTTATTTTTCGCGGTTTGACGAATAGGTCTTTAACTTTAAGACCATTTTCTGTAAAAGAAATATTTATCATTATTGCTATGGTTCTAGCAGTGGCATTATTATTTGATTAATTCAAAATATATTACAATTCTTTACTCTGAATGTGCAATTGTGCAAGTAGGTAAGGTATAAATATAACCCGGTAGGTGTAGCCCCAATAAAAACTGTTTATACATAGCAGTTTAATTTTTTCTTCGGGTTGTAATAACAAAGGTTAGTAACATTGTAATGTGATCACCACCAGGTCTCTAGGGTCGGATGATAATAATAAGTTTAAAATGTTCATGCCGCGCACATTATGACTAACATTGACGATCATTTGATGTGATAATCTGGCACTTACTGCTAATATCGATAAATGCTGGCTCGTCGGCCACGTCTGCTAGTGTAGCCAAGAGTTTGATAGCATCTGGTACGGAAGCTGCTACATCCAGCACTGAATCATCAAAGAGAGGTGCCAGCTTTCGTTTCAGAGAGGTTAATCTGTGAACATTTTCATATTAATAAGAATAATTTATTTATTTTAGAAATGAATTTATCTTCTGGATAGGTTGTGCCATTTGTAGACTTCATCCACCGTTTTCACCAGGCGAGATTGAGATCGAGAATTAGCCCCTGTTTTGAACGAGTAATATTTACGAACGAGTAAGTTTTCTAAAAAGAAAAGCTAGTAAACTTACTTGGAATTCTCATAAGTGGGTAGTTCGTCAAATTTATTTAAAGGTGAACACTCGTTGTTGACAGTGCAAATGAAAGACTGCAGAAACGTCATCATACCAGCACTGGGGAGCGCTCGCGCAGGGAACCCACCTAAAAAAATAACATAATGTAGGTAATCCGGTCAGAATAAGGAAGATATAGTGATAAAACTTTTGAGTATTAATGTGTTTCTTATGGTTTGTTTTTTACCACATTAAACAAAAAGGATCATAAGAGAAGAACTAAAGTTTAAAACTAAAGTCTTCAATCTGATGTTTCATTGCACGCTGTTTTACATACCGTCTAATCATTGACCCGCTGTAGATATTGATAAACGCAAAACGTTAAATTAAACAATCCTGCGTGTTAAAATTCAGTAATTATGTAAAACCGGTAAGCGCTGTTCAGCTGTTTTACAAAACGTAGCTGTTGTGCTATTCTGTAATCTCACCGTGAAAACTTAGGTGAAGTGAGCTTGTTGTGAACTGTCTTAGCATATCGATGACAATGCAGCTCACTTCACCTAAGTTTTCACGGTGAGATGGTTACAGAATAGCAATGCTGTTATGTAAAACAACTAGCAGTTTTGTAAAACAGCGGATTCTACAATCCATCTGCGACATTTACTATGAAATAGAGAGTAACCATCGAAAGTAAAGTTTCGTCATCATTAGACAATCAAAGAAACTTAAAATCATTTAATTGAATGCACCTCGCGTATTAGCGAACACCTAATGTTTCCTGATGAGTTGTGAGAAACACATCGTATTCCCATTCAGTGATTTATTATTCTGGTCTGTTTGTCAACGAAATCACATAAAGAAAAGGCGATTATTGTATAACCATTTAACATAACATTACGCCTGTTATCTTCAAAGGTTTAGGCAGAGATGTACCCACATTTCACCAGTTATGTTTAAGTCCCGTTTAATAGGGGGTGAGTGTTGCCTTCAACCAAGTCCAGACTCCGGGCTGCTATTGAGATATTCCAGACGGAAAAACCCGAAAAATTTTGCTGACGGACCTGGGTATCGAATCCAAGATCTCATGCTCAAAAGTAGCTTGCGACCATTAGACCACCAAAGTATTCGTATGGCTATACTGTTAAAGTTGCGTGATACTAAAAAGGAGTGCGGCTATCCCCGCTAATATGTCGCGTACTGGCAAATATTTTAATGACGGCACGAACCATTCAGTTCATGTCTAAACGGGAGAAGAAGTGTTAATACTTACATGTGGGATAGTCTTCATTATATATATTAATCCTAACTACGAATAAACTGAACATTATTGCGGACGCCCATACTATGCCCGTTAGTGTTATCTGAAACAAAAGAATGTGGTTTTAAAAACAATAGAGATAAATACAAAGAGACAAATACAGATTCAGCACCCCACCACTTTGGGGCCTTGGATCCATTTATCCATTGGTCCATTAGTCAACAGTATCCAAATTGTCCGTGAACTTCTGAGATCTTCTATCTCTTTTCAAACAAATTTTACAGGAGGAACGTAAAATTGTTTTTTATTTCAATCGTAATCAGGAGTTTTTAGTAAAATAAAGTTTTTCGAAAAAATGTTAGTTAGGAGGTATCAGAAGTTCACGAGGAACGTAAAATTGTTTTTTATTTTAATCGTAATTAGGAGTTTTTATTAAAAATAAAGTTTTTCGAAAATATGTTAGTTGGGAGGTATCAGAAGTTCACGGACGAAATGAAACTCGTCAAAACCCAGCAAAGGCGAAGAATTCATGTATATCCTTTGTCTTTGACATTATGGTTGAACTATTGAACTTGTCAAACGACAGCAAAGCATCATTATGGTGGGGTACAATCAACTAGGGGTGCGAAGGGAATTTGCGCTGGTGTCGTACATGGTGAAGCTACTCCGAGGCATTGAGCACAATCCGAGAGTGCTGCAGCGGTTGCACTTGTACGAACCCAACCGCTATGTGTGGAGGCCACGGCCCCTGCCCCTGCTGGTCGTACCATCAGCCAGGACTAATTTGCTGGCCAAAACCCCTCTGACTCGAGCAATTACCACCATCAATTAAATATTCAGGTCGAAATTGATATATTTACATTGACAGGGGTGAATTCGCAAAAGTACTCGTAATTTTTAATTTTGTATATATTCCTTGGCTATCGCATTAGGCATATCGCACCTGTAATGGTAGTTTTAAGGCATTTAAATAAATAAATAATAAAAAATAAAGAAAATGTTATCACCGTGTTCACAATTAAAACTAAGTCGCTATTTTAGCAACGTTAATACCAGCCTGTTATTGTCCCACTACAGAGATCTCCACGCTTGTTCAAGCGTTGGCGATCTCAGACTTATTAACTAAAAGTTCAGGTTTCATCACGACGCTTGCCTTCACCGATGTCAGTAATGCCAACACAAACAAAAAAAAAAGTACATATGAATTGAAAAAGTCACATTGGTACTTGCTCCTCGTCCATGAGAGGCGAGGCCTTAACGATCTTAAAAAAGTTATTTAAAAAAATAGAAACCAGACTGCAAAAACACAATTGATAAAAAGAGAAAAACAAGCATTATAATTTTATAGAAATTTGATATCGCAGGTGGGACAAACCAATAACCTTAAAATATATGGTGTAACTTTTGTTTGTTTCGCTATTTTGACGATAAAAATCCGCAGCTTTGTTTTTTTTTTAATTTTAATATACCACGTGACATTCACGCAATAAAGCGGAACCTAACAACATATTATTATCATTATTCAAAATCGGTTCAGCCGTTTAGTAGTTACGAAGGAACTGAGAGACGGACATACATACAGGTCAAACATATAACCCTTTTTTTTTGGCTTCACGGCAGTCGGCAGCGTGGTAATGAGAGTTATACATTTATTATGTAGTAGTGTAAGACAACTGACCAGTTTTCTCTTTCGTATGAGGTAGTCCTTCCACAGCAGCAAGCGTAGTTGCTGCCCGCCCGCCATGTTGAACAGCTGTATGTACCACGCGACATTCCTGAAACAATACAAGCAATAGTTGAAGTAGGTACATGTTGACGACATGATTATTATTGATGGATTTTTAGATAGTTTGCAAATGGGGAAGGAAGATATCCAATAAAAAAAAATACGCATTAAGTGGATTAGATGTCTATGGAAAACTTTGAATGAGAAGACGAACCCCGATTAGGCGAGTCTGTGGTTTAAACCTTTCAGCAAAGAAACTAAGGATGTTTATTGTTGACATGCTCACAGTTAAACGGCGGCATCTCTATAATAAATACATTAAAACACAATACAATATCAAACGACAAACAACATAACTCATTCAATTTACAGATTACAATTCAGTTTCAATTTCAACACAAAAAATCTTTACACCCAATTGTGTTTCAACGAAAATGAATGTTATTGAGACACTTCCGGCGAATACATTTGGTTCATACATTGTATAATGTACGAAATGACAATCAGAATTTAATCACAAACAAATGTTACTTAAACAATTTTCACAGCATCGCCTTGTTTTAGGGAAATCCGTAACAATTAAGATTCGCTTAAAACGTTGATAAAGATCATACGACATTGTTTAAGTGTGAAGTTTGAGTTATTTTTGTACCTAGTACTAGTGCCATCTAAGATTATGGGAATACCCCATCTCATCATAAACTTGGACAGCTATAATCAGGACAGCTATCATTAGTGGAATCAGTATTTTAATCACCGCACATGGAAGATTGAATGGTGATATTTTAAATCAGGAGAATATTGCTAGCTATATCCATAGCTACTGCCTTACTTAATATTGTAATTGCTACAGCAAATCTACATTTCTTGTCATTCATTGTTAATTCCGTGTTATGTCTAAGAGTGTACACTTACTAGTTCCAAACAACGGTCCCGGTCAGATCCGGTGCTGCTTCCATTGTCAACTTAGTATTACTCCATGATGTATAAATAGTGTCAACAATTGTTGCTACAATTATCAGCTGCAAGGCCATTGTGATTCCAATGGGATTCGAAATGATTTTGATTGTCATACAGAGCCGTCATGACCTAGTGTTCATTGAGAATGATAATTGAGTTTACCGGTGTCTACTAACACAATATGATGTGAGTTTGAACAGGTTCCTTTATTCTTCACAATATGCATAATAATATAGGTAGGTACTAAGTATACAGGGTGTTAGGGTAAACACCGTTATCCTTGCAACCAGTGGTTTGATTTCATTTATAGAACGTAAAATCAATGGAAAATTACAACTTTTTTTTTATTTTTTTTTATTCTACATTTTACCACAAGAGACGCAAGTTCGTTGTCCTATGCGCTAGGGCAACGAACTTGCGTCTCAACACGTGCGGGAGGTACGGGATGTGAACTGACCGGCCGCGAGCGCGACCCCTCCCTCAGTCAGTCAGCTGTTTCACTAGAGAGCACGGTGTCCGATAGAAACTTTTTAAAATCTTTTAATGAAAATGACGTTTTTTTTTTGTTGTGTTCGGTCATTTATTTTTATATTTAAGTCAACTACCCATGGTTTGAATGACAAGACTGTTTACCCTTACAGCCTGTATACATAATGTACCTACCTACACTGTGTTGCCAATGAGAGGGGCTTGTAGCTAAGTAATAGCAGCCGCACGGGTTGAACGATAAGGTTAAGCTACGATTGCCGCGGTTGGTCTGTGGATGGGTGACTCGTGACCCCTCCGTGACTCGGAAAACACGTTAAGCCGTTGGTCCCGGCTTTCATTTGTAGATCTTTGACAGTTGTCACGGGTCGTCAGAAGCCCGAAAGTGACAACCAGTCTTACCAAGGGGTATCGTGTTACCCAAACGACCAATTGGAACCGTGCACCTGGCTTCTGACGTTTCATATGTGCCCATGTAGGCTTATGTGAAATAAAATATATTGATTGATTGATACGTCTGCCGCATGTAAGATGAGGTGTGGGCTACAATAACCACAAAGTCGGAAGACTAAAAAGATAACGAGACGAGCTTGACTCCTACCGGTAGGGCTGGCTGGTAGCAGCAGAAAAAATCATGTGGAAAAGGGAGAAGAAAGCCTTTGTCCTGCAGTGGAACAATACACGATTCAGCGTGACGGGACATCGACCCGCAAACTGTAACCATGAATTCAGCTCATAATTCAACGTAGAGTAGAAATTTTTCGTCTGTTATCAAAAAAGTTATCTGATGTTTCACACAAAAGTGTAATAACTACGGGGTCAATTTGTATGGTACAGCTACTTTTTAAAATAACTGACGAAAAGTTTCGACGCCGGGGGAAATTACCAGAATCATGTACTGAATTCATGTTAACAGGACACTCAGGGAGAAAAAATTCATATGTAACTGAAAACTAACGACTAGCCTACCATTAAAGCCACCTCCAAAATAATGTTGTTTAAACATCTTAAAATAATGTATTGTTTCAGTGACGGCCTTCGAGACGTCTCTTGTAATAAGTGTTCGTGTTTTGTCACATCCTGTCATGATGTCAAACGAAGCCGCGTGATGGGCAGATGTCACTCTGATTACATGTTTACCACTGAGGTAATTCATACGGTAATGCACGTAAAGGGTATAAGCATAGTCTGTTTCCAAAGTATCTGCTAAAAGCCAAACCCTGTTCAACACACTTATCTGTATTTAGATGGTTTAGTTAAGGCATAACTCACTTTTTCTCTTACTCATTCTCTTTTGAATAACTGAATAACATGATTAAATTGTGATTAAATAGTTTGAAGTTATAAAATGTACGTCAGTTATCAAATGTAAAAAAAAACTCAAAGTAATTTAAAATTATAACTTCGGGTCTATGTATTAAAATATAATATACTAGCTGTGCCCCGCGGTTTCACCCGCGTAGGTCTCGATCCCGTGGGAATATAGGGATAAAACTGATCTTATGTCCTATTCCAGGTCATGATCTACCCGTGTGCCCATCCTCTCCTCTCTTCTCTAGAGTAGGGAACGTCGCGGCGCACGGTAGGCTGAAATCGGACGTCGATGGACTTAGGGATGCATGAAAATCAACATGCAATTCTTTAATTTTTTATTAGATATTCGGGTTCTAGCATCAAATACAAGACATTTTTATAAATGTACATTTTTCCTCAAATTAACTATTTTCGAAGATAAAGCAAATTATATTTTTTTTTGTATGAAAGAAAACATATTTATATGAATTTCTTCCAATTCTCAAGACATCTCAAAATATGGTTTGCAGATATGAATTACATGATTTTTTTTCTAAATTTTCAGCTATATGTCGGGCTGCGATTTTCTGCGATTTCAGAGAATTTTAATTTTTCATTCTCATTTCCACACCACCCCTGAGGTAAAGAACAAAGCGCGTTTTTTTTAATAAGTGGTTTCCCCAAGAGGCCTAATCCACTGACACCCACTTACACAAACACACTAGTTATATATTATATAGTTTGTTATATATTTAGAATAATTAATCATCATCCGTTTCGCATTCGGCTACTATTTCTATGTTTTCTACATTTACAAATTCAATGTTTTCTCGCTCATTATCTTCGTCAAAATCATCATGTATTAATAAACCTTTTGCCTCTTCCGAAAGTTCTTTATGTTTACGAATCATTTTGTGTCTCTTTGTTGAAATGTAAGGGTCAGAACTAATCAACAAATTATTTAGTATATCCTGATTACAACTCTTTTTTTGTTTTCCATCATAGCTTTATTTTCGCCTTTTGCAACCCAGGTTTTTAATTCTAATCTATAGGCAATATGAAGGACACATTCCATAAAACGTATCCACATATGTAATGATGATATGCCGTATTTGTATAAATCAGTATCGACTTCTTTTTCCAGAATTAAAGGCAAGTTATTCATTTCGGTTGGAGTTGCTTTACAAATATCACATCGTTGTGCTGAAGTGTCACATAAGACTGAGGTTGCTTTGCCATCTATCATAGTTAGTAATACGGAATGTGAAATTTTTATTTCTGCTATTTCCGTTGCTATTAAATTCTTTATCTCTGCTTCTGTCTCATTCTTTTGATTTTTGATAGTGGTTTTATCTTCCTTTTGAAACTTGAAAAACATAGGACGACACCAAAATGCTGAATTTGGTGAATCGTTCTCCCAGACGAGTTGGTCCCCGGACACAATTTTGATTGGTACTAAACTTCCCATAAATATGCTTGAATCATCAATTTCCTCTGCATTTTCTGAAAATATTCTTTGTTTGTAATTTGCCTGATTCGAAGCACCATCAAATCCACACTTACTAATGAGGGTCAATTCTTTAAACTTAGTGCTATCTATTGTAATAGTTTTGAGTATTCTCTTAGTCGTTACATCTAAAAGTGACTGTAATTTTATTTTAGCTGCTGTATCTGTCACTATCATGTCATTTTTAGGTGGATAACATTCTTCCTTTGCCATTTGGACCTTGTAGTAAGAAGGCAACAAATCAATATTCTTTTCTTTAATACTTTGTCTTAAAGTATTGTATTGCCACTTGGACAACTTAAGGGACAACACAAGCCCCAAAGCTTCATCTGCAGTAAATTCTGACTTTTTATTTTTATCTGCAAGACTATTTTTTACTTTTTGTACGTCTTGTGGATTCTTAAGTAAGTGATCCAGTATATCAGCAATATCCTTATTTCCACTTTCTCGTAAATTAATCATATGTGCATAAAATTTGTTCGTCTTCATCGTTTAATACCATAGTATTTGGTAATCTAGATTTTATAGCATTAAAGAGGACATCATTATTTTTTAAACTACCACTTTCTTTCAATATCACAACCAAATCAATATTTGAACCTAAATCATTAAACATTGTCACGAAATTTAAATATCTGTTACCGAACGAAAATAAAATATATGGGGTAGTGCGTTGATTACGGGGTGTAACAACGTACTAAAAGGGTTGTGTTCAAATGTAACCGTCATATTTTTCTACCTGTTTTTAAGTGTCCAATCATGTAATGACACGTCATAATTTGCTGCGCTCTGATTGGCAGACGCGTTCATCAAGGTCATCGTGCTAATGAGTTTTTATCGTAAACAAGTGACGTCACAGGAGTGATGTGGAATATTGGTAATATTTGGGAATAACAAAATATTTGCTTCATATAACACATTATTTTTCATACAAAGTTTAGGAGCCTATATCTCTTAAATTACGAGGAATATCAAAAAAAATTAAATTACATAAAATGCTTGAATTTATGCGTAAAATCCAATAAGATGTATTAAAAGCCTTAAGTCCCTACTTCGCGATTTCAGCCCACTGTGCGGCGGGGCGGCGCCGGCGTCGAACGGTTCGCGTATTGCATTTTCATACTCGTGATAACTTCGAAATTAAATGTCCGATTCGAATGAATTAAAAAGCATGAATTTTACTGCTAAATAAATACCCTTGATGTTAAAACTATTTATTTGAATAAGAATTCATATTATTTTGATAAAACTCCTTCGCAAATAATGCATTAATTTCGAACAAATTTGATTACCATAAAAAAGGGTATAGTGAGTCAATCTTAAAAGATAGACATATGCTGTTATGGACTTTTTTTTAGAACTTTTAAAGAGAAAAAATTCCATCATACATGATATTTACGTAACATAAACCGTTTACGCAGCGCACGCAACGGAAGCTCTGAAAGCGGATTTTTTTTTCCCGTTTTTGCAACATATTTCATTCATACTCAGCTCCTATTGGTCGTAGCGTGATGTTATATAGCCTATAGCCTTTCACGATAAATGGACTATCCAAAACAAAAATATTTTTTTAATTCCAAAGTTCCTGAGATTAGCACGTTCAAACAAACAAACAAACTCTTCAGCTTTATAATATTAGTTTAGATTAATATATGTATTATATTAATTTTCTTTCATTTCCAATACATATTATTTACATTTTTAAAGATTTTTATAAAAAACATTAAAAATAAAATAGGAGCCCATCGGCATCAGGATCAGGGTCCAAGCTGCCGGTGGTCAGGGCTCTAGAGAGAGGAACCTCCTTCTATTAATTATTATTATAATATCAATATTAGATATATAATTATTTATAAACTTATTAACAAGTTATAGAGCAAAGGTTACAACATGATTTCGCACTCAAGTTTTGTACATATTTATAGCATGTCATATACTTTTTTCTTAACGCCTTTTTCGACCTCTTGGGCTATTGGGTTTTTCCTTCAGTATGGTTTTTTTTGCTATTGGCGGCGCGGTTTTACTTGATATGCTGATCAAAATTCATAACACAGTAATTATCATAAAATAATTACTAAATGATATTCATTTATAAATACCTAGTGACCCGCCACTGCCTCGCACAGTTTTTACGACTTAATTAAACATAGAGATTTCCTTATTATATGTAACTTTAATATGAATGCATTAAACATATAAACCTTTCGGAATAAAGTCTCTAAATGAGGCTGAAAACTGCATCGCAAATCCGTTGCGGAGTTTGAAAGAACAACGCACGCAGTCAGACGCGAATAGCGACTGACATCCGTGAAAATACGACGAGCTGAATGAATCTTAAATGATTCTTGATGATTCTTTGAATTTCGCAACCTACATTGACGAAAAGGTACCTTTCACAGGAATGACTCAGTGCCTATCATCAAAAATCGGAAATCATCAAATGACTTCTCCCGCTCTGGGCGGAGCGGGAGGACATGTCAGACTTTTACTTACTAAAACCCACCCGTGTTCCTTCAGTTGCCTGTTGCCAAGGTCCCGGTATCCCTTTCGGGCTTTCCCGCAACCCTGGCGGAGTGCCTATCAGTCTGGAGTCCGGATTTGAATGAGGTCACCCCATAATTATTACAAAACTGAGTGTATTTTATGGATACACCTCTGCTTACCCTTTCGAGGAATACAGGCGTGATGTTAGGTTAACGTTCATGCGTTATTTAAAACAGTTAGTGATCCAACAGTTTGATGGCTCTACTTTTGAATAGTTTGTCACGTTTCAGTCACACTGCGATACCACGTTCACTAATCATCACGTACCTACTCTAAAGTATTCGAAATGAGATCGAATTTTGCAGATTTTTTTATAGTTGAGAAGATTTTACGTGTACCTAACTAAGTGATTAAATAAGAATTATATGATTATTTTGGTCGATAAGACTGAGAAAGATGAAGTAGCAGTAACTGTAGCTTTCAGTCTAACCGGATGCAGCAGAATACCAGTATTTTTCATGGGGCGAATCTTTAATAATTTATCAATAACAACAACTCGACAAAAACCCCTGGAGCTAGATGTATTTATTATAAACTAGCGCTTCGCCCAAGCATTGCTTCCCATTAGTGAATAATTTTCGAAATAGAATCAGTAGTTCCGAAGATTATACTCCCTACATACAAACTCGCAAAACCTCTTCATAATATTAGTCAATCAATCAATCTGACTAGCTTTTTCCCTACTATGTTGGGGTAGGCTTCCAGTCTAACCGGATGCAGCTGAATACCAGTATTTTACATGGAGCGACTGCCTATCTGACCTCCACAACCCGCAGTAACTGGGTAATACGATACCCCTTGGTAAGACTGGTTTTGTCAGACTTTCGAGCTTCTGACGACCCGTAACGACGACGACGACGTATAGTATAGAGGCAAAATGTGTGAAACATAATTTTACTTATTACTTTTTAATTACGCAAGAATTAATTACCACTAAAATAAAACTTGCTGAATGTCAATCATAAAAATATAGCAAATGGTCGGACGCACCCAGCTGTGAACAGTAATGTGGGTACTTATGTCGTTTTTCTTGTACTTAGGTACGTACAAATAAAATAATTGCACTTTTAAGTGGCGTTATATTTGTCTGTGGAAGATTCCATGTTTTTTGGACAACCAAACTTGGAGTTTTTGGAAGATTTTTTGCCAGCTCTAGTATGATTTTGTTATATTTACTCTCACGTGTAAATCTTCAAATTATTAGCAAAAATATAGCTATGTTTAATTTTTTATAAAAAGATGATAGGATACTCAAACTCAAAGCATTTATTTCAAACTAGCTTCCGCCCTCGGCTTCGCCCGCGCGGTATGTCGATAATATGCCTATGTCCTTCTCCAGTGCCATCTATCTCCTTGCCAAATTTTGGCGAAATCCGTTCAGTGGTTTAGGCGTGAAAAGGTAACATACCTGCCCCCTGTTAATTTGTGGAGGGCTGTCCCTTACACCCTGTATAGCCGGTTACCTACAGATGACCAAATACCTTAGTAGTTAGTTAGTTTAGTGATAAAACGACTTAACTTTGGAATCAAACTCTTTTCGCAACTTTCCCGCATTCAGTTTTCAAATTCAAATTCAAATTCAAATAATTTATTTCAGACATTCGTCCATAGTGTTAGTATACAAGATAACTTAAAGACTATTGTTAGTAAACATGAAATTTAATTAAAAACGCTAATTTGTGTGGATTCTCACCCAGTGGCGCAGCAGAGGGGAGTCCCACCGATCTGAAAGTTTTGATGCGAAGCTGGGAATTGAGAACATACCACATCGACACTACTGTATTTATTTATTTATTTTATTTATTAAACTTTATGCACAAGTAAAAACTACTGTACAAAGGCGGACTTAATGCCTGAGGAATTTTCTACCAGTCAACCTTAGGGTGGTGCAGAGACAGACATGGCAGGTGCAACATAAGACAATACATGTAACCTGAATAAAAATGAATACTAATTAATACATACATATATACATACATAAATATAAACAAAAAATTCTTAGTCAGGAGAAATAACGACAGGTAGAGGAGAAAACGAATCCAGCGAATTAGCGCTGGGATGATTCTGCCAACATCTTATGAATATGTTCACGTGGCTTGACTTTAAACAATAAGCGACTGGTTGCCGTTCTGATTTCCAGGGGGAGCGCATTCCAAAGAAAGACCGCCTGGACGAAGAAAGAAGAGTGAACGTTGTATTCGTTCTTTGCTCGTTTTAGATCTACACCCATACCACAGATACAGGCTGTAAGGGTAAACAGTAGTTGACTTAAATATAAACATAAATGACCGAAAACAACAAAAAAAAACCTTATTTTCATTAAAAGATTTTAAAAAGTTTCTATCCGACACCGTGCTCGCTAGCGAAACAGCTGACTAACTGAGGGAGGGGTCGCGCTCGCGGCCGGCCAGGTCGCGTCCCGCACCCCCCGCCAGTTTTGAGACGGAAGTTCATTGCCCTAGCGCATAGAACTTGCGTCTTTTGTGGAAAAATGAAGTTTAAAAAAAAAGAAAAAAAAAGTTGTAATTTTCCATTGATTTTACGTTTTATAAATGAAACCAAACCACTGGTTGCAAGGATAACGGTGTTTACCCTAACACCCTGTATTATAATACTCCATACCTAGGAGTACCTAGTAAGTACATTCTTACATAAAATGCATGACCTATAGAAAAATTAGCTCTAATATTAAAATAAATTCAAGTTTAATGAGTAAGGTACATGCGTATAAAAAATATGTCGGTATTTGGCTAAATCACACTAGCTACAGTTTAGATCTAATCCACCATCATTCATTACTCCAAATTGGTTCAAGCTGTACTATTATAACTACATTAAATTAAGCTCAACATGTACAAATTAGCATGCTTTTCAACAGCGATCACATCGTACCACAAGCTATTATTACGACCAGTAATTTCACAAATGGATAAGCAGAATGATTGCTGTGTGAACGATGATTTTTATTTTTCACAGGAAACTCGTGTTTTTCTTTATCTCACGTAATTAGCAATCTGAGGAGATGTCAAAATAAAGACCGAAGACGGCTCCACAGCTCTACGCACGTTCGCTTTGCATGAAAAACACACTATTAAAAAAAAATACCGACTTAAAAAAAAAAAAAAAAACTACAATGTGAATTCCATAATTCATGAAAATATTAATGAACATACATTTCAAAAATCAAAAAAAATCAAAATCAAAAGTCATTTATTCAAACTAGGCTGAGAATCAGCACTTTTCGAACGTCAAAATTACATAAGACAGTCCCCCCAAAACGCCCACCCTTCACCACTTCCTAGTGCTTTAGCTGGGAAGAAGAAGTGGCGCAACAAACTCCCCAGCAGCACAGCTGTCTGTTCAGTTAGAAAAATTTGATTCTATACAAAAGTTTGCAAAATCATTTACATTATTACGCAACATAAAACATAAATCTAATTAGCCATATGTCAGCTAGCAGACGCCAATAAACCAACCAAAAAAAAAAAAAAAAAAGAATAATATAAAAAAAAAAACGAGAACTATATGTACCTACTCAAGCAGAAATAAGTAGTTAATATAAACATAAACATAAATTAACTAAATAAAAGCCTCTAGGCACAAAGGGCGTGCCCGCTTACATATAGCTATTTATAGCTGCAACTGGAAGTTATAAATGATAAACTAGGACCATCGAAGTAAATAAATAAAAATGAATTACTAATAACATTAACAAAACCGAGATCAGCAAGACGACCAGTCACCACAAGCAGCACCCGTTCACGAGCATAACGCAAAGATCAGCCATTACCCCCCTCGCCATATTTGAGGGAAGGAGACAACCCGACCTCCGACGCTACCGCAAGCAGTGACATCTAATTTAAAACAAGTACATACAGATGAACATAGAACCTTCTTTGAAGTCGGTTTAAAATGTAGGCGGGATCGTCCACACATGACACACGGCCACGCTACTCTCGAAACAATTGCTGGCAAGCAAATAAACTCTCCGTACACACACTACGTAGCGGTGGACGGTCGACTTTATCTCATGATATCTTGGATTATGTGATAGTTAAAAAATGTCCAAATTTTTTCAAAATGGTTTTTTGTGCGGAAATCCTCATGCAATCTTCTATAGTTTTATAAAAAAATTCCTGGTGGAAAAGCTTATTCACGCTTCATCAGCAAACTAGACTGAAAAAAATTCTAGTTAACTACGTAATATAAAAAACCGGCCAAGTGCGTGTCGGACCACACACAATAAAGGGTTCCGTAGTTGGGATGAATTTATCCCAAGAACAAACTTAGCATTGTAAAACAAACAAATTTAACTGCAAATGTAAGTTTGTACGCACAATATTCAGAGATTTACCATGTTATTTAAAGAGCATAGAGTGCTTATAGTTTTTCCTGCGATCTATGAGTATATTTTTTCCAAATTTAGTTTCGGATATTAGTTGGGGAATGATCTTTTTTCTTAAATATCTTCAACATTATATACTTTAAAAATAAAATTGAGATCGCACGGTATAGTTTGTTAGACTTTTTTATTTTATTTTACAATTTGCTCCCGAAAAGTAACCCCAATATTCAAAATTCAATCATTTACGTTACACATCCGTGTTTGGGTCACAGAAATTACATAAACTCACGCTTTTTTCCCATGGGGGTAGGCAGAAACTACAGCCGGGTACCTACTACAGTCCTTACATACTCCTTTTGCTTCGTTAACGCTCATACATCTGAGGCTCTAGATAAAGCGACATTATATCAGCGATAACG
Source organism: Lithophane semibrunnea (assembly GCA_947363905.1). NCBI lineage: Eukaryota > Metazoa > Arthropoda > Insecta > Lepidoptera > Noctuidae > Lithophane > Lithophane semibrunnea. Next base: position 893,433 of record OX376199.1, on the reverse strand, counting down.
ATGATGGAAAAGGCAAAAATGTTTACAGGATGTAAGGGTAAACACTCTTGTCATTCAAACCATGGGTAGTTGACTTATATATAAAAATAAATGACCGAACACAACAAAAAAAAAAACGTTATTTTCATTAAAAGATTTTAAAAAGTTTCTATCTGACACCGTGCTTGCTAGCGAAACAGCTGACTGATACTGACCGTACCCCCCCCCCCCCCCCGTGTTGAGACGCAAGTTGCGTCTCTTGTGGTAAAATTTAGAACTAAAAAAATTAAAAAAAAAGTTGTAATTTTCCATTGAATTTACGTTCTATAAATGAAACCAAACCACTGGTTGCAAGGATAACGGTGTTTACCCTTACACCCTGTATAAGCTATCGAAAAGCTTATGTCAATCCTGTTGCAAGTCGTTTTAGAAATACGAAACACTTTCGGAGCGATTGTCACTTGTCTAGGCCCCCGGGCCGGTCACGACGCCGGCTTTCTGATGAACATCACCAGCATAAAATAGTGTTTCGGCGTCCCCTCCCGGGCGGCGTCCCCACTCACATAATGTCCTCGTTTCGTTTTCTGGTTTCGTTAATCTTTGTGTATTTTTATAGATAACTATCTAGATAACTTTGAAGAGAAAAATTCTAGTTAACTACGTAATATAAAAAACCGGCCAAGTGCGTGTCGGACCACACACAATAAAGGGTTCCGTAGTTGGGATGAATTTATCCCAAGAACAAACTTAGCATTGTAAAACAAACAAATTTAACTGCAAATGTAAGTTTGTACGCACAATATTCAGAGATTTACCATGTTATTTAAAGAGCATAGAGTGCTTATAGTTTTTCCTGCGATCTATGAGTATATTTTTTCCAAATTTAGTTTCGGATATTAGTTGGGGAATGATCTTTTTTCTTAAATATCTTCAACATTATATACTTTAAAAATAAAATTGAGATCGCACGGTATAGTTTGTTAGACTTTTTTATTTTATTTTACAATTTGCTCCCGAAAAGTAACCCCAATATTCAAAATTCAATCATTTACGTTACACATCCGTGTTTGGGTCACAGAAATTACATAAACTCACGCTTTTTTCCCATGGGGGTAGGCAGAAACTACAGCCGGGTACCTACTACAGTCCTTACATACTCCTTTTGCTTCGTTAACGCTCATACATCTGAGGCTCTAGATAAAGCGACATTATATCAGCGATAACGATGATGGAAAAGGCAAAAATGTTTACAGGATGTAAGGGTAAACACTCTTGTCATTCAAACCATGGGTAGTTGACTTATATATAAAAATAAATGACCGAACACAACAAAAAAAAAAACGTTATTTTCATTAAAAGATTTTAAAAAGTTTCTATCTGACACCGTGCTTGCTAGCGAAACAGCTGACTGATACTGACCGTACCCCCCCCCCCCCCCCGTGTTGAGACGCAAGTTGCGTCTCTTGTGGTAAAATTTAGAACTAAAAAAATTTAAAAAAAAGTTGTAATTTTCCATTGAATTTACGTTCTATAAATGAAACCAAACCACTGGTTGCAAGGATAACGGTGTTTACCCTTACACCCTGTATAAGCTATCGAAAAGCTTATGTCAATCCTGTTGCAAGTCGTTTTAGAAATACGAAACACTTTCGGAGCGATTGTCACTTGTCTAGGCCCTCGGGCCGGTCACGACGCCGGCTTTCTGATGAACATCACCAGCATAAAATAGTGTTTCGGCGTCCCCTCCCGGGCGGCGTCCCCACTCACATAATGTCCTCGTTTCGTTTTCTGGTTTCGTTAATCTTTGTGTATTTTTATAGATAACTATCTAGATAACTTTGAAGAGATTATTCTAAATCAATATGGTTGTTGTTTGATGAATTTCTTCATACAATGACTGCTATTGTGACCCAAGATAAAATAAAAACTATTAAGGTCGATCACAACACGCGATGGCTTGGTAGCTTGTCAGGTCATGGCGGATTATTTGCTCATACATTAATAATTAATTTCGTGGCTAAATAACAGCTGTACGGGTCGATTGATCAGGTTTGAAGCTACCCTTGCCGCGGTCAATTCGCGTCTCAATTACATACCAAGACCCTTCCGTGGCTCGGAAAGCACGTTAAAAATTTGGTCCCGCCTGTGATTCATAGATCTTTGACAGACGTTTGGGGTTGTCAGAACCCCAAAAGTCTGTTAACCAGTCTCATAATACCAAGGGGTATCGTGGACAAGCAGTACTGACGTCCCGATGACGTTGTAACACAACACACAACGTCAACAAGTCACAAGAAATGAGATTATTCGAACCGAGCGTGACGGTGGTTCTGTGCGGTAGGCACGCAGCCATAGTTAATGTAGGTATAGCTACTTCGGCGCCGTCATCTTGTGCTCGTTGACGTCCCGTTGACGTGGCGGTGGACAAACGGCCATGAAAAATAATTAATTGGCTTTATAAAAGTTTTCAAATTATGTGTTAATAGGTATGAGAGGACAGTGTGGGCACAGTGGGCCTGTCAACAAGTACCATAATTCTAATCAACAAATTAAACTTTGAACCTTTATCATAATCTATTTTTGAATCAAAATCCTTGAAACGTTTTCGGTTACTGTCATTTATCTACTTATATCCATAGACTTATTTTATGGCGACCAATTAATTATCATCATAATATAACAGTATGTAATAGCAGCCGCACGGGTCGATCCATCAGGTTAAGCTACGTTTGCCAAGGTTGGTTCGTGGATGGGTCAGATGGGTGACCATCTTTACATACCGAGACTCCTCCGTGTCTCGGAAAGCACGTTAAGCCGTTGGTCCCAGCTGTCATTCGTAGATCTTTGACAGTCGCTTCGGGTCGCCAGAAGCTCGAAATTCTGACAACCAGTCTTACCATAGGGTATCGTATATTACTCAGTTACTGGGTTGTGGAGGTCAGATAGGCAGTCGTTCCTTATAAAATCCTGGTATTCCGCTGCATCCGGTTAGACTGGAAGCCAAATAATTTATTTAAATTTTATAAGGCACTTAAAAGGCACTTTTGAACATCAATTATTTCATGAAAACACAAATAAATAAAAACATGTTGAATACTTGATTCAACAATAATTATTTATACGCGACAGCCTACTTGGTATTCGAAGAGTCATAAAAACATAAATCATTTTTTTTCATATTTAACATTCATTAGAGGTATTCTTCGTAACTAATATAATTCATATAAATGCAATAAAACCACAGAGGACCAAAGATTTATGATCAAATAAAACATATAGTTAGATGGTGGATTTTTTTATAAAACTTTTTTATTCGATATAGTTGGTAAAACATAAAGTACCTCACACTAATTTACATAATATCTATACATCCTTAAAAATTATAAAACAAAGTCTTCCGTCGCGTCTGTCTGTCGTCCTGTTTGCGATAAACTCTAAAACGACTGCACTGATTTCCATGCTGTTTTCACCAATGGATAGAGTGGTTCTCGAGAAAGGTATAAGTATACAGGGTGTTAGGGTGAACAACGTTATCCTTGCAACCAGTGGTTTGGTTTCATTTATAGAACGTAAAATCAATGGAAAATTACAACTTTTTTTTTCTTTTTTTTAAACCTACATTTTACCACAACAGACGCAAGTTCGTTGCCCTATGCGCTAGGGCAACGAACTTGCGTTTCAACACGGGCGAGGGGTGCGGGATGTGACCTGACCGGCCGCGAGCGCGACCTCTCCCTCAGTCAGTCAGCTGTTCCGCTAGAGAGCACGGTGTCGGATAGAAACTTATAATCTTTTACTGAAAATAACGTTTTTTTTTGTTGTGTTCGGTCATTTACTTTTATATTTAAGTCAACTACCCATGGTTTGAATGACAAGAGTGTTTACCCTTACAGCCTGTATAATAACCAACATCCACGCGGGCGAAGCCGCGGGCATCAACTAGTATCCTAATATATTAAAGCTGAAGAGTTTGTTTTATCGTATGAACGCGCTATCTCTCGAACTGAAAACCAGCGCTGGGGCTCACATAGGGTCGCAGCATTATGCTGAGCGTTGGCCGTTTTGCGTGCATCTGACAAATCTTTTCTCCCAACTTGTTCTTTTTTGTGTTCTTTCTTTTCGCTATAACGCTACGACCCTAAGGAGCCGAGCAAAAGAAAAAAAAGTCAGAAAGAATGCAAAGCGTAAACGAAGTAATTTATAAATAATTCGATTTCTTTTCAATTAAGGGCCTGAGTGAGAGAGAGACGGAGTGGGGTGCTGGCGGCTCCAGGCTTCGAATAGTTTAGGTAATTGCTTTTATGGTGAAATTAATGGTAATTTAAAAAACATAAGACCTGCTTTAAGGCTCTTACATACTGGCGCGATTCGCCGCGCGACGCCTTTTGAGTTATGTAGTTCAGTTATTACCTATGCAAAGTTTCATGATCTAATTTGAAGTATTTTTTTAATACAAGCGGTTTATAGTTCGGCTCAGAGGTAACATTGGATTTTTTTTCGATAGAGAAAATTTTATGTAATCGTGTTTTCGTCAAACATAGGCCAAGCATCAATCCTCAACTTTAACTTATATTAATTTCAATATTAATGCTGCAGTATTTTCGGCATAACGGAGGATTGTTCTAAGCAATTTGAGGTAGGGTAGGTACTTAAACGGCGGATGAAACCGCGGGGGACAGCTAGTCTACTATATTTCCATACCTAATGCATTGACGCAGTATAAACGCGAGTCACGGGAAAAACGCGTCGTTAGAAGTTCTAAGTATATTCAGCTGTTGACAAAACAATAACAAAGTTGACTAAGGAGCAAGTTGTTATTATTGTTGTAATGATAATGGAATTGTAAAGTAATCTAGTATAATAGCATGTTATTAAATAAATATTAAATACCAGAGTTTTTTGTAAAAATAAGTGTAGAGACGCCTTAATAACATATTATTGCAAATCTTAGGACGATTATAAGAAAAGAAAAACAAGGGATAGTTAAAAAAAACAAGCGGCGAAGTGCGAGTCATATTTGCATACGTAGGGTTCCGTACCGCCGTACAATGCCGAAAAAAATATGTTTCTTGTATGGAGACTGATGAAAGTATGGACCCTGCACTAGTTCAATCTGACATATAGTTTGTAAATGTAACTCTCTTGTGTTCGATCTGTCAAGTGTGCTAACATTTTTCCGCTACGATAATCTTCTAAATAAATTAGTTTTATAAAGTAATTTGCCCTTGTTATCACATCAGGGACTCCTTTAATTTTTAACTTTATTTTATTTTTATTATTTGCTGTAGTATACATACTTACGTTACGGTCAAAATAGATAGACTGACGGACGGACGGACACTACACGGACAGTGGAGCCTTAATAATAGGGTTTCTTTGGTACCCTTTGGGTCCGGAACCCTAAAAAAAAGAATCTGTGAAAGCCACCGCCCATTTAATGAAATATTATATTAGAAAAATGGTATAATCCAAGGAAGATTCCATAAGCCTCGTGTGAACTGTGACGTCGTAAGTTTTTTAATAAGCAACGGCGACATTATCATTACGCGTAATTGTCTCTAATTCTAGATAATTTATGCATTTTAAGCGGGTACAGATGACGGCAAAAGTGTCGCGTGGGCTATTTTGTGTGAGCGCGCGTAACGCGTATTTTCCCCAACCGTTTTATTTTTTGTGTTTTTTCTTTGCTTCATATTTGACCGCAAATAAAAGTATTCTATTCTTTCTTTTTTTTTTTCGGAAAGATTTTTTTCTTTGTGTAAAAATTGATTTGCGTCAAATTTGGTAAGAAAAAAATCTGAGAATAATTAAGTAGGTACCTACCTATATGCTACAGATGTCTTTGCCAAGAAAAAGAGATAAATTAATCGAATTTATCTTAGTTTATGAAATCTTTTCCTGCTTTGCATTGATAAAGATTTTTTTTCACAAAATAACTTGTGTATTTACACGTTCTACGCCTAACTTAGTTAAATTAAATGTGAAATAATAATGTTAGCGTAGTGCTTTTTTACATTTTATAGGTATTGGGTGATCAACCAAAAAAATACATTCGTCCCTATTGGTAGCATAATGACAAACGACAGTGCACGTATTTAAAAGTGGCGACCTAGTTTGAAAATGTACATAATGTAGAAAATTAATATGAAATGATGATTTGATACTTTACGATTATAATTTCGTTTATAAACAAGCTATATTATAGCTTATTAATGCATGATTGCAAAAATAAAGCGAAATACTTGTTGATGAAGTCATCGTCGTCGTCGCCTCGTTGGTCTAGTAGCTGCAAGCCTTACTGCTGAGCATGAGTTCCGTGGTTCAATTCCCAGGTCAGGCAAAGTGTTTTTGGGTTTTTCCATCTAGAATTTCTCAGTAGCAGCCCGGAGTCTGGATTCTTGCCCAGTTGATGACAAGGGGCTCGTCCCTTATTACATGGGACTTAAACATAACTGGCGTAATGTGGGTGTACTATAGGTACACCTCTGGCTAATCCTTCGGGGAATACAGGCGTGATGTTGTGGTATGTTATGTCAAAGTCGAGAATTCTTTGAAATTATTTCGCTGGAATTCTGCCGAGCTATTTGATTCGTCGTCTTAGAATGTAAATTCTGTTGAAGAATGTCTCAGCGAGTTCTACGAAGCTGATCTGCGATCAATTAATGTTTGTTTCGTGGCACGATTCACACGGCGAGGCTCTGAAGCAACATTGCACCACGGACTGTGAACAGCCAACTAATTCTATACCTACTTTATGGTTTTTCTTTGTTTTTTACTAAATAAGTGCTACACGATATATTTACTGCATCGAAGTTGCATTGCAGTAATTGATGGTATAATGCGGCCGATGAATCATGGCCGCTCTGAACGGGTGTGTAACGTTTGAAATAATAAGAAAACTTCGAACGATCATAACACCTTATTTCATTTCATATACTTTTTTTAATATAACGATGAAATGAGATAATGAATTATTGATATAATTTCATATTACCTAATTTTAGGTGGTATAATGAACATTTTCTATAATGCACATTTAAATTAATATTCAATTAGTATATTATTCAAAATCTATAAGTACTTAACGTTTAATATAAGTTAGAAACGCTTACTTTGTTTTGTATATTTTTGCAAAAACTGATTAGATTTTAAACGCCTGCCAGTTTCGTGTGATATTATTTGAATATTAACCTGAACATAGGCTCTCACTCACACTCACCTTATGTCACCATTTGGTGCCTAAAATGTTTTATTGCGCAAGCCTTCTGTGCAAAGTTCGGACTGGCCGTGGTTCATCAACCATAGGTACCTATTGTAGGTTTTTTTATGGAAAAGCCATACGCAAATGTAATTAGAGAGTCCTACAACCGGCTATGATGTATAATAAATATACGTGTGAAATATCTCATGTGTTTGCTAATCATAATGACATTTTCAACCGAAATACAGCTCCAATAAAAAATCCTATGTGGCACACCACAGCCTAATGATATAACCCTTGTGTTTCAGTGTAGACGGCTAATTGAAATCACTTACCTAATGCATCAAAAAGGTGTAAGAAATATGAAAAAGAAAAAAAAAATACGGACTTGTAGCTTTAGGTATAAGTTAGATGCGCATCTCTAAAGTGATACGTCACACTTCAAGCGTCTAACCGCCTGCTATTTATGATGGTCACGGATATCACGGAATTTTTACATTTTCACGTCGAAATTATATTGCACAATATTTGTTTATCATTATCATCAAAGAGTATCTCATTTTTAAGCATCAGCGACGGTTTGCTAGCCTGAACCCGTGTTATTTAGGAAATTCAATGTGCATTTGTGCACTGTTGGTTCCGATTTTATTAAGGAAAATTGTGGTTACGAAAAAAAATACTTGCCGCACTTTACATTAAAAACAAGTTAACAGAATACTTATTTGGTATTATTTTTCCTGGATAAGATAAAGTATTTTGTTGACTGCGTAATTTTACGCATTGTAAGGGAATCAGACATTACAATTAGTCGAATGGATGTCAATATTATTCACTGATCACAAATGAATGGATCCTCGTAGCACAAAAGATGTGGAGAACTATAGGCAGCCAGTAAAAATTACTTGAAGAATGGCAAAAACTTTTTAAAAGCAAACTACCGAATGAATACATAAACGATCAGTTTTTTATAACATTTAAATTGCAGTAAAAATAAAAACAACCACTTTGATAATAATACCCAATTCAAGCCAGCATCAAAACTCGACAATATTAAATGTCATCTCAAAAAAAGATTACGTAACTTAACACGTTTGCACGCGAGTGTACAGTCAAGTCAGTTCTTAAAGCTGTCACACGCCTGTCCAACGTTTGTGCATTCGGCCTAAGGCCCTTTGCACACGGCATGGTTTCTATACGGTACGGCGCGGCGGCGGCGTATAAAAACGTGTCCGTCAACAAGCTTCCATAGTGACCCATACAACTATCACGACCGTAAACACGGCGAATAAACTGTAGTTTTTCACGGCAAGAAAAAAGGTGTGTGTACAAAGGGCTTAACTGTCTAACAATAGGAAGCGACCGTCTAGGTCTGTTTGTCCGTACGCACTCATATTGGTAATGCATGAACACATTTCGATGCTTTTCGTGTTTTAAAAGTTAAATAGCTCTTTTGTGCGACGAAGGCTGGGTAAACCTTGGCAATTTGAGGCAATTAGACAAAATATGTTTGGAGATGTGGGAAAATAGTTAGATAATGTATGTATTGTTACGGTTTTGTAAAAGATTTGTCAGGTTTTAAGGAAGCATAGTAGTTATATGCTTTTAAACTTTCAGCATCCGTAAGACGTCCTCGTAGCATAAGGACCAGTTAAAAATCTGCTTTAGGCAACATTAATGTATGTTAATGTATGTATGTAAATGTATTTTTATATAATTTATTTTCAATCTTTTTATTATATTCTAGTTTAAATACCTTTGTTATGTATTAGTCTAGGAACAACCTACCCTCTCACTAGGAGTCGGGCGTTGGTAGCTGCGCCACAGTTTTTAACTTTTGCAGCTATCATCGTTTAACATTGCTAGTCTTTGTATGTTTATGTTTTTTTTTTGTTCCCAATAAACGATTATTAAATGTGACCAATTGTCAAGCGTGCGTTAACTGCTGTGATTGGTGGAATGATTTATCAACAGCCAATTGTAGCTGTTTACGCGCACTTTACAATTTGCCACATTATTCTTGCATAATTTTCGTTCGTGTACACAGTACACAGTACTGTTAAAACTAAGCTTTTTAGGGTTCCGTACCCGAAGGGTGCCAAAAAGAACCCAATTACTAAGTCTCCGATGTCCCTCTGAACCTCTGATGTCAGCGGGCTGTATCTCATGAACCGTAATAGTCAGACAGTTGGAATTTTCACCGATTGTGTATTTCTATTGCCGCTATAATAAAAAATAATAAAAATGAAATAAAGTTATTAACGTGTTTTTTCGGCGTTTTTGCTCGATCTTAAAACGGTACGGAACCGTTCGTGTGCAAGTCCAACTCGCACTTGGCGGGTTTTGTCTTGTTTTTTTAACCAACTTCAAAAAAAGGAGGAAGTTCTCAATGTTTATTTAAATATATTTCTTTTTATGTATGTTTAAGCATAACTCCGTCTGACTCAGTCAAATCAAGAAGGATTTGCAAAATTCTTTCTTTTGCAAATCCGTCGTCTATATACGATGGAGTTTCCTCTATTTTATTTTTTATCCTTACGTATCTCTTTATTTTTGAGCATGAATGTGGATGGGCTATACGAGTAGCGGAAGACCAAAGAAACGAAGGACGAACTGTATGAAAGAAGATATGAATAGAAAGGTCAGCTCCTTTCTACCGAGATGAAGACTAATAGAGAAGTATGGAAGAAAAAGAAATGTTGCGCCGACCATAAATAAATTGGGATACAGCCAGGAGAATGATGATGATCTTTACGTATCTCGGGACCATGGAGTCCCGGTCCTTTGCAAGGCGTACGAGGGGCGGAAGCCAACTCGCAGAGGCGCTAGCTGACGATTATCCCTGTTCGCACTATGCAAGTGCTGCGCGAGGACAACCCCCGGTTGGTGCAGGACTATTGCAGAAGAAACAAACATATTGGACTATGGGTTTGGGTGGCGATAGTGCATTGGTTATTAGAACTTTGGAAGGACAATTTCCCTTGCCTGACTAATGACAAATATGTTATTATTTATTTGATTTTCTGGGTAAACATCGTAAATCATCAATCTCAAGTGAATCATTCATTTTTATAACAAAGCCGATTATATGGTACGTTTTCATAAATATTTAATTCCTATTGTTTATTTCATAGGTACATCTCTAAGCTATTTTAGAATGACCTTCGTGTAAACATCAAAGAAATACCAATGTAACCTTTTGAGCACCAAAAAATACGAAATGCTTTTCATTTCACTGTCAAGTTTCCGGGATAAAACATTATTTCTATGAGCCTATGTGTGTGTAGTCTTCATCTCATGTAAGGAAGTTGTTAATAGGCTTCAGGTATTACCTACCAGACAGATAGCGCTGGATTACCACTCGGGGCTAGTGCCCAGTGTGCCCAGGACTGCAAATTTTCAGGGGCGGCGAATTATAGAAAACGCATTTTTTTAAAGGAATAATTTAAGAGAAATACTTACTCGTACTTTTTTCGTTTGTTTTAGCATTTATGAAAAAAATAATTTCAATCAACATTTCTATAATGGGGCGGCACTAAGGTTGAATCCGGCACTGAGATAGACCACGGAGCACGCAGACGCTTCGGCGGCCGCCGCTAGAGGCATTGTCAACATTTTCCATACAAACCAAGCGTGTCACCGTTTACTCGAACTACGACCCTAATGACGTACAGAAACTGACGGCTTTGATGGCGGTCCGTGACAGAAGTCATGCTCTCAACGCACTTTCGGCGCCACACATTTCACGAAAACAAGAAGTTTCATAAGGACGAAATCACGGGCAGAAGCTTATTATTATAATAAATGTTAATAAGTTACTTCCTTCTAAGTAATAAAACAATTGTTCGTAATTAATTATTTCTTAGGTAATAAATTCATAGTTATGCAAATAAATTCCGACAATTCCATAAGGTGTGGGCAGAAATTATACCTGCGTGCTATGAGTAATATTTAGTGTCAATCAAGTATGTGCATTTAAAGCACATATACACTTCAAAGACTTAAAGTCTTATTGCCTCGTTGGTCTAGTGGTCACAAGCTGTACTACTAAGCATGATGTCCTGATATCCATACCCAGGTCAGGCAAATTGTCGTGTGTGTTGGATCATTAAGTTCCCTTCAAAATGGTTGAGCTGAATGGTGCTGATCCATGCGTCATGTTCGTGAACGGGCGCCATCAGTAGGGACTGGTCATCTCTTAGCTGCCACGGCTTGTTTTGATTTATTTTAATTTTTGAATTGTTTTGTATCGTTTTATCTTTTATATACGGACTCTTTTAACCTGCACGTTTTTCTACATTGTACTCACATGTATGATTCCAACATGAATGATGTAAACAACATATTGTAACAATATTCTGATTTAAAAGAGTGTCCGTGGAGTTTCTTGCCCGTTCTTCTCCATAGGAACCTACTACGCTTTGGAATGGGCAACTAGCTTCATATTTTCTGACTGACCGACCCTTTGACAATTCAAAAGTGCCTGTCATTGGTTTATTTGAAATAAATGCTTTGAGTTTGAGTTTGAGTTTGAGTTCGTCATTGGGTTTTTCTATCAGGAATTTGTCAGTAGCAGCCCGGAGTCTGGATTTGCACCCGGTTGATGGTAATAGGCTCGCCTATTATTATACATGGTACTTATAAGGGCCTATACTCCGTCAGCTGATATTAACTTTTTATCTCGCTCGCACCATACGGCGGCCTGAGTGAGAGCAAGACGGAGTGGGGTGCTGGCGGTTCCAAGCCTCGAATAGTTTAGGTAATTGCTTTTTACGGTGAAAATTATATAAGACCTGCTTTATAGTTAGTTCAGTTATTATGCAAAGTGTCATGATCCAATTTGAAGCATTTTTTGAATACCAGCGGTTTATAGTTTGGTTTAGAGGTAACTTAGTTTTTTTTTTCCATCGAGAAAATTTTATGTAATCGTGTTCTCGTCAAACATAGTACCTAGCATCAATCCTCAACTTTAACATAAATATTTATTTTAAAATTAATGCTGCAGTATTTTCGGCATAACGGAAGATCCTGCTAAGCAATTTGAGGTTGGGTAGGCCCTTAAACATAATTGGCGAAATATTTGTGTACTACTGTTATATGTTCAAATTATAGGCGAGGACGCTGGCACCCTAAACACAAGTTAAATCTTACTCTGGGTGCCAGAGTTCATCGAAAACACTCTTTATTTTAGTTGTTACGCTGCATAGTGTTTAGTGGTTACCTAAGTGTTTATGTACAATGGAAGATAATAAAAAATGTTTTTTTTTTTTTTTTTTTTAGGTACTCTAAGTTAACCTCTGTCTAACCCTTCGGGGATTACAGGTACGTAATGTTACGTTATGTGTTTTTTAAACTACACATACCAAGTTTTCTGTGAAGTTTTGCCAATTAGTTTAAAATCTCTAGGTAAGATAATTTCATACAAATGGTAACTACACCCCTTCGCAAAAAAAACGGGCACCTTTACAGTCATTGGCTTTTGTATGGATAATATTAATATTTTTACTATGTCATTAGCATAAATGACTAGTAATTTGTTATAATCAATAAGAATATAGTTTTTTGGCTACACCCCTCTTCCAGCAGCGCTACAATTTTACTAGCTCTTATTGCTTTTTCTGCCATTACAATCGACACAAAGATATCACTTTTAAGTCACAATAAGGCTGGATTATGCGACTAACATAAATTATTCCACTAAAAATAACGAGAAGTTAGTTTTAGTTGCCAGGATAACCTTCTAACCGCAAACCTGCAAAATGTTAGTAAAAGTCACAAACGGAAAACGGGATTATTATGGTTTTTAAATAAAAGTTTCGAATTTGGAATTAACTTACCCAGACTCTTTATTAAGTGCCAGTAACATAGTTTGGCTATTAAAACCTCTTTACAACTAAATGATTACCAATCATGTACAAAAATCAAAGCCGCCCGTTTTTTTTTGCAAAGGGGTGCAGTGGCGAAGGGTGATTTTTAGGGGGTGGGAAGCCGGAGCAAAAATAAAAGAAAAAAAAAAAAAACTATACTGACGAATTGAGAACCTCCTCCTTTTTGAAGAAGTCGGTTAGTAATACTTGTTATGATCTCACTTCGGACCTTCCTTGTGGCCGCGAAAAGCTACTTCTTGTTTGTTTACCTAACAAAAGAACGGTGTCAACATTCAAAAAGCCTGCTTTCACAAACCACGCACACTCACACAGTTCAACAAGTTATTTCAACCGCACTACCGCAGATCTTTACGCTCCTACGCTCCTAATAGCGCAACGCCATCTAACGAAAATATCAGAAATGCAATGCATTTTGTCAGTACAAGAACGAGATATCTCCATTCAAAAAATTCACAAAATAATTAAAGTCGCTTGAAGTCTCAGACTAAATTGTTTGGTGTTGTTTTTAAAATACTTTTTTTTGTTTACATGTTTTTCTAATATTAATGTAACTGTCATGCACGAACGGTTCACCTAGTGACTTTAAGGTTTTATTTATTGGTGGTAATCTGTGGACAGCGTTGTGGGCTACATTATTACTTAAGTTATTGATGTTTTTTCTTTTTTTAATATTGTATAGTGTAGCTGTTTGTTGTTCCTATGTAATAAAAATAAAATAAAATAAAATAAACAGAGGGCGCGTTTAAAGAGAAATTTTTAGGGAGTGGCATTTTACAATTCAGAGTTTTCGCTCACGGCCACTAGAGGGAATTGGCCGCGCGGGTGTAGAGCTTCAAACGAATTAGCGAAAAATCGTCAGATTATGAATGTAAAAACCCCTTTATTACATAAACTACTAGAATCTGAGAAAAGTAAACAAGGGAAACAATACATTTTATTTTATTTACAACTGCCAGTCAGCCATTCATATTTATCGTAAAGGGAAACATTAGAATGTTTTGAAAAAACTATCACGTCGTTTGTAATTTATACTTATATCTGAGCGAGCACGGCCTAACGTAATTATGTGTTTCTTACTTTCAAAACTTAACCTTGGAAAGCATGTTTTCTCACAAAGAAAATAATCCTAAACAACAATGTATAGGCTACCACTAAGCTACCAGACGGGCCGCACGCGGGCCAAAAGACATTGTAGTTAATTAGAAAGTCCTTGACGAATTATTGCCGCCATCCTAATCCTACTGATCGTACTAATAACTTTTCAAATCTATTAAGAAATTTCAACTTATTAACTATCTACTTACCCCAAATACATAATTACAACGTACACTAAAGTCAAAACACTTTAATCACTGTTTTATACCAACAAACTAATACTACAACTACGATTCTCGTACTGATAAACTAACGAATTCAATAAATAATACGAACAAAATGCAAATTAACTGCAAGTGTAAACAAATTATAATGCGATTACGTCAAACAGCAACCACACAATAGCGTCCTGTCCGAACTCCGAGCCGAACGCATTACGAAATTCAACGAAAACTACCCAACCGATATCGCTGCATCTCGTTCACGCGCACGCAATTTTGATCGCTTTAGGTACCATAACTCGTATTTGACCGGCTTGCTTGAAGCGTATGAAACCGGGGTGTCACGTGACCGAAGTGACGTCATGACGCCTTGATTTTTGAAGGAGCGATAAGCCAGCCGCGCCGCCGAGTTATTTTAGAGAAAATTTTTTTGCTGTTGGAAATCAACAAAGACAAAACATTGAATGTAGGCGTTTTGTATAGTTTTAATTATATGGTGTATTAAATACCTATAGTGTGATTACTGAACAGGCATTTTAAACACTACTGACTGTGTCATTTTTCAATGACGATAGAGTGGTTTTGTTTCGAATTCCAGAAGGGAAGCCGATAGGAATCGGCTTGTAGGGGAGCTTCGGCCCTGAAGGGGTGTAATAAAAACCCTAAGTATAATAATTACCTGTATGCAATAATACACCTGTTTGTAGCTATGTTTTATGGAGGCACGAGCTTCGAATATAAATAGCAGAGAGTAGTCGTGTAGTGGTTGCGAAGCATCGCCGGGGCAATGAACCTGGGACTACACGGCGTGGAACACACCATATGTTTATTTATTTGACTTGGACGCTTGTCTAGCTTTTGTTATTGAAATAGATTAAAGTTAGAAGTTCAAGATTTTGTATGAAATAGAGATATAGGTCCTGATGATTAGGGTCGAAAGAGTCAAGGAAGCCCGCGAAATTCAAATTTTCTTACGTATTTTGCAATTTGCAGGTCAGTATCAGGGGGCCAAGTCTACTAATTTACAAACGTGTCAGTGGTCTCACAGTGATCAGTTTTTGACAGATATGCCATACAAAATCTGTCAAAAACTCATCATTGCGAGACCACTGACACGTTTGTAAATTAGTAGACTTGGCCCCCAGCAGGCGTAGCATGAGCACCGTTTTGTCGACGGAAGAGTAGACAAAAATGACGTTTCCTGTAGACAGTAGACAGAACGAGACGGCAGCAAAATAGAAAGAGTCAACTGCACTTTTTACGAAATTCACTCTTTTAAATAATTCGACTCAGAATTCTTTGTTTTATCATAGGATTTATCGGTTGTCAATGTGATTTTGACAGTAAGGATAGAAAACTTTCTTCCGAAATAGTCTACATATAAAAAAACCTAGACAAAGATCGTTAGAAATGAAAGACAAAATGACAGATTGTAGAAAGATTAACGTAGTTAGTAACATAGGCTATAATTTGTAAAGACATCACGCGGGCCAAGCCACTGGCGGAAACTAGACTCCTAAGAAATCATAAATATTAAAAACTTGTTAAATATATCTATGTACGTATACTACACGCATAAATTCACATATAAAGATATAGAATGATATAATGATAAGTTTTATGCGAACCAGGTAAAGTTAATGACCTACTTTATGAACAGCAGCGAGCGATGAAGATGAAAACAAAAACACTACCATATCCAGTCATAGAAGGTTCTAATTTTGCACAAACAGATTACCATACGGATTAAGAGAAACACGCCATATATCACTAGCAGTCACAAGGACGGTTTAAATCGTAACCTTAAAGTTAACTATAAGTTTAACGGGCCGTCTATTAAGAACTGTTACCTATGGGGGTCAAGGTACAAGTTAAATGATCGAAATGTCTTATGTAATGTAAGCTCGTGTTTAAACCTGTTTTGAACGAAGAGAGTGATGAGTCGTTCATACGGTCGGTCCTTATAGGTCGTGGGTTCAGATCTATGCAGTTTTAAATGGTAGTACCTAGTGTGGTGCACGTAAATAATTTATATCATTTAAATACATGATAAGTCTTAGCAGAATTACAGTATTACTGACATGTCTGATGTACCTACGTATTATAAATCTTAAGTTCATTCATTCACTCACTGACTGACAGACAGCTCCACAACACACTCGATAACACGAACACGATACTTATCTATGGCAAAATATCTAACAACCCACATCATTCATTAGTGATACATATTATTATGCAAATTCCCCCAATTTTAGGTACTAGAATTCGCCAAATTATTAGCAAGGCTTTCGAAGGTTTGTAGTCTCGGTCATGGCCGACACATTGGCCCACTTAGGGCCAGCTATGGCATCATATGTAAGTTGTGGACCCAGTTGGCAAGCCAGACATTTCTGGTTTCACCTTTCACATCAGATTGTTTACATCATTTCCTCGTTCCTCCAATGTCATTAATTAGCAAATGTATAAAAACTGGTTCGAAAAGGTCGATTACACACCTACCTCCGGTTAATTTCGGTGAATGAACCAAAAATATGCCAATCCATACTAATATTATAAATTCTAAAGTCTGTCTGTCTGTATGTGTCTGTGTGTATCCCTTTCACGCCTCAACCACAGAACAGATTTCGACAAATTTGCCAAGGAGATAAATGGCAGCCGGGGGAAGGACATAGGGTACGTTTTATCGACATACCACGCGGACGAAGCCGCGGGCGGAAGCTTGTCATCTATATAATTATCTATCCTACAAATAATAAAGCTGAAGCGTTTGTTTGTTTGCTTAAATGCGCTAATCTCTGGACCTAGCAGTCCGATTTGTTTTTTTTTTGCAATTTTTAGTTACACAATACGCACATGAAACTGAAAGTCAGAGGTGCGTGGCTTGGGTTCGACTCCGAGACCAATGGCTTGGCAGTCCGACTGTCACACCACTAGGCTATCACTGCTCCGTAGATGACTTAAATTATTTATAAGTTTGTTAATAAGTCGGCCGTTTTCAACCAAAAATCCGCCCGCATGATGTCCTAACTGCGATAAATGGGTTGGACGTTAAAATTTTAAGCATTTTTAGTTAGATAATCACCATTGCCATCTTCTTATGCAGTTATGCATTCACTTTACGAATACAACCTCAAAGTCAGTCGAGCAATCATTATAAAATAAAATACCAACTTATATAAGTAACTTGATATCACATTTAGCGGCGCTTGCGCAGATCGGATAGCCACACAGACGGTTTTATGTAACATGTAATATTTAATTTTTCCTTATTTTTTGATTATTTGTGACCTTCTTCACTTAAACTGAATTTACAGACAAAATAAATAATGCAAATCAGCCATTTAGATTGTGACGATTTTTCTTCAACTCAAACTTATACTCAAAGCATTTATTTCAATTATCCAATTACAGGCTTTTGAATTGTCGGTCGATCAGTCAGAAAGATGGCATGAAACTTTAAGATACTCTTTTAAATAAAAATATTGGTTACCTACATCATTCAAGCTGTAATTTCATACATGCCCTGATAACCTATCTTTAGAGATTAAAATTTCTCATTTATCAGATTAATTTTGAATACATCACTTGGGGTTGGGGCTAAGACATGAAAAACCTAATTTATTTTAAGACAATTTAATGATTGAGATTCTAAATGACATGTCAAGATGAAGGGTTTATATATCGAGTTCTTTAACCTTCGAAACTTTCATTTAAACCTTTGTGTCCAAATGTAAGTTACATTTGCAGTTGGAGAATTAACTGTGACATATTATATTGTATAATGGGAGAACATGTTTTTCAACTACAAAGGTGGGTAAGTTTGTTTTTGAGATAAATTCATCACAACTACGGAACTATTCTTTGTGCGTAGTCCGACACGCACTTGGCCGGTTTTTTTAGGGTTCCGTACCCAAAGGGTAAAACGGGACCCTATTGCTAAGGCTCCGCTGTCCGTCCGTCATTACAAACAAACACTTCAATTCTATTTACTTGTATGTAAGTAATATGTTAAGGAAACGACTGCTGAGAGCCATGCAGCGAGTATTAATATTTTTTACCGCATTTTTTGTACCAACACCAAGTTGAGATGGCATCCATGATTATTTTCAAAACAAAAACCAGTGTTTACAAGTAGCTATACTGCAGTACTAAGAAATATTGCAAATCAAGCTTATGTAACGTTTGTCGGCGACAATGTTGCAACTATGCTGCAGTTATTAGTGGGAACGATTGTCGCTTAGGCTATACAGATGGTTTTTATCAAATACATTGGTTGAGCCTTTGATGTATATCAAAGTTGATTTATTTTTAGGCGAATCCACTACTGGATTTGTTGATTCGCCTACAAATAAACGAACATCGTGAGAATCGCTTAAAAAAATCATTTTTTCGATTCGCCCGTTTTTCGGCGAGTACATTCGTTCGTGCGAGTCACCAATAAGCCACCAAAGCGCGTAGCAAGCCAACAACTAGTTCCTTTTTAGCTCAGATTGAAACCGATCCGATTTTTCAGATTTGAATTTTTGTTAGCATATAGTGGGGTACAGTACGACACAACTAAGATGTAGCATCGGCAAAATTCGTAAAACCGATCACAATCTGAACTGAATGCGCCTTCAAAATCTCCAAACTTTATTACTGCTTTAGGTGAAAATTATCTTTACGCAAACGCAATCATTTGTAAAGTCATATAACCAAATACATTCGTAAAATTGAAATGAATGAATGCAAATTTTCTATGCTACATCTAAATTCTGTCGTACTGTACCTGCTTCTTCCAGTATGATATAATATTTGCAACACACAATAATTATTGCAGAAATCCCAATCTGGGGCAGTATTTTCAAAAGGAAACATTATTTTGTTCGTCAAATCGTTGAGCCCCTTAAATTCGGAGTTGAGCTGCACGATTACTGACAAATGCGTGCACTGACTGGACAGGTCCCCTCAACCTGTGTGGTTCTTTCCTCAAAAGACCATTTCAAACACCAATCTACATTGTCTTCACATAATCTGACCAAGATTATGTCTGGACTTTAAAAGAGACTGTGACCTCTGAGTTTGTTTCGGCCTTTCTTCTCAGAGTGGTCAGATAGGAAACGCCGACCTCATCTAGTTTAAAAAATGTGATTGACGTGTAAAAGTTTTTGTACAAACTAGGTTTGTACAAAAACTTTTACACGTCAATCACATTTTTTACAGAAATAAAATAATTTATCATTTATCATTAAAAAAGCAACATTAGTCAGATCGTAAAACTGGTTTATTTTAATTTTACGTTGTAGCCTTTAAACTCTGCGATTGATACAATCTAGTTCTCAGAACCAAGCCAAGAACATGACCAATAATTAAATTCATTAGTTTTCTCTAGGTACGTCTGTATCTTTTAACATACGCAATATGTATGCTACCTACATTACAAATGTAGATAACACGTGTGAAAGATGCTACTGATTTCTTGCTAAGACTGATTTATGTAGATCACTGAGAATGTAGGACTTAGATGATCTAAACGAGATCATCTTTTTTCCCTAGTTTAGATCTTTTACGCAGAATGTGGCTTGAGAATCGCTCTTGAAACATAAATATTCAGGGGAAACAATACAATGAAGTAAAGTGTATTTTTTTATGGAAATATAGTTTATTTTATATGGTATTGCTTATTATATTACCACAACTGCAGTACCGTCTCATGCTACCATAAACACAATGTTTAGCGTGCGGTACATTGCGCACTGCCGAAAACAGCGATTTTTTCAAACAAATAAAAAAAGTTAAGGTAAGTTAGGGAAGTTTCCCAGCAATATTTTTTGCTCAATGTTGTTTAACAATGTCAATGTAGCTTAGTTTGATGTACACGTATAGTCTGCGTAGTTAATAGCTATGTGATGGGTATTGTTACACCCTGTTGACATTACCTACCTACGTGCACCAAATTCAAAATAATGTTCTCCTATAAATGAGCCTGTTTTCACGGAGGTCTTAAATTATTATGTCATTATAAAATGTATTTTCGAAAGATAGGCCCTACTGTTTACATCGCTTGACAGAACGGGAGACATGTCATTATAATGTCATAAAAGGTCAACGGTACTGATGCGCGATTATCGCAAACTGTTTGGTATGAAGAAATGTCATGGGGACCATGGAAGATCTTATTAAACTAAGCGCATATTACAGCCGCGGCGGGCCGCAACGCAACGCAATGATTATTTCAGATAGATTCAAATTTAGAATTTGAATTGTTTCTGCTCCAGTACAATAAGGCTCGCGCATATTAGAGAGAGCCGTAACGTATTGCAAAGCATTGCAAAAAATCCTCCTGCATCACTTTCATACATTTTCACAATGCGATGCACACTACCTACAGGAGGGTCGCATCGCAACGCAAAACAGTAGCGGCAAAGCTATGAGTGAGGGATCCGCCAGTGCGCTGCGCTGCGGTCCGGTGCGGCCCGCCCAAATGTGTGCCAGTCTTTAGGCTGTAACGGAAGACAGGATGTAGAAGGCAATAGACGAGATACTGACGTGCTTTTTGTGAAAGGCCTTTATGTCATTGGAACGTTATAGGCTGATTATGCATATTTATGCTATAATTAATTATGTCATTGGCAAGCGATGACCAAATATCTGTAATGTTCTGCATGTTTTTCACAAATAAAATAAACAAGTCTATATCAACCTAAAAAGGTTTTACCTTTCTTGTATATCCGTAATCGACTCAATGTTCATTACAAATCAGTTTATTATGTTAACAAAACACCTTATGACCTGGACACCAGTTACAATGATTATCATAATGACCATCATCTGGACTATGGTCCCTCTAATTGTAGCGTTATTGTTCGCCTGAGAACATCCAATACAGTCTGACGGGCTATTAGTACAGGCTGTGTCCAATGTCGGAGACGACACGGTATAAATAAAATATTTAAAAATGTAATTGATAAGTATATTGATGAAATAAAGGAGATAATAATAATAACGTGTCGGTTAACAGGACAGAATGGAATAAGAAAACGTGTTGCGCCGAACTCAATAATATGGGACAAGGGCAGGAAGATGATGATGATTCGATTGCAGAGACTACTCAAAGCGGTAAGTAATGTAAAATAACTTAACTGTCTCGCTTTAGTCTGAGATGATGTTGACTATAGTGTAAAATGTTGGCACAATGTTGGCACTTTTCCTGCACGAAGTATCTGGTAGTAGTCTTAGTTTCAGGAACTATCCTGAAGCTGGTGCGACTGGGGCAACATTTTCCCTTATTGCAAACTTGTTCGTCTACCAGCCACTCCAACACGGGAGTGTAGAAGATAGAATCGCAACAAGAAAATTGTGTCATTACATACACAAAGTTCTTGTTGCGATTCTGTAATGCAGGACTAAACAATAAAGACAAGAAAAATAATCAGGGTAAAGAATACGTCAAAACCATTTTAAACATAAATAACAACAATAGATCAAGTGTTGTTAGTGAATATGTCGATACTAAGACTATTGAATTAACAATGTATCTCAAATCAACTGACATTGTGAGAAAAGTAAACATGCTACTTCTAATGGTAACATAGTAAATTGTTTTAACTTTTAACATAACATCGTGTTTATTAACTTATCTAGTACATACACAATGAAGAATAGAATAAGTAATAAGGTAGTAAATTATTACAAAACAGAATTGTCACAATTACAGATTTGCAGGCAGATTACAAGTCAGATGTGAGTGGAAACGCCGGAAGTAGACCTAGAAGGACATAATAAATTATAGAGGCGTTTCTTCAGAAAGGTCAGGTGCGTAGTACTCGGCAAATGAGTTAATAGACGAATAAATACTATGCCTTAAACATGTATGCAACTCCAAATTACGCCAAAACAAATAAGATCAAATGACAGTTATGCTTACCTTAGTTTTATGCCAAAGTATTATTATGCCTTAAAATTTTATGCCAAGAGGGGGATTCCCTCGGCAACCAGCGTGCGTGTATGACCAGTAGGTGATCTATGAACCTAGCAAAAGAAGTACCTATGTAAGGATCGTAGCAGGTGGCTTTCTGTAGTTTCTGACTGGGACATGGGAAGAAGGCGTGAGTTTTTTTTTTGTCCTTTTTTATCTGCAGTCGTCATTCTAGTCATAATCAGATAGGGTCTTTGTGTGAGATTGTGTTTGTGATGCTCCATTCACATTATGAGTTTCAGTACAAAATAAACTGTAAATTTTCACTCTCTGGTCCAAGTTCTGGATTTGCCATCTCTTTAGGCGGATTATATGAGGGGGATATAATCCGTTTAGTAGGAAATCAGCTAAGAAATTGCTGTGCTTGCTCAGTCTCTGTTTATATGTTTTGTAGTTTTCGCATAGTTCTTCTTTCACTGTTACCTTTCTGTTACCTTTCACTGGTATCTTTAGGTGCTTGTGTATTTCTGTGTTTCTGAGAAACGAGTTAATGTTTTAAATAATATTGTCAATCATCTGCCTCGTTGACGTCGCTGGTCTATAGTACGACTGCTCACCGTGAGAACTATCGCAGTATTCTATCCCCAGGCGTTCTTTGGGCTATCTGTTTGGTTTTTCTGATAAGGATTTTTCACGACGATGTCTATGTTTGTACCCAGTTTAGGGCAGTCTCTCCTCCTATCACTTGGAATTTAACCACATCTAGCGAATTGTTGGTTTACTATATAAACCTCTTCGGAGAATGCAGGCAAATACCAATCCATGATAGTTGGCAAATAGGCCTTCTGGTTGGAGAGCATGAGAGATTAGACAACATGACATTCTAACAGCGATAGCGATAATAGAAAGAAAAGTCAAAAATGTATGTCATGTTGAAAGTCGTTGTAAATATACGAAACGCTTTGAAAGCGATTTCCCTTGCCTCTTGTTCCCTCTGTTTGTTGTTATTACAGACTACCATCTGATCTCACTGTTATCTTTTCTTTTCCCAACACTGTTGATAAACAGATCATAATTTATAAATCCACCGATTCCCACGTGCGCTATTGGACACGAGACTGGTGACGTCACGGATTGGCCAACCGACCGGCGCGAGCGCAGCTTACGACACACTATGGGAACTGTCGCATATTACTATAATACTTAGCTTTTTGTTTTCATATCAATAGTGATTTTTATGATCCAAGATTGGCTCAGAGAAAAATATACAACACAAATGTTTCACCATCTTATACGAGTACATTGCAGAATATGCAGATATATTAATTATAGTCTGCTTTCAAAATGGAAAGACCATTGTTCAGGCACACATCTGGTTTCAGAACTGGTGATCAGAGTATGTTTTATTAATGATTCTTATATAATAATTATGAAAACTTGGGCAACTTCTGTCTTCTAATTCATGGCTTCTTTGGAGATGAGTTCTGCCAAAATCATCATTTCTAGGCGTTCGTCTAGTAGTAGAAAAAGCTTTAGAAGAAAATTTATATTTAGATGATAACTCATAGGTTTTTCGGGCTACTTCAAACTTGGTCCAATACCTCACATCGACAAAATTGACAAAAAAGCTTTGAAGACACTCGTGTTTGTCCTGCGAAATTCAAAATGTTTTCGTAAGCTTAAAACGCGATCGATAAAAGCACACTTGTGCACTTGGCTTGTGTTCCCAATTGCTTGAACAGTGTAACAATTTTATATAGACCAATAAATACATTAAATAAAAGAACATCATCTGCCTAGCCTTTTCCCAACTATTTTGGGGTCGGCTTCCAGTCTAACCGGATGTAGCTGAATACCAGTATTTTACATGGAGCGACTGCCTATCTGACCTCCACAACCCAGTAACTGGATAATACGATATCCCATGGCAAGACTGGTTGTCAGACTTTCGGGCTTCTGACGACCCGAAACGACTGTTAAAGATCCATAAATGACAGCCGGGACCAACGGCTTAACGTGTTTTCCAAGGCACTGAGGAGTCTCGATATGTAAAGATGGTCACCCATCCACGGACCAACCCAGGCAAGCGTAGGTTAACCTGTTGGATCGACCCGTGCGGCTGTTATTACTTAGCCACGAACTCTTAAAAAAAAAGTACAGACCTATGTTCTAATATAAATATAGTCATACAGTTGTAGTTTATCCTAATGTATGTCATTCTCGGATTGTGTAAGACCAGTCGGTGTTGTAGGAATTATATCACAGATCGGCAGCTTGTCGATACTAGTAACATCATATACTATTAAGTAAGATCACACTGAGATTACCAATACGTACGCAGACAGATAATATTATAATGCACTGATGCACTATTCTGATGTTGTTTTTTTATTTTTTTCATTTCCCGCTCTAGGCGGAGCGGGGGGTCGTGTCAGACTCTTACTGACTAAAACCCGTGTTCCTTCAGTTGCCTGGTACCAAGGGCCCCGGTATCCTTTTTGGACTTTCCCAAGGCAATGTCTCTTGTAAGGATTGTAATATAGTTTCGATGATCAGGTCTGCCAGCTAAATGGTTGGATTTGATTAGGTAATAATAAATAAAATAAAAATAAAATATTTTATTGACATTGACATTAGGTAAAAAAATCATAGCAGCAGTACCTATATATAAACGAAATTAAAGAGAAAAATATCACAGATAAGTAGGCTCTCCAAGGGAACTATAATGTTAAGTTTGTTCTTGGGATAAATACATCCCAATAACTACGGAACCCTTCATTGGTCGGTTTTTTAAACTTTCTGCCCATCATTTCCATGAAAAGAAATGACAATAGACTTTTAAAACCAGTTTAGATAAAAGACCTTTATGAATAGCCGTATTTACTTCATCAGTGCTCTAAAAAATCAATGCCATTGGAATATAATGGGCTAATGATAAATAATAAATATTATTTTTAATTTTGTTCACTATAAATTACGTCTTTAAAATTTGAATAGAAGATTTGCTTCACTCAATTCAGATTTGTTTTTTGTTGACGAATTAAAATATTGGTGCGGACCGGTTATCAAATCTGGTTTATGATTACTTACGGCGGCGTCTTCTGGTTTATTTAAGTGTACTGGTTGCATATTTATTATGTCCGTATGCATAATATAATATGCAACCAGTACACTTAAATTAATGTTCGTAACACATAAAATAGGATAGTAACCGTGGTTGCAATACAAATAGGTGTTTTAATTTTATTTTTATTGCATCTTAATACCTAACTACATAAGTTTTGGATAATGCGGTAGATTATGACTTTATGAGATATGACATATTTTTCTATTCTCATTCATGAAATCATTAAAAATATTAGAATGGTTTTGAATTAACAATTTGTTGATTCAGATACCTTTTTCAACAAAGTATTAAAGTATAAGTAAGTTAATTATAAGTGGGTACCTACGAGTTTAACTATAACGTAGGTACATAGTAAAGAACCTTTTAATGCCGCTTGTGTTATATATTGACAGGGACATAAAACGTTAAATACTCGTATGACAGTTATGAACGTTCGAATGTCAAAAATGATAAATTATAATTACCGAATCTGTGGTGGTCTTGTAATAAAGTAGATTATTTAATATCTGATTTTTGAATTGAGAATTTGAAGTTAAAAACTTGTCAGACTTAAGGTGAAACCCCGTGAAATCCAAGTTACACATAGTTTCTGAACTTCAAATTCTCAATTCTGAAACCGGATGCTAAACATTTTATAGATATTTACTTTACTCTTGTTTTAAAGTTCGCCAAAAAAGTTTGCGTATTTATGAACTCAGCTTAAACTTAACCTAGCACTAACTGAGCACAAATTCATACCTTCTACAGGAAAACGTGTCTGTCCTTGTCCACATAATTTCCTTTGTCAATCGCATTAATCTAGTCGTTCATATTCCTCAGTCACGGCTGCCACGTGCGCCGGCGCCAGTCAAATCCAGATTATTACGATATTAGATTATATATTATTAAATGATATAGTCTATTTACTTCCTAGTTTTTAAGTTGATCGTGACATTAATCGTGAGTCGGGAGATTATCATATCATCTATATATACAATTTTCATTATTTTGGGAATAGCAGTATTGTTTAATAAATTATATTTTAAGGATTTATTGGTTTTTGTTCCATTTACGTAAGGGGTAAAAAACGATCCAGCTATGACTTGTTATATTGTATACAGCTACTATTTTAATAACACTGGCACTTGAGGAAAGTTAATTAACAAGTCAATGATTAGTGGTTTTTGTGGACAGAATATTAATTCAGATTTGTAACAGTTCTAAAGGTTTAAGAAGTATGAGGAACAGAATGTAAAGTTGACTCATTCTCAATAGAAAGGGAGGATCCTCCGACCAGTTTGGTGTCGTGTCTGATCTACCCGACGATTAAGTCTTTTATAATTAAGTTGACCGCGCGGTAAACTTTATTTGTACGATGCAGGATTTGTGTGACATAAGGTCTTTGATGCGTAGTGGCGATGTAGATCGGCACAAGGCAAGCATGTCATATTTTGGTTTAAATAGATTTTATTTTTATTATTATAGATTCTCTTATATTTGGTGAATGTGAGACCGTTGAAGGCTTAACAGACTGTAGATTTGTGCACTATTTTCTATTTTACCTGGTACTTGTGCACCTAGCTTCTGACGTTTCATAAGTGCCCAGGTAGGTTTATTTGTAATAAAATATTTTGATTTTGATGTTGAATAAAAAAATTGCTATTAATAAAACAAGTTTTTCAACCGAATAGTATGTTTTGTTTAAACGAATGGGATTTCCGTGTTAATATTCCTCAAGGGTCCGTTTTCGCTTAATAGGATATTTTCTATTCATGGAACTACAGAAATGCTAATGAACTCGACCGTAGAAATAAAAAAAACCAATTTTTAAAGCACTTGTTTACAATTGGAAATCGGCCGACCCGTATTCGATAAACGATAGCTGTACAGTGTACAGTCAACTATAATATGATAAGAATTTGACTTTGACTGCGCCTTTATTTCAAAGCATTAGGCCAGGTTTTTGGACGTCAAGTGCGAACTGCGGTTGACTGTACTTAGGCATCGTTCGGTTTACACACGTGCTTAAAATACTTGATTTAAGTTAGATAGTTTCTTTTGGTCAAACGAATAAGAAAGTAGTCATTGAAGTACTTATTACATGTTCATTGTTTCTTTTAGATAATTTTATTGTAATAATAATGGATCTAATACTAATAAGTTTCGTGAATCATTCGTGACATTAATATATGACTTCACCATTGTTCATATTTCGGGTATGTATAACTTCTTGGACTCTAACTACTTTATTTTGGGTATGCATGACTCGAACATTTTATAGGTCCGTCATATAAAGCGTATTGAATTCTCGATAGCTATGGCCCAGAAGGTTAGGGGGAAGTCCCGCGTTCAGAAAACTTTCCTACATGGTTGCAGATTCAAGTCTGCACCCTAATTGCGTAACGCACGATCAATCACAATCAGTTTCATTTTGACAGTTCAACAATATTCATTGCGTTGTTTACGTTGTTGAGCAGCCATTTTTTTCGAACATAAGAAGCAATGAAGTATCAATAGCCTTCAACATCATTCAGATTGTGATTGATCGAGTGTTACGCATTATGGTGCTGGTGCGACATAAATGGTCGACATTGTAGGAACAACTATCAGGGGGCCTAAACCGCGCCGACCTCCCCAGTGGCGTCAGTGTAGTTTGCTACGCTGACGACACGCTGGTCCTGGCACAGGGGAGGTCGCACCAGGCGGCGGCCGAACTAGCGACACGCGGGGTTGCGACAATCGTCGATAGAATCCGGCAGCTGGGACTCGAGGTGGCCTTGCACAAGTCCGAGGTCATGTGTTTTCATGGCCCTCGGAACGCGCCACCGTCGGGTTCCCAAATTACGGTAGGAGGGGTTCACATCGGCGTCGAGTCGACGATGAAGTACCTAGGACTCGTCCTCGACAGCCGGTGGAACTTCGTTGAGCATTTCCGACGTTTGGCTCCCAGGCTGGACCGGGCTGGAGCTGCCTTGGGGCGTCTCCTGCCCAATCTGGGGGGTCCAAACGCCTCCTGCCGGAGGCTCTACGCGGGGGTCGTGCGGTCCATGGCCCTTTACGGGGCACCGGTGTGGGCGCGTTCCCTTAGGCTGCGGCCAGCCCGCCGGTTGAACGCGTCCCAAAGGGTCATGGCCATTCGGCTGGCCCGGGGATACCGCACGGTCTCCCGCGAGGCGGCGAGCCTCCTGGCCGGATTACCGCCATGGGATCTGGAGGCGAAGGTCCTCGCGCACATATGGGAGTGGCGCGAGGAGATGAAGCGCCGGGGCGTAACTCCGCTGCCGCGAGAAATCGCGGCTCAGCGGACAGAGCTCCGGCAGGATCTCATGGCGGCATGG
This sequence comes from Lithophane semibrunnea, assembly GCA_947363905.1. Lineage (NCBI taxonomy): Eukaryota > Metazoa > Arthropoda > Insecta > Lepidoptera > Noctuidae > Lithophane > Lithophane semibrunnea. Next base: position 864,708 of record OX376199.1, on the reverse strand, counting down.
AGAGTGCGATTGTCGCAACCCAGTGCTGGGCACGCCACAATTGCGGCGATAAGTCCCCTCTTTGAGGAGTGGCTAGAGAGGCGCCACGGCGTCCTCACCTTCCGCCTGACACAGGTCCTCACCGGACACGGTTGCTTCGGGAGGTTCCTGTTTCGTATAAGGCGGGAGGAAACGCCCGGGTGTCACCACTGTGTGGATCGCCCGGAGGACACGGTGGAGCATACGGTGGAGGTCTGCCCCGCTTGGGCGGAGCCCCGCCGTGTCCTCTTGGAGGCGATTGGCGGCGGTGACCTCTCGCGTCCGGCTCTGGTCCAGGCCATGGTACGGAGCGAGAGGGCATGGGAAGCAGTCACCTCCTTCTGCGAAGCAGTAATGCTCGCGAAGGAGGAGGCGGAACGCGTGAGGGAGAGGCAAAGTTTGCGCCCTCACGCCCCTAACCGCCGCCGCCGCTGGAGACGCCCTGGGCGTCGGGAATCCCAGGCGGATTCCCGGCCACCATAGGCGCGGGCTTGCGGACGGCGAGCAATGGGTAGCTCGCCGTCCGATCAGGACCAGGCCCGGGTCGATGGCGCGTCGTGTTCCACGCGCGCCTCAAAGAGATGTCAGCACAATTGGCGGGGTCCGCTAGGACCGATGCCTGCCAGGGTTGCGGGTTAGTCCGAAAGGGATACCGGGACCTTGGCAACAGGCAACTGAAGGAACACGGGTGGGTTTTAGTCAGTAAAAGTCTGACACGCCCTTCCGCTCCACCCAGAGCGGGAGAAGTCATTGGATGATTTCCCATCCTCAAAAAAAAAAAAAAAAACAAAAAAAAAAAAAAAGGGGGCCTAAACCGGCCACATTAGCAATTCCTCTAAAAGCAGTTCATTTCCTGAATCATCATTAGCAATTCCTCTAATTTGACATAAAAGCAATTCATAATTTGTGGACCATTTTACGAATCTCCATAGAAAACTGTCAAATAGATGAATTATTTCGTAATATCAATTACACGCAGATCATATTATGAATTGTCAGTTTGTGACATTTTAAGATGATTCATAACATTTTTATATTATGATTCTGCTAAAGTGGCCGTTTTAAACCCCAGTAAAACTTTTCATTCATCATCTATTCTTTCAAGAGTGATCATCAGCCTTACCAATACCGCAAAAAAAATATGTAATTAATGTTGTTCACAATTGTTTTCAATAAAAAGTATATAGCAATAAACAATAAAAAGTATATAAAGTACCTATGTAACATGATATCATTGATAACCGATCATTATTCAAATTTCATTCATTCATTAACACCTGTGTCTAGTTGAGTCAGTATATTCAACTAATGATACCTAGTACCTACCTAGTCTTATAAGTAGGTGATTTACCAGCATACAAAGTGTATTTGAAAATTACTTCCGGTGGCAAGACAAACATTAGTGTTGCAGTGTCATATTGTACAGGAAAAATGTGGAAATTGACGAGTTTTACCCAAAGGAAATCCTGTCTTTCATTCATTTACAGGGTTCATTTTCCTGTCCCTTCATTTGGATTATCCAGAAAAATGAGCCTTGGTCGTACCCCTTAACTTTGTACTAACGTTGAATAAGCACGATGCATTCAATATTATGCCGGTAAGTAAACCTTTGACTTGACGACAACATTTACTTAAAATGACTCCGCGATCGTCAACACACCGGGTCATGACTAAATATTTGTTCACCAGACTAATACTTATTGATGCTTGTTCCTACACATTATAACTGTATTTAGCGGTTTCTCTAGCGAGTAGTCTTAAGTTTGAATCCCATGTTGAGGAAGATATGCTTGACCGGAAGGCACGTTAAGCCGTTGGTCCCGGTCCCGGCTGTCATTCTAAGATGTTTGACAATCGTTACCAGCTGTTATTGTGAACAGCCGTTAGTCAGACGCCCGAAAGTCTGACAACTTGTCTTATCAAGGGATTACGTGTTACTCAGTGACTGGGTTGTGAAGGTCAGATAGGCAGTCCGTCCATGTAAAGTACTGGTATTAAGCTACATGCGGTTAGCCTGGAAGCCGACCCTAACATAGTTGGGAAAAGGCTACAGAGGTTATGATGACCGGGGTAATTTTTATGATTAAACTCCGCTGTCATTTGCACTTCCTAGTTCCTAATACATAATCTTAAGTCTAAAAGGTAATCACAATAATGAAGGACGTTTTCAGGGAAGTGAAAAACAATAGATTCACAGATAAATATGCAGTACATAATGTTAATGTCATTATAAAAAGAGTCGTATCATTAAATATAATAATTGAAATGAAAAAACGACCTTTAACCACTCTGTGTTCGAGGTTTTGCGATATGTATCTTTATAAGATGTTTAATAAGCAGTCAGGAGTATAGATGTAAATAAACCGTTTTAAACCAAAATCCGTGGTATAAAGACCGTTTTAAATTTATTTAACACTTTTTTTAAACCACGAATTTTGGTTTAAAATGGTTTATTTGCAACTATAGTCAGGAGCGTTTTATGTCTGACGTGGATTTGGTAGTGTTTGTACTGTTTCTAGATTGTCATATAGATCTTCTAGAATCTTATCCAATCATAATACATATAAAATAACTATTATTCAAAGCAGTTTGCACGCAAGACTTATTTGGCGCCATCATACCTGTGTTCTCGGAAGGGTGACGGATTTCCGGAGTAAAAATAGAGCCCTTTCTTTTGCCATTAACAGGGAATAAATCCAGAATCCGGCCTTCTAAGTCATCATCATCATCATTTCAGCCGAAAGACGTCCACTGCTGGATATGGCCTCCCCCCAAGCATCGCCACTTCGACCGGTTCTGTGCTTCTCGCATCCAGCGGATTCCTGCGGCCTTCACCAGGTCATCGGTCCACTTTGTGGGGGGCCTTCAAACGCTACGTCTTCCGGTACGCGGTCGCCACTCTCAGAAACTTTCGGCTCCATCGGCCATCTTTTCTGCGAGCAATGTGCCCTGCCCACTACCACTTAAGTTTGGAAATACTTCGGGCTATGTCGGTTACCTTGGTTCTCCTTGTAACTACCTACTGGAAATTTTATAATTGAAAATCCAATAACACTTTGGCTGCTTTGCGTTATACCCCAGGACCACACTTACTTTCCAGTCTAACCAGGGAGACTATTTAACTATTCTAAATATTAGTAGAAATAATAAGATACCCATGAGATGAGAGAAGGCCTTTTATACATAATACAGTATGCAAGGGTAAACACCGTTGTCACTCAAACCATGGGTAGTTGACTTAAATATAAAAATAAATGACCTAGTAATAACAAAAAAAAAACCTTATTTTCATTAAAAGATTTTAAAAAGTAAATATCCGTCACTGTCCCGATACTCATGGATACGCGTTCGAGAGAGCTGCGAAACAGCTGACGGCCGGTCATGTAACGTCCCGCGCGCCCCGCCCGCCCCCACCAACCGCCGGCCGCCGTGTTGAGACGCAAGTTCGTTGCCCTTGCGTGTGGGGTGAAATATTCTTGTGGAAAAATGTAGATTTTCTTTAAAAAAAAAATGCATTTTTCCATCGATTTTACGTTCTATAAATGAATCCAAACCACATGTTTCAAGGATAACGGTGTTTACACTAACACACTGTATACCAAGGTATTTTATAAACTGTTGCAACTTATACCTACGATGTCACAAAATTATCGTTTATTTCCGCGTATCGTTGCAATAAGTGACATCTAATAAGAAAACCAAACGATTGGATTACACGTATTTTCCAATGACGCTTGTAAAGAATGTGTTATGCCATATTTATCCAAACACTTACGTAGTACCTAGTTTATTTCTGTTTACTGCATATAGGGCGATGCAGCCGTTTGTCGTGACAGGGCAGAATAATAATGTATTTTCTACCTCGTGTGTATTGGTCTCGTGGGTCTAATGGTCGCAAGCGCTACTGAGCATGAGGAAGCGCTACTGATTCTGTTCCCGGATTAGGCAAACTGTTATTGGGTTTATCCATCTGGAATTTCTCAGTAGCAGCCCGGAGTCTGGATTTGTGCCCGGTTGATAGCAATAGGCTCGCCTCCTATTACATGGGACTTAAACATAACTGGCGAAATGTGGTATTATAGGTACACCTCTGCACAACCTTTCAGGGAATATAGGCGTGGTGTTATGGCATATTTCTAACATTTAAAACTATCTCCAGATTGAAAAACAGACGTACTGATCACATAATGAGAAATTGACACCTCAATACCCAAAATATGAGTGCATGCAGCATGTTCCTGGGTTTTCAGCCCTGAAAGTTGTCAACTTCAAACTGAAACAGCATCTTTAGTTTGCGTCAAAAAAGATGGCGGTAGTAGGCTTTCACTATTAAACCATCATAACTTTTTCTAGGGCAAAGTCTTTCACGCCTCATAGAAAGCAATGGATGAGATACAATAGATGTAGATATATTTAATAACCTATTCCGCTTAACTATTCTTCAAGAGTCATAAAAAACCCTGTAAGAAATCGACACGTGTTTCACTTCTCAACGAGGCATCCTCAGGATGACGATTGACCAATTGCAAACCAGAACACGACGTGTTGCCATACCGAGCGCTGGACGCAGAGATGATGGATGGCAATGGATGAGGTCTACGATGGAGCGAGCGTGCCCAGGTACTACAACTAACCTGTATAGCCAGTTTCCTCTGCCCATGTGCCTGTATATTAGGTATATTCAAGTCCAGCCCCCTTTCTCACAATCGCCGGTCATTGGATCTGTTGTGAAAACAGTCCGATGTTGAAACGTTATTCTTCGTATGTCCACAACATATACCGACGCACTCTTTTATAAACATAAGCTCTGCATCAGTGACGGTACCGGCACATCATTTTATCCGGTACTAGCTGCGCTCCGCGATTTCACCGGCGTAAGTCTCGATCCCGTGGGAATATCGGGATATAAAGTATCCTATGTCCTATTCCAGGTCATGGTCTACCCCTGTGCCAAATTTCATCTAAATTCGTTTAGCTGTTTTATCGTGAATACGTAACAAACAAACAAACTCACTTTCACATTTATAATATTAGTTAGGGTTAGGATTATTGCCTTGAGTCCTGAGCTGTGGAAGTGTGGCTTCGCAGCGTCATAATGATTTACAGGTAGGATAGATACACGGCTGCAGTCTGTAGGTGGAGTGGTGGTCGCATCATACCAAGACTTCTCCGTGCTTCAAAGAAACATTAAACTATAGGTAAGCATTTTTCATAATATAAACTGAACTGTCGTAGGTGCTTAGAGTACCGACAATTTTGTGAGATGAAGTGCTTTGAGAGGATGATAAAAAATATAATTATCATGATTTGCAAAATAGGTTCTTTTCTTTAGCATTGAGAGCAATGGTGGCCCAGGGTAACGACCCCGACTTACGAGTTATACGTAGTGGGTTCGTACCCAGACAGGCGCTTTGCTTTATGTAAATAATTTCATCACCACTGCTCTCAAAACGGTGAAGGAAAACATCGTGAGGAAACCGGCATGTTCTAGAACCGAAAATTCGAAGACATGTGACATCTACCAACCCGCACTGGGCCCGAGTGGTTGATTAGAGCCCACTTCCTCTCGAAATAAGGAGGCCTGTGACCCAGCAGTGGGAAAATTATAGGCTGATTATTAGCTTTGATTAAATTAAACATTTGCACAAAAAATATCCACGGAGCATAATAAAATTACTTAATCACGTATCTAGGCCAAATCCATGCTTGACGTACCAACTTTATAATCTGTTAAATAGTTGGCCTATTCAACTAATGAATTTCGTAAAATATTGTTTATAAATTGTTAACTAAATTCATTAGGTAACAGACAATAAATAGGCTAAAGTGACCACTATGACAAATTCAATATTAGCAAAACAGATAGGCTACGGTACCTATTAACATCTGCACTACTTGAACATGTAAAGCAATGCCAAGTAAACAGTCATGGGTTTCACATGAACGGTAGGGACTGGCACTATTATCGTAATTACTTAATTACATATTACGATGTAAAGGACATGCCAGGACATAGCTCTTTGCTGCTGTGCATATCAATTCCTAGATATTTCTTATCTGTTTATTACCTACATCATCGATTAACGAAATGACTTTACCAACTATATTGGGGTCGGCTTCCAGTCTAACCATGCAGCTGATGAATATATTTTAAATGGAGCGACTGCCTATTTCACGTCCACAACCAAGTTATAGGGTAGCACGATACCCCTTGTTAAGACTGGTTGTACGATTTTTTGGGCTTCTGAATACCCGTAACGACTGTCAAAGATCTACGAATGACAGCGGGTGAATGTACTTTCACCCATCCACGAAGCGACCGCGGCTAGCGTACCTTAACCTTCGACCGACCCTCGCCGCTGTTATCATATAGCCTCGAGCCCCGATTACCGAAATGACTAAAGGGCTATAATAAACTTTTTAATTACGACTTGATGGCAATAGCGTTCTTTTTCAAATCGTTATCTTAACTTGGTAACTGATATTAAACCCGCGAGCAATTAAATGAACGAGTTTGCAGTATTAATAGTAGTTAGTTTGGAATAGTCATTTACTGACTGGGTAGAAACTATAGTACTTTTATTGATTGTTGGCCTAGTGGTCGCAAGAGCTACGGCTGAGCATGAGGTCCTGGGTTGAATTCCCAAGTCGGTCAAAGTTTTATTGAGTTTTTCCGTCAGAAATTTCTGGGTGGCAACCCACAGTCTGGATCTGAGGCCGGTTGATGGCAATAGACTCACCCCCTATTACATGGGACTTAAACATAACTGGCGAAATGTGGGTGTACTATAGGTACACTTCTGACTAACCCTTCAGGGAATACAGGCGTGATGTTATATTATGTTTTATGTACTTACCGGTCGGTAAAATATAGGAACCGCCATAGCTTAGAATGGGCATTATGATTTAAGATCGTAAGCCATAGGAAATTAACGTAGATTACTATGCGGTACATCACAAAACTAAGTAAGAAGTCATCTACCATTCAGATCAGGTGCCTACGAAGTCATTACAGAGATAGTGAGTGAATACATAGCTTTTAATTATTAAAATAAGAATGATGTTTTTGTTAGTCACCGTCTTGTAAACACATGGATTGGAATTCCACTGTCAATGCCAAACCAATAACCTAGGTCAGGCCATATGATGACCCTGTAGATTAAATTCATAGGTTGAAGATATTATTATTGTTAAAATCGCGGATCCAACCCTTTCACAAATGACATAGGTCCGAGGCATAATTGAAGACAAGGCCAAGAAATGCCAAATGAATAAAATATAATAATTAATACAAATTATTGTAATATAATAACTTAAACAAATTGATAAAATATAATAATTAATACACGTAAATACCTCATGATATTAATTAGAATAACTACATGAACCTAATACCTACTAGTAACATTATCGATAATAATTATATTATTTGTTTAACAAACTTGCAACTCACTGGATGCTTGTTTTGTCTTGTTTTGTCAAATCTTTTATGTTGCCGTGCCCTAATCGGGTTTCATGTTGGATCTTACTTTATATACCTAAGTATAACAGCTGTTGTACACATGAATGCAATAAAGAATTTGAGTTTGAGTTTGTAAACGATGATGATGCTGATAACACTCAAAGACAATCTCCGGTTGCTAGTACACCAAGAGAACGCCAAAACGAAGGAGACACATACATATATAACCATATATAATCAACGTATCTGATACTATATTCAATAACCGCGGCATTGTCTTACACTTCATTACCCTAATGATGGGAAACCACACGATTTTCATTAGCTTTGTAACCCGAGAGGCAAACGTTAGGAAATCTAACCGCACAGACCACAAGGATGAATACCTTACCGAGAAGTAATTTGTTGTCATCAAATCTGCAATTGATGGTACTGATCGGCTGTTTGTCATATTGAGGGGGCTCGAGGATTAATAAGCGTGGGGATTTCTCCATTTGAGAGGTTAAGCTGCGTTTGCTGCGTCAGTCCCTGAGTTTTATTATTCTGATCGTGTTTGGAGTCATGTTTTGGCAAGTACATTAACCCGCCGTCACTCTTAGCAGGGTGTGTCCGGGTCCAGTTGAAACCGTCAGGCACTAGATGATTGGCGCAGCCGTGAGGCACACATTTCTCCTAATTTCTTACACTTTTTATTTGATTGTTTATTTGCAGAATAATATGTTTTATTCTAATATATTTTCTTTCTTTTTTCGTTACTACAAAGATCGTCACTGGTAGCCAGAATTCCAAAAGTCCGATAGATTTAACCGCACGATATTTGTAATATGCAGAAATCTAGCTTTGGTTAAGTTGCCTCGTAGTTCAAAAACTCGTTGACGACAGTTCAGTTAATTATTATCATCTTTTTAGGGTTCCGTACCCAAAGGATAAAACGGGACCCTATTACTAAGGCTCCGCTGTCTGTCCGTCTGTCACCAGGCTGTATTTCATGAACCGTGACAGTTAGACAGATGATGTATATCTGTTGCCTCTATAACAAAAAATACAAAAAACCAGAATAAAACAAATATTTACGGGGGATTCCCATACAACAAATGTGATTTTTTTGCCGTTTTTATAGATAATGGTACGGAACCTTTCCTGCGCGAGTCCGACTCGCACTTGGCCGGTTTTATTTACAATATGCAAATAATTTCGCCTATAACGGTAATTTTATTCTCATCGAACAAATTAGACGATGACGAAAATTTTCACAATTTTAATTATGAAGCAGCGACCTTGATATTCAAGACGTGTCGTACTGAATGTCTGGTGATAGAAAACTGACGAGGGACCTTGACCTCGTCTTGGTAACTAAGGCGAGAAATTTGGACAAGGAGCAACAGATTTGGTCAGATTTGCTGATTTTAACTCTGTTTTTAAACTCTTGGGTAGGTATCCAAGATTAAGTTTCTGATCGTAAATTCTTACAAAGAGTGACGATACTTTCTTCTAGGGTTATTTTAACTATAGGGTATCAAAGACTAAGTTTCGAGTCCCGCAAACAGTAACCATCCCTTTTAGGATTACCCATACAGCCGGGTTACAGTATCCTCGTCTGCTTGCAATTTTTTTACCAAGTCCAGTGATTATTTTAATTATTCTCTCGTGGCAGTTAATTCTTTATTCAGCAGTGGATAAAGTGATAATGATGATGGTGAAATAGTTAGCAGTATTTTAACAAATAATGTAACTATTAAAGTCATGTAATTAATTGCCAATTAAGTGAATGTTAACAAACAAAAGACTGTTCAAACAAAAATTGCGTATTGAATCACCATACAAATAAATTCACAAGTTATGCAAATACTCATGTGTAATAATTTTATTTAAATATTTAGTGAGGTGTTTGTTGATTACTATGGAAAAATCATACGTTCATTGAGATATTGTGTTATACTGATATTCATGTTAAACTGCCAATGGCAAAGAGAAATCGTTTATGTTTATATGGTGGTCAAAATCCCCCATAATTCGGGAATATGGCTAAAATGTTTAACAAAGATGGCGATACTCTGACACCCACAACAATATTTTGACACAGTGTCACAACTTTTAGCTCAAATTGATGCTAATCAAGCCAGCTATGAGTGGTAATGCACATTAACACCAACATTATACACAACGCAATGTTTGTTGTGAGCACACATGATTTTAGTATGTGCTTGTGCTTTATACTACCTTACATGTTGTGAGGAGAATTATTGTTTCTTATTGAACCTTTAGAAGCACGAAAGTCTGACAACCAATCTTACCAAGGGGTATCGTGTTACCAAGTTGCTGGGAGTTCAAATATAGCAGTCGCTCCATGTTTAAAATACTCGTATTCAACGGCATGCGGTTAGACTGAAAGCCGACCCGAATATAGTTGTGAAAAGGCTAGGCAGATGATGATTGGGACTTTAGAACATTCATGATTTCCATGCCACTCTTAATAATAATTTAAAAAAATCAAAACAATACTCGCTGTTGTTTTATCTTTCGTGAGACGAGACACATTCATTTGTTTATTATTGTTTAGGTGTTCAATCATCAGTATGTGATGCTAAACCCTGGTTCGGGTCGGTATGATTTACAGCAGGGCCGGCTTAGCTCGAAATATGCCGAGCTGCCCCGAACATGATTCAGCGACGGTAAGTACATGCCGACCGTTGTCGTGCCGATAAAAGCAGAATCGGTGTAGTAATTGCTTCGGGTCGGCTTACAAATACTGCCGAATTTAAATAAGCTAAGCCCCAATAAAGTGAGGCTTGTACTTATAGCTAGATGGATGGACTGAACTTGGTAAGGTTGAAGGTTCACTATGTTTTGTTTCTAGAAAATCTTCACAATAGGATAGCCTGGCTTTATGAATGACCTACGTACCTCCGGAATGTATCAATATCTAGAAGATATTTCTCTCTGGATCTAGAGATTCCTGTTAATCATTTGAAATACCTATAATACTTTATTTATCATTTGATGCCGCATGCCATTATCGTCTTGTTCTTAATATACAGGGTGTGAAAAGACCCATCACATAGCCGTCAACTACGCATTCTGTCAAATTAAGTAACACTGCAGATAAATAATTGCTGGGAATCGATTTTCATTTTTGGTGTGAAAAATCGCTGTTTATGGTAGTGCGCCAACGTAACGCACGCAAAACATTGTGTTTATGCGTGCATGCAACTGGTCAGTGTTCGTGAGGGTATGTAAAATTAAGTTATAACATTTAAAACTTGCTTTCTTTAAAAAATTACTGAAAAAGTTGGAACTTTGACCTTCAATATATCCGTAACCAGAAGGTTCCCAGGTATGGTCCGCAACAAATAAATGATCAGAATGACAAGTGGCTTTCGGCTTCGTTAAGTGTCTTTTTACACCCGTTATTCCAATTATATTATTTGTTTTACGTTTTTGTTTTCTATGTTGACATTATTCTCATTTATAATCGGCTTAGCTATAATTACCTTCACGTTTCCGGGATCACTGTTAATGAGACCAATGGGTAATGTCCTTTCAGTTCCTTGTATGGGATTCTTTACATGAATAAAATACAGACAACTTTTATACAGATTTGGAACAAATAGTAAGCTACGAGGTCAAGTCTCCAATCTACAGCAAGGCCAGGACAGCATTATGCACAGATATAGTAGCATTATGTTCTATCACTTCAGAAACAAAGATGAACCGCTTATTTAATTGATACACGACGAGCTAGTACAAGGTAACAATGAAGCGAAGACAATCAATTAGTCATTCTTGTTTGAAAGTAAAGTAAATAAATATTAAATTCACTGACAGACAATGCACAACCAAATCGCTGCACTGCTAGGAGTATGCAATTTTGTACAAGAGTTCTTTATACATTATAACATAGGTAGGAATACAATTGGGGAAGAAAATTTGTATGGAAGTGACGGTGTAACATTGTGATTGAAAAATATTATGATTGGGATTTATATTTAGTGTTTGGAGAAGCCTTTTTTCAGCAGAGGACTGCTATAGGCTGATGATGATGAAGATTTCGTTCATTCATTGTTTCTCTCTCTCTAGGAGCAATTGAGGACTCTCAAAATTCATGTAGGATTGAAAAACAGGGAATGTAGAAACATCGAAAATAGTTTATATCCTAAGAATTAAGAGTAGACCAGAAAACTCATCTATTATAATACAATTATGCTAACTGGAGTTAATATAGTCAGTACATTATATTAATTCCAGTTAGTATAAGTGTACGACAATTATGTGAAAAGGCAGCCTTCTAATACAGGCATTGTTTGCTTAAAAAGAGGCTCCAAACACGTATAAATGAAATGTAATTTTCTTTTTGTATTTGTATAATGTTTTTTGAGCTTTGAGCTACGTGACGTGAATTTACCGTATGTTAACCGCAATGCCTTTGCAGTTAATCAATCTAATTCATTCACACTCTAAGTATATCTGATTTATAATAATTAAACATGACTTTTGTATCAAAGCCCTAATTATTTCTCGATAAGTGCGTCAGTTTGAATTTATTAAAAAGTCGATGGTTTTAAATCACTGTTATTTTGTAGTTTGCCGCCAAAGGAGAGCAGTGGTGGCCCAGTGGTAACGGCCCCCACTTACAAGTCGTAGGTCGTGGGTTCGAACACCAGCAGGTGCTTTATTTTGTGTAAGTTATTTCATCACCACTGCTCTCAAAACGGTGAAGAAAAACATCGTGAGGAAGCCGGTATGTCCTAGAACCAGAAATTCGAAGACATGTGACATCTACCAACCCGCACTGGTCCCGCGTGGCAGATAACAGCCCACTCCCTCTCGAAGAGAGGAGGCCTGGGTCCAAGCAGTACTCTCCAAAGTATTCACATTGTTATTGATCTTTAGCCAGTGCTAGACGTAAAATTAAGATTTGTGGTTGACCTACGCCATGATAGTATACTCAGAATCACCATGTTTGTTAATTGGTGAATAATGTGAAATGTTATTCCCAGTTTCTGGTCGTTTGAGATGGTTCTATATTCATCACAAATTAATCAGGATATATACTGAGTAGTACTTCAAGCATAACATTTTTTTCTAAAAGCATTACTTTATAGCTGCTGTAAACAAGCCAGGCAGTAACAAAAAACAAAACTTGAGATTGGTAGGTATGTCTATTTTTATATTTGGTTTTTATCTTCCTTCCAGTTTTTGCGTCAGTTAATATTTTTACACGTGTTTTAAATTATGATTGTGAACTTTGTTTAAAAAAACTAATCAGGTTATTTCATTCTAATTTTTCATTTATTGTATTAACATTTTTAAATATTTTTATAAAAATATTTACTTAACAAAAACTATTTTTATTATCCTAATTATAATATTATAAATGCGAGAGTGAGTTCGTTTGTTACGCTGTGACGCTAAAACGGCTGAACGGATTTAGATGAAATTTGGCACATGAGTAGACCATGACCTGGAATAGGACATAGGATACTTTTTATCCCGATATTCCCACGGGTTCGAGATCTACGGCGGTGAAACTGTGGGGCGCAGCGCAGCTAGTTATCATATAATTTTAGATTCACAGTAAAAAAAAGTTGTTATAAACCATCAGATTTTTGGGAACTTTGGTCAAATAAATAACGAATTAAAAATATTCTCAGGGCAATTTAATAACGAATTCTCCGTTGTTTATCTAGTTTTTTATTTATTACAGCCTATAGCTATCCTGAATTAGCCGAGTTAATTGAAGCAAGCTAACCACAAACAGAATTCAAATTATGCAAGGATAACCTAGCTGACGTGATCTTGTTAACAACATAAAAAAAAGGGTTTACCCACAACTTCAGATGAGAGTAAAAAATTATTTTTATACACCTATTTCGTCATTATTATTAATAGGTGCTCTTTGCGATACTTTTAGGGTCATTTATTATGGTATACATTAGCATTCCGATGGGAAAAATCTAGTTTGGCCTGGAGCCCATTTCAAATTACCCTTCATTGGTGAAAATTGAAATTGAGAGCAGTGGTGGCCCAGAGGTAACGGCCACAACTTCACCTCCACAACAACACAAGTTGTAGATCGTAGGTTCAAACCCTGACAGGCGCTTTATTTTGTGTACATTATTTCATCACCACTGCTCTCAAAACGGTGAAGGAAAACATCGTGAGGAAACCGGCATGTTTTAAAACCAACAAGAAATGTGACATCTACCAACCCGCACTGGGCCCGCGTGGTAGTTTAAAAAGCCCACTCCCTCTTGAAGAGAGGAGGCCCAGCAGTGGGAACATTATAGGCTGATTATGCTTATGCTGGTGAAAATTAAATATTTTTGTGTAAACCCTGTCCTTGTCCCATGTTACACTTGAGGTCGGCGCAACACGTTTTGTTCTTCCGTTATCTCCTGTTAACTTCCTAATTAATAAATAATTCACAAAAATTAAGTCTTACTAATTAAATTAATGTTTTTTTTAAATTAAATATTTAAGATTTCGGTTTCCTAGATGATCTGAAAGGTTTCTGACAAGAACAATGGTAAGAAAAAATTTAATGATAAGAATTATAATAATATTTTATATTTTAGATTTGTTTTTAAATGTAATCATTTAAGGTAGAAGATGAATAAACAAAATAATAATATTATTATATAACGACAAATGTTCTGAAAAGTTTCTTACGAAAACAATGGTAAGCAAAAAATATAATTATAAGAATTTATTATAATAATATTTTTTTAATATTTATATTTTAAGAAATAAATATAATTTGAAATGTAATCAGATAAGATAGAATATGAATAAACAAAACAGTAATTATTATTATATAACGACAAAAACAGACTCATTCATAATATAGGTAAAGAGTTCCCACACTCATCTTGCTAATTATGAAAATATTAAGTATAATGACAACTTATTTTGTTTTATATTTATTAATATTCTTCCAAAGCGCTTAGAAGCTTTGACTATGCACGGTGGATGATTTTGGAATGATTAAATACGTCAAAACATTTTAAAGAATACCAATGAATGCTTGAATATAATCAACTAGCGAGCTGCACCTGCTTTGCACGGATTTTACGTCTTGACTTAACATTCAGATTTCTTTAGTAGGTATTATATTTAAAAAACATAAACCTTCCGCTATGAATTCTCCAAACGATGGGGAAAACCGCATCAAAATCCATCGAGTGGTTTATAAGAACTATAAAGTGGTCACACAGACGGATACGAAAAGTGACTTTAATTTATATTATGTAGGTATAGAATACAGATCTTGGCAGAAACCAACCTTATCTAACAAAAGATTAAAAGTTTGTTAAGGCATTCATTGATGTAATTAGTGCTTTAGAGTAATCTCACGGTGGTCATAAGAAACGCAAGAAACAATATAAAAATGGTGAGAGAAAGAATATAAGTAGGTATCTGCCAGTCAACAAAACAACGTCAAGTGAAATGCAACACAGAACGATTGATGATTGTTTGTGGTTTACAGATGTAAGTTAACGACAGACAGAAGCGTGCTACTGGCCATTACCCTGACGTAGTCAAACCCAGTAAGGTGAACAGCAATTTTCAAATATGTATTATATCAGAGTGGAGTTGGAGTACGTACTACTCACGCTCACTTAAACTACTTATGCCCCTCATCTAACCTACTACGCTGTATATTCCAAAATATTTATTTATTTATTAATATACCCCTTAGATCAATCTTTACAGGTTATCCTAATGCGGTAGTTAAGTACACTTATATTATTACTAGCTGCGCCCCGCGTTTTCAACCGCGTTAGGCTGCCTTTCCACCAGAGATGAGCGGGGATGCGTAGCGAGGAATGTCCGTAAAACTAGCAAATAACAAGGCTAGCTTAGCTCAACCTATGAAAATCAAGCGATGATATTGGTTAGTTTCACACACATCCCTCGCTATTACGCATCTTCACTCATATAACTCAGTGGAAACGCAGCCTAAGTCACGATCCCGTGGAAATATCGGGATAAAAGTATCCTATGTGTTAATCCAGGTTATAAACTATCTGTTTGTTAAATTTTATCCAAATCCATTCAGCCGTTTTTAAGTGTAAGAGTAACAAACATCCATCCATCCATCCATCCATCCATACTTACAAACTTTCACGTTTATAATATTAGTTTAGATTTAGATAGATAAAATAAATTCACAATAAAATAAACAAACACAACACCTAAATTTAACTTTAACTTAATTATAACTTAACACTCTATTTAAAAGTTACATCATAGACTAGACAGCTGCGAGCACATTTTCGGAGGCTTCTAGAGCAAGCAAGTAGATATCCAATTACAATTCCACCGCAAAAGGATCTCAATTTAGTCTTACATAATTTACATGAACCAGATCTTGGTTTAGGTACACGAATGTCTTAAGTGTTAGGCGTGCTACACACTTCTTCGGGTGATCATTCGGCACACCTGGGTGGCAAATATATATTTGGTTTTGTCATCCGGCTGTGCCGATCATGACCCGAAAATGTGTGTAGATCGATGAGAAAAGTTACCAGAACATTTTTGTTGTAATAGTACCAAAATTATAATCAGTGACACCGTGAATCAAACTATCCAAATATTAAAATCACAATGAAATACACAAAGCATCAAGCTTACATCATTAAGCGAACAAAACACAATGCTGAGAGGCAAGAGCAAGAGCCCAGTCACAGAACAAGTAGTACTCAGAAGTCTGCATTCTGGAAAGTGGTCAAATATTTCGTTGTTTGATTAATATTTATTGAAATTATGGAATATCGCTCTGTCGTGCACTAAAATATTAATTATGAATTGCAATAACAACAATGAATTCAGTGTAGTACAACAATCTAATATGGATAAATTAATCAAATCAGCGAAATATTTGACAGCTATTTGGAACGTTGCCAGCCTTTGCTCGAGCCTAAGTTCTCGTCGAATCTAGGTGAACTCGATTATATCAAACGGGCTACCAAATAAATCGATAGTTCAATTTTGCGAAGGTTTTCATCTAACATCCATATTCATATAATTTCATATATTATATACAATCTTGACATTTGGGCCTTGCGAAACCGGCTAGATACTTATTTGCCGAATGCATAATGTAAAAAACTAGTTTCTTAATAATAGTTTTGTTGCAGTATCAAGTTTGTTGGAGTCGTTAAATTAATGTGACTTGAATTATTTTAGTTTTTAAGTTGTTTGTTGATTTCTATTTCGTCTAGAACATTATTTATCGTCTTAACTTCAATACCTAAATGAGCATTAGTTATAAAATAACATTACCTACTGTATTCAGTCAATTTATGTTTCATCAATAGAGTTTGTATTTTATATATTAAAAAAATATATATATCATTAATGTGTATGTATTTATGTATGTATTATTATAGATATTATAAGGCTTTAAGTTAAATAAACTAATAATTAATGTGTGAATTGGATTTTTTAACATCTCCCTCCACCTCCACGTCTGCCAAACCCTACGGGGATTACAGGCGTAATGTTGTTATAGATATTTTATTTATATCCGTAGGTGCCCCCAACTCATGAGGTATATGTTTCTGCGATATATGTATGAACCTTTTTATATCATCATTCCCCTGCCCTTATTCCAATCTATTTGTGGTCGGCGCAACATGTCCCTTTCTTCCATACTTCTCTACTAGCCGTCATCCCGGTAGTCACCCCCTTTCTAGCCATATCATCTTTAACACAGTCTATCCATCGTTTCTTTGGTCTTTCCCTACTCTTATAGCCATCGACATGGTATGTAATAACCTTTTTATATTATTCTATGATTATAATCGTCAATGTGTCCTAATCACTTGTTTTATGTGAACCCCCTTAACGACCTGCTAAGTGCTCGCACAATTGCATCTATAAATTGCATCCGAAGCCATGGTGGCCATGGTGGTGGTGTTATGCATGAGTTCAAGTGATATTAAACTCAGTATTAACTTCAGTGCATCCGGTCAAGGAAGCGTGCTTGACTGTGCATACAAACATACACTTAACTGCGAGCTCAAATTGCCAAGTTAAATTGCAAGATAAACGTCATCAAAGAGTATTCTCTCGACGAGATGTTGTAATCACAGATCATGAAATCACGACTCAATTCAAGGCAAATCTCAGACAGAAGCAATAATTTTCCGATTGTTATCTCAAAATTAGTTTACTGTTTTCGTCCAGTTTGAAGTCTGAGCAAAACAAAACTACCCTACAATACAAATAAAAAAGTTGACTTAAAATCAAAAAGTACTCACACACACAATCCTCCGTGTGAAAAACCTTCTTTTTTATCACTTCACAAAACAGCACTGTTGTTTAATTGTGAAATAAATAAATGTATAATTAATTAAGTACTAAACACTCGCGGTCTAATTTGGTGGATGGCGCGACAGTCGTGCGCCTCGCGCGAGGTGTAAACGTGAACTGAGTAGGTATTGAGAAATATCGCAGGTAGTGAGTTGCGACTCGAGGGCTGGTGCGTATGCGCAGCTGAAGGCTCTACTAGGCTGTAATTGATAAAGGTTAATACAAACCTCATGCACGAATGATCTGTTTATGTTTTGGATAATTAGCACATAGGCGTCGCGCGTCACGCTTGGATAGGCACCTACTTGAAGGGAGGTAGTATGTACAATTGTTTTAAATATAAACTTCTTGTATAAATTAATTGACGAAAGGCGAGTTATTTTTTCTTTTTGTACCAATGTTTTTTTTTCTTATTTTTTGTTACCCGTGATTTTTTTCCCTCACACTTTTATCCATATTGATCATATCTGACATTGGCAGAATTGTCGACATCGAACCTAAATAAAAATAGAATAGATTGTTATTTGTTTTAATTCGTATTGTAAATGTCTGTTTTTATTGAAACCTAACTGTGGAAATACTTGGATTTATGTCTGTAATGGTGTTCATGTTTTTACTAAATAAATAAATAACTAACTGATGGTATTTGGTCCTCCCTTATTAATATTATTGTAATAGGGTCACTATTACAATTTACCAGGCATAGTAAAAATTCTACTAACAGCACTGGGAATGAAATATTATTTAGTAAATGATTTGTTAAAATCAAAAACAATACCTAGATACTTAGTTTGTATGCCAAAGTTTTTAGAATACCTTCTATGTTTATATCAAGTTCAAAAAATGCTCTCAAGTAAGTGAAACCACTGCTCTCAAAACGGTGAAGGAAACCCTAAGACGACCGGACTAAACATCGTGAGCAACCAGCATGACCTACAACCAAAAATTCGAAGACATGAGACATACACTAACCAACACTGGGCCCGCGTGGTGGCCCACTCCCTCTCACAGAGAGGAGGCCTGTGTCACAGCGGGAACATTATAGGCTGATTATGCAGAACGTATGCAAGTGAAATCCTTTTAATATAATTTCTTATTGAAAAATAAATTTCTGTAACCATATGGGTCGTCTTAGGGGCGAACTGCTCTTCTGGTATATTAATCAGAGTCAGTAAAATAATATTAATTTGTTTGACCATAAATTGGATTTGTATTCTTAAACTAACTATGCGGAATACTGTCATTTTGATAGATTTGAACTGATTAATTAATTCAGAGGGAAGTTCAATCATTTACTCTACGTGTATTGACCATGAAGATATTCGGCATTAAGTCATAAAAAACAGCCATAGATAAACAACTTTTTATGGCATTCAATTATAAAAGTTCACATAGTTGTATGAACTTATTATATCAAGTAATAAGTATCATGCTTACGTAGCTGGATATTAAGGACATGTTCGATTCCCAAGGAGCCTACCACCAACACTTTCCGGCACTGAAGTAATTAAAAATAATATTGTTTTATGAGGTTTTAGAGTGTCGCGTAAAGTCTTAGTTAGGTACCTACTTACCTATTGAATATTTCACATTTAGATAAAACTTTTTTTTGTTTGTAAATATTTATAATTTTTTTTCTATATACCAATAATAAAGCTGAAGAGTTCGTTTTGTTTGTTTGTTTGACCGCGCTAATCTCTGGAACCTCCAGATGGAATTGAAAAAATATTTTTGCATTTGATAGCCCAATTCTTGGGGAAGGTTATAGGCTATATAACATCAGGCTACGACAATGAAAAAAGTCAGAACGCTAAGCGAAGTAATAGCGCGGGCTTGTGCTCTGACGCTACGACGGGGTGGGACGTAACCGGACGTATAATACCTATATATTCTCGAAAGGCTAATGAAGGCCTCGTTCTGCCTATCCGATTTCGTGAGATTCTTGTGTAATTCTGGGTAGATTGTGAAAAACTATTTTAATTTTTTGCTTATTTACAACTTGGTGTACAGCAAGTTGTAATAGAAAGTGATATAACACAATACATACACCCACATCCTGTAATCTGATGAACTAATATAGACGTGCTAGCATTGCAACATCAACTGCAGATGAAACTAGCATTGTTTGGTTTATATTCTTGCTGTTTAGCAACCAACAGGTTTAGGTTGAGCAACCAGTCATACTGGGCACCGATCATTCGAGGCTTATCAAAATAATATATTTGTATTATGAAACAATGGGTACGGCCTGATGAGACTTGCGAGCTAAAATAATCAAAGATCGTGCGTGAAATTAATTGATTAAATTAAACGTTTATTAGACTAGATTGATAATTATGAAAGCTAAAACAAACTTGATTCTAAATATAATAACTTGGTGAAATCATCATCATAACTAACATATCATTGATCAGGCAGGGGACATAGTCCTTCCATAGTTCTAGGTAACCAATTCACTATCGCCACCCAAACCCATACCCAATATATTTTGTTTCCATGTTCTGCAATAGTCCTGCACCAACCGGGGGTTGTCTTTGGGTGCACTTGTATAGAGCAAACAAGGATAATAGTCGGTTGGTGCCTCTATATCCACCATCCATCCGCCAATGGTTTCTCCATCATCATCTACCTAGCCTTTTCCCAACTATGTTAGGGTCGGGTTCCAATCTAACCCGATGCAGCTAAATACCATTATTTTACATGGAGCGACTGCCTATCTGACCTCCATGACCCAGTTACAGGGTAACACGATACCCCTTGGTAAGACGGGTTGTCAGACTTTTGAGCTTCTGACCCGTAACGACTGTCAAAGATCTACGAATGACGTACAGCCGGGACCAACAGCTTAAAGTGCTTTCCGAGACACGGAAGGGTCTCGTTAAGTAATAGATGGTCACCCATTCACGAACCGACCGCGGTAATCGTAGCTTAACCTTCTATCAACACAATTAAACAATAAAATATTTATATTTCTTAATTAGTAATTAAATGTATTTAATAAGTAATTAAATGTATTTATTATATTTAGTTAAAAGAACAGTTCCTGATGGAAGTTAAGCGGAAGACACGATCGTGTTAAATATTGACATTAGTAAAATTGCTCTGACATTATCTCATTTAATTAGGTAATGGTTTTCCTTTATTACCGTTGTGCCATTTTAACTTTTTTTATATGGCTATTTCGAAAAATTTTTAAACAGGGCAAAACTAAATTAGCTAGCGGAACTCCGCAAACGTAATAGGTACCAACTTACTTATCCATATCTAAACACCATAAAATAAATAAAAAAAACAACATTTGATGATCTTTTTTTAGGGTTAACGACCGCTGGACTGAACAAAAAAAAACTACTAGTGTAGTTACTTGAAGTATGAAAACGGTATTTTTTGTTAAGATATCGGTACCCGTCCCGGAATCCGTTTTTGTTTTTGGAAAAAAATGGATTTTAAACAAAAACATACGGTTAAAATGTTTAATTATATCGTTTCTAGATACCGATGCCCAAAACGTTTGCGGAATTCTGCTAGCGAACGGCAGAAAGCTTTAGTAAATTACCTACTATATCTTTCCAAGCTGTACTAATATTACCTTCACCTTAATTGAGAGCCTACAACATAAACTCAACGTGTCATACTATTGGTCGCTCTGTCCGAGCTCAACAAACATTAGGACATCTTGAGATACGATGGCAACAGGCGTGACCTCCGACCTGTGAAGTTACCTATGACTAATAATACCTATTACGTATTTGTGTATGAAAATTATATACTACCTCAGCTCAAATTAACTTTTTATCTCACTCGCACCATACTACTCGCGGACTGAGTGAGAGCGAGACGGAGTGGGGTTAATGATTTTAAAGGCGGCTTTTTTTTGCGGCGGGTTTTTTAGCTAATTGTTTTTTACGGCGAAAATAATGATAATATACAAACATTTAAAACATAGTCGCTGCTTTATAGTTAGTTTATGTTATAATATGCAATGTTTCATGATCTAATTTGAAGTTTTTTTTTAATACCAACCAGCGGTTTATTATTCGGTTTGGAGGTAACTTTGGTTTTTTTTTTAGTTCGAGAAAATTTTATGGAATCTTGTTTTCTCCAAACATAGTACTTAACATTATTATCCGCAACTTTAACATAAATATTTATTTCAAAATTAATGCTGCAGTATTTTCGATAAATCGGAGGATCGTGTTAAGCAATTTGAGGTAGTATATGCACTTAAATACACATAACTTGGTAAGGTAAATGGCATTCGGCAGGTGTATGAAGGTAGGTACAGCCACTTAAAGAATGACGCCAGGAAATAACGATAGTTGTTTGCAATTAAATGATTTAGTACCTAGGCGTTTTGAGAGCTGGAGTCTATAGGACAGTCAGAAACTCGAACAACTGGACCTAAGATACACTATTGTGAATGATTCTTATTGATAGTAAATGGTGTGAAGGAAAGGATGTCACACAAGTAGGTACGCCACCGATTGGCCTTGCACAAAACCCTGATTACATTCATTTGAATGTCAACTAAGAAGATAATTGCATCGTTGATGAGGCCACCACGTGCGAGTTAACTGCAGAAGTTTCTTCTCACGACTGTGGATCGATTAGCAAAGTAACATAATAACATCACGCCTGTAATCTCCGATGGGTTAGGTAGAGGTTATCTCTTAAGTAAACTTACATTTCGCCTCTTTAGTTCACTATAATACGGTACGAGCCTATTGCCATCAACCGGGCATAGAGTCCGGACTCGAGGCTATAAACAATAACACTGTCCGGCCTTTTTTTTTTGAGATTGGTAAATCATCCAATGACTTCTCACGCTCTGGGCGGAGCGGAAGGGTATGTCAGACTTCTACTGACTAAAACCCAATCGTGTTCCTTCAGTTGCCTTTTGCCAAGGTCCCGGTATCCCTTTCGGACTTTCCCGTAACCCTGGCAGACTGCCCGGCCTGGGATTCGAATCCAGGACCTCATGCTCAGTAGTAGCGTTTGCGACCACTAGACCAACAAGGCAGTACATACTTCTCAAATGTTACAAACTTCTGGTGAGGTCCTTCAACCTTATCTATACATAATTATTATGATGTCATCCGTGTTCTTGAATTGTGCTATTATATATTTAGTGTTGGCCCTTTGAACTTTTGGTCAGTCACGACACCCACGAGTCGCCAGCGAATATGTTAATAGTCTATAAATAGAAGGAGGCGAGCCCAATTGTGCGCTCTTAATTCTGTTTTCCGGGGTATAAGAGGGTGCACACATCACCTGGACCCCCGAAATGCCAAACTTGGGCAAGGAACAACCTGCCACTAATGAACGAGGTGCTGGCGACCGACCGATGCCAACAAGGCAACCTAAATTCTCCAGAGCGCTGCCGGGCGTCATCGTTGCGAAAGGGTTGGCCCCTCGGTCACCAGTTGGTCATGCTCAGCGTGGTGACTACGGGCATTAAACCTCCCAATGAACGAAGCGCGAAGCTGGACAAGGTACGGCGAAACGGGAGGTGCGAAGAATCCCCGGGTCACGGCAGGCTACTAATGACGACTACATCTGGCTACGTATAATGGACGTCCGATGAGACCGATATAAGGTCACAGCTCTTAAATAAAGTCATCAAGTAGTTTTATTTCCTCTGCGACCGGCGGCCTCTGCGGACCAGTCCACTCCCTCCAATAAATTATCTAGTATAGTATAGTCCCTCCGCTGCCTCTGGCACTCTCACCAACGTCAGCGGGAGGCCTCTGGCATCGGGGGCACTCTAGCTGCGTGAGTAAGGTACCGCAGCTCTCATCCCTGACCACTCCTACTCCGGGAGGTCTCCAACTCTGGGAGCCACTCCTCCCGCATGTCGTAAGACGCCAGACACTCCTCACTCCCTTCTAAACGTGTGGCGCTGCAAAACGCCTCCGCTGTCCATCTCTCTCGCGTGGCGTGAGTCAACGTCGCCCTCTGAGAGAGGCCTCTGACGTGCTAGCGTGACGCTCTATAAGGCGCCTGCGCTATTACGACTTCTTTTTATTAAAACTCTACCTCCTCTGGACAGAGTCTCCACAGCCCCGTCCTCGTTCTACTCAGCTATTACCTACTGATCCTGCTTCACGTTCCTGACTCCGAGCGTCCTGCAGATTCGCCTGAAGCCGCAGCCTTCGACCTGACGCTCCTCTCCCTACAAATCTTTTCTATCCTCTGTATTTTTATCCTTTTTGTATTTTGTTTTATAATTTCTACGACTAGCCCTCCGACCAATCATATTATTAACCTTACATATGGGGCGGACTGGATGCGGAAGGCGGAGGACCTGGTGTTGTGGCGTAGCCTGGGACAGGCCTTTGTCCAGCAGTGGACTGCGATAGACTATTCATGAAGACTAGGATTTCATGTCTAATCTAAGACAATAATCTCGCATGCACAAATACCAAGAATTCGTGCGGAAATTGAACCCGCGACCTATAATTGCTCAACCACTGAACGAATCAAGTTTTTATTTAATTATGATGACGTTTATTCCAGGAAATAAAATACTTAATTTTTATCAAGACCGGTCTAAAACGAACATCTGACTAACAATAATAATCATATGAACTCGGCACATATCATCACGCTGTTACGTAAGGGACTCAGCAGAACCATACGCTCCACACTTCGGCAGTTAGGTAACAGCAAGGGATCGAACCGGTCGACCGTGGGCCGCTTACTTTCACGGCTAAGCCATGGGGGCTAAGGGCCGCTTGCAAAA
This sequence comes from Lithophane semibrunnea, assembly GCA_947363905.1. Classification (NCBI taxonomy): domain Eukaryota; kingdom Metazoa; phylum Arthropoda; class Insecta; order Lepidoptera; family Noctuidae; genus Lithophane; species Lithophane semibrunnea. Next base: position 840,169 of record OX376199.1, on the reverse strand, counting down.
AACCGCTTATTTATATCAATGAAGTTGTGTAATGGCTGATAATATGCAAAAAGTGTTATTTTATACGTTAAAAAATGTTAATAGTTTTTGCTGTTTCGCTTCGTTGAATCGATAGCGACTGCTTGTTGATTTTTCATGGTGATTCAATCAATCTGCCTAGCCTTTTCCCAACTATGTTGGGGTCGGCTTCCAGTCTAACTGGACGCAGCCGAATACCAATATTCTACATGAAGTGACTGCCTGTCTGACCTCCACATGATCCCCTTTCATGGTGGTTATGGTTTAAAATAGATACCTACTGTAAGTGTTAATCTGGTCTTATTTAGGTACTTATAGCATTCGCTTGATCATATTAACGGCCAGTTTCTTCATCTGTTACTAAAGGCATGCAATAGCATAGTATAGTACTAGTAATATACTTACCTATAAAAATTGTATTGCTGTTGAGACCACTAGATGGCGTTACTGAAAAATATTAAAAACGAATAATAATACCACCATATTTTTCAAAATTCATTTATTTACGTTACACAACCGTGTTTGGATTACAAAAATTCATTCGGTCCATTCGATTCGGAACAATATGGCTGTGACAGACGTAAAGGCAGACAGTGACAGACATCACACGATTGATCTTATAAGGTCTGAGCCGCGTCATAGGCCTGCGGCGCGTCTTGCGGTGCGTCTTGTCTTGCGGCGCGGGGCGGCGACGGCACTCGAGTGTTTCCGTGCCGCTCTCCTTTCCACAAGTCGCACCGCGGCGACGCATGCCACGCTCGCCTAAGGGCTGGCGCACATTTGGCAAGGCGCAGCGCAGCGCATTCGTCGCTGCCAAACAAATATCTACCTTGTATCACTTGAAATAAAGTTGATAATAAATAAACTTCCATCAGCTCGAGAGCGCGCCGTAAGCGGAAAGAGGCGCGCGTCTCAGGTTATCTATTCTCAACTTTATTTTTAGGCACGCAACGTTGATATTTGTTTAACAGTGACAACCGCGCCGCGCTGCGCCTTACCAGGTGTGCGCCGGCCCTAAGTGCGGGGGCACACGATGCGGTTCGGCGCCGCAACGCATCGTGTGCCCCCGCTCTAACATTTGTTCTCGCCACGGTCGCAGACGCAAGACGCAGATCGCACGAGCGGTGAGGTGTACCCTAGTACCCATTTCTCGTTGACGGGTGGTTTACAATTCCAAATTAATAACAACAATAATCCTATTTAATGGATGAGTAATTGGAACTTAAATATTTATGAACAAATTAAGAAAATAGCTCAAGCTTCAGGAAGAAAAAGAAATGTTCTCTGAAAATTTCCGCTATTGCGTTCAGATTCCGCGGCGTTATAACGTCTGGAAAACATGAGATTGTACTATTACAAAGGCCAAAGCTCGTCATAAAATTATTATAATATTTGTCATACGGAAAATCAACGCCAGCAGCCAAAGACTCCATTTTTAAAAAATCCAAAAACAGCACGAATGCTCTCATGTATTCCTTTTGTTTGTAGGTTTTTTCCAAAAGACTGTTCAAATATTCAAAAAAAGAATTAATATTCTGTATTTCTTTGAAATAAGGATTAAGTTGTATCTTGTACTTCCAAAATGTGTTTAAGTATGTGTCCTGCTCAAGGTGAGACAAGTTTTCTAGTTCGTACGTAGATGGTCCGTACTCTTTTTCTAAATCCGGAAACGGTTTGCTAGTAATCCAGATTTTTTGCTTGCGAGGATAAATCTTGACGGAGTCCAGTAATAACAACACGTCGTCATTAAACGGCTTATCGATTTCAAAGCCATCAAAGAGGAATATCAGTTTTCCTCGTTTATAACAATGTAGGAACATTTGCAACTGAAATATTGTTGATTTACCACCTGAACATGTCTTTACAGAAATATTTCCATTCGGTGATTCTTCCAGTTCTATTAACACTTCATCTGGGTCTGAACTGTTGAGCGCAGCTTGACACATAAATGTAAAACTTTCCAATGTATTAAACGCATTTTCTCCCTCAAAATCATTGTGATATTCGACCATTTTCCCGTGCTCCGGTAACTTTATTCTTACAATCCAAACATTAGGATCGCGTTCTTTTGTCTTAAGTGACAAGTGAGTAAGTAGAGTTGACTTACCCATTCCCGACTCTCCTGTTATAAGTACAACGTCATCTTCTAAATCATAAAACGTTTCTAAAACCTTGTCTTTGACATCGTCAACCTTATTGTGTTCCTGCTTTTTGGTGCGACTGACCCGTCTGTCAATATAAAACTGCTTTTCGTAATTATTATAAATAGAAGTATCACCAATTTCGATAGTTTCGTTATTGATAAGTTTATTAAAAACATCTTCGTCAATAATTCGCACAGACTCATCATCTCCGATTATATCTAAGCTTACGTCTTCACCTTGAAGTTTTATTTTAGAAGTCGCTAAGAACTTCTTCTGCGATTCAACACTCAAGTCGGTGAAAACACTTATTTCATCGTTACATACTTTACTTGCTTGTGAGAAATATTGAGCCATAATTTCAACGGAAGTCATGTTCGTAATGATTATTATTTGCTTGCCTTCAACAGCTTTCGCGATATTTTCAAGCCTTTTCGTTTTAAATTTTTTAGGATCTTGAAAATTATTGCAAACAATAATAAGTAGCATCTCCTTAGTTGTGTTTTTCAATTCTTTACATAAAGTGTTGTGGTTCTTTAAAGGCAGTTTGAAAATGTCCTCCAAGTCCAACACAACATGGTCTTTATTTCCTTTAAACACAACATGATCTTTATTTTCTAGGAATTGTTCCACCTTAGCAACTGCCAACTCACAACACCTTGTAGCAATAATAGTTCCTATTGTTGCGCCATGCAACTTGGATCGTTTTAAAGCGTTTTCATGAAATTTATAGTCTTTACATTTAATCTTATACATTATGTTTAAAACACCCATTAATGGCTCCCTCATGGCATTAGTTACAGCTTTCTCATATATTTTGCTTTTCTTTGTAAGATATGATCCAACTTTAGGCGTCATCCACAGTTTTTGTATTTCATCATGATATTTTAGAAATATCACGTCAGATCGAACTCTAAAGTTGTTTACGTCACTGCACGGGTGAATTTCTATTTCTTCTCTCAAAATTTCCTCTACGCCATTCTGATCAGCCTGGTCAGTGTAAAATAGTAATTTGTCATAGAAATCTCTCACCAAACTCACGTCGTATTCTCCTCGTTCGAATGAAAGTTTTGGAAACTTTTTAACTTTTACATCCAATTTAAATTCGTGTAAATTTTTAATTTTACTCTTCAATGATTTATACCATGTTTTGGCAAGATTGCTTAGTGATTCAGAGTTGTCTGTAAACTTCAACAGTTTTTTACTTTCATCTAAAACGAGTATGTTGCCGACAGCACAAGCAATGCCTCCATTTAACTGAAGCAACCCATCTTCCAGAGACTCATCTATAGTGACGATGTTATTGGGATGCGGTTTTTCTAATATTTCTATGATTTTTGATGTTAAGTGGTTTAATCTCTTTTCAACTTGCTCTTGTTTACCTCTTATTGTTAAATCTTTGTTGCCAAAGGAAGCTGGGACTTTAAGCTTTAGAGAAAGTAAATTTTTATACTCTTTAGCAGCTAGTTCTGCTGCTTCATATACAGTCGATTGAGAGACATTTACCTTGTCGAGCTGTCGCTTTAGATCCTCTGTGATCGATTTGCTAACAAACTCAAGCCTGCCGTTTTTATAAGTAAGAACACTTCCTATTAGTTTACTCAGTGTCGTTACTTCAGAGGGTTCGTTAAAGAACTCCATCACTAAACCTTGTACATCGTTCTCTTCAGACTTTCGCTTTTTGAGAAGTTCTAAGCACAATATATTTTTGAACAGAACAATAAATTCTTCGTTGGTTGTAAAGAAGTCTTGTCTTAAGCTGGCAATCCGATGTCCTTCAGGTTGGATTTCGGAAACGTGTAAAACGTTGTGCGCTAGAATGGTATGATAGCGCAATATGAGGTCATTGTTCATCGACATTACGCTATCAGGTTCATTACAAATAAATTTCGCTAACTGTTCAGCTAGCGTTGTGATTTGTTCTTTAATTACTATTTTACATAAAAAGTCTAAGCTTTCATCTGTGTATGATGGTCGTTTGCAAGAACCTCCCGTTCCTATGAGTTCGTTCAAATAGTCCGCAAAACTACCTTCATATATTTTGTTTTTGGGATCGTCCTTCGCTGTAGTATACATAACGAAAAAGCATTCAGTTTCATCAAACTTTCCTCCAAGAATTACATCTTTACTGCTCGGTTCAAAAGCGCGTCTAATTTCCAAGTAACTATCAAAATATTTGGCCAAATCGGTTTTACTAGTAAACGTTAGAAGTTTATCGTTTTCTCTGTGCTTGGCTTGAATAAACACTATGACTGGTTTCTTAAACCCCTTTATTTTCGCTTTAAAACAAATATCATCGAAGGCACCGATGTCATCTCTATTGGTGGCCAAACTAAACTGATCAACATTGTCGTCATGTGTCAGTCTAAAATATATTAGACTAATTAATTTAGTTTCGTACAGCTGTCCCTGGATGCCCGACGTACCGGCACGCTTTTTATACTGTTTATCGGCCATGGTTTGATGGTGATTGGTAAGGTAGGACGCAACACACGATATCCAAGTAAATTGGTCGCTTAGCAAGTGCATCCCATCGCGTTTCACAGCGAGAATAAACTGGTTCAAGTTCCGTGTCTTCTACTGATTAGTGATCTGCAAATATAAGTTAATATTTTTCGTTACGTACCTTATTTGATTAAGCTGTATTGTATATATATGTATTGAAGAAGTTGTTAAACAATCAATAATAACATAGTATGTTTATAATTTTTTTTTGTTACATTTTATTATTAAGTAAGTATTGTTTATTTTAACGCTTTCAGTTTTTACAGCAAGAACCTCTTAGTAGAAGGTGAAGTGCAGGCCTCCCCAGAGATGACCAGCGGTCTTTCTTTATCTTTTTAATTTTATAGTCTTAATGATTCCATTTATGGTTCCACAAATGAGCTTTATCAATCGGCTATAAGTCTAAAAATCTCGGACGTTTATGTTGCTATGTTAAAACAATTAGAATAGTATTAAGGCGAAAGCGTCAGGGTACCCCGTGAAATTCAAATTTTCTTACGTTTTTTGCAATTTGCATGTCAGTATCAAGTTGTATCTTGATCTAAATATCACCAGGATAGGTGATTCCGGTGAGGCTTTAAGGACAAAGTTATGATACCGATGGACAACCGTCGGTAATCGGACGTCTTGAAGTTGGTGAAAATTACGTTGAAAGATTCTATTACTTTTATAGATAGATACAGGTCAAGGTACTAAAAACAAGTTAAAAAAAGAAACGGATCGTTTGGTTATTAATAATATTATGAATTTTAACGATTTTGGTCACCTTCCTTTACAAGCGCATGTATGTAGATTCATGTCGCACTACCATTTTATCTTGTTTATTCAGAACCGTACCTATTAATAGAACACAAACTGCTGTACGGGTGACGTAAACTCGCGGGGAATACAAGCGTAATCCTATGTTTTATAATGATAATGTGAATTTATCGGTTATTTTGGTAGTCATCAGTATTTTGTTGAATGAAACTTTATAACTTACCTATATTCTAGTAACTATTACAGTCAGTCGACAAATTCCTTTAAGATTATAAGAGAGCACTCAATAATTCAAAATTGTTGTTATAAAGATACAGATACGAATGTGATGCGCATAGAATATGAGTCATATGGCCAACAGAGTACCTATGCCACAGCTATCAATACATTGTAAGACTGGTGTTGCCATGCAAATAATTCCGATCAGAATTAATTATAATATGTACTTACTCGTATATATAATAAAACACAAAAAATATAGAAATCATTACTTAAATATTAATAAAAAACTAAAAATAATCTTCAGGAAAAATATGGATCTGGTACACTTGTACGAAACATATTTCCGCGAATGGACTTTAGCGCGAAATTACTATTAGGTACAATTTGACAAATGAATGAATGATGATGAATAAAATAACTATGATGTATGTTTCAATTTTATTAGCTCCACTCATTTATTTAATTAATGTAATTTTGTATGCTAATTTTAGTGAATTGTTTTAGAAACTTTAAAAAAATCCGACCATCTTTAATCTCAGTCTTTAATGTACTACAATTCTTGCAAATTTTCATTTCAACGGACTTTCGCGCGAAAAGACTTTTGCGCGAATCCACTTGCGCGAAAGGAGACATGCGCGAAAATGTTGCGAAAATGAGATTCCTTCATAACATCACGCCTGTATTCTTTCAAAGGGTTGGGCAGACTTGTATTCCGTCAATAGTATACCCACAATTTGCCAGTTATGTTCAAGTTACAGACAGACCTCAAGTAAAGTCCGATTAGGCGTCAATACAGTTCGCGTAAAGTGTCCTGCTACCGTTGAACTGTCAAAACCTATTTAAGGTTTAGACTGAACTAAACCATAATATATAGGTTTAGACTGGACTCTCTTACTCTCTTACAATGTAGGATTGGTCCTTTTATCCGAGTGTGGCCCTCACTACATTTGCGACATTATAATAATATTTTCCTTGTATTCTAACACTAAGGTTAGCACATTTTCACAATAGGTACATTAAATCTCCATTAAAACTTTTATTTGTGAGATAATGGCACAATAAGCGGACGACGCGGTCGTTCAAAACTTGGTCCTTGGCTGCACATTATTTATTTACAAAATATAATTAATAAGTATGCAGTTCCCCTCTTTGGTCTAGTGGTCACAAGCGCTACTGCTGAACCTGAGGTCGTGGGTTCAATACCCAGGTCGGTTATGTGTTATTCGGGTTTTTATTCTGGGATATCTCGCTAGCTCCCGCAGTCTGGGTTTGTGCCCAGTTGATGAGAATAGGTTCGCGTCCTATTACATGGGACTTAAACATAACTGGCGAAATGTGGGTGTACCTACTGTAGATACACCTGTGCTAACACTTCGGAAATTACAGGCGTGACGTTATGTTCTGTTCATCACTAAAAAAAAACAACCGGCATCCAAAAAAAGCACTAAAAAAGTGAAAAATAACTTTAATTTCGAAAGTCGGTGGCAAAAAAGAAAATTGAAAAGCAAAGAGACCGTCTTCCGAAATTAAAGTTATTTTTCACTTATTAGTGTTTTTTTTAGAAGCCGGTTATTTTTTTTTTGTAAAAAGTGTTTATTTTTCACTTTTTAGTTGTGGTACCTAGGTACCCCACACAAATTCGAATACCACTACCTGCTATGTAAATAACAGTGACGGAGTCAACTATAATATCGTCTACGTAGACTAAGTGGGAAAAATACGTAATTATTGAAGCTAACTGAAAAACTACCCCAGCCAAAGTTAATAAAATTTATATGTGACCACCTCGGGAGCATACCCTTTCGAACTACAAAATATTTTTTTTAATCAGTTAAATATTGGCGATAATATCGATGAACATACACAAAAAAAAATTACATACAGACGTATATAACCTACTCCTTTTAGAAGAAGTCGGTTACAAAGACAAGTAAACGATTTTTATTTACATTCAAGGACAGCGGGAAGTAATTCCAGTGGGTACATAAGCACTTATTTTAATTTTATACTTAATACCCAAAGACTAAATTAAATCCTAAATTTCTAAGCATATTCATTAACTTTGGTACAAATGCAGATTAAAATGTACCCACCCTCTACAATGGGTAATTGTAGTCATTATGTAAACATGACATTATGTAAATTAGCGGTAGTTAAATAAATTACGCATATTATTAAGGTTATTGTTAGGCACGTAGGTAAATAATTAAAATAATGTCTATTTATTCTGATTTTATCATTTTTATTATAACTTTTAATTTAAATTACGAATATTATAAGATTATTGTGAGGCACGAGGTAAATAATTGAAATAATGTCTATTTATTCTGATTTTATCAATTTTATTATAACTTTTAATGTTTTTGAGTCTTCACATTGCACTTGACAATAGTTGGAAGAAAAGTGGTGTTATGGTCCTTGTGGTCTTGGGTAGCAAGATCTAAAAAAAAACAAAAAGGTGGTTACGCAGTACTTACTTTTAGTTTAGGTAGCTTCCTATTTCAAGTTATAGATAGGCATGTTGTTTGCGATATAAAAAGCTGGCGCAAATATTTTTCATTGTTTATTTTTAATTTTTTTTAATACCATTTTGTAATAAAAAAAAATAAAAAGTTAGGTAGTTTTAATTAATACTTATTAGTTAGTTTTAATATAATTAATATTAATTAGGATTTAATTATAAAATTAATAGTTAGTTGTGTTATGTAAAAAATGCACAATACAGTATGTTAACTAACAAAAGGCGTTCCCGTTAACCTGCAATAGTATAGCGTGTATACATGCAAAATAAATTATTATCACTCAAAAAAAAAAAAAATATATATATTGAAATGTTCGCAAAAAGATTAAATTTAAACGTAAAAGAAACACTCTGTACACGCACACTTTTATTTCAACGTAGAAAAACAAGTGTGACAAGTGGGCGTGTAAAGAGAGTTTATTTTCCGTAACAATTTAATATTTTTTGTGAATATTTTACTATACAAAAATAAAAGAAACTTTTTTTTTTTTAACGGTACTATTTTTTTTAGCATGTATAGACGCTATACTATTGCAGGTTAACGGGAACGCCCTTTGTTAGTTAACATACTGTATATTGTTTATAGCACGTAGCCAAATTAGGCGTATCGGTATTTGCCCTTGAAATTCTAAATACCTACCAAATTTTTTCTCAATAATCCAAAACATTTTCCGAATTGGCAGTTTCTGCTACTTATATATTTTCCCAATACATTTTGACACGGATCGATCCACCTTGACCTACAATACCACATATTTGATCACATAGTATTTGCGAGCGCTTATCAGCGTCAAACAACGCCCCGTATCAGGTATCAGTGATAACGCTGAAGATACCATGATTCATTTTAGTGACAAAAGAGACCAACGTTACTACAATACTTTGGAAACCTTTTTGTTACGTACCAGTAAATATAATAATGTGAAAATTAGTTGAAAATTATATTGGGCTGGATGCAGTGTTTCTGAAATTCGAATAAATGTATCTCTAGAGTTTGTTCACTAGTACATAATAGTGATTGATTAATCTTATTTGTTTTATCAATACACACGTTTTCGGATAATAGTGTTGGTGTGAGTAAAAGTCGTGTTAAGACAAAGTATTCTGAATAATATTTTAAGTGGTCCTTTTGTGCAAATTGAGGACTGGACTAGATTCATTCGATTAAGGTAAGATTTTATTGCCAATTGATAATTATTAAGCAAAAACCGACCCTATGTCTATTAAATAAAAGCGAAATAGCACAGAATCACGTGTCACATTCTTGGCAACTAGAAAGGGTCCTACAAAGCTACAAATTAGGCATTCGGTGAGAATGGATTTAAGTAGTACCTAGTACTTATGTAGTACTGCGCCCCGCGGTTTCACCCGCGTAAGTCTCGATCCCGTAGGAATATCGGGATAAAAAGTACGTATGTCCTATTCCAGCTCATGGTCTACCGCGGTGCCAAATTTCATCTAAATCCGTTCAGCCGTTTTAGCATGAAAGCGTAACAAACAGGCAAACTCACTTTCGCATTTATAATATTTAGTTAGGATTTCGAGCAAATGATTAAGTTATAATATTGCAAAGAATTTATAATAAGAAATAGCTATTTAGAATATGATTGTCATAATATTATTATAGACAACTGACCAAGCACAATATTTGAACCCAGATCCAAAAAGTACTTACATTGTCTTTTTTTTAGTTATTAACAAAATCTCAAACATAACGCTGAAAATGATGTCACTCGGATTAAAAAAATGTTAGTTATGCAGTCAAGATATAAACATCTTTTGCAATAAGTAGGTAACCTAACCTAAGTACTACTAATGCTCATTTGATTAGGTACACACGGCTACACATCAAGCTATACATTTCCAGTGCAAGCTGACCTCGCATTGTACGGAAATCCTATACAATGCGAGATCATCATAAACTGGGAATGTATAGCTTGATGTGTAGCCGTGTGTACCTACTCAGCACACGCACAACATGGACATAATACTAAGGAAAGGAAAAACTATGTAAAACTAGTTGCGCCCCGCGGTTTCACCCGCGTAAGTCTCGATCCCATGGAAATATCGGGATAAAAAGTATCTTAAGTCCTATTTCAGGTCATGGTCTACCCATGTGCCATACATCTAAATCCGTTCGGCCATTACAAACTCACTTTCGCATTTATAATATTAAATTAGGAAGTTAGGATAAACATAACATGCTACTAAGTACCTAATTTTTTTGTTGTACCTAAGTAATGATTGATTAGTTTTCTTGATAAAAAATTAATTTGAAACAACTTTGGACGTGTTACATGAACTTCCATGGTTCAGTTATCTGTAGACAGGTGATAGTGATTGTGGGTTCCATAAAAGAGGTGCATTAACAGTGCATTAGGTATCAACGTGTTTGGTCCTTATGGTAAAGGGTTCCATTCGTGTTTACAAAAAAATCGTAGGTATTTATAATATTACTATTTTGGTGAATTTATAATTTTTAGGACGTAGGTACAAATCCAAGATAATATATTTTGTTTTTATATACTTTTTTAAAATATTTTGTGATAAATAACACATGATCATCGGTTTTATCTTGTCCTCTAAACAACAACAAACTGTAAGTAACTATACATCCGTCAAACGAGATGTAAAAGTTCCTATTATTCTTAATTTCAGAAGCAGAAATATGGAGCAATCATGACACATTACATTTTTGACTAAAGGAACATACAGATCGACATCACAATGAGTTTGAACAGTTATAGCCAGAACCTCGACACAATGATGAACAAGTCGAAGGACAGTCCTTGTTACTTTTGCAATGAGATGTTCGAAATGGGACAGCTACAGGTAGGCAGTAGTCAATTATAATAATATAGGTATCCTCCCGGCCGAACGACCGCCGATTGACCGCCACGAGCGCGGCGGCCATCTTAACGGAGATTAGCCAATAATGCAGGTGATATATATTAAGTATAGTGCACAAATGTGTGCGCAAACACAGGTGCACTCTTTGTTCCTTTACTCTTATAGTCCGATGGGAGGGCAATCCGACACGACTGGGGAAAGTAAATAAGTAGGTACCTACATAAGATACAATCAAAAAGTAGACACATTCGATTTTTCTTTCCATTTATGCAACGTCCAGAGACACAAAGCTCGTCGTCGTAGCATTTAAATGTTAATTAACAATGGTCAAAGCATTTAAGTCTTTTAAATGGGTCGAAGCATTTAAGTCTTAAATGGTTAAAGCATTTAAGTGTTGAATGGTCGAAGCATTTAAGTTTATATGGTTCACGGTAATGTAGGTACGAGTAGACCACTTGCTTTAGTGTCACTAATCTATTTGCCGAAAGTGTTAATTCTTGAGGGTAAATTTGGAGATCTGTCTTTAGCAGTGGTGGTAAATCTCGACCAGTTTGTATCGGTATAGATACATACCTACGTCAATTTTGGTGGTAGTTCCGATTGCATTGCTGTTTGTTGTATTTTCCAGAGATAAGATCTCAGCGAGGTATTTATTATCACTTATCACCTACCTATTGTTGATTAAAGTGTCAATGTTGTAACACTGGGAGCAGCCATGTTAGAATGTCTTGATTTAATTTTATAACTTTAATCGAAGGGCTTTTGATGCAAAATAGATTCGCGACTTGGTAATAATGTGACCAAAATTGAAAAGAGCTTTAAAAAATAAAATGAAATAGAAAATAAATTGTAAAGCTGGTCAAAATGAAAAAAAGCGACGTTGTGCGCGTGGGACTCGCACATGAAGGGTGGGAACGTACAAATTAAACACTGGTACGGAACCCTTAAAAAAATAAGTTGGTACTAGAGTAAAAAAACGCGTTTCTTGCATAGGGACCCCTTTTAATTTTTCGCGCCTTTTTTTGGGAGCCTTTAATTGGAACCGACTGATTATAAAGATAATGAAGGTCAGTCAAACAGAAAAACCTAGTAGTTTCAAAACCCCGAGTCCTTGGGTCCTGTTATTACCGCAGCACTTTTTAGTACAGTTTTTACATGCATCACATTGTGTGCGTGTACGCTACGTTTGCAGTGGTTTTTCAAGTCATTTCCTAGCAGTTATTTTTGCTCTATGTTACTAATGTTGATGTAGGCACAGATATCGTAGATTTTGGCTTCGTGACACGTCTTTTTACAATGTGTAGGTAGTGCCTATGCTTACGTGCATGACACTTGTTATACAGGTACTTGAGATTTCCCACACGTTGGATCCATCCGGCTCGAAGGACCATAAAATAGAGATTCTATAACTAATTAATGTATCACCAGGCTCACCTGAAACTATGCGGCAGTATACTCGAACAGTGTCCACTGCGCTGCGGCGCCTGGATTCAGAGGAAGCACAAGGAGACACATGTCAAGGAGTGCCCTAAGATGGAGAAGGTAAGAGAACATTCTAAAAAGCTATTATCTACTTAATTAGACTCGAAAGCTCGAAAGTCTGACAACCAGTCTTACCAAGGGGTATCGTATCACCCAGTTACTGGGTTGCGGAGATCAGATAGGCAGTCGCTCCATGTAAAATACTGGTATTCAGCTGCATCCGGTTAGAATGGAAGCCGACCCCAACATAGTTGGGAAAAGGCTTGGAAGATGATGATCTAATTAATTAGACTGGCTAAAGTTTTATAAAATATTCAGCCCAATTGATTTGCAATCAAATGTAATTTGTGACAGCACGTAACCCAAATCAATTTTTGCCAGAACTTAGAAGAGGCCTCTGATACATACCTGTACCACGATAATCTAGTACCTGATCAACCGCACGTCATTGCGTCAGTAGTTAGTAACTGCATTGGCGTGTGCGGTTGACAGAATCATCGTCCACGTAGCCTTTTACCGAACGTTGGTGCAAGACATCGCGCCAGTAGTACGTAGCTTAAAAAAAACACGCGTGCGGTCGGGGGCCCCTGTCAGAAACGAACTTCCTTACACGATACTCGCACGCACATACAGAATCGTATATAATAGAAAGAGACAGAGAGAGAGAGAAAGTCGCATGGAGGGGCATATAGCTTTTTCCTTACGTGACGATTTTTACCAGAACTCAAACTCAAAGCTTTTATTTCAATTAAACCATTTCCTACAAGCACTTTTGAATTGTCAAGGAGTCGGTCAGTCAGAAATATAATATGAAGCAAGTTGCCCTTTCCAAAGCGTAGTAGGTCAGTAAACTGCTACCGCGAGCCGCGTTAAGGAACTTCGTTTCAAAAACACCTTTCCTACCTACAAAACAAAGACGATTTCAAAGTCAAACCATTAATATTATTGACGTGCGGATTCTGAATTTCCCCATCATCTCTTGAGCACAGACTCGCACATCTTCAAGTCACGTGAGTGTACCTGCGCCGGCGCCGCCCCCTCCCCCCGTACCGGTCTCCAACCACACGTGGTCACCCAAACGAGTCCCCCTGGACGACTGCGTGTCCTTTCTGGAGAAGGAAGTTGCTTCTATCAAGTAAGATATGTTTTAAAGTATAAGATTTGGTGACCAGATTTCTGTGTCCAGATACGCACTATCTATCAGAATGAAAACGTCGAACAGATTTTGTATGAAATTAACTGCTGGATAAGTAACCGAACTCTTCCGGAGGTGGAGATATAAGGTGGTTTTAAAAACGAAGTACCTAACCGATGATTGAGCAGCATCGTTTAGTATCGTTGAGTAGCATCGTTTAGTCATTATGTAGTTTCAGCAGATGATGTAAATATCGGGTTCTGCACAAAGCCGAGAGTACCTAAACCTATTTTACTTTCCGTCTTTCTTTTTTTTTGTCCAAGGTTTTTTTGAGATTTTAGGTCATGGTTTTGAGATACTAGTTCATAGATTTGAGGAACAGCTAGATAAAGTATACTTTATGTTAACTGATAACGGATATAATATATCTATTACACTATTCTACAATACTGTGCTGTGTCTTTGTAATCTCTTCCAAAATTCCAGACTAGTGCTAACCGAAGAGTCCGGCCACCGCGACGTCCAGACGACAGAGATAGAAACTATCCGCTCCAAGCTGGTGCTGGTGGAGGAGCGCAGCCAGCACTTCCTCTCGACACTGGTCTCCTTGAGGGCCGCCGTGGATGACGAGGCCGAACGGTCTGCCAACTGGGCCGCGCAGTTCAAACATGACCTGGCCAATGTGCAGTTGGCTTTACAGGTATGTTTTATGAACTAGGAATACTTACTACAATCTCGATTTTTATAGTTGTCCTCTTTTTATTAACCTTTTTACCGGTAATTACCTGTGTCGTGATGAAACATAAGCCAGTATTCGAGGATATAACGCAGCTGACTGTCTAGAAGGCTGCCCAAGTTTAAGCGGGTACCGCTACTCGACGAAAACTCAATGAAAAATATACTAGAAAACGCACATGAATAAGAAAACACTTCCGAATTAGGGCTTGTACACAAAACTGCGTTGCGACGTCGCATCGCAAAAATCTGCAACGGTACCCTAAGATTTTCTTAACGCTTCTGCGTTGCGAATTCGCATCGCGTCGATTCGCAGTTTTATGTACAAGCCCTTAGCCAATTCCTAATTGGTACCTACTTATTCTTTTATTCATAACGAAGTGTTGTCCTTCTGAGGATATGGGTACCGTCTAGGCGTCTCGAGTGCATCGTAGAACTTCTCATTATTTCCCAGGAACTTCAAAGCCAGCAGCTGACAACTGTAATGCGGCTGGAGAGTGCGGTCAGCAGTCTGGTACACGAGCAACATGAGAGGGAGTTGCTGGAGCAAGCTCTGACGCAGCATGACAACAGGATCAGGGCTGTCAATAAGTTAGGTAAGATAATAATATTGTAACTGAATCTACCATTGCTTAAAAAAATATCTAGGTCTTACCTATACCTGCTGTGCCCTGTTTATCAAAAGTTACAAGTCTACACGTTCACAAGTTACCTACAATGTTAATTTTCGTTAAATGCATAGCTCATCTCCATATTCATAATCAGCCATAATGTTCCCACTGCTGGGACACGGGCATCAGGTCATCTCTCTCTTTTGACCACATTCTATAAAAGATAATCGAATCGAAATATTTATTGCGGTACTTGTAAACTTGTAAGACGGAACAGAGAGTCGCCGGACACTCAGGATTTGTTATGATTTTCTACAAGTTGTAACTTACAAATATTTTGTTGCTAAACAAAATCACGAATAAAAGTGTCAAAATGTAAGTACTTGTGAACTAAATAATGACATTTGGTAATACACGGATTGTAAGTTTTGATAAACAGGGCACTGGTCTATTCTGTAAACATCTCACTGTGAAAACTTAGGTGAAGTGAGCTGTCAATCCCTAGCGTCAGGTGCAGTGACAGCTCACTTTAAGCTCACTTCACCTAAGTTTTCACGGTGAGATTTTTACAGAATACCACTACTGTAGACCGTTACAACGAGCAGTCTTATAGGAATATTGCCATCTCCCATCACGAATTTGCTACTTTTTCTTTTGTTTTTCATCGCAATAGCAATAATTGGGAAAAACAAAATACGATCGCAATATTGATTCATCGTATAGTAGAGTTGGGGAGGAGCTCGTGTAATAACAGCCGCTCGGGTCGATCCATCAGGTTAAGCTACGCTTGCCAGGGTTGGTCCGTGGATGGGTGACCATTTTCACATATTTAGACTCCTCCGTGTCTCGGAAAGCACGTTAAGCCGTTGGTCCCGGCTGTCATTTGTGGATCTTTGACAGTCGTTACGAGTCGTCAGATGCACGAAAGTCTGACAATCAGTCTAAACAAAGGGGTATCGTATTACCCAGTTACTGGGCTGTGGAGGTCAGATAGGCAGTCGCTCCATGTAAAATACTGGTATTCAGCTGCATCCGGTTAGACTGGAAGCCGACCCCAACATAGTTGGGAAAAGGCTAGGCAGATTGCATAGTAGAGTTGGGCTCTCCAGTTTACTCTAACTTCTCATTCTTTTAGGTACTTATCATTCAGAAATTAAAGAACAGGAAACCACAGTCTATCCACGCGCCGCTACTTCATTCGAATCTACCTACTAGACCCTATTAACATGACTCCTTTAAATGTGTTAGGAAAAGTAAATTATGGGATGAATCATGATGAAAAAAAAATCTATCAATTTTCAGAGGACGTGATAGGCTACATTAAGCAAACAGTCGAAGAAGAGCGAGAAAGGAACGCGGAGAACCGCGCGGCGTTTGAGGCGGAGCTCATGGAAGCCAGGAGGTCTTCGGAGCAGCTGGCCAACCTGTCAGCATTGAGGGTCCAGTTACAAGCCACGTCCAGCGAAAGACCAGTAAGCGATATCTCCCGTTAATAAATCGTACGATAGGTTTTGCAAAAAATCGACTGAAATTCTGAAAATTAGCACTACGTTTCAGAAATTCTGATCAAGTCTCTGATAAACTGGTAACATAATCAGCCTATAATGTTCCCACTGCTGGGACACAGGCCTCCTCTCTGTGAGAGGGCGTTGGCCGTAATCCACCACGCGTGCCCAGTGTGGGTTGGTAGATGTCACATGTCTTAGAATTTTTGGTTCTAGGACATGCCGGTTTCCTTTTCCTTCACCGTTTTGAGAGCAGTGGTGATGAAATTATTTACACAAAGTAAAGTGCCTGTCAGGGTTCGAATCTACGACCTACAACTCGTAAGTCGCGGCCGTTACCACTGAGCTACCACTGCTCTAATGATAATCTGGTAGTGTCTCATGACTCATACTTTCTGTTATGGTCGGTTGACAAAAACAATAGCAACTGCCATTAAAATTTAACTTTCGATGATGCAACATGCAATACAATATTTTAATTGTACTATTCATTCGTGTCTACGGTCTTTACGGTTCAAACAGGTTGCGTGATCGTGCTAACGTGATCAGTCCTACAACTTTTACCAATTTCTGCTCAATTTCAGACTATAGATCGCGTAGCAGTTCTAGAAGTAGCTACAGCAGATTCCAGAGCTGAACTATCAGAGCATTCAACTAAAGTGGACGCCGTACTCCGAGACCTGAGGGCGCTCACCAAGTCTTATCACAAGCTGAGGAACGAGCTCGCTGACTTCCAGGCCAGGGTCACGTTTGATAGGAGTGAAATGGGCACTGATGATGGTAAGTGAAGATGTGCTGTAAGGAAGTAAGGGTAGGCCTCAACAAGGTGACCAGTGACCTGATGAATTTCATGAGAATCCGTAGATGGGAGAAACACAGAAATGGTCGTTGAGGTGATGCTTCGAACAGGTCTAATGTCTAGTAGCGAACGTCTTTCAACTGAATGATGGTGATGCGCTGTAATGACGAAGAACTGGGAAGATTTTGAGCAGTAAATATATAATTAATGTACCTACATAAACAATAGTAGATTGCTGCATCGAGCGCCAAGTGAGTTATTGATGCACGAGGGTTATGTTGGTGCCTGAGCGTATGCGAGGGCACTAAATTAACATGAGGGCGTGAATTACTCACTTTAGCAAGGTGCGTAATCAACTTTTCTTTCAACTACCAATGTACTCAACTCAAGTCAGGTGAAGTCAGGTCAAGTCAGGTCATTTTAAACGGTATTTATCCATTTGTATTAACCAGTCAGGTCAAGTCAGGTCGACTCAAGTCAACTCAGACAGAGCCGGAGAGACGAGCCTTAGTAACAGGGTCCAGTTTTACCCTTTTGGTATGGAACCCTAAAAACAGTGCAGTAATGTTGTATGAAATTTCATTGTTGCACTGTTTTGCAGTGCAACAATGAAATTTCACACAACTTGCACTGTTTTGGTTCTAAGCAAAAAATACGTCCTTTTGGGATCGGTTTTGTAGTGATAAATGATAACATTACTATGTAGTTGAAAGAAAAATATTGTAAAACATTAAGAGTAGGTAACGGTGGAGTTTCTTGCCCATTCATCTCCATTCGAAAACTACATTTTGTGAGGGGGGCGACTAGAATCAATTCTATTTTTTTGTAAATTTTGAGGTGCAAAAGTGCCTTTTATTTGTCTAATTGAAACAAGTAGGTAAATGATTTGGCTTTGAATTTGAAATGCTAGTTAGGATGTATTTATTCGAGCTAAGTTTTCATGGCCATACTACCTTCTCCAGAACCAAAAAAACTCAAACTCGACTTTAACTTTTTACTAAAAACTTTTAACTTTTCTAATACTAGGCCGCCGGCCAGTGGTAACAAATCTACTTATTATAAGCTCTTATTCTATTGAAGCTCTGTACCACGCTAAGTCAGCTGAAAGTGGTAGGTGTTACCACAGACATGCGATCGACTGCCTACGTTCCTTTTGATAAAATTTCATGAAAATGTTCCAGGACACTTCATATGGAGGATAGACCACTTCCTGGCGCGAATGAAGGAAGCCAAAGAGAATGACACAGTGCTCAGCAGTCCGATGTTCAGGACTAGCAAATATGGATACACTTTGAAGGTATTATAAAGTTGTACCTACGACAAAGTCAAGTAAAATTAGCTAGCGAAACTTCGTAGATGTGATGGGTATCGATATCCGAATGAACAAAAACTATATTTATTTTGATTTTCTGTCCGTAAGAAATATCTTGTGCAAAATAACGCCACCGCCCGTAACTAATACTACTTATATATACTTCTTTTGATTGTTTCCAGGCGGAACTAAATCTGAACGGCATAGGCAAGTGGAAGGGGCGCCACATAACGTCCACGGTGCGGCTGGTGGCCGGGCCGTACGACGCGCTGCTGGAGTGGCCCTGCGACCTCAACATCAACATCGTGCTGAAGGACCAGCCTAATAATAGGAACCAGGTGCGTCTGAATAGCGGTGATAGTTCACTGTAAACTCTGCTTGCGCGATGCAGGATTTTACGTGACGTCAGTGTCATACATAGTTCGCACGGGGCGATGTAGATCCCGCCACAATATTTATCAAAAACAAATGAATACTTACACTCAATTCCCAGGCAATGGACATAGTGAAGTCCCTCCAACTCCGGCGCAAGTCATCGTCGAAACGCCACGATTATGACGATGGCGACGAAGAGAAGAACAAGTCCTCTGAAACCCTGGACAAGTCCGTGACGCAACTGAAGAGGCAGTACATCTTCATACCACATACAAGTCTCGACAAGTTCGAGTATGTCAAGAATGATGTTATGTTTGTAGAGTTTATGGTTAATCAGTGAGTTAGGTGGGTAGTTACAGAAAGTATAAATACCTAAATGAAAGGCCTGTTATACTGTTTCAAGATGGCCACTCAACATCATATAAATTAAAAATGGAATTAGAATTCGTATAAATTTTCTGACAGTTATATGTAAATTGAAATTAATATTTTATATTTTTTGGAAGTGGCTAAGCAGGCTTTCAGCTTGTATTCGAAGTTAATGTTACATGTTTATTATGTTGCCCGATAGATATTCGAATTGTAACAACGAAGGCATACCTACAAATTCACTTACAAATCACGCCTATATTTAGAGGACAGAGTTAGGCAGTGTTTAGTACATCTACATTTCGTCAGTTAAAATCCTTTGTAAAATAATTTTAAAGGCACTGCACTCCACAGGGACCATTTGAATGTAAGTTTATACCATGTCCATGTATGTAAATGTAGTATAATAATATCATTAATTATTGTTATAAAAAAATCTAGACACTAAGATGACATGTAACACTAGTAGGTACTTACTTTTTCATCCAAATATTTTAACTTTCTATATCAAAACATGAGCTTTGCCTTTGCACATGTCATCATCATCTGCCTAGCCTTTTCCCAACTATGTTGGGATCGGCTTACAGTCTAACCGGACCGGTCTAACCGTGTGCCTTTGCGCATGTGTGAATGCTATTAAGAGGGATGCGCTAAGGTAGCCCGCAATTTTTTTTTCAACTCCTTGGTATTAATTACCCTATTGGATGACTATTTCATGAAATCATGACATTTGAGAGTTGTATCGATGATTATAACTCTGTAAATAAGTACACATTTGTTACCGTCACGAATCATATTTTGATCAACACAAGACAAAACCAGATACTGATCTGCAAATTGTAAACAACGTAAACAAATGAATTTCGCGAGCTACTCTGGCGCTTTCGCCTTAAAACCAATTATTGGCTCATGATTTTGACGAATCACATGACAGCATTTACGCTCACAGATACACAGTTTGTGTTGAACTCTTCCACCTTAAGAACAAAAGACTATTTAAACAAATTCTCTCTAAATTGTACAATTAAATTGTAATTAAGTAAATAAAACTATATTTTACTGTATACATATTTTTATTTAATACAATCTAAGTATTTTATACTTATTACATAGAATTCATGGATAAAACAATAAAAAATATTTTTGAAAAATTATAACATTTCCAGGACGCGTTTAATAATTACATCAACTATTATAATAGTTATACATTTTAAACCTAATAATTAAAATTTTGAAATGGCACTACTTTACAGTCAGTCGTATAAATTTTGACAGCTGTAAGTTTATAAATTCTCTAAAGTTCTGAGTAATCTAGGATGAAAATCGACCTTACAAACTATCGGATATATTTATCTACATTATGTGAATTTCATCAAAAACAGTTCAGCCGTTACGGCGTGATTGAATACACACATCCAGACATTGAATTATATTAAAAGTGATACGACATAAATATCACTTTTTCTATTATTCGAGGGTATTACAAAATTGTAAGTGAGATACGTCCTATTTGATAGAATGTGAGTCTATGGTGATGTGAACACTAAATATTGATTGTTGAACGAAAGAGTCGTATGATAAAAATACTCAAGGATCATTTGGCGAGTGGCAAAAATCTTCATTAACGCCGCCATGTTGTATTATCAATACAATGTTATTCAAGAACGCACCGCTGTCAGTGTCATTCAGGTGCCAAAAGATCCTTAACACTACGCTCGTTTAGGCGCATTCTTTAATAAATAAATGAAAATACCTATATGCGAATAATACGAGCATGTAAAAACGTCGCTTCGCCGACCTTTCAGTGTGAAGTTGTACATACATACACAGGTACGCTGCATGCCTGTTCGGCCTGGCATGATTCGGTATAGCTGGACGGCTTTTTCCTCCGAGTGTTTTTAATTTTGTTGGTAAAGCTTCGCCACTTCCCCCCCCGGCTGTGTTGAATCATAGCCAACCTTGCCTAATGGGCTCTCTCCCCTTACTGTGTGGCGTATGGTTTATACACTGACAGACACTACAACTAATCTAATAGTCAATTATCACGAGATACAAGCTCGATTGAAGTTACACAATTCCATACAATCATGATTGATACATACAAATATCAATGAAATTGATATATTACATTAAACATGTAAAGTCAACAAAAGAGACAAGGTATCATTGAAAAATAAGCAATAACAAAAACATTGTGAAAGCCAATTATTTGTAAAAGAGTAACCGTGGAGTTTCTTGCCGGCTCTTCTCCATAGGAAACGACCAATTGGAACCGTGCACCTAGCTTCTGACGTTTCATAAGTGCCCATGTAGGTTTATGTGAAATAAAATAATTGGAATTTGAAAAGTCATTATGTAGTGCCGCTAACGCGCGCGGTATGTTTGTCGCAATCAGTATGTGTGGGGCACACGACTCGAATTCATGAAAATAGAGGAGGAAATGAAAGTTGTAAGTAATGCTTGGGGTTCAAGTTAGGGTAAATTCAGACCGCGCGCACTTATCGAATCATCAATATCAATTATCGAACTTATTTTCTTTACGAAAAGGTATAATTTCAGTGCGAGGGTTGACACGTGTCAAAGTACGCTGAGATGCGCGGTGCTGAGCAGCGCGTGTACCTTATTGTGTAGTAAAGAAATTCGATATTGTATCGGATCTTAAAAAGTTGGGCGTCGCGTCGCGTCTCGGTGTGAACTGACCCTTAGGATCTGCGATGGTGGGTACGCACCTGTGAAATGTAACATACGTTGAGACGAACATGCCGTCCAAATATATGCAATGCAACATGAAATTTAACAACATCTAGGCAAATTTGTTTCATCGTGTGCTACATTTCTCATGTGTCCCATCTTAACACCGGTCCAAGTGTGCTGTGATTATACAGGGTGTTAGGGTAAACACCGTTATTCTTGGAACCAATAGTTTGGTGTCATTTATAAAACGTAATATCAATGGAAAACGACGACTTCTTTTTTTAAATTACATTTTACCGCTAGAGTATTTCACCCTTTCACCTATACGCTAGGGCAACGAACTTGCGTCTCAACACGGGTGGGGGGCGCGGGACGTGACCAGACCGGCCGCGAGCGCAACTCCTCCCTCAGTCAGTCAGCTGTTTTGCCAGCGAGCACGGTGTCGGATAGAAACTTTTAAAAATCTTTTAATGAAAATAACGTTTCTTTTTGTTGTTACTGCATCATTTATTTTTATATTTAAGTCAACTACCCATGGTTTGACTGACAACGGTGTTTACCCTTACACGCTGTAGATGTCAATCTACAGCAGAGACTTGTACTGCACGAGGAACTCTTCCTCCTCAGCGAGTGACGTGTCGAGGTAATCGTCTTCCTCGGTCCGTATGGCCGCGTTCAGGCGACGCAGAGCTAACTCGCGCTGTTTTTGCCTGAAAATAATATTTTAGTTAAGACTTCGCTTATTCATGTTTTTCTCTTCATGTCTTCAGGTCTGCTGGAAGAAATTTCTTAAGAAATAAGCAGTACCTTTGTACTCATATTATAATTATGTCGTATCTCTATGTATTTTACTGTGTGTAGATAAATATTTTTTTTACTTATTTAATAAATAAGAACATAATGACACTCTGTACCGTAGACCACATCTATACTGTTCGCAAAATAGTACAGAAGACCGAGGAATACAAACAGCCGCTGTGTATAGCATTTGTGGACTAAGAGATAGCACTTGATTCCGTAAAAAAAAAAACCAGCTGTTCCATACATTTTATGTACTTTGTGAATTATGTGAAACTAGCTACGCTCCACGGTTTCATCCGCGTTAGTCCCGATCCCGTGGGAATATCGGGATGAAAGGTACCCTTTGTCTTTCTTGAGGTCATATTCTACCCTGTGCTAAATTTCATACAAATAGGTTGACTCATTTTCGGTGAAAGCGTAAGAAACAAACAAACTCACTTTCACATTTATAATGTGGCGGTATCTGCATCGCCACATGCGAACTACGCATCAAAGACCTGACTTCACATAAATCCTGCATCGCGCAATAGGGAATATGCATGTATTTTTTTTAGTATTTTTATTCGAATGTTTACATAGTCAAATAATAGTTTTAAAAAATTCGACGGCAAAAAAGCAGTTTAAAGTACTTAAATTTTTTTTTTTAATATCCAACCGATCCGGGCTATTTAAACGCCCTCCATTTGGCGCGCTTGGTTTGGTGACGTCACAGTCCGTGAAAACAGACAAGCAACTGTCAAGTCAACGTCAAACACTCCTTTTTTATGAGCGTTTGACATTGACTTGACACTTGCTGATTGACTTGACATTGACATTTTGATTGTTATCCCGGATTGTTACGTCACATCCGCTCTTAGCCTTTTCAAGTATTTGAATTACCCACATTTTTTTCGGACTTTTTAAAAATTAATTTCTCGCTCAAAAATAAATTTTATTCAAAAATATTGATGGAGGCGTAATTCTGAAGTAATATAGTTTATAAAAAAAAATATTTGACCCATATTCGAATCACATGCATATTCCCTATTAAGTTTACCTATTTACCAATGGAATATAAAAGAACCCAACATCAATCGTTGGGCTCTCCTCCCCGACTCTTGCTCGACGCTCATACACCAGCCCGGGCTGATATTGAGCCGTCAGTAGTATTAAACTCCCCGATCCAGCCTGTCCCGACTTGCTGCCCTCCCCCCAGCGACGCCCTAAGCCGAGGTCCGTACCCCACAGGGGGTGCCCTTAGCGAGCACTCGCTTAGTTTTAGTTAGTTTTTAGTTTTTATGCCCCTGGCTGGAGGCTTTAAGTTAGTAGCTTAGAGCATCTCCGCAGGAAAGTCCGGTTAATTAGCAAATACCCCTAGTGGTAAACCAACGAGAAGCCATTCAAAAAAAAAAAAATCGTTTGGCAGTTGTCCGCCAGACACAACACCCGTCTGGTGGAGATCCTCCCTTTTCCATGGTGGATTAGTGAACTTTACACCCTGTTCCTTTATACCCCTAAAATAATATAAGTTAGGATTATGTGTACAAATGTCTGGAGCAGATTAGCTGATGACGACTTCTCAGGTTTAAGATCAACAAAAACGAAGGTTGTGTAAATAATAACATACCTTTTTTCTTTCTTGTGTTTCTTGGACTTCCTCTTGTTGGCCACTCCAGCACTTGTCGATGGATCCTCTGGGTCATCACCTGTTCAAACAGAAATAAGGGTAAGTCTCTCAATTCATTTTGAAAGTACAGCTATGGTCACAAAATTATGCCCATCAAAAAAAAAATCGCATATAGCATTATATATAGTAATATTTAAGCTTATTTATATTTGTTGGCAATCCTTAAAAAAAAATGTTAATCAAGCTCAATCTTTTATGTATCTCTTATTACTACATATTATAAAACAAAGTCCTCCGCCGCGTCTGTCTGTCTGGTCGCGATAAACTCAAAAAGTACTGGACCGATTTTCATGCTGTTTTCACCAATGGATAGAGTGGTTCTCGAGGAAGGTTTTAGTATATAATTTGTCAAGCGGGCGAAGCCGCGGGCACCTGCTAGTAATATATAAATCAAAGGCGAAAATCAATGGTGCTGTGAACAAGAGGCGTATGCGCAACATTTGAAGCACGAAAACTAACTGCTATGAGATAAAGCTGCCAATGTCAAATTATTACCGCTATTGGTTGATTGTACAGGCAGAGAAATAAATTGTTAAGCTAATGTGCCGTGTTATAGGCATTTCACAGAACTGTTAAAGAATGACGGAATGTGATATGAAAAAAACCGGCCAAGTGCGAGTCGGACTCGCACACGAAGGGTTCCGTACCATTATCTGTAACAACGGCAAAAAAATAACGTTTGTTATATGGGAGCCCCCTTAAATATCTGTTTTTTAGTATTTGTTGTTATAGCGGCCACAGAAATACAATCATCTGTGAAAATTTAAACTGTCTAACTATCACGGTTCATGAGATACAGCCTGGTGACAGACGGACAGACGGACGGGAACCCTAAAAACGGATAATTTAAGTTGCTAATTTTTATTTGCTTTACTTATTAGTTCCAGAGAAACTTCTCTACCAAAAAAAAGTATCGTTAAGGCAAGCTAGGTACGCATGAGAAAATAGTTCTTACTATTTTCTGAAGTGCAAACGAATTTCAATATAGAAGACCACTTTTTTGGTCGACTGTACCCTTCGCAGTCGTTTTACTTCTTTTACATGCATTTCAGACCAGTCATGCTGTTTTACTATAATTATACTACTTACGACCACACGGTTTCCCGGCGAGATCTAGCATGAAACAAAGTTACAGGGAAGTTAGCGGGTTCACACTCAATTTGAGCACAAATGCCAAGACTGGTGGCAGTCACGGTCATGAACCGTGCGAGTAGGATAGTGAATATTTAGCATTGGAATTTTAAAAAGCTCGTGTCTGGCTCTCTCGGTTTTTTATGACCGCAGCTGTCACGAATGCTAGCGAACACTTTTAATAAGGTTAGACTTGATGCTCATTTGGAACTATAGTTTGTAATTGCGAGAAAAAAATCTGCTGTTCGCTACATTTATATTCGCATAGCTCGTCAAAATGTAGGGAACAGCTGATATTTTTTTCGCGATTTCTTGTTCGGTCCGATAGTAAAAGTTGTTCAAAATGATGGGTACAATGACCCCTTAAGAGATTTCGTGTATGAAAAGATACACTTTATACAGAATGTTAGGGTAAACACTGTTATCTTTGAAACCCGGGGTTTGGTTTCATTTATAGAACGGCAATTACAACTTTTTTTTTAAAGGAAATTTACATTTTATCGCAAGAGTATTTCACCATACGAACTTACGTGACGTGACCTGACCGGCCCCGAGCGCGACCCCTATTGTGTATTTATTCATGTGTTGTGTAGGTAGGTAGGAGGGGCGGTGACCTCGAGCGCATATCCATGAATTTGCGGACGGTGTCGATAGAAACTTTTTAAATATTGTAATGAAAATAATATATTTTTTTGTTGTTACTGGGTCATTTATTTTTATATTTAAGTCAACTACCCATGGTTTGAGTGACAACGGTGTTTACCCTGGCATACTGTATAGTGTTGTATGCAATAGACTGTTCAGTGCCGTACCTACAAAAGGCATCATGCGATAAAGGACTGAATTTTAAAACTGACGAGGGTATAAAAGACTTAACTTTACTATTCCAGACGATACTAAACTAGTTGGTAATAGTATGGTACACTGACTGAGTAAAATCTTCCCGCCGCCCGCCACCAGCCGGTCCACGGCCCCGCTGATGTGGTTGCGGGACAGGCGCAGCGCTGCCTTCGCCTCCTCGGGGTCATAACCCATCGCTTCCAACTAAAACATAATGAACATGTCAAACTAAATCTCGCAAAATGTATGGTTAAACCAAAGTTAACGAAGAGGGTAAAAATGAAATCTTACCTCGCCGACTAACTTGTTGTCCGGTATGACCGCGGAGTCGTCAGAACTGAGCGTCGATGCGTCGTCTGACGACTGGTCGCTGTCCGCTAGCTGGAACAACAATATAATAGATATAGATACGTGCTAGCTGACATATGGCTAATAATTAGATTTATGTTTTATGTTGCGTAATGTAAATGATTTTGCAAACTTTTGTATAGAATCAAATTTTTCTAACTGAACAGACAGCTGTGCTGCTGGGGAGTTTGTTGCGCCACTTCTTCTCCCCAGCTAAAGCACTAGGAAGTGGTGAAGGGTGTGCGTTTTGGGGGACTGTCTTATGTAATTTTGATGTTCGAAAAGTGCTGATTCTCAGCCTAGTTTGAATAAATGACTTTTGATTTTGATTTGATATTTTTAAGATGTTGGCAACACTTAGATGTATGTCAACCAAACTTCGTGAGCTTTGTTACAGGACGAAATAATATTTGCGCCTAATGTGACGCATAAAATAAACTACAAAAAGATAAAATCAAAACAAATGGGGAAAATAAGCGACATTAATAAGAGAAAGCATTCACACTGTTCTATAAATAAATGTTATTCTTTCTTCCTATAAGCTTAATAGACTGTGGCGGTATCTTCATCGCCACATGCGAACTACGCATCAAAGACCTGACGTCACACAAAAATCCTGACGTCACATAAATCCTGCATCGCGCAATTAGAGTTTACCGTGCAGTGGACATATATACAAAAACCCAATATCAATCATTGGGCAGTTGCCCGCCAGACACAACACCCGTCTGGTATGTGAAAACGTTGTAGGCTTATTCGACTGTAGATTTATTGAACATCTTCTATTTTGTTAAGTACCTGGTACTTACTTGTTGAAAGGCCTACATTGTCCTCCCAACACTGTAATTTGAAAATATTGTAAAAGCCAATTATATTTAAAAGATTAACCATGGAGTTTCTTGCCGGCTCTTCTCCATAGGAAACGACCAATTGGAACCGTGCACCTTGCTTCTATGTTTCATGTAGGTTTATGTGAAATAAAATATTTTGATGCCGAAAAAATCAAAATCAAAATCAAAATATTTTATTTCACATAAACCTACATGGGCACTTATGAAACGTCAGAAGCTAGGTGCACGGTTCCAATTGGTCGTTTCCTATGGAGAAGAGCCGGCAAGAAACTCCATGGTTACTCTTTTAAAAATAATTGGCTTTTACAATACTTTCAAATTACAGTGTTGGTAGGCATGGGGGGACAATGTAGGCCTTTCAACAAGTAAGTACCAGGTATTTAACAAAAATAGAAGATGTTCAATAAATCTACAGTCCAATAAGCCTACAATGTTCTCACATTCACAAAATAGAAAATAATCTATCTAAAAGACTAATGATAATAAAATTAGAATTCATATAAAAATAAAAACCTATTTAAACCAATTGACGTGATTGCTATTACATGCATGTACAGGGATAAAAAGTCTTGTTTTTTTAAATTTCGCGCGTATTTTCAGAATCAAATTTCGTTTGCCAGACTCTACCTACCTATATTCTTGCAAATAAATGTATCATTCATTCATTTGATTATGAGTTTCGGAACAGGCTATAGCTCACCAGCTCGGGCTGCTCCTGTATGAGCCGGACGGCCTCAGCGACGTGGTTGTTGGAGTTCCTCAGCGCCACCGCGGCGAGGCGGCGCGGGTAGCCCATGCTCACCAGCGCGTCTATCAGCTGCTGGCTGACGACCGAGCCGTCCATGCACACGCCTAGCGCTCGACGTTGTCTGGAATAACAGATAAATAAATTAGCTTGTGAATTTTCACTTTAAAATCATTATAAAACTCGGTCTTTTTATGACGCAATGGTCAAAATAGTGGATCGTCTGGTTGATCAAGTTCCTTAAATAAAGATTAACAAAAAAAAACGGTAATGAATGGCAGCTGTCATGAATATTTTAACCCGGAAATTTGACTTAAGTGTCAAAAACGCACTCGTTTTGATGGCCGTTATGAGACTTATTTACTGTCTTACCAAACTTGGGTTTGATAGTTCGAAAATGTAACGATTAGGGGCTAAATCAGACGATGTTAAATCTTAGTTTTTGACAAAGATGAATACGAATATAATACGGGTGCTGAAATCAGCATTAAACGATCTACTTCATTGTCTATAAGTCTTCTCAAAGTCAAAGGCAAAGTCATTTTTTTTTTTTTCAAATAGGCACATTTACGGCACTTTTAAACGACAAAAACGAAGAAATAGAACTGATTCTAGTTGCCCCTTCCAAAAGGTAGTTTCTCCAAAATCTGTTAGCATAACTGATGGGTACAGTTATTTTTTGTTAGTGTTGAAATGAGTGTCGCACCTGTCGGCCCGGTGCGCCTCCCTTGCGCGCTCGCGCTGCGCGCGCCGCTCGGCCAGGTAGTGCTGCGCCGCGTCCGTGCGGCCCGCGCGCGCGCGCAGCCCCGAGCGCGCCGCCGCGCGCGACCAGCCCAGCTCCATCAGCGTTAGCACGGAGTTCTCGTCCACCTGCACGAAAACATGCACGACGGGTGTAAACAGACGCTAAACACAAAAGCTAGACGCTAAACGTGTAAAAGCCGACAGTCACTTGTACTCCTCATCATTGTGATATTTTTATATTATGATTAACAATATCCTTTACAATAATGTGTTGTTATTCGGATTGAGACAGTATTTATCTAGGTTCCTACATCTTCTTTTTACTAATTAATGAAGTTGTAGCGAATTGAATTTCGCACATTTTTACAGCATAAATGGCATGTTTTCATATTGTATTATAAACAACAATACTTGTGATATTGTTTCAGCAGAAACATAGCCTATATTATCAAGTTACAAATTATCGTAAAAAAAGTGGAAAAATATTAAGTTTTCATTCATCATTTTTGGTATTACGGAACACATCCAAATCTATACTAATCTATACTAATATTATAAAGCTGAATAGTTTGTTTGTTTGTTTGAACGCGCTAATCTCAGGAATTACTGGTTGGAATTGAAAAATTATTTTGTGTTGGATAGTCCATTTATCGAGGAAGGCTATATACCAGCGCTGCGGTATTTGTTTATTTTTTCTCAAATATCGCAGCATTATGCTGGGATAGGAGCCTTTTTGGCCTCGCACAGGCTTTTTCTTTTTTTTTTTTCTTTCTATATAACATCACGCTACGACCAAAAAGAGCGGAGCATTAATGAAAAATTTTGCAAAAACGGGAAAAAATATTCCTTTTTGAGAGCTTCCGTTGCGTGCGCTGCGTAAACGGTTTAAGTTACGCAAATATCATGTATGATGGAATTGTTCCTCTTTAAAAGTTCAAAAAAAAAGTCCGCGACAGCATATGTCTATCTTTTAAGATTGGCTCACTATAACCTTATTTTATGGTAATCAAATTTGTTCGAAATTAATACATTATTTGCGAAGGAGTTTTATTAACATAATATTAATTCTTATTCAAATAAATAGTTTTAACATCAAGGGTATTTATGTGGCAGTAAAACACTTTTTAATTCATTGGAATCGGACAATTAATTTCGAAATTATCACGAGTTTATAAATGTAATACGCGAACCGTTCGACGCCGGCGACGGCGCCGCGCCTCCGCAGCGTTCCCTACTCTAGAGTGGAGAGGATGGGCACACGGGTAGACCATGACCTGGAATAGGACATATGATATGTTTTATCCCCATATTCCCACGGGATCGAGACCTACGCGGGTGAAACCGCGGGGCGCAGTTAGTTTATCATAAATTTTCAATAGCTAGTAGTGCTATCGCGTCAAGCAAATGTCATGTCAATGAAAATGTGTGCGTGGTCGTACAGTTCACGGTAGCTGTGTGTATCGCTCCGACAGGCACACTAGCGCAACATTTGTAGCGCTCGAGATTCGTAGTTGCGATCGATGCTCCGCCGGCCCCTTAAAAGTAAGACTTTAGTCTACTACTGCAGCACCCTAATATAATATTCATGTCACTACCTCCTACGAATTTAGACATCACTTAAATTAAATTAAATCAATCAAAAATCGACTCGGGATTTTTGATTGATTTAATTTAATTTAAGTATCTCTAAATGTTTTATTTTCTTATACATCGTAAAAATTTATTTACTTTTTCCAAAACTGTTCTTTAATTACTAAATTTCTCCTCAAACATTTTAACTTTATTTAATATTTTAACTTTGTTATCATAGTTTTTAATTTTATTGCGTATGCTGTGGTCTCCTATAGGTGAAGGAGTTCACCTAGTTGCCCATTATATTGTGTTATGTGATCTTTTGTTGGAGATCATAAATAAATAATGTCTTAGAGTAAAATAAGCTATCTTTTCTAGAGCCCGCCTACTAAACAGTAATGAACTTAACGCACCCTCAACGCGTTGAGTTCTATCTCAGCCTTCATGAGCAGCGCCTTGGCTTCATTCCGCTTGTTCTGATGGTACGCCACGATGCCTTGCAGCAAGTATAGACGCATGAAAAGGGTCTGCTCGTTCGCTGGAAGAAAAGTCTTGTTTTTGGAAACGAGTTCATTTTCTGTTAAGTGTTATGGCACACATGAAGAAAATATTATACAGGATGTAAGGGTCAAACAGTCTTGTCATTCAAACTATGGGTAGTTGACTTAAATATAAAAATAAATGACCGAACACAACAAAAAAAAAACGTCATTTTCATTAAAAGATTTTAAAAAGTTTCTATCCGACACCGTGCTCTCTAGTGAAACAGCTGACTGACTGAGGGAGGGGTCGCGCTCGCGGCCGGTCAGTTCACATCCCGTACCCCCCGCCTGTGTTGAGACGCAAGTTCGTTGCCCTAGCGCATAGGATAACGAACTTGCGTCTCTTGTGGTAAAAAATAGAATTAAAAAAAAGAAAAAAATGTTGTAATTTTCCATTGAGTTTACGTTCTATAAATGAAACCAAACCACTGGTTGCAAGGATAACGGTGTTTACCCTAACACCCTGTATACTAGCTGCGCCCCGCGGTTTCACCCGCGTAAGTCTCGATCCCGTGGGAATATCGGGATAAAAAGTATCATATGTGTTAATCCAGGTTATAAACTATCTGTTTGCCAAATTTCATCCAAATCCATTCCGCCGTTTTGACGTGAAAGAGTAACAAACATCCATCCATCCATCCATCTTATACAGGGTGTTAGTGTAAACACCGTTATCCTTGAAACCAGTGGTTTGGTTTCATTTATAGAACGTAAAATCAATGGAAAATTACAACTTTTTTTTTAAAGAATATCTACATTTTTCCACAAGAATATTTCACCCTACACGCAAGGGCAACGACCGGCCGCGGCCGGCGGTTGGCGGGGGCGGGCGGGGCGCGTGGGACGTTACATGACCGGCCGTCAGCTGTTTCGTAGCTCTCTCGAACGCGTATCCATGAGTATCTCGACACTGACGGATATTTACTTCTTAAAATCTTTTAATGAAAATAAGGTTTTTTTTTTGTTGTTACTGGGTCATTTATTTTTATATTTAAGTCAACCCATGGTTTGAGTGACAACGGTGTTTACCCTGGCATACTGTATTTACATCATCATCCATCTCATACTTACAAACTTTCGCGTTTATAATATTAGTTAGAAGTAGCTTTTGTCTCACGGGAACGTACAGTAAGTAAGTAAGCAAGAAATACAAAATCTCTCCTTAAACACAGGCTAAATTCTAGCCTATCTAGGAGAACAGTACTAAACCCGTCTTTATTATATAGTTGTACCAAAAAATTACAGAATATGCAAAATTTGTAAACTTTGCAATCCCATTTTGAAAATAAACATTTGAATTAAATTGACATATAAAATGTAAGAAAGCAAAAAACAAATAACGTGGTTCTTCTGCAAGGCTAAAAGGAATATGCTGCTAAAATGTGAGACAGCATGCCGAGCTATAGTTTGTCCTTACCACAGTCATGGGGTCCCAACTCGAACAAATTATAATTAGTCTTGAAAAAAAATCATAGATGGCAGCATAATGTAACAAATATGAAATTAACAATTACTAAAAAGCGTTATACGGCAAATTTTGGCTATAGTAATGTTAGTAAAAATCAAAACATCTTTGTTTAATGCTGATTCATGTATTTACACTCATAAATTTCGTATTTTCAACAAAAAACTTAAATTAAGCCTTTTACTTCAATTCGAATCCTTATAATGATAAAGTAGCTATCTGTTAATCATTTGGTTGAGACCTCTTTGCAATAGATGGCGTTTCACTAAAGTGATGACAGGTCACTTTAAACTTGAAACGTTTAGTCGTTTCATTAAGGAAAATCAAACAACATTTTTTTTTTATCTAGTACTTTACGTAGAAATATAAGAATTGAACACCTAGGAAGAAAAAAACGTAAAAAAAGGAACAAAAAATCTAGGAGTCTTGCCTTGTACCTAGGCAAGACTCCTAGATGGCGTTTTAAAACTACGGTCTCTGGCAATTAGAGAGTCGATGATGCTGCCATCTGTTAAAAAAATGGGGAAGAAAAATAGCCAGCTCAATAGCCAGACTTAGGGTGGTGTCATTTCTTTGTATGGGATTGGGTATCTGTACGTAGTATTATAATATCTGTGCCACGGTAATGCGGTAGTGGGGCGCGCCATTTGATAGGGCAAAAGATCTACTGCAAAACAACGTCAAATTAATAACAGGGTCAAATGAAACTAGGTAGAAAAACTCCTTAGATGTAATGGGTATCATATCTAATGACGAAATAACAAAAAGAAAAGATTTTATAAACCCTACTTAAATTCTCGTTGTTAGCTGCAGTAACTTCAAATTAAAGAGTTTGGAATTTACCTTTTTTATCGTCATTAGATATTAATACTCACCACATCTGAAGTTTCGCTAGCTATTTTAATTCGGCCCTGTATAGCTACTCACCCGCACTGCCCTTGAGCGCGATGAGCCTCTGATGGTCGTCGCCGTACGTGAGCTTGAGCGCGCTCTCGGCCGCGGCCAGGCGCGCGCGCGCGTCGCCCGCGTGCGGCAGGCTGCGCAAGCACAGGTAGCACCACGACACGTCCAGCTGGAGCACGGCCCAGTTGTCCACTGTCTTCAGGATTGAGGACCTGCATTCACTGGGGAGGGGAGAAATGTCGGAAGTGATGTTAAATTAAAAAGAATGTATAATGACCGAAACACATTTGATGACATTTACGTCGCAGATTTTTGTTTGTGGTGGCCCAGTTGTAACACCGCGACTTACCGAGTTGTAGATCGTGTATTCTAACCCAATCAAGCACTTTACTTTGTGTACATTATTTCATCACCACCACTCACAAAACGGTGAAGGAAAACATCGTGAGGAAGGGGAGGCCCACTCCCTCTCACAGAGAGGCCTGTGTCCCAGCAGTGGGAACATTATAGACTAATTCTTTTATCCTATGAATAATTTATACCTTGCTATGGTAGGTAGTAATGCATTTCCTGTCAAATGTTGAGTGTGACATGTTTGTATAAACTAGGCTACTTGACAGTAAGAAATCTGATACATTTTCATTTGTAAAATGGTTCTGAGCTAATAATATGTATAATAACTCAATGTATTTGAGCCGCGTCGCACAAATGCACCCAGAGAGGTCCTTGGAGTTCTCCATTGCACTTTGGGTGAATTTCAGCGTTCTAATGAGGCCTATTGTGAGCGGCCACGTTGCTGTACCATATCATCACTGAGAACACGCACTGTTCAAAGACTTTGTTATGAGAAACCCCGGTATGTGGGACGACAAGATATTGCGTAGCTTAAAGCTACTCAGCCGAGTCGGTCAGAACCTTGAAGACATCCTCCAGTGCAGCGGTGAACAGTTCCTAAGAGATAACGTCACCGTCTCACACCTCTAGATAGATTTCGATGTCTGCTCCTGGAGTCGGACTGACATAGTAGCGTTTTCAGCGTCTCGATGTATTTATAGATAAATTATAAATTGGAATCGCTTTTCGTGACTGCGTTGTTCTTCTAAACTAAGTAACGGATTTTGATGCGGTTTTCACTATCAGTTAGAGAAGTTATTCCGGAAGGTTTATGTGTATAGAACATTAATAATAAACTTACATTATATTAAAGTAATCTCCATGTTTTGTCAAGTCGTAAAATTCCTCCGAAGCGGGGGTTGACAGTGTAGCATAATAGCTTGCAGCTCACCTGAGCTGCCTGTCAGCTTCAAGTAGCAGCACCAGCGCCAGCGGGTAGTCGTGCTGCTTGGCCGCGGCCCGCCCGCGCTCGTGCAGCGCCAGCCCCACCAGCAGCGAGCGACGCTCTGCAGCCGGCAGCTCGACCGCCTTCCCCGACTGGTCTTCTAGCTGTGAGGTATGGAGTCTACAGTGATCAAGTTTTGTTATTGATTGGCAGTCGAAAATGTGTAAATAATAAAAAAAGAGGTTGATAAGCCATAAAATCGCAAATGCCTCTACAAATAATTGTAATATAATAATGGCTTGATTTGGAAAGCGGTACTCATGGATACGGCCCGCATTGTTAGGAGGTTCCTCTCTCTAGAGCCCTGACCCTGCTTGGACTTAGTAGCTTGGACCCTGTTCCCGATACCGGTGGGCTACTATTTTTTATATTTTTAAATGTTTTTATATATTTTTTTATTCTAATATTTAAAAAATTAAATTAAAAATTTTAAAAACCCCCAACAAAAACAAAGAGTCTAAAAAGTAAAAAAATAATATCATAAAGTTGTAGGTAATATTTTGATCCAACCGTCGTCGTATCGGGGGACGGCTAATGCAAACGCCAACACACACTAGGCATAATGAATGTATGCTGTTGTAGAAAGGATAGCTGCTGTTAACTTCCTATTGTAATCTGTGTTACAGGAATCAGTGTCTTCTCCCAGCTGTTATAAACAGCTATTATATTCAATTGGAATGTTCAGCCTTCAAGAATTAATTAACTAATCAATAACCTACCTTCATATACTCATCGTCATCCGCCAGCTCGTCCACATACTCGGATAGCAGCATGGCATCATCACGCACAGTCTTCATCTCCATGTACATTGTGTCCTCTTTCTTCACCTCCTCAGGGGTTTCTATTGAGAATATTGATATTATTGATGATAAATTATACTTACACATAAATTGGTTTTAAAAACACTACCTATCATAAAGAAATTACTTTAGAATGGTGCTTTTAAGTATGAAATACAAACCTGCCATGACAAGTGCCATCAGTGTGGCACCATTCTTCAATCCCTGCTCCTCTAAAGTTGGGTTAGGTTTTATAACTTTGCCATTGAATATTAATTTCACCCTGAAAGAAAAGAAATTCTTGCATGATTGACCGATACCACTGTACCACGTCTTAGGTACGTGCGCGGCGAGACGAGGGGCAGTGCAGGCCGCTGATTCGTCCACACTCAGGGCGACCCGCCGCTCATTCGTCAACGCTCACGGCGTCCCGCCCCCACGTCACCATGCATTCCTAAGGCGCGGTACAGCAGTATTGGTCAAACTATAGAATGGCATCATATTAGGGATTCTAAGCAATCATGAAGAGAAATGAATAAATGGATTTGCAGCAGACATTGCGTTTTAAACTTGTATGTTACGTTTAATAAAGATTAAACAATAGCATTATTGATTACTTTTAAACCTTTAAAGCAGATATAAATACTATGCTTCTGCCCAGCCCTTCAGGTGATACAGGTATAATGTTATATTTGTTGTGCCTGAACTAATATCTGTATTTTATTTCATACCTATTCTCAGCGACTCCAATCTCTCCAGCGACAGCAGCGATCAGCTCGTCTCCCAGGGCCTCCAACTTCTTTTGCATTTTCATCATCTTGGGCTTCTCCCCTGGTATTGTTGCCTTGACCCTGAAGGTGGCAAACCCGGTCACCTGGAACTCTGCATTGTCCTTTGATCTCTCTATGGAGTGGAGCTGAAGTTCTTGCAACGCTTGAAGGATGACTTCATCGTCTAGAGAGAGTTCTGTTGCATACTTTGCAACAACATCCTGTGAGAGCAATAAACTTGTTTTAGCAAACTATTTGCATAATTACTACAGCTATGAAAACTGGAACTCAAGCAAATTACACATAATGGCATTTTAGTAAACGGACGGCAGAATAAGTATTCCTGCATTCAACAACGCGTTCAGTAGCAGCACGGGGTCTGGGTCTAGGCTTGCTCCTTACTACACGGGACTGAAACATAACAGGTGAAACAGGTGTGATGCTAAGCATTCAATAAAGAAGTGAGATGGCAGTGATTGGAGGGGTTACAATATGGCAGATTTTTTAAAGTCTTTTTCACAAGTTATAAATACAAACAGCTCTGAATGTTTTTAAATTGGGTCAGCAGGTCAACTATCTTCAGAAAAGTAATGAATCATGGTCTGTGTCTGTACAATCGAATTCAGATTCAACACAGAAACATACCTACATAATATAGGCAGGATGGTACAAACATATCTACCTACGATTAGGCTTGCAGAAAAAATACCGATATATCGAAATATCGATATTTTTTGTTCGATATATCGATATTTTCAGGCGATATTTATTATTTCGATATATCGATGTATCGATATAAAATATCAAGTATCGAAAATGTAACAAAAACGATATATTTTCAATAGCAACACCGTTGTCGCCGCTGACTAAAACCGCTGGAATTCAGAGCCGTAAAAATTATTAGTACCTTTTTTCCTAGTTTGGTATTTAAATGATTATAAAACTTGAACTACATAATGTAAAATTTTTTTTTGAAAATTCCACCGATATACCGATATATCGATTTTTTTTTTTCGTTATATCGAAATCGATATTGAATTTTTTTTTAAATATCGATACGATATATATCGATACTTTTTTACACTTCTTGCATCCCTACCTACGATGACATCATTGGGTAATAATAATAGGTAAGTATTTACTTTCCTTGAACGAGGCTCACCTAAATGTTAACATTAGGCTGGTTCGAATTATAGTTTATATGTACACACTATTCGTGTTCTCCTCAGTAAACCGGGCATAAAATAACTCAAAAGCCGACATCAACAAAGAAATAGCGTCGTATTATTTACATAGGTACCTTGAAATTTTGGGTAACTTCATTATCCGGTGTGATATACGGCGCTTCCCATAATTTCACCTTTTCCTCGTTCAATTTAGCACGCAGTTTTATCAGCAAATCTTCGTGTTGGAGATTATTCTCCATTTTTAAAGACACAAAGAATTAAACAGAATGATTCGCAAAAACACAACAAAGTGACACAAACTATTTTTCACGAAATTCGGTTCTGTTTGTGACAGTTGACATTGACAGCTGCGCAGCTGGGCCTGGGACAGATAAAAATCGGGGTTGTCCGATTCATGCAGACTTTGCTAAAAATTATAATTATTTTTAATGGAATTTATTATTATGAATCTACTACATAGTCTACTAACTTCTGCTCATTGCGCAATTTTCTGCCTGACTGCTCCGTTTGTCTCATGATCAGACATGATTGCAAGCGCGACTGCTGAGCCTGGGGTCCTGGGTTCAATTCCCAGATCGGCCATATTGGGTTTTTTATTAGGAATTTCTTAGTTACAGCCCCGAGTTTAGAAGTTGGCGGTGTGATACCTTCGTGCCTCGGAAAGCATGATAAGCCGTTGTTCATAGATCTCTCTTCGGTCGTGTCGGATTGCAGTCCTAGCGGACTATGACAGAGAGGGTAAGAATGAGTGCACCTGTGTATGCGCACACACTTTTGCACTCTCCCGAAGGCTAGTCTCCGATGAGATTCGGTCTGGACTATTATTATGTATGTATAGAAGTTGTAGGTACATAAGATGGTAGATATTTAGGTGCTGATATAAAATATTCATAATTTACTGCCAATTTCCGCACTTTACTGTTTATACCACACTCAATAAAACTCGATAATTCAATGTTACTACCTACTAGAGTAATATTAATTTCCTAAAGCAATAAAATAACAGTTTCAGTGCAATCATGTTTCCAAGCAAGATCTGTTTAGCAAGTAAGTTTTTAAGAAATCATACCTAGTTATCTACCTATCATGTCAAGGTCGTAGACCAGGCCTAGGAGAGCTAGGGAAAATAGGCAGATGCTTAAAGTACCTTGGTAGATTCTTTAATTAATTTAAGTGTTGAATTCCGAGGTCCTCACCCCTCATGCACGGCAGCTTGTAGGTAATCATTTTGGAAACGCATGACCAATAGGTTGACTTACCTGCTACTGGAAAAGTTCTAGTTTGCTAAATCTAAATTGTAGCTCTTGGTTAGAATAAGGCTAATGGCTCGTTGAACCCTTTGCGACGATCTATGGCCACTGTTGAAATGCTGAATAATTGTCCGGATCGCCGTAACGTGGATCAAGTCGACCACACGTCCGTTAGACAT
The DNA here is from genome assembly GCA_947363905.1 of Lithophane semibrunnea. Lineage (NCBI taxonomy): Eukaryota > Metazoa > Arthropoda > Insecta > Lepidoptera > Noctuidae > Lithophane > Lithophane semibrunnea. The sequence goes on along the minus strand of OX376199.1, from coordinate 801,024 downwards.
CGCATCGGCAAAAGACAAACGTGCTCTGTGAGACAAACCATCTTTTGTGACGAGTCGGTGTAGGTAAACCTTCAATGTAGGGTATTTTAATGTATCGGGCTCGTCAGTTGTCACGCCCGTCACGCTAACGTCAAGAGCAAGGATTACTATTATATATAGCGGTCAAGAGCCTGCATAGCAAGACAACATATTATTTTGTTTTTATTGCTTCCTTCTTCCTGTGGTCGTTGCAAGACTCGGCGTTCGGCACGCATTTGTTGCCCACGCTTTGATTCTTTCACATTTAGAACGGGGGGCGGTGTGAAAATCTCCTAAGTAGTCTAAGGGCCCGAACACACGTACCACAACCACACCACATCGCAGCCACAAAATGTGGGCAAGCAGTGGTTACGTGTGAACAGTGTCGCTGTAGCTTCTTGCAATTGCGTTGTGGTAATTAAGTACAAAATTTCGATGTGGTTGCGCTGTCGCCTGTAGTTACGATGTGGTTACGTTTGGCGTTGTTATATTTACAGAGAATCAATGAGGGAAAGGCGCAGGCGGGTTGTGCGCACGTCACGTCGTCGTCGCGTGGACGCAACGTTGTGTCTGCGATTATGTGGCCGGCCGCTCTAGTGCGTGGTCTCGCTGGTGGTTGCGTTGTGGCTGCGATATGGCTGCGATGTGGTCGCTATTGCCCACACGGTTCATAATATATAGACGGTTAAATTTGAATGTGGTCCGTGTTAATAAACTATTCATTTTCATACAAATTAGCGCCCGTTCACGTGTTGTCGTTGTGGTGTGGCTGTGGTGCATGTGATCGGGCCCTTAGGCCCACTTCCACCACAAATCACTAAATACGTTTAGCGCGAAAAAATATTTAAATCATCTTGCTCTCTGTCATCTTGAAACGTTTGATAGAAACAGAACGATGTTTTAATTTCGATTAGTCGTGCAAGCGGACCTCAAATGAATTCTCATAATACCTACGTTTAGAGGTATGAGGAACAGGGTGTAAAGTTCACTCATCCACCATAGAAAAGGGAGGATCCTCCGACCAGACGGGTGTTGTGTCTGGCGGGCAACTGCCCAACGATTGACGTTGGGTTCTTGTTTATATGTCCGCTGCACAGTAAACTTTAATTGCGCGATGCAGGATTTATGTGACGTCAGGTCTTTGATGCGTAGTTCGCACGTGGCGATGTAGATACCGCCACAAAATGAATGTTGTATCTAACTAAGAACGGAGTGATTAATGATTAGGAGACGGTAATGGGCAAACATTGGAATAGTGTTTAATTAATTACTATTGATGCACCTACTTAGGTAACACCGTCATCTTCACCATGATGCGTGTTCTCATGTTTGGCGACATTAACTAATACCCCAGCTATCAGTAACCGAGCGTTATTATGGCATAATGAGTTTTATTTTTTTTACTAGCTGCGCCTCGCGGTTTCACCCGCGTAAGTCTCAAACCAGTGTTCCTTAAAAATATAATAAATATTAACCTATCAATATTAGGTTTAAAGATTTTATTAAAATAATTTTGTGATTAAATACGACAATATTAAAAACGTTAGATGTCTCGCGGAGGTGTCAAATTAAATGATATTTGATTTCAGTTCAGTCACCGTCCCTCTCGCCTTTTTCCGGAGAAGTCCCAAAGTAATCGTTTTAAGAATTGTCACGGGTCAAAGGAATGTGCTCAGATATCCATTTATTACTTACGGTAGAAAATTGGAGCGATACGGGTTTCTTTCATAAAAATATTTTATGAATTCAGAGCAAAATCTTATTACTCACGAATTCACGATATCACTCTGTGTCCGATAGGTACCAACTTTTCTAATACTTAATTTGATTAGAAAATATTTTTTTCATGTAGATGAGGTACCTACCTAGATCAAATCGCCATTATCTATTGTATTGCCATACGTCCCACTGTCGTCGGCCCACTGGTGGGACGAACGGGAATTTAATAAATAATATTAAAATTCCCGTTCGTCCCACTTATTTTGTTAGCGGGTTGATCGGGTATAATTGTGTAATTTTATAAACCGACTTCTAAAAGGAGGTTATTTTTAATTCCCGTTGGGCCCACTAAATAATTTGAGTTTTGTAAAAAAAAACACGTAATTATCCTTACTTATCTATGTATCTTCTATCATTTTTTTTTATTTAAGTAAATTAGGAACCGTGACTGACTGAGATCTATCCATGCACAGCCGGAACTACTGGGACTACAGACTAGGAACTTAACAGGAAGTACAAAGTGAAGCTATCGGGATTATTTAAAAAAAATCCAACTTATCTGTATGTACCTATACCTCCATATATCATATTATTTACTACTTAAAAAAAAACAAAATGGATTCTAGAAATATTTGGCAAAAATCTCCTTCACCTCCCACAGCTGTGCTGCTGTCGCTTCACACAGCGAACTCCTACATCCTGCTGACTGCGAACCTGGACGATGTGCACTCCTTAGCCAAGCAGCTAGCTTCCTCCCCGGTGGCCAACCAGCTAAACGACATCATCCGCCGGGCCTCCTCCATCTTTAACGAGCACCAGGAGAAGCAGAACTCAGGGGAAAAGGCGCAAATGCGAGCTGACCACGAATTGGATGAGAAACAGCCTCAAACAAGTGGGAGACTAGAAAAGCTAAAATCATCTGAAAAAAGTCAGCCGAATCCAAAGGAGGCACAAGAACAGACGAAAAAAACTGGTATGTATAGTTTATGGTTCAACCCGTGCGCATTAGCATGGCACCTGGCTCAATGACGTTTGTAACTCCCCCCGCTTCCCCGCACGGCGACGGTGGGGCGCGGCGCGGGTAGCGGGGGGAATACTGAGTTCCGAGCCAGGTGCCATGTTAATGCGCACGGGTTGTATGTATAGTAAGTATATGGCTCGAACGACGGCTTTGTTCTTCATAACTTGGCGCTGGCGATAAAAGAGTTGGGCCAGCAATCGGCTACGAGTTAGACGCCATCTATAGCGTTCATCAGTTCCATGTAGCGTACAGACAACAGCACACAGAAGACACGCCAGCCACGATATTAAGCGTCCCATCGTTTGTCGACGTCTATAATCTCGATTTATTTCATTGCCGCGTCTTCAACTGCACCCCGCTGAGTTCCATCTTCCGGTTATATTCTCGATTAACATTGAAGAGTCATCTCAAGATTAAGCAGAAATTCTTTCTAGATCTCGCAAGACACATTGTGACATCCTGTTCAAGAGACCATCGGGATTCTACCCAAAGTAGGCCTCACATCCCAGTACTGTCACATATCGCCGAGATCTTCCCTAACTCTAGTCTATATAACACCAGCCAACTGCGAAGATCACCGCGCCGGTCCACTTACAAGTTGTTGTTCATTGCGTTTGACGATCTCCCGTTTGTCGACTTCCACTTTAAAATTAGAGTCAAATCTGACAGTTTTAAATCAAGATTCATGACTGAGCTACGTTTTGGAGTACCTACTGGGCAAGATCTTTTGCATTATGAACAGGTTTTACCTAAACCTAAATAACTGAACTGACCTACGTTGTCCTTTTCTATCAATCTGCCTAACCTTTTCCCAACTATGTTGGGGTCGGCTTCCAGTCTAACCGGATGCAGCTGAATACCAGTATTTTACATGGAGCGACTGCCTATCTGACCTCCACAACCCAGTAACTGGGTAATACGATACCCCTTGGTAAGACTGGTTTTCAGACTTTCGGGCTTCAGACGAGCCGTAACGTCTGTCAAAGATCCACGAATGACAGCCGGGACCAACAGCTTTACGTGCTTTTCGAGGCACGGAGGAGTCTCGGTACGTAAAGATGGCCAAGAAGGACCCATCCACGGACCAACTGCGGCAATTTTAACCTGATCGATCGACCCGTGCGGCCTGTTATTACATTAAAACATAAAAATATTCAAATCGGTCCAGCCATTCTTAAGTGATGCGCTTACCAACGAACAGTATTTCATTCTTATTACAAGCTTTATATTAGCTTGCTCTGTTCGTATGTCGTTCCGGTTACTCCTTTTGTCATCAATTTTTCAAGCACTTCCAGGCATCCGATTGAGCTGGAACTTGGCATACTCATACAACTACCGAGACTTTAAAAAAAAATTATACCATAGAGCTGGTCTGATGATGGAGTCGGAAGTTGGCCATGGGAACTCCTCAATCAAACAAGATAGCACCATCGTGTTTGGATGCGTTGGTTATGTATTGACAAGTGCTTTGACACTAGGTGGTGTTCAGGGCCTGATGATGGAGCCGGAAGGTGGCCATGGGAAAACCACAATCAAACAAGATAGCACCATCGCGTTTGGACTCATTGGTCATGTATTAACAAGTACTTTGACACTAAGTAGTGTTCAGGGTCTGATGATGGAGCCGGAAGGTGGTCTTGGGAACTCCTCAGTCAAACAAGATAGCACCATCGTGTTTGGACTCATTGGTTACGTATTAACTAGTACTTTGACACTAGCTAGTGTTCAGGGTCTGATGATGGAGCCAGAAGGTGGCCATGGGAACTCATCAATCAATCCAGAAAGCACCATAGTGTTTGGATGCGTTGGTTATGTATTGACAATTGCTTTGACACTAGGTAGTGTTCAGGGTCTGATGATGGAGCCGGAAGGTGGCCATGGAAACTCCTCAATCAAACAAGATAGCACCATCGTGTTTGGACGCGTTGGTTATGTATTGACAAGTGCTTTGACACTAGGTGGTGTTCAGGGTCTGATGATGGAGCCGGAAGGTGGCCATGGGAACTCATCAATCGAACCACAAAGCACCATAGTGTTTGGACTCGTTGGTTATGTATTAACAAGTGCTTTGACACTAGGTAGTGTTCAGGGTCTGATGATGGAGCCGGAAGGTGGCCATGGGAACTCCTCAATCAAACAAGATAGCACCATCGTGTTTGGACGCGTTGGTTATGTATTGACAAGTGCTTTGACACTAGGTGGTGTTCAGGGCCTAATGATGGAGCCGGAAGGTGGCCATGGGAAAACCTCAATCAAACAAGATAGCACCATCGCGTTTGGACTCGTTGGTTATGTATTAACGAGTGCTTTGACACTAGGTAGTGTTCAGGGTCTGATGATGGAGCCGGAAGGTGACCATGGGAACTCCTCAATCAATCAAGATAGCACCATCGTGTTTGGACTCGTTGTTTATGCATTAACAAGTGCTTTGACACTAGGTAGTGTTCAGGGTCTGATGATGGAGCCGGAAGGTGACCATGGGAGCTCCTCAATCAATCAAGATAGCACCATCGTGTTTGGACTCGTTGTTTATGCATTAACAAGTGCTTTGACACTAGCTAGTGTTCAGGGTCTGATGATGGAGCCGGAAGGTGGCCATGGGAACTCCTCAATCAAACAAGATAGCACCATCGTGTTTGGATGCGTTGGTTATGTATTGACAAGTGCTTTGACACTAGGTGGTGTTCAGGGCCTAATGATGAAGCCGGAAGGTGGCCATGGGAAAAACTCAATCAAACAAGATAGCACCATCACGTTTGGACTCATTGGTTATGTATTAACGAGTGCTTTGACACTAGGTAGTGTTTAGGGTCTGATCATGGAGCCGGAAGGTGACCATGGGAACTCCTCAATCAATCAAGATGGCACCATCGTGTTTGGACTCGTTGGTTATGCATTAACAAGTGCTTTGACACTAGCTAGTGTTCAGGGTCTGATGATGGAGCCGGAAGGTGGCCATGGGAACTCCTCAATCAAACAAGATAGCACCATCGTGTTTGGATGCGTTGGTTATGTATTGACAAGTGCTTTGACACTAGGTGGTGTTCAGGGCCTAATGATGAAGCCGGAAGGTGGCCATGGGAAAACCTCAATCAAACAAGATAGCACCATCGTGTTTGGACTCATTGGTTATGTATTGACAAGTGCTTTGACACTAGGTGGTGTTCAGTGCCTGATGATGGAGCCGGAATGTGGCCATGAGAAAACCTTATTGTTTGGATTTGTGAAGATGATAGAACAGATATTTAAACAAATCGTAATGTTAAAAAGTAGAAAATAAAATATAAGTAAAAATCTTTTTAAAAACAAGCTTTTATTAACTAAAAAGTACTAAATAAAACTGTCGTAAACTTAGAACTTTAATATTTTCTTAAAAGCTTGAGGCGTAAATGTCCTTCTTACACTTAACTTGAAGATAAGCCTCAAGGTTTTAAGAAAATATTAAAGTTCTATGTTTACGACAGTTTTATTAAGTACTTTTTAGTTAATAAAAGCTTGTTTTTAAAAAGATTTTTACTTATATTGTATTATCTAAATAGATTGTCAATATTTACTTTAGATGCGGCACCTGCAAGTGATAAATATAAAGTAGAAGCCTGGATTCCTGACCAAAAAGGTAATGTTGAACAGAAACTAGAGTAAATAAAAACCGGCCAAGTGCGTGTCGAATCACCCGGGTTCCGTAGTTGGGATGAATTTATCCGAAAATAAACTTAGCAATGTAGTTGCAAAACTTGTTGAGAACATTTATTACTAGGAACGATTATTACTCGGTAACTTGTAGAGCCTACTTAACTGTGATAGTTTTCTTTTTAATTTCGTTATACATACTACTGCCGTGGATTGCTTCCCATATCCAAAACCAATCATTTCCCTGGTAGGGGGGGGGGGGGAGACACTTGACTCTAACAAAAATTAGTACTTTAAAGCTTATTATTTTGCAAACGGATCCCTGAATCCAAAAATGTTTTGAACAGACTCCCAATATTTTTAACCCCACACCATGGGATTGACTAGAGTACATCCATCCCCACGTTACGTACAAATGAAATGAAATGAAATGAAATGAAATGAAATGAAATGAAATTGTTTATTCTGTAAATAGGATATCGCAATCACTTTTACACGTCATATTATTAAAAAAAATAAAATAAGCTAGATGAGGTCGGCGTTTCCTATCTGACTACTCTGAGAAGAAAGGCCGAAACAAACTCAGAGGTCGCAGTCTCTTTTAAGGTCCAGACATAATCTTGGTCAAGCCATATGAGGACCATGTAGATTAATGTCTGAAATGGTCTTTTGAGGAAAGAACCACACAGATTTGAGTGGACCTGTCCAGTCAGTGCAAGCATTTGTCAGTAACCGAGGAGCTCAACTCAGAGCTGAAGGAGCTCAACGACTCGACGAACAATACCAAAAAAAAGGACATTTGGGTAGGCCGCAGAAAGTACTCAAAACTGCCAGACCATCATTAAAACAGGGAAAGAGGAGCAAAAAATAAAAAATGATCCACATAGTCCTCACATTCACAATAATCAAAACAAAATAATACTTACAAAGTAATAATGTCATGTTGTATAAAGAATAATCAACAATGTCAATTTGTAGGTATATAAAACTGGTATAATTTAATGATTTTAGATACTAATTAAAGTTAAAATGTCAAGTTATAGGGTTTTTTCAAGGCTTAGCAGAGCGAGCAGCTCAATCCCATGCATTTCTGTCTTCTAAATAATCCGAAATTTTATAGTACCCTTTTTTACATAGTTTGGTTTTAATACTGCTTTTAAATCGTTTAATGGGTAAGTTTCTAATATCAATGGGAAGTTTGTTGTAAAAGCGTATACATTGACCCATGAACGAGTTGCCTACTCTGTGGAGACGAGTGCGATGTACAGCAAGATTGTGTTTATTCCTAGTATTTATACTATGAATATCGGACATTTTCTTAAAATTTGATATATCCTTGTGTACATACAACAGGTTTTCAAATATATATTGTGAGGCTACAGTCAGAATATCTATTTCTTTGAATTTTTCTCTAAGGGAATCTCTTGGACCTAGGTTGTAAATGGCTCGAACAGCCCTTTTTTGTAAAACAAAGATATTATTGATGTCCGCACAGGTTCCCCAGAGAAGAATCCCATAGGACATAAGACTATGAAAATAGCTAAAATAAACAATTCTGGCTGTATCTACGTCGGTTATCTGTCTAATTTTTTTAACAGCATAGGCGGCCGAACTAAGCTTTCCTGACAATTTTTCTATGTGTGGGCCCCATTGTAATTTGCCGTCAATAGTTATTCCAAGAAAAACCGTTGACTCAACAGGGTCCAACTCTATTCCATTGACTTGAACGTTGGTAGTTAGCTGCCTGACATTTGGCGTTGAAAATTTAATCAGTTTAGTCTTTTTCTCATTCAGGAGTAGATTATTTACATTAAACCAATGCACAACTTTAGAGAGTGCATCGTTGAGGGGAAGAAACCGAAAAAAAATATTTTAATGATTTTATTTTACCACTTTGTCGGCGTGATTTATATGTATACCCATTCTAAATTACAACTTTCTAGTACTAAGAATCTCTAAGCTAAGCCGCGGATAGACCGACAGACCGATGGACAGACAGACAGACCGACGGACAGACAGACAGACAGACGGACATGGCGAAACTATAAGGGTTCCTTGTTGACTACGGAACCCTAAAAAACATCAATATGGCGGCAGTATATATATAACAAACGAGAAAAATAAAACTTCATAAATTATTTATTTTCAATATGGGTACCTTAACCAATTGAAGGCTTTTTAAGCAAGATTTTGCGTGATTTTGCGTGTGATACGTAGTTCGCATGTAGCGTTGTAGATGCCGATCCACCCTCATTCATCATTTTCCACCAGATGAAATCGAGGCCAAGAACGAGGTCCATTTATTTAAAATGATTAAACTAAATAGGTAATGCATCCTATCCAGGTATGAAACAAACTATTTTTTCTTCAGCATTAAATAAAGAACTGAACGCAAACATGTCGGATTCTTCGAGTGGAAGTTCAGGGGAATTCAACGATATACGTAACAACCGGCACCATGGCGTGAGGAGGAACGATCCAGACCTCGCCGAGCTGGGCAGGAATGCTAGCTTCTATCTCAGGTCTATCAGGAAGCTCTTTGAGAGTATTTAGTTTGTAATAAAAGTCTTCTGATTGGTTATTTGGTGTTTTTTTTAAGATACGGACACAACTAAGATGTAGTATTTTGAAAATTTGCATCATTGATTTGCTCATTCATTTGAACTATACGAACATATTTGGTTATTTAACTTTACAAGTTAATGCGTTTGCATAAAGATCATTTTCACGTAAAGCAGTAGTAAAGATTGGAGATGTTGAAGGCGCATTCTGTCTTTACCTATGAAATTGCCGTTCTGCAGTACTGGCCATTTCAAATCAAAATAATTTTTGTTTGGCTAAGAATTCTAATTTCAAATTAATTTTATTTTAAAAACATGGAATTCTTTTTTCAAAAGAAGTCATTTGTTTAATGATTAGTGTTACATTTTCATCGCATTTCAATCTTTTTCGTCATCATGGAGACGTTAAAAATTCGAGTAATTATGGAATATGAGTACCGTCGTGGCAGCAACGCGGCACAAGCGGCACACAAAATCAACGACGTTTACGGAGCTAACACTACAAACCAACGCACCACCTGTTATTGGTTTGCTCGCTTCCGTTCTGGAAATTTCGACCTGACCTATTATATCGTGATCGGTTTTACGAATTTTCCGATGCTACATCTAAGTTGTGTCGTACTGTACTAATTGCATAATCAACCTATATCGTTCCCAGTGCTGACACACAGCGTCCAGGGTTCCTCTCTGTGAGAGGGAGCGGGCCGAATCCACCACGCGAACCCCGTGCGGGTTGGTAGATGTCACATGTCTTCGAATTTCTGGTTCTAGGTCACGCTGGTTTCCTCACAATGTTTTCCTTCACCATTTGAGTGCAGTGGTGATAAAATAAATTATACAACGTAGGTATTGTGCCTGGCTGGGTTCGAACCCACGAACTACTACTCTTTAGTGGGGCCCCGGCCGTTACCACTGCCCCGACACAAGGCCGCATTCTGACCGATAGCGATTGTCGCGCTCTTTTATAATATACATATTATTCATAATATATTTTATAATATACATAGCATGTATAGACGCTGTAGGAACGCCCTTCGTTAGATAACATACGTATAAATGTGAATTAAAATGCTGATTACCTAACAACCTCTCTGTGCTTAAAAACCTTTTAAACTGTTATCAAGTAATACATTTTTATTTCAACCAAATACACTGCATTGTAACACGAGATCGTACATAACAATTTAGTAAGACATTACTTTAGCACTGTATACGAAGGAAAACTGTTTGTTTGAGGATTATATTCCTTCGTAAAATGTTACAGCTTCTGGAATATTACAGTTATTACGGTCTACGGTCTTTAAGGTTTTCAATCAACACTTTGCCATCCTTAATGCCCGCCTATAAATATGAATTCAAGCAAGATGTATTTATAAGTATACATTCTTTAACGAAAACTACCTTTAGGAAGGGGCAACTAGAAGCAGTTCTATTTCTTTGTTTTTGACGTTCGTGCCTACTTGAAACAAATTATTTGAATTTGACTTTGACTTTGAATTTAATATTTATGTATGGAGCAATGTCTTCGTTTAGTAGCCGGTTTATTTTAGAACAGCCATTTATTTAATTGTGTTTTAATAATTATGTATTGGTAGCTCTTTGATTAGTTTAGGTATTTGGTTACACGTTTTGATTACACCACTTTTTTTGAAAAAGCATGCTTCTACCATGAATTAGGATTAGGATTGTACCTAGATAGTATAATTTTGACAGCCTGTCAACCAGGCAGCATGGCGTGTACAGAGGCAGGTAGTATCCACATTAATTGGACGGGCTACATCTACGCAACAAAAGTTGTGTCTTATGTCACGAAATCGATTGATGACGTGACAATGGCGGACGTAATTCTTAGTCAAAACAAACGGCCTTTGGATGCGTATGGGTGCGAGTGAAATGATTAGCACGATAAAAGCCTAGTAGAAGTATAATTTGGCAAAGATACACTGAACAAACGATAGACTGAGAAAAGATTCTACTAAAGAAGGAATACAGCGCAAGATACAACAGGATAGCGTTATTAGAAACTGAGTTTCGGGAATGAAAATAGTAACAGTGGTAGCGAGCCAAAGCGACGAGGGTACGCGTTGAGGGCTTCTGGCTGACTGGTCGGCGGTCGACGCCATCTGCGTCTTGAGCGGGCTGCAGAGGCGGCGCGGTGCGCGGCGTCCGGGGTGTGGTAGTAGACCGGTTTCCGCGGCAGTCGGGGCTCGCTTAGATGGTCGGCGCGCGGCGTGCGCGCACCTTCACGCTAGCAAGAAGTGAAAAAGGGTAGGTAGGCTAGTAGGTAGTCATACTGCGAACAAAGATATATATATATTAGTGTGGGTCTGTTGAACTGACGCCACAGGCCTTGTAAAAGGGATGATAGACGTGCGAGCAAGTACGCGTACTTATGGTTCGGCGAGCTTACGGTGAGTACGCGGACTTAAAAATCGCTGACTGAGTAAGGTCGTGGGCGATCTAACAGGTTTGAAATTTTGCTCGTAGCCCACCTTGGTTCGTCGTTTGTCATCGCAACGAGACGTGAGCCGCGTGGCACGAAATTTTGAGCAAGCTTCACGTGTGTCACCGACGACAAGCCGAGTAAGGTTGCGAACGTAAAAACCGCGTACTTTAAGTACGTACGTCTATCACCCACTTTAAGATGCAAATGAACAGCATGTATATCTAGCATCGCACGTACGGGTACACCCTGTAGGTATACGATAACGCTTTGTCATCCACACTACTAAGTGAATTGAGTTATCGGAAAATTACGGCAAACACCTGCAGGTGCCAGTAAATAAGGAGAAATAAAACACCCCTACACGACCCAGGCGGCGATTTTACCTTTTCAACAATAAAATAAAATAGATTCTGAGCTGATTAACAAAATATATAGTTGTATGTCGACATCGTCTGCCTATCCTTTTCCCAACTATGTTGGGGTTGGCTACCAGTATAACCACTGGATGCAGCTGACCTCCACAACATAGTTAACACGATACCCATTGGTAATGTAAGGAAAGAGTATGGTACTGTCCCGGGCACAAATCTACACACTCCGCAGTGTGTTGCCAGCCTGCTGCTGATAAATCCAATAAATGCCAATGAGAATTCAAGGGTCCTGGACCCATAGAAATATAATATTACATAGAGTGCGCGTATTGCACAATTCGCTTAGTGCGCATCGTAGACAAGTGAGCTATAGATTAGTGTTGGGTAGGACATACAAGAGGCACTTCAAATGTCCTTTACAAAATGATAGAATGACCTCAAAATAACATTTTGTACCACTTCACTGTAACATATAAATGAATGAATCTCGAACTGACAAGTGAGTGAGTGTGGTGAGGAACGTCGTGTTGTTCAAACCCGTGTCTACTGTTCATAATTTGTTGCGCGCACTCTATACTATAATTATATCTCTATGCCACGACCCCTAGTCAACAGTTGCGACCACTAGACCAACGAATACGAACAGCCAATGTGGATGGAGTATACATGTGGAACTATGGGGAAGTGTAGCCTGACGCTGCGTGAGCGAGCGCGACCCACCGCTGCCAGCGCACGTGTGGATGGGAAGCAGGAGATGTTGAAGTATTTTTTGCTTGGTGTAGGTAGATAGTAGCTGTAGGTTTCGTTCCAGAGCGAGGATATATAAATCAATGAGGACTCACTTGAAATAACATAGTCAGCCTATAATGTTCCCACTGCTGGGACTCAGGCCTCCTCTCAGTGAGAGGGAGTGGGCCGTAATCCACCGCGTGGGCCCGGTGCGGGTTGATAGATGTCAACTGACTTCAAATTTTAGGACATAACGGCCTAATAATGTAATATTATCAGATCTGTGGGCTGTCAGCATTAATATAGCTTCCTGGAACAAACGATCCATCCGATCCCATCGTCGAAGCGTTGTTTCCTTAACAATATTGACAGATAATACCAGAATCGCTATATTGTTGATCGTTGGATCTAAGTGGATCTGTGAAAGATCTTGTATTACAACACTTACAAGTGTTGTAATACAAGATCTTTAGATTTTTCCTAATATTAGTTATGAAAAACTAAAGCTATAATAGTAGGGGAGGCAATGATGCTAAATGGGGATTTACTCGAGCGTCGTGGGCACCTATTGGATTGTGAAGATTAGATGCTAAAAAGAAAAAAAGGTTATGTGAAGTACCCTTTCACTGGTGGGGGGAGCGTCTATGGTAGGGGAGCCCTAGCGGGGATTTCGGGAGTTACTCGAGCGCGGCAGAATAACATACGGGGGGCAATCTTGTACCTTGTGAAGTACTCCCACCATACCTGAGCCCTGTACGTTGGGGCAAACGCCTAGGGAAGCCGATCAGATTAGTACTTTTGCTGCACGTCTCCGCTTCAGTAGAAACGCACTCCAAGACTTGCTTAAACTCAACAATAGTTCCTAGAATACTGTCTGCGATCTAACTCGGTAGTTAGTATGCTAGACCACGGCTGGTATTTCACAACAATAAGCTTTGTCCTGGCTACAGTATCTATGCTACTAGGCTACCTAACTGAACCCTAGGTCATTTGTAGTAAATTAATACAATCTAAAGTATTAGATGATTTGTAACAATAGATTCTGTGATAAAAATGCAGATGGGGTTGCCGCAGAATAATTTATCCAATAGTGGACGTCTTACGGCTGAAATGATGATGATGTTGAGCCCAGTTATTATTAAGAGTCGGTCTCCTAGATCTACAAATTTTCTCATCTTTCCGTTTAGAAATCTTTTTAGGTAAAAAAAACGCCCCCACAATCTCATAATTTAACGAATGGTAAACAAACTGTAGGGACGCGCAATAATCTTTATATCTACAGAAAAGCTTTTATCGTACACAAAAATTACAAATTCATTACGAACTAACAAATCAGGGTAGTTAGAAAACTATCTAAAACTCGTTACTTCATCGCGCTGTTCCAGATAAAGCCAGTGGCGGACTAAGCCTGTCGGGGGCCAGTGGCGGCAAAATCAAGTGAGGCCCCCTGATCTTTTCAGTTTATGTAGGTATTTATATTAGGTACCTAATAATTTGTAAAAAATGAATACTAGCAAAAAATGTCGGTATTACGTGCGTAATATACCATGGGCCTCGCCCCTGGCTTATTTATGCAAAAGTTTGAGTACAGAATAATATGAGAATGTGAGACGGAGCGAGCGAAGCGATTTCGAAAGTTTCTGCTATAACTGCTCCTTGCTGAACATTTTGACTTTTTTTAGGATTTGATTAAGAATAATTCTCAAAGTTTGGGGGGCCTCCAGTATCGGGGGCCAGGGGCGGACCGTCTCTGCCGCCCTCCCCTTAGTGCGCCAGTAGATAGAGCAACTTTCAAAGTCACAGACGCACCATTAGATTAAGTAGGTACAAGTTTACAAGTTATGAACTTTCGTTTTTTGAAGTACAAGTAAAAGTATAAAAGATAAGTTGTAGCCTAAAGAGTAGGTACTTAAAAGAAAGTATACCTAGAAAGTTGTTAATGAATTGCTGTTGCGAAATAGTTGTGGTTATAGCAATTATGGACATTGTGTGGTCTGAATTATTTACAGATCTTTAATTCAGGAATGTTATTTTGTGATAGTTTCTAAGTTCTTGTATTAATCTTAATCATAAATCTTTATTATTACAGGCATAGTTAATAAAATGCACAATCTTAAATAGGGAAAGGTTTCTGAGGTAGGTGGAAGTTACAGATCACTCTCAGATAGGATTGTTTCATTGTTTTCCAATTTGACAAATTGTTAAGCCATATTGTTGTACTTGTGCTTTAGGTTCCCTACACAATGATGGTGCTGATCCACGCGTCATGTTCGTTAACGGGCGCCGTCAGTTGACACTGGTCATCTCTTATCCGTCAGGGATTATTTTTCACATTGTTCTCACACAAAGAAGCAACAAGAATAATGTACCTACCCAGGGTTTAGTATTCAAAAGAGTGTTCTTGGAGTTTCTTGCCCAACTAGCTTCTTCTTGGAGTTTCTTGCTTGTGCAACTAGCTTCAACTTTCTGACTAACTGACCGACTCTTTGACAATTCAAAAGTGCCTGTTAATGATTAAATTGAAATAAATGCTTTGAGTTTGAGTTTGGTTTTTTAAGGGCGATTGCCTACTAAAAATGACAACTTATAGTTAAAATTAATTTTTATAGAGCAGCGGAATACAATATGGGTCTTTCATGCAATCATGAGAGCTTTCACCTGCTGAAAGGTTAACAGTGAATTAAAAATCACCGTGTATGTCAATATAGGTGAATTATTTGTACTGACAAATTTTATAGTTTTCTAATTGAATACGAAAAGACAGGTGTTACAGCGATATTAGCTTAGAGTGCATGTGCTTAAAACAGGTCTAATGTACCAACTAGCATGGCCAGACATTTGAAAGAGAATGAGACATGATGACAAAAGTTCCAAGCAAGTGTGTAATCATTGCTAACTTATCCTAACTAATGTTATAAATGCGAATGTGAGTTTTTTTGTTGGTTTTTCACGCTTTCACGCTAATACGGCTGAACAGATTTGGATGAAATTCGGCAAAGGGGTAGACCTCATAGGCTACATTTTATTATTAAAATGAAATTATCAATACAACTACCTACGTAATGAAATGAAATGAAATTTATTTGCCAGAATATAAGTACTTGCATTAATATGGTAAAATAATTTTAGTCTCACTATATTCGACTTAACAGTCGTGCAAATATTTCTAGTTGGTACATGCATTGGTAACAATAATAGTAGTATTTAACTTTAGTAGTGCTTGCTCCCACCAATAGAATAGAGCTAAGTATTTACTTTTTAAGGTTCCGTAATTCACTTCGTTGTCCCTCCGTCTGTCTGTCAGTCTGGCAATTCAGTTGCTTATATCTAATAAGTACATAGGTCCCTTGGAGATCTATTTTTTTTAATGCAACGCAATAAAAAAATACTGCCATTTATTACGACATATTTTGATACCTTAATCATGAAATTTGGGGCAAGAAGCAAGGTCTCGTAGCACTAGTGAAGGAAAGAGCCCGACTACAAATTACATTTGCAGTTGGAAAATTGACCGTGACGGATATCGATATAAGTGAGAACATGTTTTTCAAATACAACATTTAATTGTTCCTGTGATAAATTCATCACAACTACGGAACCCTTCATTGTGCGTGTCCCGATACGCACTTTGCTGATTTTTTATTGTTGAAAATAAAAGGAACAAAATACCATTCCTATCTTAACATTATCTTCACCCTACTAGAACTCCTTTTAAATATTAATAACTACTCAAAACTATTCAAATAACTTTTCACGCAGATAACAACCGAAACTAAAAGTAATTTCTAAAATTCTAGACTCGTTAGACCTTCAAAAATGGCAGCCGTACGTCGTAGAACAGGAGCTGTCGCCCATTACACAGACATCTGTTACAGGCAAGTCAGGTCATCAATCAAACTAATACATGAAGAAGAATAGGAAAATATCGCAGATTTTTTTTGTCAAACCGAGACTTATAGGATAAAATAAAATATTACTTTCGACTAGATCGCTTTTTGTTTCGAAATGTTGGTTTTTCTTGTAATTCTTGTTATATTCGCCGTCGTATTGTTAAGTTTAAATACTTGCACTTCTTTAAACGTCAGGGTCTAATAATTGCTTTAATATCAATGTAACAGATACATTGTCAAGTCAATCTTAGTGAATATTCTATTTTCTGGGAGTTTTTGTCTTATTAATTATCAGGTGACTATAGCACAATACAGTATGCATGGGTAAACACCGTTGTCACTCAAACCATCGGTAGTTGACTTAAATATAAAAACAAATGACCCAGTAACAACAAAAAAAAACCTTATTTTCATTAAAAGATTAATATCCGTCACTGTCCCGATACTCATGGATACGCGCTCGAGAGAGCTGCGAAACAGCTGACTGAAGAGGGGCCGAGAGGCGCACTCGCGGCCGGTCATGTAACGTGCCGCGAGCCCCGCCCGCCTCCGCCAACCACTACCACCGTGTTGAGACGCAAGTTCATTGCTCTTGCGTATAGGGTGAAATATTCTTGTGGAAAAAGGTAGATTTTCTTTAAAAAAAAAGTTTTTTTTCCATTGATTTTACGTTCTAGAGGCTGTAAGGGTAAACACTCTTGTAAATGACAAGAGTGTTTACCCTTACAGCCTCTAGCCTAAACCATGGGTAGTTGACTTAAATATAAAAATAAATGACCGAACACAACAAAAAAAAGGTTATTTTCATTAAAAGATTTTAAAAAGTTTCTATCCGACACCGTGCTCTCTAGCGAAACAGCTGACTGACTGTGGGAGAGGTCGCGCTTGCGGCCGGTCAGGTCACATCCCGCACCCCCCGCCCGTGTTGAGACGCAAGTTCATTGCCCTAGCGCATAGGGCAACGAACTTTCGTCTTTTGTGGTAAAATGTAGATTAAAAAAAAAGAAAAAAAAAGTTGTAATTTTCCATTGATTTTACGTTCTATAAATGAAACCAAACCACTGGTTGCAAGGATAACGGTGTTCACCCTAACACCCTGTATAAATGTAACCAAACCACTGGTTTCAAGGATAACGGTGTTAACACTAACACCCTGTATAAATATTGTGACTATAAGTAGTACTTTGCCGTATCTTCAAGGAAATTCAATGAAAATTTAATGCGTATTTTAAACACAAAACACATTTTGTGTTTAAAATACGCATTAAATTTTCATTTGTTTCTTATAAAGGCCAGCCGCATTGAAGTGCCTAGGATACGCTAAGTACGTCACAGTCGCTCGCGCATAAAATCCAGCATGTGTGAACAGAGTCACGATAAACTCCTTATTCTGTGCCTTAAAAATTAACTTCTGAATACGATAAATGCTTTTTCATCATTAAGTAGATAAATTATCATTTAAAAAAACCTATACGTAACTGTGCATATGAATTATTTAATTTATATTAAATATAAAACTAGGTACCATCCAAAAGCTTGCTGAAAAAAATATATAAGTTCTCATATTGCAAGAAACTTACACACATAGGTAGTTAGGCTGCACACATAGGTAGGTAATAGGTAATACGGGCTGGTATCCGCAACTCCAAGTCAAAGCGCGTATTTTGCGTACGGGTGGGAAATCGCTTATTCGATCCACCCCACTGCACACATATCAGTGGTAACACTTTGACCTAGCGTAGTGCGTAGTTTCAATAGAAAAACTAGAACAGTTTCAGCTGGCCTCAAACTGGTCTGAGTAGATCTTTTCCAATCTATTTATCTTCATATACATTGTATAACTGTACACTTGTATACCTTTGACCCAGGAGCACTCACTATTCATCGCCTTAGTGCCGTGCTAATCGAATGCCAGTCAATGCTCGGATTTCCATTCATGCTCGAACGGCATCCGTCTTACATCAGCCTGACACACGTTTAGGTTATCATTATGTGAATATGTGAGTGGTTTGAAGGTTATGTCAATGTATTGTGTGGTTGCTGTGAGAAATAGAACACGATATTTTACATTCACTTTTTTAGGCTATGATTCCTTTTTGTGAATTGAATTTTTGTGGGTCATGTACGGAATAGGCGGACGATATCGGTCAGCTTTGAGTTTTCACCTTTAAAGAAAGTTGAAAAGAATAATTTCTCCTTTAGATAACGGAGTCTCCTTTTTATTTAGGTATAGTATTCCTTACTTATATTATAAATGCGAAAGTAACTCTGTCTGTCTGTCAGTCTGTCTGTCGCCCTTTCACGCCAAAACTACCGAACCAATTTGAATGAAATTTGGTACACAGATAGTCTAGAGACAGAAAGGACATACATAGGCTTTTTATCAACATACGACGCGGGCGAAGCCGCGGGCGGAATCTAGTTTTGTATACTTTTATATCAACATAACTAGTGACAAGCTAGAGATGAGGAACAAGACTTCTCTCTGGAGATAGGGTCCGTGGGGTCGCTACTGCCCATCAGCTCGCCACATGCTGCCATGCGGGTTCATAATTATTAATATTTATTTATTTCGCCTGAATGTAGACGCTTATGGATTCGACGCCCTTTGCAATTGTCCAGACGAGACCAGTTTGACACATTTCATTGCTAAAATTACGAAAAGCTGTCAATGAACCCACTAGAACTAAATCATATTTCAGTGAGAAATACTTATTTATTTTTCTTTGTAAGTGTCCTAACATTACTTGCTACTTTATTTGCAGACAGTGCAATATTATTTATTGGAGTGCCACTGACAGTATTAATTAGAACGTCCGTCGTTTTGTTATTATTACTTTTTTCTCAAACATTCTTGGATTTCGAGCATTATTTTAACTACGCTTTACGCTTTGAGATAAATCGAAATGATGTACTGGTCAATAAATATGAGCAGGCGGCCGGCAATTAGGGCCTCTGCTTTTCCTTGTATATCAAAATAATATTAAAAACAAGCTAATTAAATAAAAAAATTAAAAAACCCCCGACAAAAACAAAGCATCTAATAAACGATTTTTTTATAGTTAAGAACACTCTAGATCAAGTCACCTTTCAAACAAAACCAAAAAAATCAAAATCGGTTCAGCCGTTTGGCAGCTACGATGGCGCATACACACACAGATACACACGTTAAACTTAAAACACCCCTCTTTTTCCGTCGGGAGTTACACATCATCAAAGTTACATGTGACACCACTCTGTATGCTCACGACACCTGTCTCTTTAATTTGAGAAGTGATGTTGATGAGGTGGTCAGAGAAGCTCAAAATAACCTATCATCACTTAACGAATGGTTCACGTACAACCTGCTAACCATTAATCCTAATAAAACAAAGAAAAAGAAAAAACGCGCTAAAAAAAATCCTCAAAAAAAACATTAAACTGACCATAGATAATGAATCCTTTCAAAAGTCAACAAGTGAAAAATAATTAGGACTAAACTTGGATCCAAGACCACCATCATCATCATCATCATTTCAGCCGAAAGACGTTCACTGCTGTACAATAGGCCTACAAGCATCGCCACTTCGACCGGTTCTGTGCTTCTCGCATCCAGCGGGTTCCTGCGGCCTTCACCAGGTCATCTCTTCACCTTGCCTTCCAATGCTACGTCTTCCGGTACGCGGTCGCCACTCGAGAACCTTTCGGTCCCATCGGCCATCTGATCTACGAGCAACATGCCATTTTTTTTATTTTTTTTTTGAGAGTGGGACATCATCCAATGACTTCTCTCGCTCTGGGCGGAGCAGAAGGGCGTATCAGACTTTTACTGACTAAAACCCACCCGTGTTCCTCCAGTTGCCTGTTGCCAAGGTCCCGGTATCCCTTTCGGACTAACCCGCAACCCTGCCAGGGAGCAATGTGCCCTGACCCAACACTGAACTACAAAGACAAAAATCAGAACTACTTCACTTATGGAGACTTCGTCTGTCAAGGTTCGAACTTACAACCCTACGTACGCCTTTACTGCTTAGATATTAAAACAAGGTACGAATCCATTTTTATAAAGATTGGCAAAATAGTAATAATAGCACGATTCTTTTAATGAATGAATTTATTACCGTTTAAAGCGATTCTCAATGAAAATCTTAATTAAATGAATTAATTGGACACCCGCCGCACCCGACGAAGATTTAATGGTTTTTCTTTGAGAAATTAAAGTTATTTTCTTTTCTTTTACTTCCTTCGAATGAGAACCGTTTTTGGTTTACATTTCATTTTTTTTTGACGAAATTCTCTGTGTGTTAATGAAGATGAATGAAACATCTAGGTATAGTTTTAATTATACTAACATTATCATTATGATCCTTATCCTATTTGATTAGGGGTCGGCATAGGTTCTCTTCTTTTTCAGCCGTCATCTTAATAATAATTATGAGTTGAAAACATGATTAATTTTTATTTTTCAATCGTTAATATAATATGATTCTATTAAAAATCGCTTAGTTATACTCACTCAAAGATCTCAGCTGTAGTCAAGAAAATGAAAAAGAAAGATCATATTAACAAGCTTCAAATAAATAGATTGAAAAGCTTTCAGAGTTGCATTGAGTTGAACCACCAGTATCGTGCATGACACCGCGCGCTACGGTCGTAGCCGCGTAGTCGCGTAGCAGCGTAGCGCTACGATCGCGTAGACAACTTTTGAAGTTATTTCGTCGAAGTGGAGTTTAGTGTCAAGTTATTTTATAAGTGAATGATATTATTATAGTTGATTAAATAATCGTATAAATTAAATTATTATTGGAAAGCTAACTTAGGAAACTATTAGTTAAGTGTAACATTATAAAAAAATAACAGAACTTAAAATAATACGAACACATAAAAAAAAAATCTCTTCTAATAAAATATAATTATTATGCCAGCACCATAATTCTATTTTCAATTATTAAATAAAAAACCAAGATGGCGGAATTCTTTCGCGCCAACGAGTCCACCAGCCAGTTCTTCCAACGCTGCACCAACCTGTCCTACTTCGACTGTTCAGAGGAAGAGATGCTGTGGCTGATGATGGGTCCCCGGACCCTGCCTCTGCAGAAGATAGTGCCCATCTCCGTGCTCCTGCTGGTGATCTTTCTGACCGGAGTGGTGGGCAACGTGGCTGTGTGCGTGGTCATAGTGAAGCACCCTGCCATGCATACCGCCACGAACTACTATCTGTTTAGCTTGGCGTTGAGCGATCTACTGTTGTTGCTTTTTGGTGAGTAAAAATAACAATCATTTAAACAAGTTAATTTAAATTTTAAAATTTTAAAAACCCCCGACAAAAACAAAGCATTTACAAAATAAACGATTTTTTTTAACACACGTTTTTACAAAATATTTATAATTACGTAATAATTCTGCTGTTAACATATGTATTGAGTGGTATTATATACTTGACTTATGTTTATTTGGCAAAAATAATACGCAATATTTTAATTTCCAATCCAATTTAAGATAAAAATTCGCAAGCAATATAAATATGGCATTAATTAACCATTATGTTTAACACAAAATTTAAAAAACTATTCATCGATAAAGTATTTTATAATCTGCAGGAGTTTTTTGAGAAAAAATGATGTTAGTATGTTATTTATTTGTAATCTGTTTTTAATCTATTTCTAATGTATTTGAAATTTATTTGGCATGTAACACGATTGCATAATAATATCCAACACGGGTAGACTGTTGAGCCTTTTTACCCGACTACGGCGAAGAAAAAAGGAGGGTTATGATTTTGGCCGGTATGTATGTTCATCTGTTCCCTCCTATCTTCCAAACCACTTATCACAATTTGACAAATGAGGTATCGTTAGAAGCGTCGTGATTGTCCACTGGTTATAGGCTATGTGAAGTCACATTAAATTGGCGCCCTCTAGAGGACATAAAGTGAGGAACTTAAAAAAAAAAATGGTTTAATCGTACCATGTTGGGTATCAAATGAAAGGGCTTAATGAGCACATTTCTAAAATATATATATTATAACCCCAAAAGAATTAAAAAAAAAAATCAAGTAATAAGAATCGGAGTCACACGTAATCTGTTCGATTTATGCCCTAACACGTGTGACTCCGGATTTTTAATTTGTCTGTCTGTGGTGTCTTGTTTATACCTTTTAAGTCGTAGTTGGGTTTTAGTTTTTTTTTTTTTTTTTACGTTTATTATAAGAACTGGTGTACACACTTATGCAATAAATATATCTTTATCTTTATAGATTCGATTATTTTTACAATGAGCCCCTTTTCGCACATAGATTGGGCAAATGGGTAGGTCTAAAGGCTATTTGGAGGGCGATGTATCTATAAAACTGTGTATTTGCACATATCCAGTCCAGGGTCCTTCCGAAACAATTTTTAAATGAATTTTCTTAACGTTAAAAATAACCTGATCATCATTTATATAGTACGAAAATCAAAACAATAGATTGATATAACCTTTTGCCCGCGGCTTTGCCCGTGTTGGAGGTTGGAAATTATCCCCCGGAAACGTACAACCGAAATAAAAAGTGTATCTATCTGTGTGCAAATTTCATCCAAATTCATTCAACCGTCTTTGCGTGATTGAGTAACAAACATACAAACATTTATATTGTGATTTTATACATACATACTTAAACTATATAGTGATTTTACTTCACTACAATCTACTTTAATCTTTGTAAACTTCAAAGGTGACTTCTCAATTTACGAGGTTTTCACTTGTGAGTGCAGTCAGCATTTCGTGAGAAAACACAGACCATTTGATCTGAAATCTTGCACCTTTATTGTTCTATAAAACGATAAATTGGAAACTAAAACACTTGTTATTGTTCACAGAGATTTACCACAACGCCATTTATTTTATTTGATCTCTAAAGAATTCAAATATAAATCCCACAGTAGTTCAGTGAGCCTCAAAAACAAGTACTTATTCATATATAAGAATTCAATTGACTGTCTATAATTTTTGTTCTATAATACTGCTTCAATGTGATAGCTACAATTATGTACCCAATTTGTAATATGTGTTGTGGGTACACGTTGATACGATAGTATGGAACAGGTGTTAAACTACGACGTATTAATGCCACCCTTTTTCCAGTGTTAGTGAGAGACGGAGCTATACAAGGCCGCTAGCACCATCCTTTTTTCGCAGTGGAATAATGATGGCATTAATACTTCATAGTCAGCCCCCTGCTCCCAGATTGCGTAATGCACGATCCGCCAGAATTGGAATCGGTATGAAATAAATGTCTAAGCCATAGCGTCATATGTTTGAACAAAAAAATCTGCCCAACTACGTAACTAACGAACTTATTAAGCAATAGATTAGACATTTGTTTCGAACCGATTCCAATTTCTGATAGATCGTGTATTACACAATTAGGGTACTGCATTGTCATTCTGTAACCGCTGTCATTGTCAGTGAGCGTGGTGTGAGCTGTCATTGTCATCGATACAATGACAGTTCACTTCAAGCTCACTTCACCTAAGTTTTCATGGTGAGATTTTACAGAATAGCAAAACAGGTTTGAAGAGTTAAATGAATTCGTGTCGATGTATACACCTTTTTATTACAAGCTTTATATTAGCTTGCTCTGTTCCGGTTACTCCTTTTGTCATCAATTTTTCAAGAACTTCCAGGCATCCGATTGAGCTGAAACTTGGCATACGTATACAACTACCGAGACATTTTGAAAAAATGATACCATGGAGCTGGTCTGATGATGGAGCCGGAAGTTAGGCATAGGAACTCCTCAATCAAACAAGATAACACCATCGTGTTTGGACTCATTGGTTATGTATTAACAAGTGCTTTGACACTAGGTGGTGTTCAGGGCCTGATGATGGAGCCGGAAGGTGGCCATATGTGTTTCAAGTAACTCCAATTGTCATCCATTTATCAAGCACTTCCTGGCGTCTGTGGCAATTTTTACTTATATTTTATTTATTCTGACTGTACCTATCACAGGTATTAACTCGTCGTCTATAATATATATTTGAAGAATCTTTATTAAAAATACTTGTTACGTCACAAACTCCTCAGATCCTTGATACCAAATAGGTAGCGAAACGTTCTAAAACTTCACTGTTCGGAAGATTTTGTACGTTAACAAAGCAATAACAACTATATATGCAACTAGCTTCCGCCCGCGGCTTCGCCCACGTGGTATGTCGATAAAATGTAGCCAAAGTCAAAGTCAAAGTCAAATAATTTATTTCAACTAGGCACATTAAAGGCACTTTTGAACGTCAAATACATAGAAATAGAACTGATTCAAGTTGCCCCTTCCAAAAGGTAGTTTTCGTATGGAGAAGAATGGGCAAGAAACTCCACCGTTACTCCTTTAAAAAAAAATGTTTTACAATATTTGGTATAGGTACATCAATTATATAATTACATGTGAAGACGATGCACCGAGAATACAATTACAATAGGTAAAAAGAATTAAAAATTAAAAATGGAGCAATGAAAAATAAATAAATTAAGTATGTGATAGGTACATGGTGCTCACATATTTACAAACATTAAAGTATACGTACGATAACACAATATTTCTACAAACTTGCAAGTAATACTAATAGGACAGTGTGTGAGATTAATTATCATAAAATGTAAAAAAATCGATGATATAAACGTAATAAATTTTACAACTAGATTAGCAACCAGTTTGATTTTGTCCAGCCTCGAATTTGTCCTATGGAGCAAGACCAGCATGTTTCCAAGCATTCTTATCTTGGATATAATCCTCTAATTTGTAATATGCTTGTTTACAAAGTGTACTTTTAATATTAGTTTTAAATTTTCTTTCATTTAATTGCAATATATCACTAGGTATTTTATTATAGCATTTAACGGAGTACCCCATAAAAGATGTTTGTACTTTAGCTAGTCTGAAAAATGGTTGATCTATTTTATCTTTATTTCTAGTGTTAAAATTATGTCTATCACTTATTTTATTAAAAAGATTTAGATTTTTTCTTACATACATAATATTCTCATAAATGAATTGGCAAGGTACCGTCATAATATTAATCCTTTTAAATAGTTCCCTGAGAGATTCGCGGCGACATAGATTATAAATGGCTCTGACAGCTCTCTTTTGCAAAACAAAGATGGATTCAATGTCAGCCGCCCGACCCCACAGTAAAATGCCATATGACATAATGCTGTGGAAGTAACTGAAATAGACCAAACGAGCGGTTTCTACATCTGTTAACTGTCTTATCTTTCTAACAGCATAAGCGGCCGAGCTTAGCTGCCCCGCAAGAGATGTTATATGGGGTCCCCATTGTAATTTCTCGTCTAGCGTGATTCCCAGGAAAACTGTTTGATTAATAAATTCCAGTTTTTCTCCATTCAATATGATGTCACATTCGCTACTTCTAACATTAGGTAATTTAAATCGAATGCATTTGGTTTTTTTTTTATTTAGTACCAAATTATTTACCGTAAACCAATCTTGGACCTGAAGAATAGCGCTATTCACGTCGTCAAAATTTTGCGACAGTCGGTTTATTTTAAAAATCAATGATGTGTCATCTGCAAATAACACCATCTTCGGTTGGTTTAGTAGTAATTGGGGTAAATCATTAATGTAAACTAAAAAGAGGAATGGACCCAATATCGAACCTTGAGGAACGCCCATTGCCATTTCAGACCCCAATGAGTTTACGCCGTTTACTTGAACTTTAACTTTAGCCTACGTCCTTCCCCAGGATGCCATCTATCTCTTTGCCAAAGTTGAAATACTTCTAGTGGTTTAGGCGTGAGAAAGAATACATACAGACAGACAGACAGAGTGACTTTCGAATTTATAATATTAGTATGGATTAACATTCTTTCCTATCTTCTCACAGTATCACATATTTATTTTGAAGGCAAAATATTGTCATCATTGCTCAAGAACATATTTGAAAGACTAATTCTTTTATCGTCTATGATCAATAACAGAACAAAATTGATGTTATTGGGTTGCATATTGGTTTTAAGAGGCAATGGCGGATATAATACTACTTATACGGTACTCATACACTCCATAAAGCAATCAGAAATGGGCAAACGCTAGCTAAAGAAAAAAACCCGGCTAAGTGCAAGCTTGACTCGCGGACTCAGAGTTCCGTCACACAGTTTACATATTTTTTATTCGGCAAAATGGAAAAACAAAAAAAAAAGGTTTACAAACTGTACCGTGCGACATATTTTATCAAATGAAAGGGCTTGTTGTGAGGATCTCAATTTGTTAAAATAAATTTTAAATAATCAGTATTGTAGTTATTTATGAAAATATATGGAAATTGTCAATTTATAACAGCCTATTTGAAACAAAAACAGAAAATGGTTACATACTTATAGATTACATGAAAACCTATCAAGCTTACGGTTACGTTACAAACTTACATTTGCAGATGGAATGTGTATGAGAACATGTTCTTCAACTACAATGTTAAGTTAGTTCTAGGGATAAATTCATCCAAGTTACGGAACCCTTCATTGCGCGTGTGATATTATCTTGTGTGGCTTTCAGTCTGTACTAAATAAATGTATTTTCTTTCTTTTTTGTTACATTGAGTTCGTCGTACGATGCTCTTTTCGTACTTCGTTCTGTGAACATTTTAATAGAGTGGCCTGATGATACTATTACGATTAAAAAGCAACAACACTACAGCACTGTCACGAGCCAAAGTGGCTGTTTTAATCCCCCTGGTCCAATAGGGAGGGGCCTATTATGAACTCCTATTTCCAGGCAGTTTACGGCGTAAACAGAACTGCCTTGCAATTTCGTATTATGAACTCGTCAAGCAAGCCAGTCAGCGGTCACGTGACACCCTGGCCGCCTTCTGCCCGATTTTTGCCTGGCAATACCGTATTACGAACATTCGTTTGACATTTCTTGACATAATAAAACTATCAAAAAGTAACTTCACAATCCATTCAATAAAAGCTGCTTCAGAGGAGCTTATTCTGAATTGTTTCAAGTTTATTTGTGCAAGTTCGGGTGAATTATAATTATGTGTGACGAATATGAACTCTTTGAGTTCCTGGAAAGTGACTTTTCACATCAAAATAGAGAATCGAGGAACAAGAGCAGACGACTACGTGATGAAGCTCGACATGGATGATATGCAATTCATTCAATGATATCGCCTGACCAAAGACTTGGTATTAAATCTTTGTGAGGAGCTGAGACCTCACATGTCAGGGCCCACAAAATCCACGGATTTATCCGTGGAGACTAAGGTATTTGTTTTATTATGTACCTAACCTTAACAAAAGTAAATCATAATTTTGAACTTTACAGTTTTAACTAAACATTATTCTTATTTTAGGTTTTGGTAGCATTATCTTTTTATGCAACTGGTTCCTACCAACGCCCGACTGGAGGCATTGGCTACCATTCCATATCCCAGCCAACAGTATCAACATCTTCATCAAACAAATCACTGGGATATTGAATTTGCCGCATTTACAGGCAAAATATATAACATCTCAAGAACGCAGGGCTAATGTAGTAAGGTAAAGAATGTTTTAAATGTTATTCTCAGAATTATTATGTTTTGTCAATGCCTTTGCCTGAATGCATAACTTTCTTTTTAGGTTTTATAATAAGTTTAGTATGCCGGGAGTTTTGGGCTGTATTGATTGCAGTCATATTGCAATCATACACCTAAATAAAAATGAGGAACGATATTACTGTAGAAAACAATATCATTCATTAAATGTACAATTGGTAAGTCTTACTTATTTATTACATAAAAATTAAAACATGAGCAAATGAAAAATATTTCTTTTCTTTAAGTATATTTAAGTAAGTAATCAACAAATCCGTAAAAACATTCATGAGATCAAAATAAAAATAATAATTCTTCAATCTTCTCGTTATCTGAGAATAACCTGAAACATATATTTTAGATTAGTAATGCAGACCTAGAAGTAATCAGCGTGGATGCTAACTACGGTGTAGCCCACACATGATTCTTTTATTTGGGGGAACCATCCATTGAAGCATCACATGGAGGAGCTTAGTCAAAATGAGTCCATATGGTATGTAAAAAGTTTACTATTTATACATTCCCATAATTATTTGTTGCTGGTTCATAATTAAAACCCTAAGTCAACAAATTTTGTATTAAACATAGAAAGTTTTCAAATATTATATTTTTATTTTAAACATAGTATACTCATATACTCGTCATTATTGTTCCAACACAATTGTAAAATGCTGCATTTTGATTTCAAGTGATTCTGGTTACCCTTTGAGGAAACACATGATGACTCTAATAACAAACACTGCTGCGGGTACCCAGGAAGCATACTATACTGAAGTACATGTGAGGACTCGAAATGTTATAGAGAGAACGATTGGACTCCTTAAAGCTCGTTTCCGATGTTTACTGGTGCATCGAGTTCTCCATTATACACCGCCAGTGGCAGCATCAATAGTTAATGCATGTGTGGTGCTGCACAGCATGAGTGTCCGGGCAAATCTACTAGTGCCGGAACTCACTGAAGAAGAGGCAGCGCAAGAAGCTACAATGCAGCAAATGGATAGTACTCACCATGGCAATCAGCAATCAACTAGCAGCAGGGAGTTGAATGAAGGATTAGCTGTCAGGCACGCCGTGTCTCGCCTGTGGGCCTCCCACAGACCTTCAAATTAAATTCATCGTATACATTTTATTTATAATTAATTATGTTCATTTTATTTTTAGTTTGGAGTTCAATTTCTTTTAACATTTCTAAGATCTACCTTTAATTTGTTGCACTTTTATATCTTGTGTAATTTAATTTATTTTAATAATCTAGAAATGCCTCTAAATCTACTGTATTATTAGGTATATTTCACACATTAACCTTCATTGTTTTCTTAACTTTGGACATTGTAACACAACAAACTTTTGTGTAAGTACAAACCTATCAATTTTCTCTGCAATTTTATTTAATGCATCTAGCATTTTCAGCAAAGTCTGGCTGTTCTTAGTTTCTAAGTCTAATCTGGACCTGCTGATTTGTATAAGTGTCCGCCGGGCCGCCTCTTGGCTGATGTGACCATCTCTGCGGCGTCGTTGACGTACAGGGCGTGAACAAGCTTCACGTATGTTGCTGTTTGCAACTTGGGACTGTGATGCCTCCTGTGGCAACTGTGGATCCTCATTCACAACTGGTGGTTCTTCTGGCAAATGAGGGTTGGCTATTGGCTCACTACCAAGAAGAGGAGTATCACTTTCTACTATGACATTTTCACCAGCGCTTGAGGTCTGTGACAATGCAGACAATTTGATACATTACACTTAAAATTTAGATTATTTATCTATAAGTTTATACTTAAGAAATACTCACAGCTAGGAATGGTATATATAGGAACTTGAATATTTACCAAACCAGTCCCATAGCGACTTCCGAGAAGTCCTAAAAACTTTTTTTCTATGTCGTTAAGGGGGGGAACAGCCGAAGGTCCACCTCCTGTGCGATTTAGGGATGCTCGCACTGCTGCCGCTCTTTTCTTTAATTTGGCTTTATAATCAATCCAATACTGCAACAGCATTATATTTTAAATTAATGCATAATTATTTAACTAACTTAAATTGTTTAATAAAAAAATACTTACATTCGACCACCCTTTGCAATCTTTTATTGCACCATCTCCATGGGTATTAAGGGCATCAGTTACAGATTTCCACATCCGCTTCGAGTACTCGCGTGCGTGGGCAGATTTATTATACCCAATCCCCACTTCTTTGTGGGAATTCAAAAACTCCCACAAAGTTTCCAGCTGTATATAAGTTACGCGCCGACGAGGGCGAGAACTCTCATCCACTGAACTATAATAATTACAATTGTATTAATATTATATCATGTTAAGAACTGAGTATGAATTAAAACCAAACAATAACACTTACGCCATTTTTATAATTAATATACTGAACTCCGAAAATCTTACGAATAGAAGTAAATATACAATAAGTTATCTAGTTTTTAAAATAGTTTGTGAGAAAATACTTTCGTGAAGTTGTCAAATTCCCCGCTGAACTTCAAGTGGAGTACGTTCGGAAACTTAATCTCGCGTTACAATTTGCAAACACACAAAATTATGAAATTAATTCATTATATAGCACAATATACATTGCATTCATATCTTCACCTACTTTTAGTAACTAGAATTATATATAATTTATATTTTTTTCATAAAATACGTGATTTAAATAAATCGTAACTTACCGATAAATATTTTAATTGTGTTTCTGAATGTTGCGGAAGAGAATTACAAGCCAGCCATAGACAAACTACCCAGCGTGGAATCGGTCAGAATTACGAATGTCATAATACGAAATTTAACAATGCAGGCAAATTAATTGCCTGGGCCTTTCCAGGTTTTTTAAAAGTTCGTAATAGATTTAATAGAATTACTTGTAAAGTATTGTTTTATTATGAATGTGAGGACTATGTGGATATTTATTTTTCGTTCTGTTAGTTTTAGCGAAGGTCTGGCAATTTGAGAACTTTATGCGACCTACCCAAATGTCCTTTCTTTGGTATTGTTCGTCGAGTCGTTGAGCTCCTTAAGTTCTGAGTTGAGCTCTACTATTACTGACAAATGCTTGCACTGACTGGACAGGTTCACTCAAATCTGTGTGGTTCTTTCCTCAAAAGACCATTTCAGACTCTAATCTACCTGGGCTTCATATGGCCTGACCAAGATTAAGTCTAGACTTTAAAGGAGACGGTGACCTCTGAGTTTGTTTCGGCCTTTCTTCTCAGAGTAGTCAGATAGGAAACGCCGACCTCATCTAGCTTATTTTTACAACCTTTTAATATGATGTGTAAAAGTGATTCCAATATCCTATTTACAGAATAAACAATTTCATTTCATTTCATTTCAGACCGCCAGGGGGCTTAAAACAGCCACTTTGACAGAATAATAATAGGAAAATATTATTAATCATCGTAAAATGTCACAAACTGACAATTCATGATATGATCTGCGTGCGATTCTCATTACGAAATAATTCATCTGTTTGACAGTTTTCTATGGAGATTCGTAAAATTCCACACATTAAGAATTGCTTTTGTGTCAAATTAGAGGAATTGCTAATGACAGCTGGATATTCAGGAAATGAATTGCTTTTACAGGAATGTGGCCGTTTTAGGCCCCCAGTTTTCACCCTTTGGGCACGGAATCCTAGCAAAAATAAACATAGAATTACATTATTTCTCATCTAAAATATTCTAAAGTCTGCAAGAATGAACTAAAATAAATAGATTTACTTTAAATAACCTTAAATAATATCTTCTTTAATATAAAGAAACAAGAGATTTGGGTTCGTCTCTTGAAATTTCATTAAATTTGGCAGACTGGGTACTCGTAGCTGACACTTGAAGAAGGGGATAATTATCATTTTTAATTTCCCAAAAAAATTAGCTGTTGAATTTGCGGGTATGACTAAATACGACAGATTTATCTATGTCTCGAAATATGCTATTATTCTGCTGCCAATGAAAAAGACCCTTCCACTATTTAGAAAATTGTGCAGGTAAACCAGAAACTACGTAGGAATCTACACTAATACATATTATAAAGAGGAAAGATTTGTATTTTTGTGTATATGTTTGTAATGAATAAACTCAAAAACTACTGCGCCGATTTCAAAAATTCTTTCACCATTACAAAGCTACATTCACCCTGAGTAACATAGGCTATAAATTATAAAGATTACACGCGGGCGAAGCCGCTGGCGGCAGCTAGTAAGTTTATAAGCTTATGACTTTTTGGTCAATAGGAAGTATTAATACTGGACTAATAATTCTGGGCATGTATTTAATCGTAGCTCAAATAATTCCCATTTTGCGCTCTTAAAAATATTAATTGTACACTCTAATATAATGATTGCGCGTATTTGTGGAAACCTCCAATAATTCCTATTTTGGGGTCCTAAAGTACAAGTTAGGAGAAGCGCGGGCCGGACACTCCCGCGTCACCGCTCGCTCCGCTCCTCGGCTCGCGCGCGGTTGGTCACAGTTCTAATCTAACTTATCCCATTTGATCGGGGTACTCTAGTTTAGTTACTGCGATCAACGGAGAGAAAAAGTTAAAAAGGAGCTCAATTATAAAAATAAAAAAGGTTACTTACACGAACACTTTTTAGTCAATAAATTAAAGTATCATAGTTAAATATGTCCCATAACTACCAGGAACAAAAACAAAATCCAGCCAACGAGAGTTCATTGTTTTACAACAGTTGTTCATTTTGTTCAACAGATGCTTATTGTTTTACAATATCTATTATAGCTAGAACATGCATTACTACTAGTACTATTGTCGAAATGAGAGTAGGTACAGTACCTACATGAGTACAGTAGGGGAAAAGTCGGCCTGTAGCAGAGCGAACGAAGCTACTTACAAAAAAAAATCGACTCGATCGATTTCTTTGCCAATGTTGGACTTGTGGCATTTATCTGAAGACCAGTTAGGTTTTCTAGGGTAAAAACTTATAAACTGTCACCCACCAGTAATGGTTTAGCCACTAGACAATGTCTGCATCGCACGGTATAAATGAGTTGATTAAAAACCGTGATTTATTTAATAAATGTAAGGTTAATATTCAATTTTTTTACACTTACCTTCCGGAATAAATTCTCTAAAAGGTGGTGAAAACCGAATCAAAATCTAACGTATAAAAGAACAACGCGGTCACACAGACAGACACGTTATGCGACTTTGTTTTAAAAATATTTATAGATTTATTGTTTAATTACACAGATGTCGTAGTTCATGCAAATGGTCAATTATGAAAGAATAGTGTCCAATTTGGACTTGTGTTGTGTTGTGTTATGTTGTAATGAAAAGGTATTGTTTTATGTCTGTGTTGTTATTTTTAATGGTCAATATTGGAGTCAATGTGCCTCTAAATAATGTTATTGTAAATAAAAAATAAAATGTGATGCTTTTATAAATTTTTTGTTAAAACATTTTCTAATGGACGTGATAAATAACGGTAACGACTTTGTTGCTGACAGGTAATCGAATTTAATTACTTTGCAAATTGCACTTGTGTATACTTTTTAACCGACTTCTTCAAAAACGAGGAGGTTCGTTTGTATATTTAAATATATATTTTTTTACATGTTCATCGATATTTTCGGCAATTGTAAACCGATTTAAAAAAAACTTTTTTAGTTCGAAAGGGTGGTCCCATATAAATTTTATTAACTTTACTTGCGTAGTTTTTGAGTTAGCTGCAAAATTATGTATTTTTTTCCCACTTCACACGATCACTGTCCTGTTATAGATGGCTGTTTTTAGACGCCAACGTTGGAATAGACAGCTATCCCTATACGCTTAAGTACATTTCATTTAAACTGTCTCTGTTCGTTGGTTTAGTGGTCGCAAGCGCTACTGCCGAGCATGGGTCCAGGATTCGTTTTCCGGGTCGGGCTAACTGGCTTTTCATCGGGAATTTCTCAGTAGCATTACTTAATGCCCGGTTGATGCAATAGGCTCGCTCCCTATTACATGGGCCTTAAACATAACTGGCGAAATTTAGGTTTACTAGCTATAGATACACGTCTGCCTAAGCCTTGGGGGAATGCAGGCGTAATGATATGTCATGTTCATTTAGACTGCAACTTCAGAAAAACTTTTATAATATAATTAAAAACTTTTAATATCTAGTTGCGACCTCATCTCAGCGATCTTCAATGTGAAAAGCTAACAAACATGTAGGAATTTGAGGACTGTTTGTCAAATTAAGACTGAGATTAGAATGCGAACGTTGTTAAAAATACGAGAACTGTGCTTCTGACATCTGACAAACAACTTAACTCCGGATTTGTTGAAGATCAAATCAACAAATCCGTAGTTAAGTAACAGTTTGTTTATTATTGGTTTTCCAGACAACTTCTCAAACTAAGTTAATACTGTAAGTACACAGGGTTAGCTTTATTAATGAAGTTAAAGGTTACCGGGTGGGAGTAGTTCAAAGGTACCGCAGCTGCCGCCTCAGAAGTTTCATTAAAAAAAAACTAGCTTTAACTGTCTGTTAATTGGCTCGTTCAATCCGTAGAATAGAAGGCAGTGACAACTGCATTATCAGTCCAATTACTGCTCAATAATCTACGTGACCTTAATTAAGAAGGCCGCAGTACAGAACCGGTCGAAGTGGCGGTGCTTGGGGGAGGCCTATGTCCAGCAGTGGACGTCTTTCGACTGAAGTGATGATGAATCCACGTGTTCAATTGATTCAACTAGCAACAAACGACCAAGGTTTTTCATCCATTATGTGTTGTGAAAGAAAATGCAAAAAAATACTACTTATCTCGTCATTCCTTTAATTTCGACAATGGATTCAAAATTACCTGTAGGTTATTTCCTTCGGGGTGGGGAATACAAAGGGACGTGACGTGAAAAGGCATCTATATACTAATCGTGCCGCTACCACAATGTCACTTTTCCTGCGTGTCATTGTTCCTGACCGGGGAATCAAACCCAGACACTGATGCTAAGTATCGGCTTTCAGCTATCATGCGCAAGAGATGCGCTTCTTTGTTACGCCGTGTTCGCGCCAGCCCTATCATCATTCAAACTCAAACTCAAAGCATTTATTTCAAATAAACCAATTACAGGCACTTTTGAATTGTCAAGGGGTCGGTTAGTCAGAAAGATGAAGCTAGTTGCCCATTCCAAAGCGTAGTAGGTTCCTATGGAGAAGAATGCGCAAGAAACGCCACGGACATTCTCATTCTTAGAGCGTTGGCTGATAGGTGGGACTCTCCGATCTTAGGCCGGTGTATAAGACTGCACTCAGTCAAGCAGACATTCCCCAGGATCGGCGTGCCTCACGCAGCTTAGATTTTAATTTGTTACTAACACTATTTTCTTAAGTTTACATTGTTACTAACAATTATGGAAGTGATTCTGAAATAAATGTTGATTTATTTATTTATTTATTAAGTAACCGTGCGTGCTCTGCAAAAACGTCGTATAACATAATGTACCAGTTAGAGTAGTTACACCTCGTATTACTTCTGATTACCGAATGTCTGTCCTGTGACAATGTTGTCTAGATTTAACTAAACTTTCACTCAGGTCTCAAGTTCAAATTCTGTTAGTCATAAGTAGGTACTACGATACATCTAAGACTAACAGAATTTAAAGTTGAGAACTTTTCAAATAAATTCTACTTTAGCATTACCTAAGGTGAAAGCCCTTTAAATTCATTTACGTGTAAAAAACGCAAGTAATTAACGGTTAACCGTTCAAATCATTTAAATACTGCGTTAACAAATCAAATAAGACCACTGTATTCGTTTTTTGCATAATAATATTAGAAAAGGAATAAAAATGTAAATGCAATGGAATAAAATGATCACTGCATGCGTCTGCAAATTCAAACGATAAAATGCAGGTTTCTTCGATTCACTTCTGAAAAATCGAATCTAGGTTAAGGGTAATCTAAATTGTCGATTCCTAAGGATACAGCAAAAACGTGCGGATTTTTTTAAGAATAACATGTTCTATGCTAAAGGGTTGTTCATTGAAAATCGTAAAGTTGACATAAATTACTACACACATAAATACCAACTTACTATATAGCTCTTTAGAAACAAATCACCAAGGTCCAAGTTCACCAAGCTCTGCTCTGTATGCCCCATCCTCTCAGACCCGGTGTGTACCTACCCGATCGAACATTTAACAACCATCAGATATTGGTGAACTTGGTTCTAAAGCTGCTATTCAGAAGATACATTAATAAATAATAACCATACATTGTACAAACATACCCAACTATAACATTACTAACTAAACATGACTGACTACCACACAGTTATCTCGCTCGGGTTCAAACCGCAGCCTAAGACTTCGGGTTTAGTGAAGCATACTTGAGATTGTCTGCGCTAGTAATTTCACTTATGGATAGAGCTGAGATTACTTAAAGGGGTGTACAGACACGTGTCATGTGTAAATTCTGCGTGTGGGCGCACTACGAGCATAACATGTTACGTTCGGGCTGGCGCTCGTGCTGATCCTTCGGCTGCCAGTTTCTTCGCGTACACAGTGCTCGTGAATGCCGTCCACAGTTTTCGCGTTTCATTACATTATACACGCCGTAAGCCTGATCCAAACGTGTGTCCTGACTGTGTAATGTAATGTATCGTATAATGTAATGCGAATAGTGTAGACGGCATTCAAACTCAACGCAAATTGTGTATTTGTTCGACCGCTAGAGCCTTTGTGTTCGCACTAAAAACCAACAGCCGATGGATCAGTGCGAGCGCTAGTCCGAGGTCCGAGCGTTACATGTGCTCGTAGTGCGTCCACACGCAGAATTCGCTTTACATTACACATTACACACGTCTGGATCCGGCTTTACATGACACAAGCTTCAACGTAATGATTGTTACTTAATGGTAAGACGTATATCTTACCTATGTGGCGCGGCCATGAGGCACACATGAGCCTATATTTTAATTTATGTTATCTAATTGCGTTACTTATAATTTCTAGACACCTGAGCCTGAGATTTATTTTAATACTAGCTGCGCCCCGCGGTTCCACCCATGAAATTCTAGATCCCGTGGGAATATTGGGATGAAAAGTAGCCTATGGCCTATTCTAGGTCATGGTCTACCAATGCGCCAAATTTCATCCAAATCCGTTCAGCGGTTTTAGCGTGAAAGTAACAAACAAACAAACTCACTTTCGCATTTATAATATTATAGTTAGATTGGAACCTGGGCCTTAGTCAGTTCATAAACCAGGCAATTAACAGTCGCAAGCACAATTTGATCAAATCTATCAAATCAAAACTCATTTATTCAAACTAGGCTGAGAATCAGCACTTTTTCAGCGTTAAAATTACTTACATAAATCAGTCCCCCAAAACGCCCACCCTTCACCATTTCGCATGCTTCAGCTGGGAAGAGGAAGTGACGCGATAAACTGCCTAGCAGCACAGCTGTCTAATCAGTAGAAGTACTTGGTTCTATACATGAAGGACATCTGGTACCTGTAAAGGATTACATAGGACATAATAGGATTAGGATTCCTTATTATTGAGGATTTTTTTTATCGAAGCGACAATTATACAGCCAAAGTAACTTGTGAATAAATAGGTGTGTTTGTTGTCCCCTTCCTGGAATACAGGCTGATGTTATGTTATGCGCACAAAAGCTAAAAATTTCACTCCAAAATTCCCTCTGTGAAATTGGTCAAAAAACCGTTCAAACAATTAACCAGTGGGTAAAAAGTTTTCAAAACTCGTTCGGTTCCCTGCAGATCGAAAAGTTCCTTCCAGTTGCATTTAAACCTGGCTTAGTTAGCACCAATTACCGAGGTACTGCATTTTGTTGCACGGTTAGACACCTCGTACCTGCAATTAACGAGACGTCGAGACTCGTGGAGACTCGTGGTAAGTTTAATATGATTATTAGCAAGATAGGCGATTGTAGTAATGAAAGAGAAAATCGAGAATAAATTCAGCACGTAGATTACATTTTCCAGAATTTTTTAAGTACTTGAGCTTGGTTTTCCAGCACAACATAATTAATCTTCACCGTGTCATGAAAACACACTTGTTTGACGAATTACAACGTTCCAAAGGTAATTTTTCAACATTTCAGACTCACGAAACCTCCTGTCATATTCAATTTCTATAGGTATGTTTTCCCGTAGCCAGGGATAGCCAGAGATCGCTGAAAATAGAAAGGTTTGGAAGGCAAAAGTGGAGTTGCCCAGCAGCAAACTCAAACTCAAAGCATTTATTTCAAACTAGCTACCGCCCGCGGCTTCGCCCGCGTGGTATGTTGATAAAAAGTAGCATTGTCCTTCCCCGGGATGCCATCTATCTCCTTTCCAAATTTTATCGAAATCCGTTCTGTGGTTTAGTCGTGAAAAACTAACATACAGACAGACAGAGTTACTTTTGAATGTATAATATTAGTTTGGATAGACCATTTACAGGCACTTTTGAATTATAAAAGGGTCGTCAGTCAGAAAGATGAAGCTAGTTGCCTATTCCAAAGCGTAGTAGGTTCCTATGGAGAAGAACGGGCAAGAAGCTCTACGGACACTCAGCAGTGGGGCACAAATCAAGCTAACAAAGAAAAAGAAAAGTGTTTTACCGCGTGTCGAATAGGTAAATCCTTCGGACCACTTTTCGTCTCAGCTCTTTATCAGTTATCTGTAAACAAAAGAATGTTCATTTTGTACATACTTATATACAGTCACACGTAATCTATTTGGTTTATGCTCTAACACGTGTGACTCCGGATTTTTAATTTGCCTGTCCGTGATGTCTTTTTTATACCTTTTTAGTTGACTTTTTTCGTCGTAGTTTTTTAGTCATTTAAAATAATTAAAGTCTACTGATAGACGCAGGCCTTATTACTCTGCCAGCTGTCGTGATAGAAGCTCATTTTTTGCTCATATCCATTAGCGGGATATTGCTATTAGCTTGTTGAACCTCGATATTAATGTCCCTGCTGATAAAGTGCCGATATCAAAGGAAAAAGGAGGTTTTTTGCCACGAGCATGACTAGTTTTACGATACGAAATACTATTGACCTTTCTAGTATACTGCGTGTATCAGACAGCAGGCGTAGCATGAGCATAGTTTTGTCGGCGGAAGAGTAGACAAAAATGAAGTTTCCTGTAGACAGTACGACGGCAGCAAAGTAGAAAGAGTCAACTGCACTTTTTACGAAATTCACTCTTTTACTTATTTCGACTCCGAAAATTCTTTGTTTTGTCGTAGGATTTATCGGTTGACAGTCTACCTACGAAAAGACCTAGACAAAGATCGTTAGAAATGACAGATTGTAGAAAGATTTCTACGGTGGATGTCAAAAATCAAGAAACGAACTGTCACTTTGTATAGAAAAAGCCTCAGACCAAATATTTTATGTGTGTTGCGCAATTACCTACTTGGATGTCCTCCTTTTAGTTATCATCATCTGCCTAGCCTTTTCTCAACTATATTGGGGTTGGCTTCCAGTCTAACCGGATGCTGAATACCAGTATTTTATATGGAGCGACTGCCTATCTGACCTTTTTTATTTGGTCTGAGGAAAAAGCTATGTATATTCTTCGTAGAGATAGAAAACGCCATGCTACGCCTGCTGGTGTGTGATATTTAAGGGTGAAGTACAGACGAACAAACTGAATAACTTTATCCATGAGACTAACATCGTGTTATCAGCTATTTCATACAAAACGTCAATACCTACTTAACCCAAATGGACAGCAGATATTTTTTCCGCGATGACGATGTTGGTTCCACGGAGAAAGTTGTTCACTTGTTGTTGGCACTGTGTGGCATTTTTGCTGAACTGGGCCTTTTTGGCGCAGCCGTGAGGCACACTCCCCTGATAATTTTCCTACAGCGCAATTTTACAATTTTTTATTTTATTTTTCTCCGATGAAAAAAAAATGAGGAGGTTCTCAAGACGACCTTTATTTTTTTTGTTGTTAACTGTTGTATATTCTAGTGTGTACCTTTTAGTCTGTGTTAAAAAATGTTTATTTTTCCTTTCTTTTCTTTTAACAGTTCGTACCACGCCCTTATAATATGACCATAAATTTCATATAAACGCTGTATAGTTTTATCATGCATTCAGTTTTATACACCCTGAATACGAGAGCTGCGACATTTTTTTACACACACCTACACTCATAAAAAACCATTTAAACACACTTTTCTCTAATTGCTCACTAATTGTTTGAAACTTTTGTTATTTGCTGTGATACCAGATGTAAGCTTTCAAATGTGTAACCTTTTAACAGGTGGGGACCTGGTGACCTGTATTACAGGTGTTACTACCTATCACAGGCACCAGCGATCCACAGCCAAAAATCGTTGGCTACTGCTTATGTGTAATATTGTTTGTGATTTTTTTGGCTTGTGGTGAGAAATAAACACTTTTTTATTTTTTATTTATTTATTTATTATTTATTTTTAAACTAGCTGACCAGGCAGGCCTTTTCCTTATCCTCCTTATAGTCTTGACCCATAGAAAATAGCACTTTCCGTTTTTCCCTGTCCGGATGTTCCGGGAAACTTTTCCAATTTGTCTTTTTCTAAGACCTTATTCAAACTGTTACGACCAATAAAAGAAAATCAGATCGGTCGCATTTATTTCTATTATTTTATTTATCTTTTCTAAAGATTCTTTCTTGTGACTGTGAGAACGTTGTAGACCTAGTGGACTGTAGATTTGTTGACCATTTTCTATTTTGATAAGTACCTGGTACTTGTTGAAAGGCCTACACTGTCCTCCCATACCTCATCATCTGCCTAGCCTTTTCTCAACCAAGTTAGGGTTGGCTTCCAGTCTAACCGGATGCAGCTGAATACCAGTATTTTAAATGGAGCGACTGCCTATGTAACCTCTACAACCCAGTAACTAGGTAATACGATACCCATTGGTAAGACTGGTTGTCAGACTTTCGGGTTTCTGACAACCCATAACGACTGTCAAAGTTCCACAAATGACAGCCGGGACCAACGGCTTAACGTGCTTTCCGAGGCACGGAGGAGTCTCGATATGTAAAGATGGTCACCCATCCGCTGACCAACCCCGGCAAGCGTAGCTTAACCTGAACCACGAACTCCTCTGTCCTACCATACCTATTAACATTATTATTTGAAAATATTGTAAAATCCAATTATTTTTAGAGTAACCGTGGAGTTTATTGCCAGCTCTTCTCCATAGGAAACGACCAATTGGAACCATGAGTGGAATTGGAACCATGTGTGAGCTTCTGATCTTTCAAAAGTGCTTGTTGGGGATTTACATAGAAACACCACATAAAATAGGAAATACTGTATAAGTTGAATAAAATGGGCCCTAATGACGTCGAGTAAACGTCCTTATGACATTTATACGATTATACTAAATAACATTAAGTTGCCACCAAAACGTCTACTCAACGTCGTAAATGTTTGTTGGGTTGTGACTACCCTTGTCTTGTAGTGCAGTGGGTTATTTATTTGCGTTCGAGCCTCACATTCTTGCTGAGCTCGGTGGAAAATCTTTTATATTATTGTCCATTCGCCAATGTGATCAGTGACTTGTGATTCAGAATATTACTGACTTTCATTTACTTACATCTCGTAATTTTCTCGCCCGCATACCACGCATAAGAGATAATAAGACCTCCTTTGATACAGACTTATTTAGTTTGTATCCTTCTGTGCGTGTTTCAATAAAAATTAATTATTTCTTTCTTTCGTCAGCAAACTTATCAATTATTATTTTAAAGCCTCTGTCTCTTCTTAGAAAAATACACACAGTGTTACAAAAATTTTAATGAACAGTCTTTAAAATATTCCCACTACAAAACATTGTGTACGACTCGAGACACTCAGGATTCTAAGATGTTCTCTGTTTGTACATTCTGTAAAACCTCCCTACATTTCCTGGCACACGAGCATTTTGCAGTAAAGACTAGGATTTGAACCTTTTACGTGATTACTACGCGACTTTAACTGTAGCTTCTAAAACCTTTGAACTACGAGGTCGAGTCGTTTGGTTAAAGTGAGTGTGTTACCACAAAGTAAATAGATAACGAGATATACTGAAGGAGCTCCTAGATCATTGGGCATGCCTGGGATAAACAAAATACATACTTATAATGTTGTCAGGCTTGTCCATAGATTGCAACTAGACTAGCGACTCGCCCCTGCTTCGCACTTATGACTTGACAAAACATGGAGATTTCTTTTGTAAGTTTAATATTTATGTATTATACTCATAAAACTCTAAGGCTAAGTAATAGCAGCCGCACGGGTCGAAACATAAAACACGGGCAGCCGCACGGGTCGAAACATAAAACACGGGCAGCCCATAACTTGAAGCAACAATAAAAGTTGCATCGTCTAAACAGTATTACATTGTGTAAATGGGGATTAATAGTACGATTTTGACCACATTCGAGGTAAATAGCAGGCTCATTTTTTATTAAAAATATTAAAAAATTCGGTGCGGAAGTTTCACTTTACGACATTAAGAAGTAGGTACATCTTTTTTTCTATATTTTGGAAATACGTTACTGAGTTGACTAATCTGGACGCCAGCGCCGCCTAGCGGCGTTCGACCGAGTCTACAACATAACTCTCAACGGATAAGAGGAGTTGGTCAGTGGTTGTCGAGCAGTGAACACGTTTAGAAACTGTCGCGCGTGCCGTGTAGTTGCGTCGTGTACCTACAGTGTGTGAATTACTAGTAGTACTGATTAGTTTGATAGTCAATTATAATTTGATATCTGCAAACACTACCCACATTATTAAAAATATGGCTAATAATAATGAAAGAGACACCTACCGTCTCCGTCATTAAGTTATACGAAGCAGTGAACTTTAAGTACAATAAGACTGTCCTGTCGGTGACCTATCTTGCACTCCTGCTGACATTTTGGCTGACCTTATAACCTTTACTAAAAGCACTCGCTACGCAAACTGTCCTTTTGTGTATCATCTAGCGGAATTACCATAAATTAATGGCATTTTCGCCACCTTCAGCTACGTTCCGTTTAAATTATCTGGTAGATTTTTTCATACATATTATTTGATCCAGTCTTGTAGTTACCGAAATCTCCATAAATGACCCCAAACGGTGATTATAAAAATCTGTGAGGACTTTTGTCCAGTACTGGGAGTCTGGGACAATCTTGCGACCACTATAGTCCTGGCAATGAGTACATGTGTTAGAACTTTATGCACAAGCAAAAGAATACTGTACAAAGACGGACTTAATGCCCGAGGAATTTAGTACCAGTCAACCTTAAGGTGATTCAGAAACCAAACATGACTGGCGCAACAAAAGAGTGTCCGTGGAGTTTCTTGCACGTT
Source organism: Lithophane semibrunnea (assembly GCA_947363905.1). NCBI lineage: Eukaryota > Metazoa > Arthropoda > Insecta > Lepidoptera > Noctuidae > Lithophane > Lithophane semibrunnea. Next base: position 757,793 of record OX376199.1, on the reverse strand, counting down.
CTTCTCCATAGGTACCCACTACGCTTTGGAATAGGCTTCATCGTTTTGACTGACCTAATTTAAATTTGACTGACGTAATTGGTTTATTTGAAATAAATGCTTTGAGTTTGAGTTTTGAGTTTGCAACGGGATAGATATTATCTAGAAAAAGAAAAAATACATACATACAAAACAAAAACAAAATAACAAAACACACAGTAAACAAAAACAACTTAGTCAGGAGAAATAACAATTCGTAGAGTAGAAAACGAATCCACTAAAAAAAAAATACTGAATAACAATTTACTAAGACCTCTATTTAAAATGTCAAAATGACCCGCGTCCATATTAAAGCGAGCTTCACCATCCAGGAATGTAAAGCTCTGCAAAAAGTTTGCATTCACTGGAATAACTCTGTCGAAACGTGCGGGTTTAATATTGAAACGTTGAATTTTGGTGGACTTTATAACAATAATTCGACTACAAAAATATTGTATGAAATGCGTGTACTTACTGTTTTATAAGCACGATTTTTTAATGTGTTGTGATATAATCATAAAATATGAGCAAGTCAGCGATGAAGATATAAATCCTGCACAGTTCGTGCAAGCGGTTCCTACATAACGCCGAAGTTTTCTTCCGGAAAAATCGCGTGAAAAGTACAAAAAAGCGTACAATTTGTTCAATGCATGGAGACAACTAGCATTTTCCTCGCTGCAGTGAGGTGAAAAGTTGTGTGTTTCGCTCGGCAGCAAAGTTATTCGGCGTCTCGTACCTTTGAAACTCTCGCTACGCTCAGGTTTCAATACAAATAAATAACTATTACAGATTCTATTTAAAATACCTAATAAACGTTTGTTTCTTAAAATTAGCCTGAGGGGCAATTTCCTTAATTTTTAAGAACTTTCGCATTCGCATCTCATTCGCAATCTGTCAAAAATACAATTAATTTACCAACATTTCTGACAAGTTTGGCAGATGGCTACTTGAATGTGAACATTTTCTAAGCACGAGAATTGGCCTTCTGAATGACTTAGAAGGATATTGCTAATCCAATGCCTGATATTTTCGAAAAAATTGGCTGCTCAACAACGTAAGTAAATAATACAATGAATGTTGTTGAACTGTCAAAATGAAAGACATTGCTACTGTTAGTGCGTTAGGTACGAAATTACCCCACAGGATGACGTCATCAAACAATAATTGGACATTCGTGTAAAAAGATAAGCCCTGTAACAGACAAGACGGACGAACGGTTAGACGGACGGCGTAGGAACCCTAAAACATCAAAATTCAAACTCAAACTCAAAGCATTTATTTTAATTAAACCATTTATCTACAGGCACTTTTGAATTGTCAAGGAGTCGGTCAGCAATAATTATGAAGCTAGTGAAATGTCAATCTCGCCAGTTCTACTTCAACAAAAATCATAAAAGACTAATTTCAAACCTAATTTGATCATTGAGATAATAATTGGCAATTTTAGAAATCCTGCATAATAAAGAGATCGCGTGGATAGCCGGCCAATTATCGTTTAACGGTTATTGCAAGAACTAGACGAAGAAAGATGAAGATAATTTATTTATTATAAGCTTCAGATATTGGATTTTATAGTCAAGATGAATATTATTGAATATATTTTTGCTTGAATTACTTTCTAGATTATTTACTGCGTTTTCTCTTGTATTTTTCTATAAGTGGCGTTTTGAATTGTCATATTGTTAGCCTTACAATTTTCAAAATGCAACGTTTCTCTGTCTGTCTGTTACCCCGAGTCTTATAATTAAAGAACCTGCACTTTTAATACACACATTTACTTTTCCTAAAAAAACTAAGAAGAAAAATCTAACAAAAAAAATAAGGTATACAATTCACTAACCAAGTAAAAGCATAAAAGAAAATATATTACCGTTACCAAGAGTTCAATTCCCGTAGTACCGGGCATTAATAGTTCCCAGAGTTCCTCATTTAGGGGAGTTTTCAATAGCAGACGCACCCTGCAGGCACCCGCACCCGCACCAAATTATTAGAGGCAGGTGAATGAAAATACCTAATTGCTCGCCCCTATCCATTGGACTTTGTTTAGTCGACCACGTGACGTCGAAGTTGTCGATAGCTCACAGAGCAAGCTGAAGTGGCAATGGGCGGCCATTTTAGCCGTAGAACCGCTGGCCGTTGTGGTTGACGTGTTCTTGAGTGGAGACTGCGAATCGGCAAACGTAAGGTTGGGTGGAGCGACGATCTTTGCAGGGTGACTGGTAGCAGTTGGATGAGAGGTTCCGAGAATCGCGCTGAATCGCGATCAATTGGAGAGGCCTATGTCCAGCAGTGGACTGCTATATGCTAATGATGATGACCACGTGACAATTGCTTTATCTATCACTCTAAGGTTGAATTTATCTTGGACGTGATGAAACAACAAGGTCTATTTTGCTTTCAAGACTGATTTGACAGCTATACTTTCAACCTTATAGATACTTTTCAATTTACTCGGAGTTTTGTCAGTGTTAAAGCAATTACGAGGTCGACTATACCACGAAATATACATGGTACGAAATGTACTGTACATGGGTACGAAATGTACATGGGTTCGAAATGTTCATGGGTACGAAATGTACATGGATTCGAAATGTACATGCATAGAGATATAATATTACATAGAGTGCGCGTATTGCACAAATCGCTTAGTGCGCATCGTAGACAAGTGAGCTATAGATTAGTGTTGGGTAGGAGATACAAGAGGCACTTCAAATGTCCCATACAAAATAATTGAATGTCCTAACACCTCAAAATAACATTTTGTACCGCTTCACTGTGACATACAAATGAATGAATGACAAGTGAGTGAGTGTGGTGAGGAACGTCGTGTTGTTCAAACCCATGTCTACTGTTCATAGTTTGTTGCGCGCACTCTATACTATAATTATATCTCTATGCCACGACCCCTAGTCAACAGTTGCGACCACTAGACCAACGAATACGAACAGCCAATGTGGATGGATTTATTATATCTCTATGTGTACATGAGTAAGAAATGTATATGGATACGTACATATAAAAAAAATACCTCTTTACTACCTACCTATCTACCTACTGCTACTCGTGTTAGTACATTATTTTGGAACAAAGAACACATTACATATTAATAACAACTTCTGCTAACTTTCCGTTGCCTTTTTCTCGTAATTCTTATAATATTACATACTTTCAACATTGTGCGATACATACAATTTCATACTTTATTGTAATAAATCCTCTTAGTTTCGGGAACTCGCTTACATACATTGTTTTCCTCTCGTATCTGAAATAGCTGTATGAGAAAATAAACAAAAAATAAGTAAAACAGTACCTATATGAACACCAAATCGCTTGTATACTAAATGAAAGAGAAAGAAAATGTTACATTAGAACTGTTTAAAAAGTGTGAACCAGTTTTCATCTTTAAGTCCCTAGTAATAAGGTTGAAAAGTGGTTCATCATCAGTGTCCGCGATGGTACCTATACCATACGACGTTTAATACAGGGACATTTTAAATTGGCTAGCTAAACTCCACAAACGTTATGATTATCGTTAGCTTAACACGATAAAACATAAGAAAACAGTTTTTCTTAACTCTTGATTCAAGTAACAAGAGTCATAGCGGTCGTTGACCTCTCAAAAAAAACATCATAAATAAATAAATAACGACAAAACAAAAACAGTTTTCTTTCCAATAGTTTATTAAAATCGTAAAACATTATCGTTAATAAATGTTGTCCACTATTAATGACGGGTCGCGTCCTCGAGTCATATTGGGGGAAATCATCAATTATTCCTTTTTCAGGTCGCAGTGAAAATACTAAGTAGTCAAGGCAGCTTTCTCGTATGGCTGACTGACGTCGTTATAGGAACGCATCCAAATTCATATAAAATATATTAGGAAAAGATATCGCAATATCGTGGCTGAGGCTGGGCTAAAACTATAATATTATGTCATGTAGCGCACGTTTCTCATATAAATTCATTGAAGGCTCATAGATAAATAACAGCCATACTTTGCCATACTAGGTTCGACCGATTTGTACTAGGTATTAAAGTTATTGCCGACTGGTCTTCATACGAATAAGTATTAACTAGCCTTACGGATTCTCAGAAGCTCATAAAGTCAAATAATCTAAGTATGTATATGTCAAGTAATCTAAACTCAAAGCAAGCTGAGTTATCTAAAGTTGGAGCCACTAAAATTATGATTCTCCATCATCTAACATAAAAAAAATGGGTTATTCCTCGAAGCGAACCACCGTTGAAACGCACCAAAATGAAGCGCACTATATTCCTCGAAGCGAACCAACGTTGAAACGCACCAAAATGAAGCGCACTATATTCCTCGAAACGCACCAATGATGAAACATTGAGAAGAGCATGAAAATTCGTATTATAAATGATATCGATAGACGTTTTAAAATTCAACTTTTCTAATTGTTTATTTATTAAAACTACGACATGAACTGGAACTAGGTGCTTAAGCGACTTATTACTTAGCTCAATCTGCCTGCCTAGCCTTTTTCAAACTATATTGGGATCGGCTTCCAGCTCACTTCCAGACTACTTAGCTCAATAATGGTAAAAATACAGGTTTTGAAATTGAATCATTTGTTGTTTAAGTACCAGGGTGACAGAAATGAACAGAAAATAGGCGTCTAAACGATCTCACTAAGTTATGCACCAACAATAAATTATACACAAAGAGGAATATAAAGTATGCAGGTATTCATTATTTCTTCTTCCCGTAAAATGAAAAGGGGAAGGCATTGTCATGTCACTTGTATAGTATCAGTTAAACAACGATTATTGATTAGAAGATCCAGTAGATCTACTTCGGAAACTGTGTCAGAGCAAACAGTTGGATTTGTTTGTTACCGAGTGAGTAGCGATACGCGATAGACGAGCAACTTCGAATTGCGCGATGCAGCTCTATAAACAAACTTCGTGGAAGTTTGACTCGAACAATACAACTGACTAACAACAGTATTTTATTCATTTGAAGATAAGATACTAGGAAATGGGGATACGAGTACCTACTCTTTTCATGTATAACGGATTTAAAAAACCCGAGAGTCACTTGTACTCCATCATTGTGATCATTATTTTGTAGGGGACCCTTCTGGGTACGGCCATAGTGAAGGTCAAAGTTCCGACTTTGTTCACGAAAACAAGTTTAAGTAAGTTATAACTAAACTTTAAAGCATCCAACAACTTTTGTACCTACCTAACCCGAAAGTACACAAAAACATATAAAAGTAATTTCCCAGCAATCATTTTTGCTCAATGTTACTTAGGTTTATGTACAGAACGTGAGATAACGGCTATGTGATGGGTCTTTTCACACCCTGTATAATGACGAATTGCACAATGAAATAAATAACAAGCCCAATGAAACAATGAAATGCCAATTATTGCAAGACATTCTTGCCATACTTACAGAACCTTGTAATGTGTGTTTTCAGTTTTTTATGTAGGTACCTACTGGAGCTTATTTTCAATCATATCTTTACATGCTCTGATTCACAACATAAATAAAATGTCTCACAGGAACATGATATTAATATGCTTTTAGTGGAAAAGCTTTTAGATTTTTATGTTGTACTTTCTATTTTTAAATTTCATAACTCTCGCCCCCCCGTGTTTTTATACTATTGGTACCCAGCTACATTCGGTTAGACTGGAAGCCAACCCCAAAATAGTTGGAATAAGGGTAGGCAGATTGATTAGTATTGTAGATAAGTCAATCAGCAAGGCTGGTTCTAAGGCTGATTGCTCAAGGTACCTATGAAAAACCTGAAAATTAAAAAATATCGGCTTTGAGAACCAGGCCTTATTTGTGTGGACCCTCACTAAGGCATCCATACTAATATTATAAATTCGAAAGTAACTCTGTCTGTCTGTCTGTATGTTACCTTTTCACGCCTAAACCACTGAACGGATTTTGACAAAATTTGGCAAGGAGATAGATGGCATCCCGGGGAAGGACATAACAGGCAAAGCCGCGGGCGGAAGCTAGTTATCTATGTTCCACAAGAACCGTTCAAAGCGCCATAACACCGAGTTTTCTATGTAAAATGTCATTTTCTCATATTAAAATGAGAACTTAATAATCTTGATGGTACATCTCGCAGTTGATAGCGCTCTCACAGCGGGGGACTAAGATAAAACATCATTGAACGCTATTGTTACCCCATGACTGTCCATCGCTGCTGATAACATTGAAGAACAGGGTATTAAGACCACTCCCCTCATCGGTGAGTAGGCGGTTAATGCTGTATTCGCATCGGCTCGCGGTTTTATTAGAGAACAACAATAGAATTGTATTTTGAGATGGATATTTAGCTTTTCGTACCTCTAAAGAAAAACGAAACTATAATGTAATTAATGTACCTATGCTTGAATGATGGAAATACCTAGCAGATGACCCACAAAATTACCTATTATCATGAAAAATTTAACGCAAAGTAATGAAGACCTAAAGTCGTACATTAAACATAATATTTTTTTAATAAATACTTTAGTGCCTAAGCAGCTTTATTGGTACTCACAGAAACTGGTATTTATATCGTTTTCCCTTGTATTAAGGAGTCGCTCCACAGCAGCCCACGGGTAAGCTACACACGAGTCGGAACTAAGCCTCGCTTGTACATATTATTATCTTAGTGTTAGATGTCATAATAATATTTATTGAATTACTTTAAATAAAATATTTGAATAGCTTCACTTTGTATGAAAATGTAGACGGAATCGTCCACTCTGACCTACGGCCACGCTACGTGGCTGGCAAACAAATGAACCACACAGCTAACGTCACAAACGTACATGATACGTAGAGGTTTGCTACGTTAGCTACGCGGTTTACGTGCACATCCTGTATAGCAGTGGACGGTCGACTTAAGATCCATAGTAACAAACAACTCGTGTAATAGTTTAGTACCGTGTCAGTCATAAATGCCTGCTCACAACCGCGTTTTATTTGTTTCAGTTTCCGACACGGTACTGTGATACAGACGGATAGAAGTTGCCTATGACATGCGTGGCTTAATTATGGCGGATTGTTTGAAATATTTCTATACGCTATAAAAAAGAAATGTTAATGTTTTGTAAGTTATGTTGAACATGTTGGAATTTAGTTTTACAAGCTAGATGGCACTAGCCACCTACTACCTATCCGACAGACTGTGAGAAAACTGACGGAGGAATTTAATAGTTAGATTTATTTAGTCTCTTTTAAAGTTCCGATGCAGTAATCGGAATCCTGGTGAGTTCTTTCCGTGGTTTAAACCCGTATTGGGTTAATTTCGTAATAGGTACCTATGTTAAATGTTACCTACTAGTCTACCAGTTTTTCATTAAACTTCGCCTTTCAGACAATGAAGTGACATACACAAATCAAGCAATAGAAACACTGCAACACAAAGGATCCTCTGTAAAAACAGACAAAAGTTACGGAAGTAGATGTCGTGTCCATGGGTTGTAAGCTTGTAATTAGCACCATTACTAGCCTGCCAGTAATTAGTCAAGTAGCCACTAGGAATCCCGTTTTTGCAAGGGTCGGCTTTCCGTAGGCCGTTTTCCGATTGCGTCAACTTCTGTTTTGGTAACAGTTGTCAAAATACCTATTAATGGGTTGAAACTATGTATAATAGCCGTTTACGTTAGTCCAATGATTTTGAAAAATTACACCTTATTAGTACCTACAATTATAGTACAGTAAAACATCGTGAGGAAACCGGCACGACAGAAAGATATTTTGACGGCATGTGAAGCTAAGTCAGAGGCCCTTGGGCGGCTTTAAAACAGTCACTAACCACACGAAAAGAGGAAGATAGTACAGGTTGAAATCTCACTGGTACACCTTTATATTACTGGTGTAAAGAGCCTCTACTAGTGAATGCACCGCGTGTAGCTGTGGCGAGGTTTAGTGTGTAGTCCATCACCAACCTTACTTACTTTATACAATACTAGCACTTTGCCCGCATGGTATTATACAGTATGCAAGGGTAAACACTGTTGCCACTCAAACCATCGGTAGTTGACTTAAATATAAAAATAAATGACCCAGTAACAACAAAAAAAAAACCTTATTTTCATTAAAAGATTTTAAAAAGTAAACATCCGTCACTGTCCCGATACTCACGGATACGCGCTCGAGAGAGCTGCGAAACAGCTGACTGAAGAGGGGCCGCGCGGTCATGTAAGGTCCCGCGCGCCCCGCCCGCCCCCGCCAACTGCCGCCCGCCGTATTGAGATGCAAGTTCGTTGCCCTTGCGTATAGGGTGAAATATTCTTGAGGAAAAATGTAGATTTTCTTTTAAAGAACAAAATGTTTTTTTCCATTGATCTTACGTTCTATAAATGAAACCAAACCACTGGTTTCAAGGATAACGGTGTTTACACTAACACCCTGTATACCTAAACCTTCCTCGAGAACCAGTCTATTCATTGGTGAAAACAGCATGAAAATCGGTGCAGTAGTTTTTGAATTTATCGCGAACAGACCGACAGACAGACGCGGCGGAGGACTTTGTTTTATAATATGTAAGGATTACAATAGCTCATTCTGAAACGTGAGAAAAATACGTTCGAATTTCTGTAGTAGGCAGGCCCGATTCACCTGATGTAAATACTACAAATTAACTATTCAACCTAGCTTTGCTACAAATGATTGAAATCACTCTCTATTTTCAGCACGAGTAAAAATCTGCTTATTGCTTCCACATGAAAATGCTGAGTAGGATTGTCCTTTATAAATATTATATCTACCTACATCTACTTCAAATAGTAAGATCTACTGCAAATTATATTTAAAATATGTGATTTCGGACATGAACAGCTTTAGAACACTTGTGGCCATTGAAAGGCTCCACTCCCCCACCCCACCCCATTTTCTCATAAAATAGAATCTAATCTATCTTTTCCAGCGATTGCCTATCCTAAAACTAGCGCGATGGTTAAAAATCGCTCCTTATAAAATACTGGTGGTGACTTCCCCACAACGTCATTATTGTTAGTATTTGTGCCCTTGTTATTGCCATCACACACATGTTCTGTTCTTATCCCTGGCTGAACATGCTGTCAATTATTTTGGTATTAAAGGAACATCGGGATCAAACAGCGGAACCAACTAATATCGCTGTAAACCTTGGATTATGGACGGTTTCAAATGTAAGACACATTTTGAAACCGTCCAATCCAAAGTTATTTGCAGTTTGTTTGCAAATACTTGGTTATGTGTCCAGTTTTTGAAAAAAAAAGTTAGTAAACGGTTAAAATAAAGTTATTAATTGACATGGCGACTGTTCAGTATTGTAATATAACAGTATTATTACCTCCTATTACAGTAGGTAATGATAATGACATGATTTCATGTTAGATACTGCAGGACACGAACTGCAGTAAACTAGTTATTTACTGGCACTGATGAAGTTATTAGTGCTTGAATAAAGGTTATGTAAATAGGGGTAGATATAAGTAGATACTTTGTTTCAAAAGTACCAACATTGTTGCACCCTAATTGCGTAATCCACGATCAGTCACAATCTGAATCATGGCGAAGGATATTGCTTATCTTTAGCCTCATAATGTTAATGAATTAGAGTTTATTCGTCCTTGTTAAATAACTGATTAGTTAATTGGATAGTCGCGCGCGCCGGCCAGTTGTTTACCGGTTACTCCATAATACCCATTTTTTTTTTTTGATGTTTCAACACAATTATTATTTTATAAAGCTTTCTTACTCACTTGAAATTCTACTTTATCGTGGGAGCGATCATAAACACAAACCTTCCACCCACAAGTAACCGGAAAAACGATGTTTTATGCATTACTTCCTTATCACTATTTCCATAACATAAAATACACAATTTTGAACCAAAATTCCATAAATCTGTTGTTTGTGTCAACGACACGTTCAAGGCATCAAAGGTGAATCTACATACAAAACAGATCCACAGAACATTCTCTTGATGCGTTTAGGGCGCACCCAATCACAAATTGCTTAGCATGATCCTCTGTTATGCCGAAAATACTGCAGCATTAATTTTGAAATAAATATATGTTAAAGTTGAGGATTGATGCTAGGTCTTATGTGAGGCGAAAACACGATAACATAAAATTTTCTCTATAGAAAAAAATTCCAAGTTACCTCTGCACAGAATAATAAACCGCTGGTATTCAAAAAATACTTCAGATTAGATCATGAAACTTTGCATGATAACTGAACTAACTATAAAGCAGGTCTCATGTGTGTCATTTTTTTTAAATGACCATTATTTTCACCGTAAAAAGCAATTACCTAAACTTTTCGATGCTTTAGAGCCGCTAGCACCCCACTCCGTCTCGTTCTCACTCAGGTCGCGAGTAGTATGGTGCGAGCGGGATAAAATCTGAGGTTGGGTGCGCCCTTAAAGATCAAACTATAAAGATCTCTTGCAACTCTTAGATGATCGGTGAGAAGATAAAGGAAAGGTCGACGACTTCAAGATGGAAGTTCTGTAATCTGCGTAGTATCCTTGTCTTATTTCTTAGACGTTCGTGCAAACTGGCGCGATATGTCGCGGGCGCGACAGGCAGCACTACCCTAGTCACGCCCGCGATATCGCGCCTGTTTGTGGGAGCCTTAAGGCAAGAACCTACCACAACAGACACGGCTTCAGTCCAAATTCTGTCAAAAATAGGTAATATAATCACTCGCTCATCCATCCCAAAATAGATCCACTCTTCTGTACCCAAATTTCGGCATATTTAGGACCGTCCTTACATCAGGTAATGAGGCCCTTCTGATTAGATTGTTGGTATGATTGCGGCCCATTCTCTGAGGAAAGCCCTTAGAAAGGGCTCGTGCTGATAAGGGCCTTTTGAAAGGTCTGTCATGTCAGAAATATCGTAGGTCATGTTTTGAGTGGTTTATTCATAGACTAGGTAGGAGAGATTATAACAGAGCATGTTGGTGATTGTCAATAGTGAAGGCTTCTTTTGATACAGAGAAGAGAAGAACATTGAAGACCACGCTAGCTGTCTGCGTGAGGATAATCTTTTTTTTGGGGTTCCGTACCCGAAGGGTGCCAAACGGAACCCTATTACTAAGCCTCCGCTGTCCGTCTGTCTATCAGCGAGCTGTATCTCATGATTACCGTAGCTAATAGGCATTTTCTATTGCCGCTATAACAAAAAATAAAAATATAATGAAGTTAATTATTAGGGGGTCCACACAAGAAACATGTTTTTTTTCGGCGTTATTTGTGGAATCATTCGTGTGCGAGTTCGACTTGCACACGAATGATACGTCTGGCAGATGTGTGGTTCAGAGTTCAAGCTCTACACATGAACTTGATGTCACTCCTTCCTTACACTTTAGTTAGGTAAGCAGGAATACCTTACAAAAGCCAACGCCACCGACATAGCCACAGCAACCAGCAAAAAAAAAAGGCAATTTATTTTCCAACAAAAAATAACATTAATCTTGTAATACTTTCAGGAATGTTCTCCGAATAACAAATATTATTAGTGTAAGGTTGAACAATATTTCAGTCGAGCTTTATTATATAAAGTCATAGAGCTTTCAGTATAAAGTTATTAATATTTGGTGGAAGGTATCTACCTACTCAACACCCATCTTTCTCTGCCTGCCTAGCCTTTTCCCCACTAAGGGTGATGCCCCATTAGTGCGTTGCGTCGTCGTCGCAACGGATCATCGCATTGTATGTCACATCTGCGTTGCGACGACGCACGACGTCGCAGCGCAAGAGGACGACGCAAGCCCCTCTAGCAATGGAACCACAGACTACTTAGAGATACTACGTAATTGAAACACTGTCCGTCGTCGCACCGGAGCTCCGACAGCGCAGCGCATCACCCCCCCCGCTTCGTCTCTCTTCCGTCGATCCGTTGAAACGTCGCGTACGTACGACGACGCAACGCTTGAATGTGGCATGTCATTTAAAATGTATGAAAAACGACGCAGCCGTGACGCTGCGACGACGCAACGCAACTCAACGCAATAATGGGGCAGAGCTCTATGTTGGAGTCGAGTTCGAACTTCGTTCGTTCAACGCTTAGAGTCTAACCGGATACAAGCTGAATACCAGTATTTTCTAGTACTCAGTTATTGGACACGATACCCTTACATGAGACTTGATAACCTAAACCCCAAACGTTAACGAAAACCCTTCTTTGTTCCAGGTCTCCCCAACGACCTGTCCGTCTCCTGGCACCAGTACCCCTACAGCCTCGGCATCGTGTTCTGTAAACTGAGAGCACTCATATCTGAAGCGTAAGTATTATATTACAAACATTTTCTAAGAAATTGCAACAACAATATTTGGGAAAATAGCAAACCAAACAAAGTAAAAAAAAAACATAACTAAATATGTAATGTATGTATGTATGTGTTTTAAAATATGTTTTCTTTACATGAGATGTTTGCATGATTGCATGGAAGCGATCAACAGTTTTATAGATTAATTTATTGTCGTTTCGTGTAGATTTTTCTTAGAAACAATCACTGGTTTTTGTCAGGTTAGGGGGTTGTATCATTAAATATCGTATCTATTAATGGAATACCAGCATTATTTTTTTCTGAGTGCGGACAACGATGTTATGTCAATGGTCAGAATTGTTAAAAGCAACAAAACTTAACAACATCACGCCTGTAATTCCAAAAGAGATAGGCAGAGGGGTAGGTACCTATAGAACACCCACATTTTGCCAGTTACGTTCAAGTCCCGGTAATAAGGGGCGGCGAGCCTATTGACATCAACCGGACACAAATCCAGACACCGGATTTCTACTGAAAAATCACAGATGGAAATACCTAATAACACGTTTCCCGACCCGGGAATCGAACTCAGGATCTCAAGCTCAGCAGTAGCGCTTGCGACCACTAGGCCAACGAGACAGGCGTTTTTATTAATAGTGCTTAATTAATACTTTTTGTAAAAAAACTTATTGTAAATAGCTTTAATACTTTTTTTAAATAGCTTTGATGATGAGATGCGCTCGTAATACGTTATTCGACCCAAAGAAATTGAACACAGTACCCAATGATTTGTTCTCCTCTACGAAATACTACCACTAAGACGCAAGTCAATCCATTTGTAAGACATTTAATGTAATCCAGCACAATTCTGGAAACTAACAAACTGCTTGTAACTTCAGTTTCTAAAGAACCCATCAACTCAAGAACTTGTCAATACAGAACTTACTTTTACTAACAACTATTGAGTTGTTGAGTTCTTCAACACTGAGACCTCAGTTTCGGACTGATAGTTGAGATGAAACGTATTTAGTAAGAACTTGTTACAGTTAATTTTAACTTCTCATTGCTGTTAAAACTTACAAGCAAATTGATTAATGTTACTTTTCAATTATGTAAGTTTTCGGGAAGACATTTTCAAGATAAACTATGATAGTTTAATTGATTCAGGCGTGACTCTATTATAAAATACAATAGACGTAGATATATTTAGTAACCTATTCCGCTTAACTAATTCTTCAAGAATCATAAAAAACCCTGTAAGAAATCGACACGTGTTTCACCTCTCAACGAGACATTCTCAGGATGACGATTGACTCAAACTCAAAGCATTTATTTCAATTAAACCATTTACAGGCACTTTTGAATTGTCAAAGAATCGGTCAGTTAGTCAAAAAGTTGAAGCTAGTTGCCCATTCCAAATCGTAGATCTCTATGGAGAAGAACGGGCAAGAAACTCCAAGGACACTCTTTTAAAAATGGACATAGATATTACAAAATCCTTGGTACAGTATTCTTGGTGCTTCTATATGTGAGAACAATGTCAAATGAAAAATAATCAAAAACAATTCAAAATATAAGATTAAAAATAAGCCCTGGCAGATGAGAGATGACCAGTCTCAACTGACAGCGCTCGTTCACGAAAATGACACGTGGATCAGCACCATCCAGGTCAACCATTTTGTAGGGAACCGAATGATCCAACACACGCGCCACCATCAGCGAGACATTTAAGTAAGTATGACATACTCTCATCTGCCATGCTCTTTCAAGTCAATATAAAACATGATACCATATTAAACGGCTCCATGGTACTCACATTTACAAAATTGAAAAAATGCTTCTAATTTATACAAAACTATAATTTGCAATGTACTTGAGAGATTAAGATAATAGAATTTAAAGAAAAAAATAAACATTAAGGTCGTAAAGTCAGAAAAAAAAGGGGAAGCAACTCTTCCAAATATTAAAAATTTTAGTTAGTTAAAATTTTTAATATTTATTTAATGCTGGTCCTGCTCCACAGGCACTAGTGCCTGTGGAGCAGGACCAGCATTAAGCCAAGCATTTTTATCTACGATATAATCATCCAACTTATAATATGCCTGTCTACATAGTGTGCGTTTAATGCATGACCAATTGCAAAACAGGACACGACGAAGTTGGTTGCCAAACCGAGCGCTGGACGCAGAGATGATGATGAGGATGGCCACGTTGAGTGGTGAAACACGTGTCGATTTCTTACAGGGTTTTTTATGACTCTTGAAGAATAACTCCGGAATAGGTTACTAAATATATCTACGTCTATTGTATAAGATAATCATTATTAATTTGAATATAGTTACCTACCTAGTGGTATGTAGGTGCATTGTATCTACTAAAGGTACACCTCTGCCTAACCCTTCTCGGGAGTTGTTAGCGTGATGTTATTTATGTATCCCGAGCACAAATTATGGGTATTCTAATTTGTTCTCCGTTGCGTGCGTATTTTAAGGTTAATTGATACGGATCTGTCTAAACGCAGCTTATTAAACTAAATTATTGAAATTTTGGAACACGCTAGCGTTAAGGTTGACAGCACAGACAAAATTGTAACTGAACTTTAGTTTTAAAGCTATTTACATATAGCATTAGTAAAAATAGGGATTATGAGTGTCCGTGGAGTTTCTTGCCCGTTCTTCTCCATAGGTACCTACTACACTTTGGAATGGGCAACTAGCTTCATATTTCTGACTGACCGACTCCTTGACAATTTAAAAGTGCCTGTTATTGGTTTAATAGATGGTGCAAGTTTAATTTTATTTATCTGTGTTAAGGCTCTTACATACTAGGGTGATTCCTCACGCGACGCGAATTTTAACAAAATAATTTCTGAGAAAACAACACGGCGTACAATGCGGTGGCGTCGCTTTGCGCGACGAATCGCCCCAGTATGTAAGAGCCTTTAAAGAGCCTTTCTTTAAAAAAGAACTGGCTGAACACGATGTGTTCATGTCAATCACTCTCATTTTCAAAGACTTTCAATTTAAGAAGACTTTTAAATACTTCTTGATCAAAGATCAAATCTCCTAGCCAGGTGCTATCGAACTAATTAAGAGTGCCTATTGATGCGAATTGAGCCTCGAAGTAATTCGTGAGCAAATTGAATGTATTGTCTCAGCTCTCAAAGACGTGCCTGTGTGAACGTTTGCGGCGCCCGAGGTGTGTAATAATGTAGGTACTGTCTTGTACGGTGTGACCCTTTGTAGAATCTCTACATAATATGTAGGTACACCAGATTGTGTGTAATTGCT
The DNA here is from genome assembly GCA_947363905.1 of Lithophane semibrunnea. Taxonomy (NCBI): domain Eukaryota; kingdom Metazoa; phylum Arthropoda; class Insecta; order Lepidoptera; family Noctuidae; genus Lithophane; species Lithophane semibrunnea. The sequence goes on along the minus strand of OX376199.1, from coordinate 742,240 downwards.
ATGGTTATATGAGTAAACCCGTGTTCACACCCTATGCCTATACAAGTTGTGATACTTGTTTTAAACAATACCTACTTGTCAAAAACATGTTGTGTATAATTCAAGTAAGTATCATACATGTTTTGTCGCTGTTTCAGAGTTGCAGACATGGCCTGTGAATTAATCATATTTGGATGATAGTACAGATGGGGCCTTTTTTTTTTTTTTGAGTGTGTGAAGTCATCCAATGACTTCTCCCGCTCTGAGCGGAGCGGAAGGGCGTGTCAGACTTTTACTGACTAAAACCCACCCGTGTTCCTTCAGTTGCCTGTTGCCAAGGTCCCGGTATCCCTTTCGGACTAGCCCGCAACCCTGACAGGAAGTACAGTTGGGGCCTAAGGAACATTTGATTTGACATTGAATTGACATTTAATTTGAAATTGGATTTGATGTGACAAGGTCTGCTTTCCTTCCTCACATAGATGCACCTTGTTTCTTCAGTTCAGCTTTTAACTCACTTAACTGCCATATCGAATAAAAACACAACAGTACTTTCAATATTATAAACAAGCTAATATAAAGCTTGTAAAAAAAGGCAACAAGTCAAAACACAACACAAACTTGACAGCGACAGCTATGCTAGCGCCATCTATCTAAAGTTTTCACTGGCCAACCTCATTCCACTCGGACTCAGTCGCGGGCAGAAGCTATAGTCCTCTAAGATGCCAAATGTACATCAGTAACAAAAGGGCTGTCAAACAAGTGAGCTCAAAGAAAAGCTCTCTTTATTGTTCTTAGTAAATCTTCAGCATCTCTCTGTACCGGAGACTCGGCCTCTTGTTGTTCTCCGACAATATGTCCTACGACGATTACAGATTCCCTAAAAGCTTTCCTTTTTTAATTATAAATAACTTGACATTTATAAACGCTTTGTTAATTTAATCTGTCCTTGTCATTTTCATGTGAATGGAGTTTATGGAGTAAGGGGGAAGTAGTCTATGACACCATTTTATTTTCATTTCATGAACGAGATTTACAAAATATTTTGTAAGATGTTAGAGTAATATAATAATAGGTAACTGCTTTAAATACTTTTTTATAGAAATTAAATGTAAAAACATCATGTACAGCGGGCCTATAAAAATAGATCCGCCAACTGCGTCAAGAAGACGAAGAGGGAGATTGTGGCATTAGTGCTAATGCATTTTCAATACTTCGTCGATATGGTGTAATGAGACATGGTGCATTTCCAGTCCCCAGGTTGATTTACATGACATTTACATAGATCCACATTAGCGATCATTTCCAATAAATAACATTTTGCCAATCCAGTGTTGGAAAACGATGTTTTAAAAATGCAAAATGTTACCTAAGACAGAGGCCTTTTTTGAACATAATATCATTTTTATCTGTTTGTCAGTTTTCTATGGAGATTCGTAAAATGGTCCACCCGCTCAACTGTTGATTGGCCTTTAGAAGGCCGATAACAATTAAAATTCTATAGTGTCTCGTTAGTGGCAGTTGGAGGTATTATGAATTGCTTTTGTGTCAAATTAGTGGAATTGCTAATGACAGCTGGAAATTCAGAAAATTAAATGCTTTTAGAGGAATTGCTAATGTGGCCGTTTTACATAGGCCTGTTCCAAGCTGCGCCACAACAGTCTGTCCTCCACCTTCCGTATCCAGTCTGTCCCACTCCCAGCCACCTTTTTATGGTCCTCGTCGGTCCATCTAGCTGACATATTTTAACATATTTACGCTTCCACGCTAAATTCTATCAAACTATTGAAGCCGATTCACATTCATCCGTCCCTAGGTATCCGCCTGTACTTGTGCTTATGCAATAGTGAACTTTCCGCGTGATTGCAGCGCTTGCATCCAAGTAGCAGCAATATTTTTAACGCAAGTGCTTCCAAGTGTAAAACGGCGGATCGCTCCCTCGCAAACCTCGATCGTTCTGAAAAGGTGCATTTAATAATAATACCAGAATACTTGCGAGGATATGCGATAAGCATTCCGATTCGTATGAATGTAGCAGACTTTAAGGTTGGCATTCTATTTGAAAGGTTTTTGTGGCTCGTTATTGTGTGAGTTTATCGAATAAGCTTAGTGTCGCGAGCTATTTTGAAAGGAGAAACAGAGTTTAAGTGGACTAAATTGGTCGATTAAAAGTTTGTCGTTTAAATCGCCTTTGAGGAAAAAGTCGAGCGCCTTCGGTTCTATTTATGGTCAAAGGGCTCTTTTATAAATTATGCCAGTATTATACTTTTACAAGGTAAACAACTTATGGTCTTTACCAAAAGTATCTGCATGAAAGTGTAAACAAATCTTGTTCAGGTTAAATTCTTACGCAATCACTTATTGAAGAGAATTAGTCACACATTCATCTGCATTTAGAAGGATTTAACTTTATGTATCAACGCTTCTTTATCCAAAAATTCTAACGTTTCATATGCCCCCATGTAGATTTATGTGAAATAAATTCATCGACAAAAATGGAGGTTATAAAATTAACCTCAATTGGGGAAGTAATTTTTTTTCCATATGACATTTAAAATTTTCAAATAATCAAAGACTGAAACATTTGTAAGTGGCACTATAAATTGGCATCCACAGGTTCATTTTCGGATCCATTTGTTTACATTTTCGTTAAACACTTTTTGAACAGACATTAGGTACATTGTAATTTGAATATTGATTGATTTATTTCAAAGTGGTTTTGTTTATTTTGACCTAATTGTTATTGGGGGAGGCCTATGTCCAGCAGTGGACGTCTTTCGGCTGAAATGGTGATGATGATGATGAATTGTAATTGATCCTTCGCGCAACACTTCAGACTAAGCGAAGCCGTCGCGAAGTTTGCTTCGTTATACAGGGTGTAAGGGGCAGCCCTCCGCAGACTGATGAATTTAGCCCCGCGTCCTAACCAAAGTGAGCGGTCGCATGAATACGCAACTGTCGCGTTCATTTTGTCCGACAGAGGGCTCATTCCGGTTTTCCGAAAGAATGAGTGAGATTATGAACGCGACTAATAGCTTAAGTGGTACTTTACCTAAGAACATTCTCTGAGAGATTCTAATAGCCACAAGGGGGCCATTTTATAATTACGTCTAATTACCTCGGCCGAGTTTCTCACAATTAAGAAAACAGAGAAAATGTTGTTAAAGATGTCGGTTGGAGAATATTAAATGGAGTCCCCATTTTTGAATAAAAAACAGTCAAGCGTGTGTCTGGTTACCTCAGGGTTCCGTAATGATCAGTTTATTCTGAATTTTCCTTATTTATTATCTATGCAAGATTCTAATAAAAAACTGCACAAACTTACGTATGTGTCAAGAAAATTTTTTATGTGGTACCTACATACCTGGTGGTGTTTTGTGTGGTTAAATTAGGTACCTACTACTGGTGCACTCAATAGGTACCTTCTAAGATTGATCTGAAACCAATTTAAATCAAACTATTTTCCGACTTTCAGAAAAAAATGAATCAACAGCCAGTAAACCACCTAGATTGGTCTCCTTATTTCATTGCGGATCCCTTAATTCTTAACCTGAATTCTTTGAGGCGCTTTTCAATTTAAACGGAGTCAGTTTTAGTTGATTATTCAGATAAGCGGCCGCCCGATAAAATTATGTTTACTGTAGGCGAATCTATTTATGTAGTCTGGTAAACAGTTTTAAGAAAGATTCATTATGGTTCAATTCCAGGTTTCCAAGTAAGTAAATATAAATAAAATGTTTTCAGGTTAGTTTTGCTTTGAAATTAAATATCTGTAAATAGCACCAGGTTGTTTAGAAGGGAGATGACTTATAAGGGAAGGAGGAAGAGGTAAGATGGTGAGGGAAGATTTTCTTGATATTCCAAAAATAGGTACTTTGTATATTGTGCTTGGAAATAATAAGAAAACTAGCTGCGCCTCGCGGTTTCGACCGCGTAAGTCTTGATCCCGTGGGAATATCGGCATAAAAAGTATCCTATGTCCTATTCCAGGTCATGGACCCCTGTGGCAAATTTCATAACGCTATGTTCAAGGTCCATAATTGGTTTACTATAAATAATTTGGTATTAAATGAGAAGAAAACTAAATGCATAAGATTAACGTTACCGAATGTAAGAAGTAGTGAATGTCATGTTGTACTGAACAGGGAGATACTAGAATTCGTCGAAAAGACAGTTTTCCTGGGGATCACGCTTGATTCAAAACTACAGAGGGGTCCTCACATAACATCCCTTGCAGGGCGACTAAGTTCAGCCGCTTACGCTGTTTGGAAAATCCGCCAACTAACAGACGTGGATACCGCGAGACTGGTCTATTTTAGTTACTTTCATAGCATCATGTCTTACGGTATTTTGCTGTGGGGACGGGCTGCAGATATTGATTCTATATTTATTTTGCAAAAGAGGGCTGTCCGAGCCATCTACAACCTCCACAGACGCGAATGTCTAAGGGAACTGTTTAAAAAAATTAACATCATGACGGTTCCTTGTCAGTACATATAATTATGAAAACATTATGTATGTTCGGAAAAATCTACATCTTTTTAGTAAGATAAGTGACAGGCATAACTTTAACACTAGAAATAGGACAAATTAGATCAACCACGTTTCAGATTGTCTAAAGTACATACTTCTTTTATGGGGTACTGTGTAAAATGTTATAATAAAATACCACTCATTATTCTTCAACTAAATGAGAAGAAATTTAAAACATGCATTAAACGCACACTATGTAGACAGGCATATTATAAATTGGATGGATATATCGTAGATAAAAATGCTTGGCTTAATGCTGGTCCTGCTCTACAGGCACTAGGGCTCACTAGTAAATTTTTTTAATATTTGGAAGAGTTGCTTCCCCTTTTTTTTCTGACTTTACAACCTTAATGTTTATTCTTTTCTTTAAATTCTATTATCTTAATCTCTCAAGTACATTGCAAATTATAGTTTTGTATAAATTAGAAGCATTTTTTCAATTTTGTAAATGTGAGTACCATGGAGCCGTTTAATATGGTATCATGTTTTATATTGACTTGAAAGAGCATGGCAGATGAGAGTATGTCATACTCACTTAAATGTCTCGCTGATGGTGGCGCGTGTGTTGGATCATTCGGTTCCCTACAAAATGGTTGAGCTGGATGGTGCTGATCCACGTGTCATTTTCGTGAACGAGCGCTGTCAGTTGAGACTGGTCATCTCTCATCTGCCAGGGCTTATTTTTAATCTTATATTTTGAATTGTTTTTGATTATTTTTCATTTGACATTGTTCTCACATATAGAAGCACCAAGAATACTGTACCAAGGATTTTGTAATATCTATATCCATTTTTAAAAGAGTGTCCTTGGAGTTTCTTGCCCGCTCTTCTCCATAGAGATCTACGATTTGGAATGGGCAACTAACTTCAACTTTTTGACTAACTGACCGATTCTTTGACAGTTCAAAAGTGCCTGTAAATGGTTTAATTGAAATAAATGCTTTGAGTTTGAGTTTGAGTTCATCCAAATCCGTTCAGCCGTTTTAGCGTGAAAGCGCAACAAACAAACTCACTTTCGCATATATAATAATAGTTAGGATTACGATAGTTAGGAAGTTAGGATAGCAGAGCTCTAACTTGGAGGGGCTTGTGGCTAAGTAGTAACAGCCGTACGTGTCGATCGATCAGGTTAAGCTAGCGCTTGCCACGGTTGGTCCGTAGATAGGTGACCATCTTTACATACCAAGACTAGGGGTGTCGGTATGTAACGATGGCCACGCACAGCGGAAAGCATCGCGTAAAGCCGTTGTTCCGGGGTCATTCAAAATCAAAATCAAAATATTTTATTTCACATAAACCTACATGGGCACTTATGAAACGTCAGAAGCTAGGTGCACGGTTCCAATTGGTCGTTTCCTATGGAGAAGAGCCGGCAAGAAACTCCATGGTTACTCTCTTTTAAAAATAATTGGCTTTTACAATACTTTCAAATTACAGTGTTGGTAGGCATGGGGGGACAATGTAGGCCTCTCAACAAGTAAGTACCAGGTACTTAACAAAAATAGAAGATGTTCAATAAATCTACAGTCCAATAAGCCTACAATGTTCTCACATTCACAAAATAGAAAATAATCTATCTAAAAGACTAATGATAATAAAATTAGAATTCATATAAAAATAAAAACCTATTTAAACCAATTGACGTGATTGCTATTAATTGAATTTGCAGATCTTTAATAGTTGTTACGAGTTGTGAGAAGGCCGAAAGTCTAACAACCAGTCTTATCCAATGGGTATTAAGTTACCCAGTAACTAGGTTGTGGAGGTAAGATAAGCAATCGCTCCATATAAAATACTGGTAGTCAGCTGCATCAGACTGGACTGACACCAACATAGTTGGTAAAAGGCAGGGAGATGATGAGTGCAGAGCTTTAACATGACAGGTATCTAGCCTTTCTAAACTAGGTACTACGGACTAGTAGGAAGTAGTTACTAGCTAATAGGTCTATGTTTGTGACTGAAGTGTTAGCTTTTCCCGGCCGATACCGCATCATTACAATGTGCGCAGTAAACCTTCGGTCGCCTGCAGTGCACGAGGTTCTTACCTTCTGACTTAACGAGATATGTCTGACTAGCAATCTGACTTCAGCAACCTCATTACTCACGACTTACTGCGCTCATACAAAACAAAGGACGTACAACTTAGAGGTCTTACATGATCTTGAATAATACGTAGGACTTCAAACTTTTAACAAGTTGAACATAGTTTGGACCCAGAAGTGTGCAACGCGACACGTGCATTGAAAGCCGGGTCCACACGAGGACGTATTTAATGAGTAATGTTATAATTATATCGGTAAACACCGTTATCCTTGAAACCAGTGATTTGGTGTCATTTATAGAACGTAAAATCAATGGTAAATTACTAGTTTTTTTTTATATTACCTTTTACCACTAGATTATTTCACCCTTTCACCTATGCGCTAGGGCAATGAACTTGACTGAGTCTCAACACGGGTGGGGGGCGCGGGACGTGACCTGACCGGCCGCGAGCGCGACCCCTCCCTCAGCCAGTCAGCTGTTTCGCTAGCGAGCACGGTGTCGGATATAAACTTTTAAAATCTTTTAATGAAAATAACGTTTTTTTTTTGTTGTTACCGGTCGTTTATTTTTATATTTAAGTCTACCTACCCATGGTTTGACTGACAACGGCGTTTACCCTTACACCCTGTTTAGTTAGTTCTGAAAGTCGGCGTTTAATGCGTCTAACGAGTAAGATTTCTATACAGAAGAAGCTATTCCTTCAACATTGGAGATAGCAGAGATCACAGATAAGTTTTTTCGGGCATTACGCTTGTTCGAACCCCGGAGTCTGAATTTGTGCCCGGTTGGTGGCAACAGGCTCACCCCCTATTACATGTGACCTAAACATAACTAGCCAAATGTGGGTGGTGTACTAAAAGGTACAGCTCTGCCAACCCTTCCGGGAATACAGACGTGATGTTATGTGTTAGGCTTTTTTGTTTATTAAATAGGTATGAGAATTGCATGATACCTTAGGGAAATCAATTTTAACCAAAAAATGTGTTTCTTTATTCACCATGGCTCCAATGTCTACCCCTGCACCCTCCACTACACCTGTTACTACGGTTTAGGGTGATTTATCCCATAAATGGTATATTTTTGTTACTTAGTATCAGTACTTTATTGGTCCATCGTGCCTAGCATATTTTGACTTTGCGTTTTTCGCTGAGAGTCACCTCTACGCCGTCATTGTGTTTTTTTTTTGTACTGTACCATACTGTTCTTAAGGGTGCAAGGTTTATTTTTTTTCTTTTCTTCTCGAAACAAGCTTTAAATAATAAACTTTATATACTTACAACTTAAAGCTTACAATCACAATGTTTTGCGTGCGTTATATTACATTGCAAGCTGACGTAAACAGTTAATTATAAAACCAAAATTAAAAGTAGTTTTCTAGCAATTTTTTTTACTCAATGTTGATGTAGGTAGGTACAGAATGCGTAGATAAAAAATGTGATGTGTCTTGCTACACCCTGTATTATCTAACTTAACCTGGGTCAATTCAATTTATTTCTTTCCTCTTTTCTTTATTTCATGCACTGCCACGCAGAAGAAATTTATGAACACTGCCATGCAACATACTTGAATAAAAAAATCGTGTTATGTAAAAAAAACCGGCCAAGTACGTGTCGGACCACGCACAATGAAGGGTTCCGTAGTTGGGATGAATTTATCCGAAGAACAAACTTAACGTTATTATCGAAAAAACATGTGCTCCCATACAATCCAACAGAAAATATAAGTTTTTCAGGCACAATTAGAATAATTAGAATAATTTATTTAGCAAAAAGAAGAAATACAATATTGGGACATTTCAGGCATAATATTGGGAGATTTATCATGTTATTTTAAGACCATAGATTTCTTATAGGTTATCCTGTAGATACCTAATCTGTATATAAGTAACTATTTTCTGTATTTTATTGCAGCGTCAGTAGTTTCGGAGATTAGGGGCCTAATATTTGAAACTCAATGGACGATTTTCATCTATCTTCATAAATCTATATTTATAATAAAAACTTTTTACAAAAAAAAAAACAACCGACTTCACAAAAAAACACTAAAAAAGTGAAAAATAACTTCAATTTTCGTTTTTTGCCACCGACTTCCGAAATTAAAGTTATTTTTCACTTCTTTAGTGTTTTTTTGTGAAGTCGGTTGTTTTTTTTTTTGTAAAAAGTTTTTATTTTTCACTTTTTAGTTGTGGTACCTACCCCACACAAATTCGTATACCGTTATCTGCTATGTAAATGATGATTAAGATATCGTCTACATACGCAATGTGGGAAAAATACGTAATTATTGAAGCTAACTCAAAAACTACGCAAGCAAAATTAATACAATTTATATGGGACCACCTCTGAAGCTTGACCTACCAAGACCATGACCTGATAAAGGACATAGGATACTTTTATCTCGATATTCCCACGGGATCGAGACTTACGCGGGTGAAACCACGGGGCGCAGCTAGTAACTTTATGATAAAAAATATATTCCTACTTGAGACCCTCATTCATTTGATATGTCACACGGTACAGCCTGCAAAACTATTTTTAAAAATTTTATTATTTATCTCCCAAGAGAGACCCCATATGTCCGTGTTTGGGTCAGTCCATTAGATTCGGAGCGAATACGAACAACGAACAGACAGACAGACACACGAGTGATACCTATAAGGGTTCCGTTTTTTAATTCAGACATACTAAATCCTTAAAAGTAATTTACGAGAATAAAGTCATCTCACATGAAATAAATTAAAATAGATATCTCATTTCCTACCACACGATTAAAAAATGATTTATGCTAAACTGAGTCGATTCTCACCCGTAGCACGTACGAGGCTCGGCAAGCGACATTTAAAATGATACGACCATTTTGTAAAGGTTCGTTTATGTTCGTGCCAGGCCGTGCAGCAACCACGTCACAGACTAGCTGAAATTTACATAGGTTTACACTTCCGTGCTTCGGCATTTAAGGGGACACGTTATAGGACTACCTACGTCCTATAAAAGGATTAGTTCACGTTACACTGAGTCGAGCTGTGGCCGTTCGTACAGAGCCTACACGCTTTGTTTTAAAATGTAGCCCCGTGTGGAATAATATCAAGAGACTATCTACTAATTAGATCTGTAATTACTAAAAGAGGGACAGGTATTAAAGCCAATTTAAATGAGCTAGTGATGTGAAAACGTCGATAATGAATGGCTGAAGGATCATTTATTAAACGTTGGATTTCCATTCCTTTGCTTTACGTTCCTATCACTTTATGTAATTGCGAGATGGCCGTGTTATAATAGTGGTAGGTATTCTAGACGTCGTTGGTCTATTCATTAGGATTATAAAGGCCGGCCTTGCTGTCAATGCTGATTGATTGATGATTGGTAATACATAATTAGGGAAACCTAAAGGTTACAATGAATGAAAAAAATAATATACCTAACGTAATTTAAATTTGATGTCGCCACAACGTAAGTATTGTAGGTATTCATTCCATCTTGGAAGGCCAAAAGCAGTTCTTTTGGCCTTCCAAGATGGAATGAACCCTGAGTAACCCCTGGAGTTTCACGTATGCCCCCAACTCAATCACTCCAATTCTTTCGTGTTTCTAGATTCATCTAAGGCGCTGGGTTTGTCAGGTACCTGGCTAGTTAATTAAATTTTAATTTTCTTATATGTATCTTTAATCTTCTGTGTAAATTAACAATTATTTAAGTATATATTTCTTGACAACTTATAAATAGATTAACAACAAAGTATTTCATGTTATGAAGTTATACCGCTAAGTTTTTTAATTCCAGTTAGATGTGAATTAAATGGCTCGCACAAGTTAGAAGTTCACGCTAATTTCATTCATCATTTCAATTTCAATGTCACGGGCATGAAAGCAGGCGGCGGAAAATAGATTCAGGTCACGCCCCACAGAGGGCGCACTACTGACCCGGTGGGGAGGCAAGAGAAGGAAAAGTTAATGAGTATTACGTATAATTGAGAACATAAGACTACTACGTTTTAGAAAATTAACTGACGCAATTCCATGATGTTTTGCCGCATATTTATCCAGCTGTATGGGTTTAATTTCTTTACAGTAGTGAACGTACGCGTTTGACTTCATCCGTGCGCTCAGCACGGACGCGCGGAATAAACGTAGCGCAAATTCGAACGGTTTTAAAAATTGAAAAACTTATTTGGCACATAATATTTAATACGTTTTAAGACTTCTTAAATCCATGGGTGATACTATAGTCATTGCCGAAGAAAATGCGATAGGAGAGTAGTATATTCGATAAAAAAATCGTTCAAATCAAACCAGCTTATTGCAAACATGTTGTATAGAGGTTGGAATAAGATTATAAGTTTCAAACATGCACCTTGTAAAGGCACTGCAAAACAAAACAAAATTAATAAATTACAGTACAATACATAACATTTTCATCATAATCATTATTACAAACAAAAAAAAAATGCTTTTGAATTTGCAGTAGGTACGTTTATTCCGCGCGTCCATGCTATGGGAGGCCTCTGATCTGCATGTATGGGGAAAAACGTGTTTCCGCCCTAACAACTAAGGAAGTTAACACAACTGACAGGCGACTTTCGATGCGTTTGTTGTTCTTATCTTTTGATTCTTGTGCTGTGAACACAATATTAAATTCAACGTACCAATTGAAAGTAGATACGGTAACCGAAAGTGGCTGCTCTCGCACATGAAAACAAAAGCGGCGCCGTGTAATATTTCAGCTCACCCAGTATAATACTATATATATAACTACTAAAGCCTGGGTTACACCCCAAATATTCAAGGGCTCAAACCATTTATTTCAATTAAACTTTTGAATTGTCAAAGGAGTCGGTCAGTCAGAAATTAATATGTAGCTTTTTTTTTGTTACAATAATTGGTTACATCATTCTTTTTGAATTTATACATATGTATATGTATTGTGAGAACATCGTAGAAAGACGTGCATGTCGACAAAAAGACTAAAATAATTCAAAAATAAAATAAACTCTGGTACCTAGAAGATACGACCAGTCCCAACTGACAGCGCCCCTTCACGAATATGACGCATGGAATGCCTTGTGGTATTAAATCCAAGTAAATAAATATACAAGCGCGATGAGCATTTAGTTACGAGCATTTAAGCAGATTTAATGGGTGGGTTGAATTACAAAACTCGCACTACACGCCCCGAGTTTCTTTAATGAGACCGTCATTTCATAAATTTCACAAAAGCAGACAATATTCGCTAACGAATGCACCCAGTGTGAGCAGCTCCTAAGTAGCGAATCTTACGCTTTGTCAAATTCTTGTAAACGTACACAACACATATTTGAATAACAAATAATTCTGTGCATACCTTCGCTTTTATGTGCACATAATTATCATTGTTAACAGGCATAATACGGGTTCTGCCAGTTTGGTATGCCATCCCCTTTCATTGCTATGTGCCGGCAAAAATAGGGATGGTTGTTACCCAAGCATTATTGTTGTCATATGTCATCCCGGAATACCACTAATGGCGCAGATTCTGTCTGGCATCCTCTTTAGTTGACCTATATTAGTTATTGTGTATTTCCGTTATTATAGGGTGGCCAAATGAGCGTAACTCGATGTCATTTTTGCCGCCCAAAATGAATTGAATTTGTGACATACGAATTTTTGTTGATTCCTTTTGCTAAACTGTGTGGGTAGGTAGGTACATACCTATATATTACTCTGCCTTTGTGGGAAAAGCATAAAGCTGTGCTTCTATAGGTAATTACCTATTATAAAATAAAGTTACTTTTCGTGTCTGATGTGTGACCGCGTTTTTCTTCTAAACTACGCAACAGATTTTTATACGGTTTTCACCATCATTTAGAGAATTTATTCCGAAAGATTTATGTGCATAATGTACATAAAATAAAATAAAGAAATCTCGATGTTTAGTCAAGTCGTAAAAACCGTGGAAAGCATCTCGCTAGTTGTTTTGGATACCTGTTAGTACTGTTTTATAAAGAGTCTTGAATATCGATCAAACTGTCGCAATTTGAACAATATAGTATAAACGTGTCACTTAGTGTTTAATACTTTTTATTGCGATATAAAATGGTCGTTAGGGCTGTGATAACAGGCTGGAGTGACATTATTGCCAATATTTACGAGCGAGTGTCGATACACGTTGTGTGATGTATATTGTGTGTTCTGCGCCAAACTACCACTAATCACCAATATGTTGATAAGTGTTGTGAGTATGGGGATTTATGGCACATAAACAGCTGGTTCTTATTGTGTGGTCATAGTATAAGTTTGGTGATTAATGAAAAAACCAATATATTCGTTATTCTACCTTAGAAGACAGCTGTGCTGCTGGGGAGTTTGTTGCGCCACTTTTTCTTCCCAGCTAAAGCACTAGGAAGTTTGTGGTGGAACTTATTATACTAAGTTAACTAAAAAACGATTGCATTTATAACAAAATTAAAAAGAAAAAATAAAGGGGAGGGGCTCATTGAGCATCAAAGAATTCGTCCGCATCGCTGTCAATGGGAAAGGTGCCCAAAAGGCTGGCAGTATTGTCACGTTGCATGGCAATGCTGATTCTTTGGCTATCAGGTAATTGTAACTTGTTTTTAATTTTATTTAATTGTAATTTTGTTTTTTAATTTGATTTTAATTTAATATTATTTGTAAATATATACCCATTCTATGAATCTAATGCTACTCGAATTGAATGATTTTAATTTGAATTTAATAGCTACAGTCAACACCAGTTGATAGTTTCACAAAGTGTTTTGTGAATGAAAACTGTTCATTTACAAAAGGGAGTATTTGTAAATTAATTTCAGTGTAAAATATCAACTACCTATGTTTGCCAATTGACATTAGAAAATCGGTATGGTCACCGATTTCATTTCGAATTTGATATGTATTATTTTAAAGCAATTAGAAAATTACACGGATAAATAAATTCCAAAATAATAAATCTATATCTTCCGTCACTTTAGAGCTAATTTATACCTACAAATACATTTCATTTTTAATCATAATATCATAACCAAAGATTTAATACCTACTGAAGCATTTACTACGTCACCCACAGTACACATATAGATACCCGCACAACATGTCTACAACCTGTAGGATGCGCAACACTAGTGAGTGTAGTTCACCGCGCGGATTATACTCGTCATTAGCGTATATTGGCGCGCCTTTCAGGTACCTGCGTGCGAGACGCCATATTGTGCTCACGTAATGCTTAAGTGTTACCGAGCTCTAAGCGATAGACGTCAGGCACAGGTACATAATATACAGAGAATCTAGGACAAAACGCCTACGCCTGGGTCCCTTGAAACGAATACACTTTGGTTGCCACTACACAAACTAAATTTAATTAAAAAACTATACAAAATATTAAAAATAACTATACTATACGAAATATTAAAAATATGTATAGTCATCAGTTATATACAAGCACAATGTAGCAACATCAGCAATAATTTCTGTGCAGTGAAATTATGTATAACAGAACGCCGTTTTCGGTTTAGTTTTGAGAACTTATTATTTAACATTAGCAGCAGTACTGAGTATACGAAATGTAATGTAACAACTAAACTTCAAACTACATCTCAGCAACGCTTTACACAATACAGTTCAAGTTAGCACTGTTAATTGCCTCGCGCTAACTGCGCCCCGTTTAGCTTAACTTTCAAGGAAAATATGAATCATCTGCCTTGTCTTTTCCCAACTGTGTTGTGGTCGGCTTCCAGTCTAACCGGACGAGCTGAATATCTACTAGCATTTTACATGGAGCGACTGCCTATCTGACCACCACAACCCAGTAACTGGGTAACACGATACTCCTTGGTAAGATTGGTTGTCAGAGTTTTGGGCTTTTGACTACCCATAACGTCAAAGATCTACGGATGACCAGTAACCAACCAGCAAAGACCACGGCTTAACTTGATTTCCAAGGCACGAGCCGGTCTTAATATGTAATGGATGGTCACCCATCCTCGAACCACGGCAACCATAGCTTATTAAACTTCGCTCGACCCGTGCCCCTGTTATCATTTTGCCAATATAATACATTAATTCAGAAGTTAGCTTCAGCATAATAACATCTCCATTTCCTCGCAGAACACTACCAGTAAGCCAGACTAATTCATTCCATTACCAACTTCAACCTCGACACCCAGGATTAGGTACATAGTGAAGTTTGAAGACACAATTAATACTGCTTGTACCGCTAAGCCGTACATGAGGGCTAATTAACGCGAATCCAATTAATCAATTGATAAGCTTGTTACGATACAGTCAGCCTCAAAAATATATATACATCGATAATCAAACATTCATTAGATTGTCAACGAACATACTTTTTATTCTTATAAAAGAATAAACATGTTACACAATTTGTCTAAGGATCAATTTATTACACGGCTAACTACTTACTAGAAATAAAAAACAAATAAAATCAAAAGAACACTCGAAATTGTCCGCAGCGCTGTCACCTATTTTGTGTTCAATAGCATTCCACTATACTAATGTGTAGCTACCAATGTGTAATATGGTTTGAGGCTACACATTGATACAAATATACTTAAAGGAACAAAAATTGTAGACAATTACATGAATGCTTATCGATGTATATAAATCTTTTCGAGGCTGACTGTAGCTAATGCATAATTTGTAACCATGACGGTTGGGTACAGGAACTTAAGAATTGATGTAGGAATTAATTGACCCGCAGCGTCACGTAACTGCGATCTTCCTTCTCAGATTATAGACCAGGAAACTGTCAGGTTTCGTCTTAATTGGGGAAAGCTTTTGTAACTGTCGGATATTGTGGGTTTTCTGCAGTCTCAGCTTGGACAAAATACATGGATTTTTGAATTTTAAGTTATGTTTAGGAAATAATCTTTACAGAACTGACGCGGTTGTTTGACTTGGTTGCAAGTGAGAAATCTGAGTCTGGTCCTGGAATAATCTTCTGGGCATATTCTTCATGTTACACAGACGTGTACAAAATTTCGCCAGTTATGTTTAGTCCCATGCAGTGGCGTATTAACCCTAAGGCAAACTAGGCACGTGCCTAGGGGCGCGAGGATTAAAGGGCCGCCGCGCGGAAGATTTTTAACAAAAAAATATGAAAATTAATATAAAATCCCGTCCCGCCGCGCCACGCCCGCTGTGTGCAGACACCTTTACTTCTTCATGCAATAAATTACTGAACCAATTGTGATGAAACTTGGTATGTAGGTAGAGAGACAGCGAAAAAAATTTTTTTTTTAGTTGTATGGCCGCTATGGGGCGTCGATGAGTAGCTTGCCTAGGGCGCCCTCGACATTTAATCCGCCTCTGGTCCCATGTAATAGGGGGCGAGTCTATTGCCATCAACTGTGCCCTAATCCAGACTCCGGGTTGCTACTGAGAAACTCCTAAACTACTTAAGCATGTATGATTCACTTCTGCCTATCCTTTCAAGGAATACATACATGATTTTACGTTAAACAATAACTTTTCTGTTGCCAAACTACATTGTAGAGTTAATGGTGGTATATAAGGAAGTTTGTGTAGTATGTGAGTTACTGGCAACAGATGGCGCGGACAGCTGTGCAGTGTGCTGGCAAGCTGCCATACAAATATTGAGGAGGTAGGGATTTTTTGGTTCCATTGGTCTATTCGTTGTTCGTTTTCAATAACAGTTAACAATGTAAGTAGGAAACGAAGTACTGATCCAAAATAGTTTAAGGCTTCCGTGCGCTTTAGATCACTGTACACTGGACACAGACATGTTTAGCGCGAAATGAATTTCTTCTAAGTTCTGAGGCCCTAGACAAAGTGACATATCAGCGATAACGATGATGGAAAAGGCAAAAATAACTATTTATGACTGACATCAGCTATCGAAAAGCTAGTGTCAATCCTGTTAAAAGTCGTTGTAGAAAATACGAAACGCTTTCGAAGGGATTGTGTCTTGGCCCTCTATTTCTAAATCGTTTGAAAACGATGGAGACAGAATGACGTTTCTCCGTTAACTTCTAGACCCACGGACACCACAAACCACTAAATGCGTTTAGCGCTAAACGCATTTAGTGGTTTGTGGTGTCATAACAATCATAACAATAAATTATTTTAATTGAATGATGATGAATCGATCAAAGACGACAGACAAGCGCGACGCGACTCTGTTGGAACAATTTCTATGAAAACTTCACGGAAATTGTCCTACCGGGGTCGCGTCACGCCTGTCTGCTGCCTGAGCCTTTAATGAAAACAAATATTTGGGTCGTGCCTACGTTTTCGGCGCAGGAAACTCTGTAGTTGTTTCATGCTTTAATCGAGCTACCAGGGGCTCCCAACAACATGGTCAGGTAGTGACATTTCAAATAGGGATGTCAAATTATCTGTATTTTTTTAAATTTAGGATTGTAACAACCTTTTATGTTATTGATAGTTATTTCTAAAAATTTGAAAAAAAAAAACACGGCGAAAAAACAAAAATAACTCGATGAATTCGATGTTTCCTATCCGACTACTCTGAGAAGAAAGACCGAAACAAACTAAGATTTTTTTTCCAAACTCTGTTGTATACATGTATACGTCTGAAGTATGTGGGTATTGTTGCTTCAGTAAATAATGAGAGTTAGCCCAAAAATCAAAAAGCGAAAATAAACACCGGTTTCCACGTAGTAGGTACAGTGGACAATATTGTTACAACAACATTGTTATGACAACAATAATGTGAGGCCATCACTAATGAGGTACCTATTCATTTTTCTCTATATATTACTTATGGCTTTTTGTTATCCTAATAATGTTCAGCGCCATGTTGGCCAATTATTTTGTATCAAATTATGACTTAGGGATACTTGTAATATGATAGTATTATGGTTTTAGCTTAGATTATAAAATCTAAGGGTTTGAGTCGAAATTTTAGATTCGAGGATAATTATTTTCTAAATATAGAACGGTTTAAATCCTTTTTGAAAGGTCAGGACTACATTACCCAACATTCATAAAAAAATAAAGCTTTCAGACTTAGCTGGCTCACTGAAATATTCTACTATTATAAATGTCCGGGTGAAGCTCGCTTCCACCTTTCGGCCTGATCATCACTTACCTTGGTGAGATGCAAGCCAAAAGATAACAGGTGGAGTATAAAATAAATTGTAAGTGTTTGTTTAGATGTTGCAATAACGCCAAATAAATGGCAATTGGGAAGGAACGGATAAAATTTGGCACACAACATGACTCGTGTAACATAGGATAACTTTTAGTGCGTCCCCGTGGGATTATTTCGGACATCCAAGCGGCAAAGCCGCGGGCACACGCTAGTATGTTTATAAGTATGCATGGTGGTATTATTTCAAAATTGGTTACTTATTAAAACTTTACTATACCTTGCATAGAAAATAACAATACATAGGCAATACCAGTAGTAGGTCTTCAGAGGCCTATGCCTACTAAGAAGTACCGAGTATCTATCACCAGGATTGCTCACTTGATTCTACCTACATTGTGCGTGGTGTCTTTTTTTTTTAGCTTGGGCAATCATCCTATGACTTCTCCCGCTCTAGGCAGAGCGGAAGGGCGTGTCAGACTTTTAGTGACTAAAACCCACCCTTGTTCCTTCATTTGCCTATTGCCAGAGTTTCGGTATCCCTTTCGGACCTTCCCGCAACCCTGGACCTTCCCACAATCTTGGGTGCGTGGTGTCTAAGGGCGAATTTCACCAATGAAACTGAACGCGATGAGCACATTAACACCGCATTCAAGAGAGCTGTCAGTGTTAATATTCCACAACATTGATGACACTGACAGCTCTTTTAGATGTGCTTAGAATACGCACTAGTGCGTGCTTTAGAATACGCCATAATTACACAAATTGAATCGCGATTCTCAACTTTTAAGGACTAAATTGTAAGAAGAGTTAAAACTTAACCTTTGTATTTTGCTGGTAAGTATGTGTAAATATATCCTCTTATTGCTCAGCCAGTTCCGGACATGAATTGTGGAGCAAAACAATAATAGTACATTACTTATAAGACATAACAATGAAGGAATAGTTTATAATTTAACAGAATAGTTCCAATAATCTCAAGATCTATTTCGACGTCAGTTGATGTGAGGGTTGTCTCGCGTGTTTAGTAGTTGTACCTAAATGTCTATGAACACTTTTAGTATTGTGAAGAATCTTAAACTGGACATTTCAAATCAAAACAAAATGCAACTAATAGTTACTTACCTTTTTAGGATTCTGTAGCCAAATGCGGAATAATTTCGTCATGTCCATCCGTCCGTCCGGATGTTACACAGCCATTTTACTCAGAATATATCGATGAAAATAGTTGAAAAGTTGTATTCTGTACACCGCTGAACAATGGTGTACCTACTGAAATTACAAAAAAAATAAAAATTAATAATAATCCTTCTATTACCATCCACCCTGTAAAGAACATTAAGTACTTCACTTAGTCTGAACCTGTCAGAATTATTCTCGCAAAGTTCAGTCCCGAACTAACCAAACAAGATCTACCTCTGAGTACAACTGCATCAACCGAAAAAACAAATTTACTGTCGCATTTTTTATATAGGTGCCCTTGCTTTTCCAAAATCGCTTTAGGCATTGGCAGATGGGTCACCATCGGCTTCGAGAGCCATACTTAGAAATGGAATAGAATAGTTATCCAAGGTACTATTACAAACTATTAATGTGAGAACCCATAAAACTCATGCTACGGTTTCCTAGAAAACGGCCGTCATGATAACCCTTCATTTTCACCAGTATTTGACATTAAGGTGTCAAAAAACGCTCTATATTTTATTAGACAGCCGTTATTGTGTGCCTGTTCACCGTTTTCTTAAGAAAACAAAGCTTTCGATACGTCAAACGGGAGATTAGCCGGAGAAAGCAACACACAAGGAACAGTGGAAAGTTATGGGGGCGATCTTTTTTCGACGGAAGGAAGGAACGGGTTTTGTCGATGGAAGAATAGACAAAATGACAGATTGTGATTGTTTATCTGTCATTTTGTCTATTCTTCTGTCGACAAAACCCGTTTTTACGGTGGTCATGCTACGCGTGCAGTGGGATAATACAGATTAATAAAGAAAAAAAACAGGTAATCTTTGTAAAAGGCACACAAATGTGGCAGCCCTACCTGTGAACTACTACTAGAAGCCTCTCAATAGTGATTGAAGCCTGCTGCCTGCACTGCAAAGTGCTCCTATTATTGCTCGTTGCTTTGTCTGTCGTCAGTTCGTCACCCTTTCATATCTTACCGTTATCTTTCGTTTCGTACGATAGTAATGACACGACAACTACGCGAGTCACGAGACGGGATAGGACTGCATGGTAAAAGTTTCAAAGAAGTGATGAATTTGATTAGCATAAATTATTATAACCGAGTTTTAATTATGATAGATAATTTAGAACCCCAAGTGAGTGAGTGTGTTGAGGAACGTCGTGTTGTTCAAACCCGTGTCTACTGTTCATAGTTTGTTGCGCGCATTCTATACTATAATTATATATCTATGGGTACAATATTAACCCAGTTACAGGGTTGTGGAGGTCGCTCCATGTGAAATACTGGCATACAGCTGCTTCTGGTTAGACCGGAAGCCGACTCGAACATAGCTGGGAAAAGGCTAGGCAGATTGATTGATAATTTACAACAACACTAATCTATGTGTACGATACTTAATTGATTTCTTCTAGAATTTTGTATATTCACCGACATAGTACTATTTTTATTGTTGCTGTCAAACTGAGCACTGCGAAAACCGCCCTACGTGCTCATGAACAAGACGTCTCGCGTGCTCATAAACAAGACGTCTCGCGTGCTCCTATACAAGACGTCTCGCGTGCTCATAAACAAGACGTCTCGCGTGCTCATAAACAAGACGTCTCGCGTGCTCATAAACAAGACGTCTCGCGTGCTCATAAACAAGACGTCTCGCGTGCTCATATACAAGACGTCTCGCGTGCTCATAAACAAGACGTCTCGCGTGCTCATATACCTCTCGTCGGCGAAAGCTCCCGACGAGTGTCGACGGCTGCAGTTGCCTCTGCCGTTGACAGCGTGCCGTCATATTATGAGCACATAGTGCTTCGACAAAAATGCGTTGTCACTGTTAAATTGTCCAGAACCAGTCATGTGCGGTAGACTGTACTTAACTACATATTCATTCAGATCAATTTGTCACTCTTAATTTGATATTAATTAATTAATTAAAAACACATTTCGAAATTGCAAAAACGGAATGAGAAAATGTGTGCGGTACATTCCACATTAAATTAATCTATGAATAATATTTAAAGCCGGCAATACTTTTAACTGGAAACTTATTCGGACGCCATCTAATTTGAGTTGAGGTTGAGTGCGAGTTCGGGCGGTTACACCGGAATCGGGACGTAATTGCTTGTATCCGTCGTATTGGTTTTTGTACGGGATTTAATCAAACTTAAGTATTTTGTTTCCTAACTTATTTTGTTGTTTCATTTGGGATCAGGTAACAAGTTGTAAAGTAGAAGGAACTGTTTTGATTTGCAGTGTCGATCTACGTGTTTGCACGAGAGGTGAAAGATTTGATTCCCATGTCAGATAAAATATTTCAACACTAATTTCGTACTGGCCGGTGTACCTCGTACGTAAGTGACTAATATCCTTGACGGGGTTTAAGAAGTCATTTCCTAATAACTAACTTTGACTTTGTCAATAAATTCTCCAATCTTAGGAGGCATATTTTTATTTTAATAATTCTTTTTTTTCTTTTTTTCAGGGCCTCGTATGTGTCGGTCCTGACAATAGTCGCATTCTCTCTGGAGCGGTACCTAGCCATCTGCCACCCCCTGCACTTGTACGCGATGGCGGGGCTACGTCGGGCACTTCGCATCGTGGCGGCACTATGGCTAGTGTCACTGCTGGCCGCGTCCCCCTTCGCGCTGTATACCACTGTCAGTTACCATGATTATCCACCAGGTAAGTTTTGTCCCTATATTGTCATAGTTATTCATTTAATAAAATTAATTCACTTAGGGCTGATTTTACCAAAGTCTCTTTTACCAATCTTTGAAAAATTCAAAATTTATTCGCAAGATAAGACTTACACTCGGTATAAAAGTTTGGTGTAATTCGCCCTAAGGGCGAATTTCACTAATAAATTTTGAATTTTTGACAGTTTTTCCATACAAAAACTGTCAGACGACATTTTTATTCCACGGATAAAATATATCTGACTTTGGTAAAATCAGCCCTTAATATCTTGAAATCAACAACAAAAACTTAGACACTTGTTAAACACGTGTCTACTGTCAGCTTTATGTCAAACTCCATACCATAACAACTGATAAACACGGTTTTGTGGTAATAAGGTTAGTATTTATCTGTACTATATTCACCAATAAAGAAGTAATTTGATTTGATCAACCGATTACGATCTCTTGACTGGAACAGTATTCAGTGAGCAGCATCGTCACCGCTGCTAAGCGACTGCAATTCCTAACTCTGTTGCTACGCGCAATGATGGCACTAAGTATTTTTCATAAATCAATGCACCATTATGATGTTTCAACCGTGCAATCTATTGCAAGTCGGTACCAAATTTTTCGCTCCTAATTTGCTTCGCTAGCGCTAATGTCCAAACCCGTACCCATAGCGGTGCTATCATCTCGCCCGTCGCTCAGTTATTGTTATACTTATCGTAAACCACAGTCTGGGTGTCTACCCCATCTATCAAGGATAAATGTCTTGAATGTTTGCTAAAGTACTTTACTGTCCTCTGAGAATAAATCGTCGTCGTCTAGAATTCCCATAACTTTACGACTTTTTCCAGATAACAGTATCGTCTTTCTGACTACAAGAAGTAGTAGATTCGACCCTAGGGGGACTCAGATTCTTTTAACTCCGCCGTTTGTTGAAGGAAAAGTGTGGTATGAAATATTGAGTGACATCATAAATTCTTACATATTATAAAACAAAGTCCGTCGTCTTCGCGATAAACTCAAAAACTTCTGCACCAATTTTCATGCTGTTTTCACCAATGAATAGAGTGGTTCTCGAGGAAGGTTTTAGTATATAATAACCGACATCCACTTTGGCGAACCCGCGGGCATCTGTTAGTACAAGATAAAGAAAATGACTACATTTATGAAGAAGAAAGATCGCAAAAAAAACCCGCCGTCTAAAATACCATTCAAGCTTACGAACAGTAAATCTGCTCTCGAGTCATGTTAGCCGTTGTGATTGGATAACTAAAAACACAATAACCAATGCTTAACTTAATTACACGATGACAAGGTTTTCTTTAACTGGGACAATGAAACAATTCAATCCCCAAGGCGGAATTCAATTACAAGGGGACTTCAACACAACGAAAAATGTGGGTGTACTATGATAGGTCACCTCTGCTGAACACACGGGCAAACAGCCGAGACGCTATCTTATGTTTAAAAGAAAACGTTGACAATTTCCACGTGCCTGTATTTTCTTTGGTATCGACACCCTTCAAACTGGAAAAACCAGGCACCGCCATGATAGATGACGGCTGGAAGCTGGTACTACCAATATCCAGTATCCCTAGCTAGATATTTCACAAAAAACGACTACTAACAGAAATGAAAACTGGATGTCCTCATCGGAACAAATATTAGAAACAGAAAAGTGAATTATGGAAAGCGATATTACGAGTCCTCCTATTTTCGATATCAGTAGCTACAATCGTAACGGATGTCTCTCATTTGTCTTTTTTTTCCACTGCGTTATAGTGTCTTTGAGTATTTGTGGCCAAGGTTAGAAGTAACACATTTTGTTTGATATCTTTCGGTTAGCCCTGACACCCCGGGTATTTGGCCTATCTATTTTATATCTTTAGAGTAAAGATATTACTGTTATTATTTATTATTGTAATCTTTAGTAATTTTAGGCTAAAGTTATCCATAGATCGGTCATGTCAACGAGAAAGAGGAATGATGCCTAGTTTTGCGCTAAGGGACAAAAGATTTTTGAGAAAATTGCTATGTAAAAAAGTATTATGGTCGATCCAGTAGATATTTCTCAAAAAGTGACTTATCATAAAATGTTTTTTTAAGAAAAATGTTTTTGTGAGAATACAAAATTGGTATGCAGCTTTGTGGGATTCGAACTTGCTTGTCTTTAACTGGGGTACCTATATAGTTGATGAAGATGCGTACCTAGATATTGTTGCTTACTTTATGTGTACAATGAATAATATCTGTGTATCTGTGCCCCAGGATCCGGCAACGCGTCCTTGGAGTCAGCGTTCTGCGCCATGCTGGAGATGCCGTCCTGGTACCTGTGCGAGCTCAGCAGCCTGCTGTTCTTCATCCTGCCGGGGCTCATCATCCTCGGCCTGTACGTGCGCATGGGGCTCAGAATTAGGTACGTGCTGGGGTATGTATCTTTTGTTTTATTTATTTTATACTTATTTCAGACTTGGTTGTCCATAGAGTGTTAGTAATACAATGATAACAATTATCCTATATGTGGGCTAACCCAGTGCTTCCAGATGGGACTCTCGATGATATTAGTCCGGTCTGTAGCATTTGTGTTGGTGTCCTAAAGGCACCCTGTGTAGCAACTAAATAAAAACGAGTTGGCTTGGCGACAAGCGATTATTCGCTGTATGCGTATGCACCACGCGTGAGTCTCTCAGCGAGTTTTCTGCCCGCCGAGCGCGCGTTTCAGAGCGAGTTCCCTGTTTGATAGCTCCAGATAACTTAACTTTCTTTAAATTAAGTAAAAAACAATACCACAAAATTCTTTCAAGATTTCCAGACTTCGGCTAGAGGCTTAAAAAATAATCGTTTCGGACCACTCGCTAAATGAGGCAGGCTGTACCTATAGTACCTGTAAATAAGTATAGTTTTCATCAAAAGACACAACGCAGTTAGCCACTATTATTACTATTTTATTTTATAAAATAGTAGTCTTCGATATGAAATATTAAAATTAAATAAGTGTGGGCTATTTTCGAGGACCGCTCGATAGACCAATAATCCCTACCTACCTACAAGTAGTGTACCATCATGAATGCTGCGCTCTACCTCAACTAACACGAACAACCACTTAACATTAATAAAGGTTCAATTTAATATTCTACGTGAAATTGGCGTTGTTTATTCTGTCTATTTGAGGAGGGTTCACAGTTAAATATAAACATTATGTTAATGTGTGTGAGGGTTGAGACGAAGATAAATAGACGTGCGTCTGTGTTTCTTCGATTTATTTTAGTTTTTAGATTATTATGGGCTTGTATGCACGTTTGTTACGTCTTTTCTTGGTAACATGTTTTATTTTTAGCGTACGTTACACCACAGACAGACAAATTAAAAATCCGGAGTCACACGTAATCTGTTCGATTTATGCTCTAACACGTGTGACTCCGGATGTTTAATTTGTCTGTCTGTGGTGTCTTGTTTATACCTTTTAAGTCGTAGTTGGGTTTAGTTTTTATTACTTGATTTTTTTATAATTATATGAACACGGATGTTCGTACAATTATATCATGTAATTGATAAACTCCACCACCGTTTGACCAATTAATCTCAATTCTCAATTCTTTTTGGTAGGCTTAAAATTAATGTTTCAATTATGGACCCTGTCGGGCACAGCATAGTAGGAAAGAGGAGGAAGAGCGCTTTGTTTGTTTATAATATAAAGTGGTCATTGTATTTTTATTTAATTTCTACTTTTCCTTTTATGTCTAATTTCTAGTATTTTTACGTAATAATAATTATTTAAAGTCAATATTTTAATTATATTAAGTCAGTATTAGTAAGTCAGTTATTTATTTAAAACTATGGTATTTGGTTCCTAAACTTAATTTGTTGCTCGATTCTTTATTTATTGATGCCTAGAATTTATTATTGCATGTGTATTTACTAAGGTTTCAATTTAGATTTTGAGTTATTTATATTAATTATTTTATTTGTTTTATTATGGATTTAATAATGTAGTATTAGATGTTCATTTTGATTTATTTATTACTTGTAAATTAGAATTTATCGTCTTAATATTCTTTTATACTATAATAGCTTTTAGCCAATTTATTAATAATTCTAGGTAATTAACATGTGTCGGCAAATATACCTACGAATTTTGTCTTGGAGAAGGTTTATCTACACGTCCCAACCTCCAGAGAGCGAGACTAGTATTATTTAATATTTCAATATTTGATGTTAATTTCATTTATTTTAGGTACAATACTTACTTGACGATTTAATTTTAAACTGCTAAATTTTCTCAGTCCAATGCGATTTATTTTGTTAATCCATTCACAATCATAAAGTTTGGCTATTGTTGCCAGTGTAAATTCAAATTGATAGCTCTTTTGTGATTTTAAAATTGAATGCTAAGTTAAAATACGTTATTTCAGCTCTCATAAAAGATGCAGACTTTGATATTGAATTAATTTAAAAGGCGAGAGCGCTTCAGTTGACCCGAAAACCCGGCGAGAAAATAATAAGTTTGAATCCCAGACGTTGCACTACTTTGACGAGAACCTACTCTTTATACCAAATACTAACTTCTTCCCGCGAGTTCGTCCCCATGTTTCTATAAACTTTAATAATCCTATAACACTCGGCAATACTGTAGCTTCCCATTACTGAAAAAATTTTCAGAATCGGATCAGTAGTTCCTAAGATTACCCCCTTATAATACATACAAACTCCCAAATACTAATAATATTAGTTTATATACCTATTACTTAGTTTACCTTAAATAAATCTCTACTGTTGCAATGTTTTTAATAAAAAGAAAGATTATTTTTCACTGTTGTTGGCACAAACACTTCAAAATCCAATTTTATTTTAATATTTATTTTATGTACTTAACGCAATTAAAAAATCCTTACCCTAAAATATAATTAAAGTTCATAACGAGATAATATCAAGCTACCTCTCTCCGAAATCTCATTAAAATCGCTTTTCTTTTAACACTGCTTTTTTTAGCTTTTTCGTGTATAGGCTTCAGTAAATACCAACATAATTTAAAATAGACACAGAAATCTGAGACTCTTTCGTTTGAGAGATTCTCGTTAAGTAGTGCAGAAACAAAAGTAAAAAAAATAACCCTCTCTCTGCAGTCCAAGTAACAAAAAGGTTACAGTACGTAACCCTCTCACTGCATACCCGTTGCGTTGGATTGAGGAAAGGTCAAAGATTTCCTAAGCGTTTATTTTAAAACTAAAACTTTTATAATCCGTGCAGGGCGTCCGGAAGCACGGGTTTGTCTGAGCTGATCTGATCATCAACTCAAACTCAAAGCATTTATTACAATTAAACCATTTACAGGCACTTTTGAATTGTCAAGGAGTCGGTCAGTCAGAAATATGAAGCTAGTTTCCCATTCCAAAGCGTAGTAGGTACCTATGGAGAAGAACGGGCAAGAAACTCCACGGACACTCTTTTAAATCAAAATATTGTTACAAAATATTGGTTGCATCATTCATGTTGAAATTATACATGTGAGAACAATGTAGAAAGCACGTTAAAAGCGTCCGCAATTATAACATAAAAACAAATCAAAAATTAAAATAAGCCATGGCAGCTAAGAGATGACCAGTCACAACGGACGGCGCCCGTTCACGAACATGACGCATGGATCAGCACCATACAACTCAACCATTTTGAAGGGAGCTAAATGATCCAACACACGCGCCACCATCAGCGACACATTTGAGTGAGCATGACATTCCCAGCCGCCAGGGCACAAGTCAATGAAAGACAAATTACCCGGTAAATGGTAGCTCTATAGTACATAGTTAGTACTCACACCTGTGCTATGCAATTATATAATACAAAGGAGATTGAGTTTATACAATGCAAAGGTGGTCTTACAATCTTCAGCAGCTCCAACAGTTACGAATGTTAATTAGTTAGTTGTGGTTGTGGAGCAGGACCAGCATTAAGCCAAGAATTTTTATCAGAAATGTAATCCTCCAACTTATAATATGCCTGCCTGCATAGTGTGCGTTTTATACAAGTTTTGAATTTCGTCTCGTTCAGTTGAAGTATGTGGGGAGGAATTTTATTGTAACATTTTATACAGTACCCCATGAAAGATGAGTCTACTTTAGCCAGTTTGAAACCTGGTTGAACTAATAGGTCCCTATTTCTAGTAATATACTTATGTCTATCACCTCTTTTACTAAAAAGATGTAATTTTTTTCTTACGGGCATGATGTTTTCATAGATATATTGGCAACCTACCGTCATGATGTTAATATCCTTAAACAGTTCCCTTAAAAAATCCACCTGCGGAGATTATAAATGGCTCTGACCGTTTATTTGAACTTGCTGTTGTTTATCATTTAAATAAGATTTTACTAAACTGTGCGCAAGTTTTCCAAGTCCGTAATGCTCAAGTTTCAAGAGTAAGGTTTCGTGATCGACGCAATTAAATGCCTTGGAGAGGTCACAAAAGATTCCTATGGCGTCTTGGGCTTCTTCCCACGCGTTAAAAATGTGTCTTAATAAGGTTACACCGGCGTCGGTCGTACAACGTCCTTTGGTGAAACCATACTGTTGGTCGTGAAGGATTTAATTTGTGTTAAGATGATTGAGCATTTGATTCAGCATTACCTTTTCAAACACCTTGCTGAAAACCGGCAGCACGGAGACGGGTCTAGAATTATTAGTGTCTTTACTGTCCCCGGATTTGAAACCTTACTGTATTTCATTAAATCCGGGAAAACTCCTTGATCCACACACAAATTAAATATTAAGGCTAAGTAGGGCGCCATGGTTTCAATTATGGAGGTGCAGACTTTAATGGACATTCCCCAAAGATCCTCGGTCAGTTTGATCTTGATTTGCTTAAAAGCTTTTATTACTGTTACGGGGTTAATATGCTTAAAGTTAAATTCAATCGGGCAGGCTGAAACGTTTGCCCTTACTAAATCAAAAGAGAGCGATGGCGAGGAGTTTAAGGTTTCAGTAGTTTTAAGTGGGATACTGGTAAAAAAATGTACAAATTCTTGAGCAACTTCTTTGCTGTCGCAAATGAGACCGCCACCTGACGTCTCCAGTGTGTAATGGGAATTATGCTTTTTGTTCCTATTTGTTTCACTATTGATAATTTTCCAAACCGTCTGTATTATATTGTCTGTTGATTTAACTTTGTTGCCAATGTATAAGGCTTTAGCTGCCCTACAAGTGCTCTTAAAAGTTCTAGAATAAGTAGCAACATAGTTATTAAAAGTTTCTGTGTTAATATAAGGCTTAAGGCAATACAGCTCGAAAAGTCTTTCCCTACTTTTCCTGAGTCCTTTAGTCGCCCAATCACTAAATAAAAACTTAGGGCTGATAGTTTTAGTGTTTTTCTTAAAAGTGTTATTGAACTCGGTTTGGACTACCGAAAAGAATTCTTTATACAAAATATTGACATTGTTTACTGTAATGTCCTGATTACTTAATTTACAAACTAAAATGCTATTAAAATTATTTAAATTAAGGGCAGGACTCTCAGAATCGACCTATTTTTGATTCAAAATTAAACAATCAAATATTATTTGTTTTGATCTGATAAAAATACATGTTGTAGTTTAATAAATATTCTTGATTATTCTATGGTTCCTAACACGATTTATACAACTTCACTCGATCGAAAAAAATCGAGAAAACTCCCTGATTTCGCGATTTTTTTATCGTTTTATTATTTTTACTTGTAGTAGAACCAACTTTTAGTGCCGAAAAACATGTCAAAAAATAGGCAATGAAATTACGAAGAATACTGTATGGTACATTTTTCTCAAAACAGTTTTTTATTGTTTTAACTAGATATTATATAACAAGGTGGCCCGAGCGCTTCGTTTCAGTAGCCGGCCAGGCGTCTTTGAGGTAGGACCTGTGCCGCTGTTGCTAGCTCGCTGCGTTCCCCGCAAAATATACGAGAAATTATTGTTATTTTCCGTGTGTGTTAGTTTTAAAAATCAGTCTGTATAAGCAATAAGATGAGTTTGATTATAATTTTTCTACGTATATTATAACTACCTACTCGTTTTTAATATTACAGTTTACAGAAAGAACAGTAGCACATCTACACCAAAGATCATTTTTGCAAATAAAACTTTTTATCTTTGCAGTTCAACTGACTGTTCAGTTGAACTGACCTACAACTCGATTTTTTGAATGGGATTTAGAATGGCGACGCGACGATGCGACGGCAGAATTAGCTTCTCGCTCAGGCGCAATAGGTAGATTCTATTACGTGAGCGTCAGACATGTACCTAGTGTACCTACTGCATCAATTCAACTCGCGCGCCTACTGTAGGTATCTATTGTACAAATTATAATAATAATGCAAGGTTGTTGATGTTGTTGTACTTTCACACAAAATAGTGACTAGATATCTGTTATCTCATAACATACCGACTGACTTACCGGCTGCGGCTGACTTACCGGCTGCGGCTGACTTATCGGCTGCGGCTGACTTATCGGCTGCGGCTGACTTATCGGCTGCGGCTGACTTACCGGCTGCGGCTTACTTACCGGCTGCGGCTGACTTACCGGTTGCGGCTGACTTACCGACTTACTGGCTGACTTCCTGCGGGAAATTGCCTGCCATACCAAAATTCTATAGATTATAATGCTTGTTTTTAGGGTTCCATACCCAAAGGGTAAAACGGGACCCTATTACTAAGGCTCCGCTGTCTGCCTGTCTGTCTGTCACCAGGCTGTATCTCATGAACCATGATAGCTAGACAGTTGAAATTTTCACAGGTGATGTATATCTGTAGCCGTTATAACAACAAATACTAAAAACCAGAATAAAATAAATATTTAAGTGTACGTTTGTTGTATGGGAGCCCATACAACAAACGTGAGTTTTTTTTTGCTCGATATTGAAAACGACAACAGGTGAACGCTTGAAATATTCACGGAATATTTAGTTACATATTCACTTTCAAAATAAATAATTCAATTAAAATAAAACAAATAGTTAAGGGTGGCTCCCATACAACAAACGTGATTTTTTGCCATTTTTATAGATAATGGTACGGAACCCTTCGTGCGCGAGTCCGACTCGCACTTGGCCGGTTTTCTCTTTTCAGTTATGTTTTTGCAATCGTGTTTTTTGTTTTTTAAATAATTTGTTTTTATACTTCGTTTTTTAGGGTTCCGTACCCAAAGGGTAAAACGGGACCCTATTACTAAGGCTCTGCAGTCTGTCTGTCTGTCCGTCTGTCACCAGGCTGTATCTCATGAACCGTGATAGCTAGACAGTTGAAATTTTCACAGATGATGTATGTCTGTTGCCGCTATAACAACAAATACTAAAAACCAGAATAAAATAAATATATAAGGGGGCTCCCATACAATAAACGTAATTTTTTTTGCCGTTTTCATAGATAATGGTACGGAACCCTTCGTGCGCGAGTCCGACTCGCACTTGGCCGGTTTTATTATTATAAGTAAGTGTAGTGCGGTAGTAAGCGTAAGCGTAGTGCGGAAGTGCTGTAACAGTCATGAAAGAAAACGAAACTGTTAGTGACATTAAAAAAAATCAATGGCAGTTTAGGGGTATGAGGAACAGGGTGTAAAGTTCACTCATCCCCCATAGAAAAGGGAGGATCCTCCGACCAGACGGGTGTTGTGTCTGGCGGGCAACTGCCCAATGATTGATATTGGGTTTTTGTATATATGTTCACTGCACGGTAAACTCTAATTGCGCGATGCAGGATTTACGTGACGTCAGGTCTTCAATGCGTAGTTCGCATGTGGCGATGTAGATACCGCCACAGCAGGTAGGTAATAAAATAAATTGTGTTGCTTATATTTCCCTAAAAACTAAACACCCGAAACATTAACATGAATTCCGTAAACCAAAGTTAATTGTACTTACTGCTACAATTTTATACAGTGACGCAAAATTTTTGCACAGCGGGGTCAGCGAGTTCATTTAAACTACGTGTTCGCGCGACTGGCTCGCAGGGATTGAGGTAGCGCTAAATGCCTACTACGCTCGAATACGGTGGCCTTAACAACTGTTACTGGTCTGAATTGTATCTGCACTTTTTGTATGGGTAAGTTACACTCAAAAGTTACTGTTTGACCACTGTGATCAGAAGGGAGATAATTAACGATGGCTTTATCTAAATAGTCGCAGCAACAGAACACATTATCAATACATGTAGCAGTAGTCGTAGTTATTCGGGTTGGCTCTACAAACACATTTGACAAATTGAAGGATTTAAACAAAGTTAATAATCTACTGGTATTAGAATTATTTTCTAAAATGTTAATATTAAAGTCCCCGCTTATAATTTCCGATTTATTCCCAGTTGCAAGTTTTGACAAAACATCTTCCAAAACTGACTCAAATATAGAGTAGTTTTGATAATTTGGGGGTCTGTAAACGCACACTATTACATGCTTATCTAGCTCAACACAAGACAGCTCAATGCTATGTTCAACCGATAGTTCAACTATATCTTTACGGGTTTTTGATTTAATACAACTTTTAATTAAGTTTAGTGAACCACCACGCAGTATTGATTTTCGGTTAAAACAACTGGCCAAACTATAATTCTCAAAATTAATTAACATTTCATAGTCTTTAAATCGTCAAATATGCAACTGTGCTCTATTTTAAACTGTTATTGTATTTATTGTAAACGTGTCCCTTCTTATAAATAAACAAATTATTATTAATTATTAATATTATTTTTTAACCAATGCTCAGTTAAACAAATAATGTCAAACATTGTTTTTTCTAAAAACAATTCAATTTCCAATTGTTTGGAAGAAAAACCTTTAATATTTTGATGAAATAATTTCAAGGATTTCTGCTTAGCCCCTTTTGTGCAGTTAACTTTGTTAGTGCTAGAAAACACCTTTTTTTTATTAAGTGAAACTATACTGTTATCGGTACCTTCTGTTGTCTTACAAAATAGTTTAAAGTACTAATTTGAACCACCTTATCATTAGTACTATAACTAATTGTGGTGCTACATGACTTCGACATACTAATTATGTCGGTTAATATTAAAAGCTAATAGCCTAGTTATTTGACGTCTAAAACTAATGGGCAGATACACAGTATCCCTAGTCGATCTAAGCTTATCAACAAAAATGTTGGTGTCAAAAAATATAAACTTGTCACTATGGTGACTAACCAAAAAATGCATGTAATTTATTCAACACTAGCTGTGCCCCGCGGTTTCACCCGCGTAGGTCTCGATCCCGTGGGAATATCGGGATAAAACGTATCCTATGTCCTATTCCAGTTCATGGTCTACCCATGTGCCCATCCTCTCCTCGCGAACATAGGGAACGTCGCGCCGGCGTCGAACGGTTCGCGTATTGCATTTTTATATTCATGATTACTTCGAAATTAAATGTCCGATTCGAATGAATTCAAAAGTATTTTGCTGATACATAAATACCCTTGATGTTAAAACTATTTATTTGAATAAGAATTAATATTATGTTGATAAAACTCCTTCGCAAATAATGCATTAGATTCGAAAAAATTTGATTACCATAAAAAATGGTTATAGTGAGTCAATCTTAAAAGATAGACATATGCTGTTGCGGACTTTTTTTTAGAACTTTTAAAGATTAATAATTCCATTATACATGATATTTGCGTAACTTTAACCGGTTACGCAGCGCACGCAACAGAAGCTCTCAAAAAGGAATATTTTTTCCCGATTTTGCAACATTTTTCATTTATGCTCCGCTCCTATTGGTCGTAGCGTGATGTTATATAGCCTTCCTCGATAAATGGACTATCCAACACAAAAATAATTTTTCAATTCCAACCAGTAGTTCCTGAGATTAGCGCGTTCAAACAAACAAACAAACAAACAAATTATTCAGCTTTATAATATTAGTATACAGGGTGTTAGGGTAAACACTCTTGTCATTCAAACCAGTGGTTTGGTTTCATTTATACAAGGTGCAGTTTTGAACCTGCAAAATATTTCAGGAGGTTGTTATGAGACTCGTAAATAATCATATAACAATACGATACCAAGTCAATAATCAATAATACTTTTTCTTTTCGATTTTTCAATTTTATCGTTTTTCAGAATAACTCTCTTAATAACCCTCTTCAAAAAAACAGAATCACCCATTGCGATGTATCGCGCGTCATGTCACTGTGTGCGTGAATGCGATGACCAGTGACGTCAGCCTGTACGAGTCTCCGCCCACATTTCTATGAAACGAACGCGGCACGTACGTTAAACTAAAATGAAGGTCGTTGCTATGGTTACGGGGAGCCCCCGCGATGCTCGTCATACCGCATTTCGATTAAGACTCGAAAATCTGTTACTGCGCATCGAAGGTTCAACCAACGTGCCGCGATCTGTACAAGTTGTTGTAGCTACAGCAACTTATAGCAAATAATTTTACCTTAGATGTAGTTCGAATTTGAAAATCACAATGTACCTACATTATTGTTTTAAATTTCGCTAAATAATAACTCATTTTTAAGCATCATTACAATGCCGTGGCCAATCTGCCGAGCCTGTTCCCAACTATGTTAGGGTCGGCTTTCAGTTTAACTGTATGCAGCTCACTACATTGGAGTGCCAGTGAATCACGTAGGGCGACTGCGTATCAGACCTCAACAAACCAGTTACTTGATAACACGATACCCATTTGTTAGACTAATTGTCTGACTTTCCGGCTTTTGACTACCCGTACCAACGACCATACGGCAGGGCTGTAAGGTCGTTGACCCGTACCGACCCGTGTGGTACCTAACGACCGTCCGAGAGCTACAAATCAATTCGAACCAAAGGCTTTAATTAAGTGCTTACCGAAACACGGGATTTCAATGATGTCCTAGATAAATTTAAAAAGTACTTACATCATTATGAATTAAAAAAATAACACAATGGTACTTGCTCAGTTGCGAACCCGCAACCTCATGCATGAGAGGAGAAAGCCTTAACCACTGGGCTATTACGATAAATAATAATAGTAGGAAGTAGATACAACTGCGCCAAAAAAAGATCACGTTGGCGTCGTTAGTTACCTATCAGCTGATGAATAAAATGATAGGCGGAGATAAATAAACCTTACAAAGCACGTAAGCAGTTCCTGTTGCACAATTGTGAAACTACGATCGCGAGCGCGTGCGCGGGATTTAGGTAGGCACCTAATAATAATAATAAGGCATGTAGGTACTCGGCGCAGTCGGCGCGCTCTGTAGGTAAATTCAGCCCCAAGGACGGTTTTTATTTGTAGATTAAATTGGTTGATTTAAGATTTTCCTTCCTACTTTTTAACGGGCTGAGGACCGACAGAAATACATCAAGATAATTTGTGCTAGTTAAGTAGGTAGGTACCCATGTGTTTGGGATTTTAGGTGATTCATTTTGTCTGATAGGTATTTTTGGCGTAGTTAAAAATTTTAAATCAACTTATTTACATTAATCAAGTTGATTTAGCTAACATCGTATTTACAAATTATTGTCTATGTACAAATAAATAAATAAATTACCTACTTATGTTACCTGGAGATATTGTTCAAAGTTTCCACCGTCACACTCCAGGCACAGTCTAGCACGACGTTGCTGATTTTCCTTCAGCTTACGTAACACAAACACATTCGTTTTTATTGTGTCGAAAGCACTGATCACTTTTGCACGTAGTTGGGTAACACTGGTGATTTCGTCTGTGTACACCAATCTTTTAACGTCTCCCCACAGATAAAAGTCCAGGGGCGTGAGGTCCGGAGAACGCGGAGGCCAAGCCACTGGACCACCGCGACCAATCCAGTGGGTGCCAAACCTGTTACTCAAGTACTCACGTACTTGCCTACCGTAGTGAGGAGGTGCACCGTCCTGCTGGTAGTACATGTTGCGTTCCACTCCCAGGGGAACTTCTTCCAACATTTCCTCGACGACGTATTGCAACATCTCCAGATATGTGGCACTAGTGAGGTGACCATCGATAAAATGGGGTCCAAGCAATTGGTCTCCTATTATGCCAGCCCACACATTTAAACTGAACCTCACTTGAAAAGAATGCCT
This sequence comes from Lithophane semibrunnea, assembly GCA_947363905.1. Classification (NCBI taxonomy): domain Eukaryota; kingdom Metazoa; phylum Arthropoda; class Insecta; order Lepidoptera; family Noctuidae; genus Lithophane; species Lithophane semibrunnea. Next base: position 706,713 of record OX376199.1, on the reverse strand, counting down.
TTTAGTCACGTGCGGGTTGTGTTCACGGTGAGCCCACCAGTGTTCGTTATGAACATTGTAGACGCCAACTCGAGTAAATAAACACTCGTCCGTCCACAGGATGTTGGCGTCTTGGTGTTCCAACAACCAGCGACAAAATGTAACTCGCGCGGCGTTATCACTTTGGTGGAGATCCTGTACCTTGCGGTAATGAAAAGGATGCTGCATTTCTTTGTGCAGTAGCCGCCACACTGTGGAGTGGTGCACTCCAAACCGTCGACCAGCCTCCCGCGTGCTTGCACGTGGCTCTCGCCGGAAGAATTCCAGGATATCTTCCTGCAAGGCGACAGGCAGGCCTTCGTTGCCGCGACCTTCAGCATGCTGGGGAACGTCGAACTGCCGATGATCGCGCAGTCTCTGCGTAGCAGCCAGCATTACCCTGTGTGAGGGACGTTGCCGATTGGGGAATAACTCCGCGAACATTTCGATGGCTCGAGATACATTGTCTCCACTGATGGCATACAAGCGGACCATCTCCACCAACTCTACATTGGAGTATTGGTCCGTCATCTTTACAACTAGGTAGTAGGTACCTATCCCGAGAAGGCGCACTTGAGGGGCGGAATTTGCAAGCGTATGCACATACCGGCGTCATCAAATACACTAATAAATTGACCCGATTTATGCGTTTGCGATGGCCGCGGGGGCGTGGCGGGGGAGAGGGAGCGGGCGGTGCTTTGGATTTATGAAAGAAATGTCGGTTGCGTTTGTTTGTGTGTGTGAAAGCGCAGTTTAAGGACACGTACAGATTGGTCGCGTTTTAAAAAGGGGAGTTCACACTTACCGATTTCCGTAAATAAGAATAAAATGAAAAAAAAATACCTGCCCATTTTATTGTTGATTCGGGTCGAGAATCACTAACATAATTACCTCCTAAAATGTTTTGCAGATCCAAAACTGCACCTTGTAGATCGTTAAATCAATGGAAAATTACAACTTTATTTTTATTTTTTTTAGATCTAAATTTTACCACAAGAGACGCAAGTTCGTTGCCCTATGCGCTAGGGCAACGAACTTGCGTCTCAACACGGGCGGGGGGTACGGGATGTGACCTGACCGGCAGCGAGCGCGATCCCTCCCTTAGTCAGTCAGCTGTTTCGCTAGCAAGCACGGTGTCAGATAGAAACTTTTTAAAATCTTTTAATGAAAATAACGTTTTTTTTTTGTTGTGTTCGGTCATTTATTTTTATATTTAAGTCAACTACCCATGGTTTGAATGACAAGAGTGTTTACCCTTACATCCTGTAGATAGATAAGAATGTAGTTATTTTGCCTATTTGACAAGTGCTCAAAGTAGGGAAAAGCACACAAAATTATTTTATTACAATTTAACTTCAGTAGCTCAGTGACACTATCAGTGATATCATCTTTTTTAACATTTAAACTATTACCTATAAGTACAGTAATAATGGCATTAGGATCATATTCATTCCTAGTTATTGTAGACATTATTTGATTACTTATAGGAAGTCTGAGGCATGCAATAGTTTAGAGAAGAATGACTCAGGTTGTTACTAAGTAATTTCCTAACTATGCCATGGCACCTTTACTGGCTAGTGCAGGTATAGTCAACCCTAGAGTAGTCTGGTACCTTTTCGAGCTTTTTAGTGCCACGTGGACGTCCACGGTCTACGATAATATCGTCACGTTAGTAATTATAAAAATAACGTTCACATAAACACGGAGCGTGAGGTCCTGTGTTCTTTGGCTCGGGAAAAGTATTTTTGAATTAGAAGGTTACAAGAACTTGGAGTTTACCAAAATAAGTAAACAATGCAAAAAAAAAAGAAAGAATGACGCAAAGAAAGAACACAAACACAAAAAAGAACAAGTTGGGAGAAAAGATGCGACACATTCACGCAAAACGGCCAACGCTCAGCATAATGCTGCGACCCAATGCGAGACAGAGCCCTAACCCTCCAGCGACAGCCGGCATCGACGTGATGACGTCGACCGGTGCAGCTTATAATGAGATATTAAAAACAAATACACAATACATCATTCTGAAACACAGCCTAGAAAATGTTAGGGTTGAAAAATTTGTAAAACAAGTTCTCAACTGAACTACTTTGAAATCGTTCAGATACTGTGTTTAATTTAATAATTACATGAACTACGAGTTATAACTTTAAGTAATCTGAAAGTCACGAAACGAGATGACAAGATGAAGCACTGTCTTTTATTATTAGTGCTAAGTACTAAACTTGGCTAAAACTTTGTACTTGCTTTTTAGGAAAACCAGGTTTAATCACGGTTAGAGTACTTACCCACTTACCATTAGTGTTCTTACCATTAGTGTTTAGAGTTCCGTACCTACCTCATGGAAAAAACGGAACCTTTATAGTATCACTTCGTTGTCCGTCTGTCTGTCTATCTGTATGTCTGCCGGTCTATCTGTCTGTCAAGACCCTTGTTCTCAGGAACGCGTGGAGGTATCAAATTGAAATTAAAATCAAATACATAGGTCTACAGTACCCTGGAGCTCTAAAATAATCAAGCCTCTAAGTCAACGAAATAAAAGAATACGGCCATTTATGCGACATATTTTGATACTCGTAAATAAATCAAAACCTTACTTCCCGTCCCTAGAATCATCGTAGGTACCTAAAGGAAAAAGTCCGCAAATCGTTAATGTGAAAAATGTGAACTACAAACAGTAGTTCACATTTTTTCATTACTAACTTACTTTTTGCAATTATAACTGTGCTTCGCTTTTTTCCTTGAGCATGAAGTCAAAACAAGAAAATCCATATTAACAACTTGTCTTACAATTTCAACTCATAAAAATCGAGATAAAAAGAGTTCAAAACATAACCGTTTGAAATCAGATTTCTAATTAACTACTTCATTTTATTTTAACTTACATTTACTACGTACTTAGTAATAAAAAGCTCAGTTCGGGAAAATATTTTTAATTAACGTTGGATTACAAAATAGGAATTTTATTTGTCAGAATCGTTTTCTTGCAATTTTAATTGGAAATAGGTAAGTCGACGGCGGCAATCTAAAAAAATGTAGCACCTCTTTTCAAACCATAACAAAAATCGTTTAATCTAGCCTTTTGCCAACTATGTTGAGGTCGGCTTCCAGACTAACCTGATGCAGCTGAATGCCAGTATTTAACATGGAGTGACTGCCTATCTGACCTCCACAACCCAGTAATTGGGTAATACGCTACACCTCGGTGAGACTGGTTGTCAGAAGGTGGGTAGGCCTTTAGTGTGGGACGCAACGTGTGTCGATACTCTTGCGCCATCCTATCCTCCTGGCTCGGCGTGCTGTGCTGGCGCTGCCTCTGCGGCTGCGGAAAACTACAAGCGGCGAAAGTATAACAGCCTTTTAGGTAATTATATTTTCGAGCCCGGACCCCACGGTCCGAGTGCTCATGGCTTGTTTCACGAAATCTCCAAACGGCAATTTGACGCTTCCCGTAACCCAAGGGCTGGCTTTTACCTTGGTCAGAGGGTAAACATTGCCATAAGCAACGTGGCAATGCCGCCAGTCTCAGCGATGCGGAGGAATTTTTCGATGCCATTATTTAGTTGTTTATTGGTATAGTTCGTTTTAATCAGTAATTTAATTTAGTAGAAATGTAAATATTTAGTATAAATTGGATTGAACGTTCCCATTTTAATTGAAAATTCACGCTCGATTACACTTCTAAGTTGCGGCGCGTTTGTTTTAAACAAATTAATATCAAACCATTTTAATTCAATGTAGCTTTTATTGTAACTTGTCGGGGCGACTGGTCTGATAGGGTTCCCATCCATGCTAATATTATAAATACGAAAGCAACTTTTCCACGCTAACCAGTGAACCCGTCGTTATGAGATTCGATTTGAGAAATCAAAAATCAAAATCAAAAGTCATTTATTCAAACTAGGCTGAGAATCAGCACTTTTCGAACGTCAAAATTACATAAGACAGTCCCCCCAAAACGCCCACCCTTCACCACTTCCTAGTGCTTTAGCTGGGAAGAAGAAGTGGCGCAACAAACTCCCCAGCAGCACAGCTGTCTGTTCAGTCAGAAAAATTTGATTCTATACAAAAGTTTGCAAAATCATTTACATTATTACGCAACATAAAACATAAATCTAATTAGCCATATGTCAGCTAGCACACGCCAATATACCAAACAAAAAAAAAAAAAAAAAGAATAATATAAAAAAAAAAAAACGAGAACTATATGTACCTACTCAAGCAGAAATAAGTAGTTAATATAAACATAAACATAAATTAACTAAATAAAAGCCTCTAGGCACAAAGGGCGTGCCCGCTTACATATAGCTATTTATAGCTGCAACTGGAAGTTATAAATGATAAACTAGGACCATCGAAGTAAATAAATAAAAATGAATTACTAATAACATTAACAAAACCGAGATCAGCAAGACGACCAGTCACCACAAGCAGCACCCGTTCACGAGCATAACGCAAAGATCAGCCATTACCCCCCTCGCCATATTTGAGGGAAGGAGACAACCCGACCTCCGACGCTACCGCAAGCAGTGACATCTAAGGGAGCATGACGAACCTGCTGCCGGTTGCTCAGGCAAAAATAATAATTATCCATTGTCGAGGTCGCTAGCTAACTACATATTGCAATACAACTCATATAGAAAACATTGTAATGAGTCATCAATAAATTAAATTAAAATCAATATTAAAATAAAATTGACTATAAGTACAGTCCAAATAAATATAATAAAAAATTTATATGAACTCATATAACCTGTCAGTGGGTAAGCTAATTCTGGAGAAAGAACATAAACATTGTCTTGAGTTAATCACAGCAACCAACTACTCTTATCATTTAAGTAGTCGTTAATGGAGTAGTAAGCCTTTGAACAAAGGTTGCATTTTAATTTAGCTTTAAACGCATTATAAGGCAAATCTAGCAAAGGAGAGGGTAGCTTGTTATAAAAGGTTAAACATTGTCTTGAGTTAATCACAGCAACCAACTACTCTTATCATTTAAGTAGTCGTTAATGGAGTAGTAAGCCTTTGAACAAAGGTTGCATTTTAATTTAGCTTTAAACGCATTATAAGGCAAATCTAGCAAAGGAGAGGGTAGCTTGTTATAAAAGGTTATACCAAGCCCAACAAATGAGTTATGAACCTTATGAAGCCGGTGAAAGGGAACTCGTAGTTTGCCCTTATTCCTAGTGTTAACATTGTGAATATCACTGTTTTTAGTGTATAAGTGTATATTTTGCCTAATATATAAGATGTTGGCGAAGATGAATTGTGATGCCACCGTGAGAATACCAATATCTTTAAAAAAGTCTCTCAGAGAAACTCTGGCACATCATCATCAGCCTATAGCAGTCCACTGCTGGACATAGGCCTCTCCAATTGCACGCCATTCAGCTCGATTCTCGGCAGCTCTCATCCAGTTGCTACCAGCCACCCTGCGAAGATCGTCGCTCCACCTAGCCTGAGGGCGTCCTACCTTACGTTTTCCGATTCGCGGTCTCCACTCAAGAACACGTCTACCCCAGCGGTCATCGGTTCTACGGCTAATATGGCCGGCCCATTGCCACTTAAGCTTGCTTATTCTGTGAGCTATGTCGACAACTTTGGTTCTCTGCCGGATTACCTCATTCCGGATTCTATCTCTCAGAGATACTCCAAGCATAGCACGTTCCATAGCTCGCTGAGCGACCTTGAATTTATGGACCAGCCGTACCGTGAGTGTCCACGTTTCGGCTCCATAGGTCATCACAGGCAGGATGCACTGATTGAAGACTTTAGTCTTTAGGCTCTGCGGGATACGCGACGAGAAGACTCGACGGAGCTTCCCAAAAGCTGCCCAGCCCAGCTGAATTCTTCTGTTAGCCTCCTTCTCAAAGTTGTTCGTACCAAACTGCAGAGTTTGACCGAGGTAAACGTATTCACGAACAACTTCGAGAGCATCGCCATTAACAGCAATCGGTCCCGGACTAACGTGGTCGTTGACCATAACTTGGGTTTTGTCCAAGTTCATCCGGAGACCAATGCGTACAGAAGAATCAACCAGGCCGTCCAGCATCTGCTGTAAGTCATGCAGCGACTCAGCCATTATGACGATGTCATCTGCAAATCTCAAGTGTGAGATGTACTCGCCGTTGATGTTAATGCCGCGTCCTTCCCAGTTCAGCGTCTTAAACACATCCTCTAAAGCGTTAGAGAACAATTTCGGGGAAATAACGTCCCCTTGCCTCACACCTCGACGTAGGGGGATATGTTCAGTTTGCTGGTTCTGAGTTTGGACGGTCATTGTCGCGTTTTCATAAAGACATCTCAGCACTTGGATGTATCGCCAGTCAACTTGGCATCGCTGCATAGACTCCAAAACAGACCAGGTCTCGATAGAGTCAAAAGCCTTCTCATAGTCCACAAAAGCAAGACATAGGGGCCGATTATACTCTTCGGACTTCTGTATAATTTGCCGCACTGTGTGGATGTGGTCTATGGTGCTGTAACCTCCTCGAAACCCGGCCTGCTCCGGCGGCTGAAACTCGTCGAGTCTTCGCGCTAGACGATTCGTGACGACTCTTGAAAACAACTTATATACGTGGCTTAGGAGCGAAATGGGTCTGTAATTCTTTAAAAGGGTCTTATCACCCTTTTTAAAGAAGAGAACGACCACGCTCTTTCGCCACGCTTCTGGAGTTCTCCCAGAGAACAGGACAGAGTTGAAGAGCTCCCGAAGCTCTTTCAGTACAGGACTTCCTCCCGCTTTCAGGAGCTCAGTCGTAATGCCGTCCTCACCAGGGGCTTTTCCATTTTTAAGCTGTTTAAGAGCCGCCTCGATTTCATCTTGGCTGACTTCTGGCAGGTCTTCCGTGAAATGGCGGGTTAAGGTGGCTCTGGAATCCTCATTTTCGGGATCAGCTCGTGATGCATGCGATGCGTACAATTGGCCGTAGAAGTTTTCGACTTCCGAAAGGATCTCCGGCTTCGAAACGACGGTATCCCCACTAGATTTGGTCAACTTCGTCAGGTGGCTCCTCCCGAGTGATTGGACGAACACTTTCGACCCCCGATTTTGCTCAATCGCTTTCTCTATTGAGCGCGTATTGGAGCGTCGGAGGTCACGTCGTACCAATGTTCTAATATTTTTGTTGAGTGCCCGTTGTTCTGACGAAGTGATAGGTGGGTTTTCACGTCGTTCCGTCATAAGCTTCAGAGTCTCATCCGAAAGTTTCGACTTCTTGCCTTTACGCCGCATTTTGCAAAATCGCGTACCTTCCTCCCTGAGGACTTCCACCATTTGGTCGAGCGCCTGGTTGACGTCATCTGTGGATTCCACGGCAGCAAATCGGTTCTCCAGGTCTGACTGGAACGCTTCAGATCCCAACATAGTTTGGAGCATATTTGGACGGAGCCCAGACTTCATCAAACGATTTCGCTCGAGCTTGAAGTTGATATTCAGAGAGCCTCGAACAAGTCTGTGATCACTGCCGGTATTGAACCTGTTGATCACCGAGACATCCCTGAATATATGCTTTTTATCCGTTATGATGAAGTCTATCTCATTTTTAGTCATAGTGTCGGGACTTCGCCACGTCCACTTTCTTTGGGGCTGTTTCTTAAAGAAGGAATTCATTAAGAAAAGCCCCTCCTTCTCAAGGAAGTTGACAAGCATTTGCCCCCTATGATTCCTATTGCCAAGCCCGTAGGCTCCTACTACCGATTCGCTGCAATTCTGTACTCCCACTTTAGCGTTAAAATCCCCCATGAGAACGTTGTAGTGGGCCTTAGTGGTGGAATGCAAGGCCTTGGAAATATCCTCAAACATTTCCTCAACTTTGTCATCCGAGTGTGCCGAGGTCGGTGCGTAAGCTTGAATAACCTTGAGGCTATACCTCTCGGTTAGCTTCACTACGAGATATGCTACCCTGTTCGAGACACTGGAGACTTCCACAACGTTGTCACAAAGGGATTTGTTTACCAGGAACCCGACTCCGCCTTGGGATAGCTGGTCTCCCTCTCGATAATACAAAAGGTGGCCCGATTCAAGGGTTATTGTGTCCTCCCCCTGTCTTCGGACTTCACTCAGCCCAAGAATGTGCCACCTTATTTTTCCGAGCTCTTCTTCTAGCTGCACTAAGTGTTCGTCAAGCCGTAACGTGCGTCCATTATACGTCGCCAAGGTCAGTTGGGTTTGGCGGCCATTCGTAACCCGGAGATTCTTCGCACCCCCTACCTTGCCGTTACCGTGACCGCCGCCAAAATCAGGAATAGCAAAGCGGCCGGGAACTGGGGGCCGTGGTTGATTTTGGCTTGCCATTGGAGGATATGCCCATAATCGCCACGCTGGGCATGCGGGTTGGCGATCGCAGATCACAACTTCTCGCACTAGTGACGCTGCTGCCCGTCACTAGTCTGCGCCATTTAGTTGCGAAGTTTTATTTAGAAATGGTTATACCGCCATTTGTCGGTTGTCAGAGCCTCGTTTGTTATTCAGCAGGGTGCACCACGAGCAGGTGAGGTTGACTTGGGGCACTGAGATGGTAAGTGTGCCCCCTTACACCCAACTCTGGCACCTAGCTGGTAAATTGCTCGAACAGCTCGTTTTTGTAGGACAAATATATTTTGAATATCAGCAGCTGTACCCCATAGCAGAATACCGTAGGACATAACGCTATGAAAATAACTAAAATAGACTAGCCGAGCAGTATCAACGTCAGTGTATTGTCTTACTTTTCTGACGGCGTAAGCGGCCGAACTGAGCCTCCCCGCTACGCTCGATATATGTGGGCCCCACTGAAGTTTGGCATCTACTGTTATCCCCAGAAAAACTGCCGAGTTTACAGTTTCAAGCACTTCTTTATCTAAGACGATGTTGGGTCCTAGATTTCTGACATTCGGTAAGGCAAACTTTACACATTTCGTTTTCTTGGCATTGAGAACTAGGTTATTTGTCGTAAACCAATCCGTTACCATTGAGAGTGCACTGTTTACATCGTCAAAATCTTGCCTATTCCTGTCTACTTTAAAAATAAGAGAGGTATCATCTGCAAACAGTACAACTTCACAGACACCCTTTAAATAGAATGGTAAGTCATTGATATACACTAAGAACAAGAATGGACCCAGTATGGAGCCTTGAGGTACACCTAACTGAACTGGTAGCCCAGAAGATTTCACACCATTAACATCTACACATTGGAACCTATTCTGTAAATAAGAATTTATAACGTTCAGAGCTTCGTTTTGCACACCGTAATGACGAAGTTTACGCAAAAGCGTGTCATGGTGCACGCAATCAAAGGCTTTGGAGAGATCACAGAAAACCCCAATAGCATTTTGCGAGTTCTCTCATGCATTAAATATGTGTTTCAGCAGAGCAACACCCGCATCTGTAGTCGAACGACCTTTAGTAAAGCCATATTGTTCATTATGAAGGAGGCTATTTAAATTAAAATGTCTTAGTAACTGCTTGAGAATTAACTTTTCAAATATTTTGCTAAATGCAGGTAGGATAGAAATAGGTCTGAAATTGCCAACGTCATTTTTACTACCTGACTTAAATAATGGTATGACTTTACTACTCTTCATGAGGTCAGGAAAAGTTCCTAGATCAACACATTTATTAAAAGTAACAGCAAGATAGGGGGCTACAATGTCTATTATATTACTTAAAAGTTTAATGGAGATGCCCCAGTAATCACCAGTGTTTTTAGACTTGAGTGTGTTAAAAACATTAACTACATCACGAGGCGTTACATGTTCGAAGCTAAATAAGCGACTACTTTTAGACACACTACCGTGCAAAAGGTTCTCAGCTTTAGACGGGGACGAATTTAAGGAGCGAGTCGTAGTTATAGGAATGTTGGCAAAAAACTCATTAAATGCCTCAGCTACGTCAGCTGCTTTATTAACTAATTTGTGGTCAACCATAATCTCAAGTTGTTTATCTTGTTTAACCGATTTACCCGTTTCATTGTTAATAATTTTCCAAGTGGTTTTTACTTTATTATTGGAATTTTTAATTATATCGCTTAAAAATTTAGATTTAGCAAAAGCACTAACCTTTTTAAATAATTTTGAATAATTTTTGACATATTCTAGGAAAGGAGTATCAAACCTGTATTTTTTCAAACCATACAACTCGTATAGTCTCGCTCTACTTTTATAAATACCCGGAGTGGCCCATTGGTTAAAACCAACGGAGGTGCCATTAAAGTTAATAGTTTTGGTCTTGAAAGTTGATAGGTACTCTTTTTGCACAACATCAAAGGGGAGCCCCCTTATATTTCATTAGGATTCTCGTGTTCTACTATAGATGGAGTAATTTTATGAGCTATGATACTATTTTTAAACTTGTTGCAACGACTAGCTGTATAAGGCCTGCATTCTATTTTATGCGGCTTTTTATTTAATGGCATGGGGAAGCTAGATAATAAACCACAGTGGTCAGACGTTAAGTCACTTAACACTAATTTATTTTTGGCATCACAATCACTAAATATATTATCAAGACAAGTTGACGAAGATGCCGTGATCCGAGTAAGTTCAAAAAACAAGTTAATTAAATTATAAGACCTAAATAGATTAAGAAGTCTAATACTTAATGGAGTAACATCTAAAATATTAACATTAAAATCTCCACATAAAATAATACTTTTATTACTTGCTTTTAACCTATTAAGTGAATCCTCCATTACGGATTCGAAACGAATAAAATCACCAGAGGGGGGTCTATAAACACAAATTATAATGTATCGCTCGAGTTCAACACAAGACAACTCAATAGTGCGCTCGATAGAGAGATTAACTAAATCAAAACGTTGTTTACATTTCAACTTGTTTGAAACAAGAACTAAAGAGCCACCGCGAATAGCGCTTTTCCTTACAAACGCACTTTGTACAGTAAAATTATCATCATTGATAAACACTACTTCATGTTCTTTCAACCAGTGTTCAGTTAAACATAACACCTGAACATCATAGTTCTCCATAAATAAACTTAACTCTAGCTCTTTGCCGGAGAGACCCTGCATATTTTGATGTACAACATTCAAAGTATGCGGCTCACCCGTTGTCGCACCTAATAGTTTAAACTACAAGGCGTATCAAAGTTAGTGTTAGTACCACTACTAACAGTAGTCGATGGTACCCTACAAGTACCAGTGTCACTGTGTATATTATATGCTAAAAGATTAGCAATTTGTCTCCTACTACTAGCTGGCAAATACATTCTATAGTTAGTCAGTTTGTAATCAGTAATAAATTGATTACAATCAAAATATAAAATAGCGTCACTGTGACGACATGTCCTATTATTAATTAACATATTTAAATTATAAATGTGCCTATTTTGCTCATCAGACAAATATTGAGAATAAGGCAAAGCACAGAAAATAAATTTACAATTATTGGTCTCATTAAGATGTAACATCAAAAGGACACATTCAATTATGTCCTTTTTTCTTACTTTTAAACTATCCCCATACAATAATATAACAGTAGAACTGGGGTTTATTTTTGTCAATCTAATACTACTTATTAAATGGCTAACACTGGCACCGGGTAAACAATTATTAATAACATATTGTTGCGAACACTGATTAAACACACTACCAAAACCTTGTCCAAGTTTGTCAGAAAATATGTATGTTGTGTTAACCAAATTATTCAATTTATCATCGATACCTGCTGGCTGAGTCACTGAGGGTGTGGGTGTAACAATTTGAGGCTGGGGCTCCCGGGAGCAGGCACTACTAAAAGAGAGGTTATTTGTCAGAGACTCATACATCTCCGCATTGTACTTGACCAGGTCTGCCAACTCATTGGCCTCCTGCAAACGCTTACTCAGGTCTTGTTGAGTAGCCTCATATTTACTAAAGATATCCTTTAGAGCATATTCCCTAACAAGCAATTCATCCTGTAGGTGCTGAGTGTCGGTATCATACATAGTATTACATAGTTGTAATTCACTATTACACTTCTTTAATTCTTTAATTAAATTTAGATTTTTTAGCCTAAGTTTTGTATTTGTTTTATTAACTTTTTGGCGTTTTAATGATTTTTGATTTTTTTTAATTAATCTATTAATTTTAATATATTTTTTTAATTTATTATGGCTAGAAAACAAATTACATTTAGTGATTGTATCATCAGTTAAATCTATTGTTACTATTGGCTCAACACATGTAGGTCCGGACCCGCTACCAACCAACTCATCATAAAGACTGCAGGTGATCGCAGACTCTTCACCGGCTTTGAGAGATTCCAGATGGGTTATAGTGTTCTGGGCCCTGCTTAAATCTAGCTCCAATTCAGATATCCGTCTCAAAGCCAGTTCGTGGGTGTCACTACATTCCTGGAAATTTGACACAAGTTGACGGAGGTGGTGATGCTGGTTAAGTATGTCCATATGCTGTGTATGTAGTTCAGCCAACTGGTTCTTAAGCTCAGTGTTCTTTTTATTAATATAGAGTACTTCCACCTCACTGTCTTCCCTTTCCTGTAGCAGCTGATTGCACTGGTTTTTACTAGATTCCAACTCTTTCAAAGTAGCCTTCAGTTTTTCCTCCAAGGATGCAGCTCTTCGGGTCAACATATTGACAAGCCAACCCTAGAGGCACCCTGGAATAAGAGAAGAGAAAGCTAAGTGAGTAAAAGGAATAAGAGAGAGGGATAAGATGTGGAGAATAAGTACTAAGATGAAGGGACTATTGAGAGATCAAATTATTTAAATTGAAAGAAAACAAAGGAACAAAAGTTATGAAGAGTATGTAATCTCAACTATGGGATGATAATTTCATTATTCACTGATAGGTCATAATTGAGATAGTAATATTCTAAAAATAAAAGGGAAAAACAACAAAATTAAGTTTGCAAAATGGATGGGGGTAGGTACAACCTACTATTCTAAAGTGAATGAAAAATCCAGTTTTTAACATTAATTTCATGAATTGGCACTAATACAGTAATTTAAAATAACAGAGGTATGTCTAGTAATAATGTGCAGTGATGTCTATGGGGTCTCTAAGGTTTTTAATGTGATTTTATCCTAATTATGCAGCATCATGAATTGCACTACAATGAAGAGAATTAATTAAAGGGTTTTTTTTTTTGAGACGCAGCTCAGGTGGACTAATGGGAAAAGGTGTAATGACAAGTAATAGGATCTAAGCTTATAATAAAATTATTAAAACAAATACTCCCCGGGTTTGTTGGTGATTTCAAATCCGTCCGTTGTATGACAGCTGGTACTAGATCATTGATTTTTCATTGATTTCGCAGCGGAATTACTCACAAACACAAATCCTTAATATTTATAACTATATCTATGGAATTTAAGCACTTTTATCAATAAATGTACACAAAAAATATTAATTTTACAATTTTATTCTAACACGAAAATTTTTGACAGCCGGCTGCCAAAAATATAGAGATAAGTAGGACCTTAGGACCTGGAGAAGGACATAGGCTACTTTTTACCTTGGATATTTTTATTAAAAAAAAGGATGAAATACAAGGATGATAAACGCAGGCAAAGTTGCGAGGAACAGCTAGTTTTTTACCCGACTACGGCAAAGTAAAGGAGGGTTATGATTTATAAAAAGGTGGCTTTGGGTTTTCTATTAAATGCTATAACAAAATACCTAGTGATATATTGCAATTAAATGAAAGAAAATTTAAAACTCATATTAAAAGTACACTTTGTAAACAAGCATATTACAAATTAGAGGATTATATCCAAGATAAGAATGCTTGGAAACATGCTGGTCTTGCTCCATAGGACAAATTCGAGTCTGGACAAAATCAAACTGGTTGCTAATCTAGTTGTATAATTTAATATTTGTATATCATAGATTTTTTACATTTTATGATTATTACACTCACACACTGTCTTATTAGTGTTATTTGTAAGTTTGTAGGAATATTGTGATATCGTATACTTTTACAATGTTTGTAAATATGTGAGCACCATGTATCTATCACATACTTAATTAATTTATTTGTCATTGCTTCATTTTTAATTCTTCTTTTTTTTTACCTATTGTGGTACAGTAATTGTATTCTCGGTGCATCGTCTTCACATGTAATTATATAATTGATGTATACCAAATATTGTAAAACATTTTTTTTTTTTTTTAAAGAGTAACGGTGGAGTTTCTTGCCCATTCTTCTCCATACGAAAACTACCTTTTGGAAGGGGCAACTAGAATCAGTTCTATTTCTATGTATTTGACGTTCAAAAGTGCCTTTAATGTGCCTAGTTGAAATAAATTATTTGACTTTGACTTTGACTATTACAATTAAATTATCAGGGCCAGTCCTGAGTTTATACCAAAAAGGGTCGCCCCGATTACAATAGAAAATAATAACCTAATAAATATTCTACACATAAAAATTCTTTGTTGTAAGGTAAAACTACGTGAACTACTACTACTTAGAATAATAACTTTAGTTATTTTTATAAGTGCACCTAAAAGTATTGAGCGGTTTTTTTTTTTTGAGGTTGGTAAATCATTAAATGCCTTCTCCCGCTCTGGGCGGAACGGAAGGGCGTGTCAGACTTTTACTGACTAAAACCCACCCGTGTTCCTTCAGTAGCCTATTGCCAAGGTCCCGGTATGCCTTTCGGACTTTCCCGCAACTCTGCCAGGAAAAGTTTTGTACGCTAAGCTTCATAAACAAGTTATTCTCTTCATTATTTATTATGAATTTATGCCTGTCATGAATTTATTACATAGCCAAATTAAATACCTTTAAAGCTTTCCATTGTTAGGTAATTCTTATACGTAAAAGACTAGTTTTTAGTAGGTACTAGTAATTTAGTTAATTGAAAAGTTCTTAACTTTAATTTCTGTTAGTCTTAGATGTTTCTAGTACTTATGACTTATTCGTAGTACTTATGACTTACAGAATTAATGTTGTTTTTTTATGTAATTTTTTTGTATTGTGCGTTTTTTATGTGCAGAATAAACAATTTTTATTTTTCTTTCACGTTTTAAATAAATTTAGCGCTAAAACCATTTAGTGATTTGTGGTGCAAGCGGGCTTTAGTGCTTTTAATAAACATTATTCTTTATTTTAGAAAATTAAATTGTTGATCTTTTTTAATAATGAACACCAATTCGTATCCATTTACTTTATTTATATTTGTTCAAAGCAAACTGTACTTAAATGAAATCGCAGACGTCTTTGAATGAATAAAAATAATTATTTATTTATTTATTCATTTATTTCAAGCAACAGGACATTAGTGTTAGTAAAATATGTTAGTAAAACATTAACATCAACACAGACACAATTTGTGACATCACTGCTGCAAGGTGACAGGCCCAGCCGATACCTTGCAGCAGTGGCTTACAAACGCACAATCTAGCCTGCCTGCTACCATAGACAGGATGCAGTTAGTGCTGCCCCGCACCCTACTAACCAGGGATGCGCACCGCTTCCGCATCACAGTGTAGAAGCAGTTAACGCGAGCTTCAGCAAACATCCCTGGCCATCAACACCCTGAACGCGTTTTTGTATTGAACGCGAAGGGCGCTGTATTATTTCTGAGTATAATGAGCCCACAGACTGCAAGAGTAAAAAGGCGTGCAGTAAGCACTAAATATAGTGCGCCTCCTTAGAGGCACGCCTGAATCTGCGGACAATCATGTTAGCTCTCACACACAGCGTCCTCCGCTCCCTGTCAATATCCTCATCATCTTTGAGGCCAGGTCTTTGATTATAGGTACTCTAGAAAAAAAAATGATATACCAATGTCTTTTTTTTCCTTTGAGTGATAAATAATTAAAATTATTGACTACTTTTTTTATATAGTATAATTTACTTAATGCCCGGTTCATATTATTTCAGTAGCATTCCAGTCCAGCGCTGGAATGCCACTGGAATAATGTGAACCGGCACTGGAATGCACTGGAATGTACCCATTCCAGTGATCATTCCAGTCCAGTAGACTGGAATGACGGTCTATTGTTCATTCCAGTTCGCCCAGTCCAGCACTACTGGAACAATGTGAACGGCCAATCCAGTGCTGGAATACACGTTGAAGAGTGTATTCCAAACTATAAACAACACATTGTTGTTTTTAGTTTATATTTTACCGATGCAACAGCTTTTGAATGACTGGAATAATGTGTACGGTATGATCCAGTCCACGACTGGACTGGAATGCTGGACTGGAATATTGTGAACCGGGCTATAACACTGCGGGACAATAAAGGCCCCCAGATATAATAACAATACAGCTTCTATTGTGCCTCGTTCAGTGTCCAGCAACCAATTAAATAATAATTCAATGGGTTAAAATCATACTCGCTGAATTTAGCGTTCAACTTGAAACATTTTAAAGTTTAGATGTTGTGCGAACTTACTGTACGGCCAATCAAATGGCCCAGGTTGAAACTCAAATATGAACTTCTACTCCAAGGGAACGTAACATCGATGTTTCCATTCGCCAGCAGAGGCCCTTGGAGCTTGTGGTGATTGAAAACATTTAGAACATACCCAATCAATACTTGTATGTGTATGTCTAGTCCTAAGTTTCAAAGACAGTTTGTGAGTAAAATTATTTTGTGGTTGGGTCCAATCCATAAACTTACATAATTATAATAAAATAATAAATAGTAACGAAGTCAAAACTGTACATTGTATATTTGTGAAAAAAAAAATTGTTAAGAGGCGTGGGAACGAGTCTGATGCCGAAAACAGAGTTTTTAGAATGTTTGTCCATTTCACCTTCGCAAACAATGGGAAATTGCTGCTGGAGGCAGCAGGTTGGCTCAGAACGAGCTGCTTCTTACTCAGCAAATGTACATCGCTTGCTCCCGCGTTACCGTCCTGACTCTCTGTACATGTTGACTGCTTTTTTTTTTTTTTGGGTGGGAATTCATCAAATGACTTCTCCCACTCTGGGCGTGTCAGACTGTTACTGACTAAAACCCACCCGTGTTCCTTCAGTTGCCTGTTGCCAGGGTCCCGGTATCCCTTTCGGACTATTCCGCAACCCTGGCAGGACATGTTGACTGCTGAGAACACAACTACAAACGTACGTAGTATACGGGGAAGATTTATGAAAAGGTGGCTGTTATTGGAATATATTATTGTGGTTTCTTAAGAGGAAATAGGGTCGGTCCCCTCCTCATACAAGCGCTCAACGCTCTGTTTTTCTCTGGTTTATGACCTTAGAGCAATGATTTTCTACAGTAAAATAAATATCAACTAGTTCTATGCCCCTATGTTTTCCGTTTTGATGATACATTATCTGTAAAAGCACTAGAACCCTCAGAAAATGCTCAAAAGACAATGAAATGTCATCAGAGGCCTATTGTACAAATTTGAGAACTATTAACGAAAAAAGAAAAAATAGGGGCACAGTTAATATCCTTCTTATTCAATTTATAAAATATCTTTCAAATTGGTCGAATATTGGAACAGAAAATAGACGAGAGCCGAACCTCGAATTAGGACTTTTTGTATGGAGAAAAGACCGATCCTATTTCCCCTTAAGACTTCCACGCGAATTCGCGGCCAGAAGCTAGTAAGAAATAATTCGATAAACTTCAAGATGGTTCATATCAGCAATGACGATGAACTTAGTTTTTTCTGCTCATAAGAAAGCTTTTAAATAAAACAGTCCGCAATTAATTATTATACAGGCTGTAAGGGTAAACACTCTTGTCATTCAAACCATGGGTAGTTGACTTAAATATAAAAATAAATGACCGAACACAACAAAAAAAAACGTTATTTTCATTAAAAGGTCTTTAAAAAGTTTCTATCCGACACCGTGCTCTCTAGCGAAACAGCTGACTGACTGAGGGAGGGGTCGCGTTTGCGGCCGGTCAGGTCACATCCCGCACACCCTGCCCGTGTTGAGACGCAAGTTCGTTGCCCTAGCGCATAGGGCAACGAACTTGTGTCTCTTGTGGTAAAATTTAGATTAAAAAAAAAGAATAAAAAAGTTGTAATTTTCCATTGATTTTACGTTCTATAAATGAAACCAAACCACTGGTTGCAAGGATAACGGTGTTTACCCTAACAGCCTGTATAAATGACAAAATTAAATGTTCACCTAATTTTTGGCTTTAAATAAAAATAATTTGTTTCGTAAATCTAATTGATTTAAACCACTTGTTAAATAGTTACCCAACCTTTAACTCTTCAGTAGTCGACACTGAATATTCAAAATACTTGTCTCACTTCTAATACCCGTAGCTATAGGTACCTACTTGTGCGATGTCGTACACTGTACGATAACACTCATAAATAACGTCCTGTCTTCTTTATGTATCGCGACGACATACATTTCCTACCTCCTCATAGCTGCACGGAGAGATAACGCTAATTACGTGTCAGTCATCAGCTTAGTCTTATTTGTATTACCTACGTAGATATCTAAGGAAAGTTGTCAGTTGCACATTACAAGCCCCAAGCCGCATGTATTGTTAACGATATTACAATATCGGAGGATATATACTTATTTGGGAAAAACCTGCCGAGATTCATTCAAATGGCACAAAGAATAATTGAAAAAGGTCTGATATTATAAACGCATGTTTACTATTTGTTATATTAGTAGAAAATTCTTTGTAATTTTATTTTTGTGAAGTGTGGACATTGTGACTTGTAACATCGCCTATTTTTAGCGCTATTAAACGTGTTTTAAACATCATTCTGTCTCTGTCTTCTTTATACGACCGACAAAAATAGAATGTTTTAAAATTTCTAATTTTATGTCCGTAATTTTTATGGTGTACATAATAAAGAGTATTCTACCTATCTATACAGGCTGTAAGGGTAAACAGTCTTGTCATTCAAACCATGGGTAGTGGACTTAAATATAAAAATAAATGACCGAACACAACAAAAAAAAAACGTCATTTTCATTAAAAGATTTTAAAAAGTTTCTATCCGACACCGTGCTCTCTAGTGAAACAGCTGACTGTCTGAGGGAGGGGTCGCGCTCGCGGCCGGTCAGTTCACATCCCGTACCCCCCGCCCGTGTTGAGACGCAAGTTCGTTGCCCTAGCGCATAGGACAACGAACTTGCGTCTGTTGTGGTAAAATGTAGAATTAAAAAAAAGAAAAAAAAGTTGTAATTTTCCATTGATTTTACGTTCTATAATGGAAACCAAACCACTGGTTGCAAGGATAACGGTGTTTACCCTAACACCCTGTAATTAAAACATAGATATGTTTTAATTCGTTTATAATAAGCTATAAGTCTATTTAGTGATTTTTAGAACTTTTGATCCGAAAAAGCTTTGCTAGCGTTCTAAGCCCAGGGTTTTCAGTATTTAATGTTTTTGCTTTCCCAGTCTCTATTGGTAAACCTAGAATTGATCGAAGGTCACAAAACTACTTAGGAATCAATAATTCAAAGGCATCGCGATAAGTCAGCCTCCTTTATAATGGACGTGCTAGGAATAAGTGATCTACACCTATTCACTAGAGAATTTTAGTTTCGTTCACGTTGTGAATTTAATAAGTCTCGTCGTTAGAGGCTGAAGTGTGATGAAGATACATGGTGCTATTATACGTCAGCGTTTGAAAACTCCCCAAAACTAGAGAACAGGCTACAACATCCTCATGTTTTCTATTAATAAGTAACCTCCTACTTTTAGAAGTCGGTTAAAAAGTAACAAACTGGGATCACAAACGTTAGTGAATTTAGCCATTTTCCTTTTCCCAACCAACTCTTGAAATCTTGACCTATTTTAAATAAATAACAATTAAATGCTGTTCGTTGGTAAGCGCATCACTTGAGAACGGTGGAACGATTAATTTTTTTTTTTAATGTTCGTCATACGTTTTTTTTTTAAGATAAATTGTTGAATTTGTCCGGAATTTTGACATGACTTACGTCTGTCGAGTCAGCTAGTTTAAAATAAAAGCGTATTGACAATCAGCGCCAAGTACTTTAGTTGCCCGATCCAAAGCGCAAATTCGAGATCCAATGCAGATGAATGAACATAAAACTCATTTCATCCTGATGAATACTGCCATTCTCTCCGGTTCCAGTGGATGCTATCAGAGAGTAAATTGAATAATGAGTAATGAATGCATTAGGACGCCATTATCTTGCCATTACCGCACAGTGTTCCGGAAGACGGGCCGGTGGGATGGAAGGTGGAAGCCGTCTGCAAATAGCACCACGAGGTGCGGTCGCAGTAAGACAGGATCTTGTCGTGAGGTGAGATCGCAGTGTTAGCGGGACCCACGTGGGAAAATGAAACTCCAACTCAAACCAAATTCGAATAAAGTTCTTTAAACCGAACCTGGTAAAGTGGTCTTCTTCTTCTTCTCGTGTGGTTAGTGACCAACCAGAAGTCAGAGGTGTGTTTAAAGCCGCCCCTTGACCTCTGACTTGGCTTCACATGCCGTCGAGAAATATCTCTCAGGCATGTTTCCTCACGATGCTTTCTTTCACGGTTTTTAAAGCGTGTGGTAAAGTGGTTTTAACTCGACTGATATTCATATAAAGGTCAGTTTTATAAGCTATTTCAGTTACAACGTTGAATAGGAAGGACGTTTATTGATTTTTATAAAATGAAATGAAATGAATTTGTTTATTCTGTAAATAGGATATAGGAATCACTTTTACACGTCATATTAAAAAGTTGTAAATATAAGCTAGATGAGGTCGGCGTTTCCTATCTGACTACTCTGAGACGAAAGGCCGAAACAAACTAAGAGGTCCCCGTCTCTTTTAAAGTCCAGGCATAATCTTGGTCAGGCCATATGAGGACCATGTAGATTAGAGTCTGAAATGGTCTTTTGAGGAAAGAACCACACAGATTTCAGTGGACCTGTCCAGTCAGTGCAAGCATTTGTCAGTAATAGTGGAGCTCAACTCAGAACTGAAGGAGCTCAACGACTCGACGAACAATACCAAAGAAAGGACATTTGGGTAGGTATGACTTTACTATGTGAAGCACATCAGCAGTTCCCTCCCAGTGACTTACATTTAGTCTGTTTCCTGATTCTATAAACAAGACTCGAAGTAAATCCTACTTCCCAATGCAAATAACACGTTAACGGATTTTCCGCTTCCCTAGCGCGTCCCGCCCCACCGCACTCCTACTCCGCCGCCCGCCTCCGGTAATAACTGACATCCGTAAGAAATTTATTGAACAACCCGAATAACAAAACACCTATTAAAATCAAACGACAATTACCTACCACAACCTTCAAGTCCGGAATTCCGTAGATCCGGAATTCTGTTCAGCATATTACCGGATCCGCTCTAAATCACACAATTCTGCGATTCATTTGACGATTATTTTTGCTTATGTTTGGCGGTTGCGTCACATTTTTCTGTTTGATGTATTCGTATGGCGTTTGTAAAGCTGTCGATGTGATTGAGTGTTTGAGGCGGTAACGGGTCGTGGTTTAGCTTTTCTCTTCTTTCAAGAAAAGTTTCTTTAAATTCATATCTTGTAAATTCTTATTTGCTTTACGATAAATTATCTAACAAAATACGTAATAACACAACAATTGGAAAGTTTGGAACAATTTTCATTTGTTTCTAGATTTAGGTATTGTATTTTTCATTTTTTTTCTACGTTAAATGAAAAACGTGAATAACCTATCTTCCTACCTTGTTCCAGAATGAAACAATAGGTAATTTTTGTGAATAAAACATAAATAAGTACTTCAATCTAGTTATGAAAAATAAATAATTTAGCATTGACTTAATAAACTAAAGCGAAACGATTACAATTTATTCGATCTAACTTTATTGTCTTTTAGTGGCATTAGTATTTATTTTCTTTCTCGACCTTTACTTGTTATTTTCCACACATTAGTCTCCCTTTTCACACATATATGTATTAGGGCCGATTTTTCCAACGCTAGATAACCTTATCCGAGGAATAATTTTGAATTTCTGACAGTTTTTCGTTATCTGACGTTTGAAAAATCAGCCCTTATTATATTTTATTCAGTCTGCCTCGTTGGTCTAGTGGTCACAAGCGCTACTGTTTAGGCTGATGTCCTGGGATCGATTCCCGGGTCGGGCAAAATGTTATTGGGTTTTCCATCTGGAATTTCTCACTAACAGCCCTGAGTCTGGATTTGTGCCCCGTATGTGTAATAGGCTCGGCCCCTGTAACATGGGACCTATACATAACAGGCGAAATGTGGGTGTACTAGAGGTACATCTCTGTCTAACCCTTCGGAGAATCCAGGCGTGATGTTATGTTATTTTAGTCAGTGAATATTAAATTTGAATTTATTTACCTAATGGCGCCAATTCGGTTGGCGACGGTTTTATACAAAAGAGCAAAAACGCTATACGTCAGCGATAAATTTGCAATTTGTATACCTTTCGACTCGTTCAGGGTTTTTTGTATTCCAATATATATGAGCTCTGTCATTACTAAATAAAAATACAATCTTTGAACTCACTGAAAACACGCGTTTGTGTCTTTAGTATAGATAATTTTTATCTACTCTCGACTTTGAATTATTATAATACATAAGAATTAAAAAAATATTGTTACAAAATAAGTGGACGGTGACCCATATCACTGGGTTTATAGGTACGCGTGAAGTTTGACACTTTTGAACGTGACCCTTTTACTTTAAACGTGTTCTCAAATGTCAGCTTCATTTCAAGTTACCACATTACAACTTTTTTTTATTTTAATTTTAACTTTATTCCAAATACAATGCAAAAATACTAAACATGAAAAGATAAGCTTACTTTGAATAAAAAATAAAATTTACTTTCTAAATTAACTATCCCTTTTCAATAGTTTTCAATGTTTTTATTGATTTATTGCAAAATTGTTTTTTTCTTCCATTAAAGTCAACATACCTACATTTGCCAAGCGTGACCACAAGATGCGTGATTCTTAGCAATGTACCTTTAGGAAGGCGAAAAAGGAATATTCCATAAATAAGGCAGCGCCTTTACTCTCCTAATGGCATTTATTTACTTATTTATCTTCGCACTGCTGCGCCATACAGAGATTAAAGGAACGGAGCAAATGAGAACACTCGGTGTCATGGGACACCCGGTTGGGACGACGTTCCTTTCTCTTTTGCACACTTGGCGAATGAGTGCTAGCCCGAAACAAGTGTAACACTTTGACCGTGTCGTGACGACACTTTTCTTACACTTTTTTCGGTTCAGCTCTCATTTGCCAAGTGTGAAAAGTATGCGAATGACGTGTTTCCTCTGCTGCTCTCCATTCATGGCCCCGGTGGTCACACTCGCTCACATAATTAGTTACATTAAAGCTGTAATATTAACAGTTTACTAAGCAGCAGATTATTATCAGTGTTGCCTACTGAGTATCCCATTATTAAATCTAAGATGCTTTCAGGACGACTCACGCCAACAAGCCAGGCAGTCCAGGCACTTTAAACGGCGTCAACGGCAGCGTGCACGGAGAGGCGAGGCAGGCGCAGTCCAAGAAGACCATCATCAGGATGCTGGGTAAGTACTCATCACTCATGACATCACCGCCCGTCAACCCCGAACGGCTAAGAAAGAGAGAGAAAGAAAATACATTTATTCGCTAGGCAGAGGCCTATAGTATGTACACATTTCGCCAGTTATGTTTAAGTCTTATGATACGGGGGCGAGCCTGTTGCCATCAACCGGCCACATATACAGACTCAGGGCTGCTACTGAGAAATTCCTGATAGAAAAACCCAATAACACTGCCTGACCTGGACATCGAACCCGGGACATTATAACCATCATCATCATTTCAGGTGCAAGATCATAGCAAAGCTGTGAGAAGTACAGGACCGGTCGACGTGACCACGCTAGCGGGGCCTATATCCAGCAGTGGACGTCTTTCGACTAGTTCTATGGATCTGGCTTTTCAGCAAGATTTTATTTGTGATTATTGACCAAAAATTCAGTAGAGATTTTATCTAAAACATTTTTCCAGTTTTATAAAAACGTAAGTCATATAAAAATCCAACATTTATTTAGGCCCCTCTTCAAGAGCTAATCTCGCGTCAGTTTATGAACAAATGTCCACGAATATGTCTCACTCTGTCCGTTTGATTGGCGTACAAATCGTTAGTCCCACCTACATCACAGTCAGACATCTACATCTAGGATTCATACAGGCGTATTTTATATTTTCGGGTGACTAATGAATATCAGAGCTGATGTGTACACTATAGCACCACAACATTCTGGTCACAGCCGCGACGAGACGTGCAGCTGCCGAAGTGCCGACTGTATCTATAATTGTCAATCTGCACAGTGTTGTCTTGTCCGTGTAACATTGTACTCAGGTACTGCAGAAACCCAGGAACTCCAAAGTACGTGTGTCTGACAGACATCTACGTTGTAAATCAATAGCGGACAAACTAGCGCACGGAACAGAGGCGCTAGCACGACCGCGCGACGTTAATGTAACGGAAATTCGAATTTTAATTTAGTTTTAAAAGCGCACTATGTCTTAGCCTCGAATGAATCTTCGTAGACTTTTCCTAACCCTGTTGGGGTCGGCTTCCAGTCTAACCGGATGCAGCTGAATGCCAGTATTTTACATGGAGCGACTGCCTATCTGACCTCCACAACCCAGTAACTGGGTAGTACGATATCCCTTGGTAAGACTGGTTGGCAGACTTTCGGGTTTCTGAGGACCCGTAACGACTGTTAAGGATCCACGAATGACAGCCGGGACCAACCCCGGAGGAGTCTCTGTATGTAAAGATAGTCATACATCCACGGACTAACCCCGGCAAGCGCAGCTTACCCTGATGGATCGACCCGGTGACCTCTCTCCACCGTGATTGTGCCCGTGATTATAGATTTTTTTTTTCTTTATTCCAGTTAACTTATCTTTTGCGTACACTTGTGATAAATAAACCAATTTTTCTTCTTTTCGTTCAACGATCGCTATACGCCTACATAAATATCGTATCAATCTTTTGCAAATACTTTCGCTAACTTAAATATTTTCTTGTCATAATTTATGATACCAATATGTCTTCCTGTTATCGCCGTCACCATAGCAATGTTATTTAACTTCCACACCAACAAACGGCGGTTTCTTTTCAACTTTACTCTAAAGATTCCAATCTCTAACTGAACCCTGTTTACATGTAAATACACAATGGAGGTGTTTTGTCATTGTCACGCTGACAAAGCTGAGGGTCGCATCACGTCAATGTTAGGGAAATAATCCGTTTATTTATTTATTTACACTTTTATCTTTGTTAATATCGAAGCGTACAGTCAGCCTCAAAAAATATTAATTCATCAAAAAAATACAATAGACGCAGATATATAGTAACCTATTCCGCTTGACTATTCTTCAAGAGTCATAAAAAAAAACCCTGTAAGAAATTGACACGTGTTTCACCTCTCAACGAGGCATCTTCAGAATGACGATTGAATAATTGCAAACCAGAACGCGACGTGTTACCACACCGAGCGCTGAAGATGCCTCGTTTTTATAAATAATTTATTTTAGAAATTATAAAAACGCACTATCTCTTAGCCTTTAATGAAACTGCCTTACCTTTTCCCAACTATGTTGGGGTCTGCTTCCAGTGTCACCGGATGCAGCTGAATACCAGTATTTTACATGGGATGACTGCCTATCTGACCTCCACAAGCCTATCTGACCTCCTCAATCCAGTTACTGGGTAATACGATACCCCTTGAAGACTTGTGGTCAGACTTTTGGGCTTCTGACGACCCGTAACGACTGTCAAAGATCTACGAATGACAGCCGAGATCCTTTCCGAAGCACGTGGGGTCTCGGTATGTAGGTACCTAATGGATGTTCACACATCTGCGAACCAACCGCGTCATGCGTAGCTTAACCTACCATCAACTCGTGCGGTTTTTATCATTTAGCCACACTGTAATTTAGTCCACATTTTGAGGGGTCTAAATGACAAACATGATACGTCGCAAAACTTTTCAAATATACCTAAAATTTTCATGAACTCTTCGAATGGTTGACAGGGGTCTGTTTATAAATACATACCCGTCATTCGATTGATTTGGGTCCAAGGGCCACATGATCGAGAGGTTATTGCTCAGTCCTATGTCTGAGTGTCGAAGTTTGGTATTTACTAGTTTGTTGATCTAGGGCTCAGAGACGTGTTGGGAATGTGTGGTTTGATTTTCAGTTAGAATTAACTAAAGAGGTAGACAGGGTTGTGCTTGTTAAATGTCCACAGTTGACAATAGCTAGAGTGTTGGTCTAACGAGCATAATTATGTTCGTGAGTTAAACTCCACCACTTCCACATAATGACGTGATGTAAACACACTCCTATCGCTAACTTAGCCTAACTGGAAGAGCACAAGCTAATTTGTGCAACCCAAATTCAATCTGCCTAGCCTTTTCCCAACTATCTTGGGGTCAGCTTCCATTCTAACCGGATTCAGCTGTTTACCAGTATTCTACATGGATCGATTGCCTATTTGACTTCCATAACCCAGTAAATGGGTAATACGATACCCCTTGGTAAGACTGGTTGTGTGACTTTTGGCTTTCTGACGACCCGTAACGACTAAGATCCACGAATACCAACGGCTTAACGTGCTTTCCCTGGCACGGAGGAGTCTCGGTATGTCACCTATCCACGGACTAACCCCGGCAAGCGTAGCTTAACCTGTTGGATCGACCCGTGTGGCTGTTATTACTTAGCCACGAGCTCCTCCGTTGTACAACCCACACTGTTGCTTTAAAACTTTAAACCTTTAAAGGCTTTTAAGGCTGTCTTTCCACCAGAGATGAGCGAGGATGCGTAGCGAGGAATGTCCGTAAAACTAGCCAATAACAACGCTAGCTTAGCTCAAGCTATGACAGTGAAGCGATGTTATTGGTTAGTTTCACACACATCCCTCGCTACGCATCTTCGCTCATTTCTGGTGGAAACGCAGCCTTAAGCTTTAAAACAGACTTTAAAAAATCTATACGTTGAGCTAAAATTAACCTAGGACGGTTTTTAATCCTCTAAAATTCCTCCCAAACCTTTGCCGTTTAGGAAAACAGAAAATAGATAATATATTTACAAAGTTGATTTTAAACTAGTTGAAGCGTTCTTTCCTTCTTTGTTAGTGAATAAATTATGGCACTGCAACAATT
Organism: Lithophane semibrunnea; assembly: GCA_947363905.1. NCBI lineage: Eukaryota > Metazoa > Arthropoda > Insecta > Lepidoptera > Noctuidae > Lithophane > Lithophane semibrunnea. The sequence continues at coordinate 679,634 of OX376199.1, read as the reverse complement.
TGTGAGTGCTCCATTATAAAGAGCTTTTAACGTGAGTCCAATGAGGTAAACACTTATGAAAATTTCAAGAAATTATGCAGACCAAATGGTTAGACTAATGCGAATCTCATGTAATAGTGTCTCATCTGACGGAAAAGTTATAAACTATGTTAGTAGCAAACTACTTATCCCTAGTTTGGACACACTTAGGTACCCCGAAAATGTGAAAATAGCAGTACTGACACTCTTATAACCTCGGGTCGTTAGAACAGTATTGTCGCAATTCTTGAGTGAAGCCTATGTCCCAACAGTGGACAGCATATGGCTAAGCTCAATGGAAATCCTATTATACCCCCTTGTTTATGTGATGTTCGTTCGGTGGAGTAAATAAAAGGCGTGTAGTCGCTTAGCTCGTATATTGCGGACTGCCGGCGGCGGCCGGCGCCTAACCTACCTGACTTACAAACATATTATAAAATATCTATTCACCTACATTACATCCCTCCACCACTAATTAACTACAAGTGACTAACTTAATAATTACAATAACTAACTTACTCTATATACTGATAATATAACTTATACTTAACTAAATACTTAACGTACATTTAACAATTAAATACTTAAATCCTTAAATCCTTAATTAAGTCTTATAATTAACATCTTTATTAAACCTACATTTCCTAATGGGGCGAGACTGGGGCGGTACAGGTATAGTCGGTGGCGTCTAAAACTCTTCTGCCACCGTATCTTGATCGGTCTGACCGTTTTTCTGAGGCGGTGACGACGCAGGCTCCCGCGCAGGCGACGACGATGCCACCGAGACCTCCGGCCGCTCCGACCTGCCTTCGAGGGGCGACGTAGAAGCTGAAGCTTCTGGTGAACGTGACCAATCTGTGGGGACCACTAGCGAACTCCTAGTCCTTCGCCTAAGCTGATCGATATGCCTATGTACTTGTTTACCGTTACTGTCTAGTACCTTATAATTGCTTGGCCCTGTCAAGTTAACTATAGTACCGGGCAGCCATTTCTCCCCCTTTAGATATTGTCGATACCAAATGTCATCTCCTACTTCCACCCTCCTTTCCGTCCCTCCCGCACTATCAACCTGCCCTTGCTGCACTTTTTGTATCCTAACTCCCACATCGGGTTTTAGCACGTCCAACTTGGTTCGCAACCGTCTTCCTATGAGTGCGACTGATGGGCTTATTCCCGTAGTGCAGTGTTCGGTATTCCTATAATATAATAAAAATGTGTTCAGAGCCTGTTCTACACTGTTATTATCTAAATTAGCTTTTTTAATAACCCTTTTTAAAGTCTTAACTGCATTTTCCGCGGCCCCATTGGATGAGGGATGATAGGGGGCTGTAAAATTCACTACTAGTGAACGGCGGTCCATTATCCGTCACTATCTGCCTGGGGATTCCCCACCTACTCCACAGCTCGCGCAACCTCATCATCGTATGACTCGCTGCAGTACTGGAAACTTGAAATACCTCCAGCCACTTGGATGTTGAGTCTACTATAACTAAGTAAGTTTTACCACATATAGGCCCCATAAAGTCTAGATGGAGCCGTGACCACGGCCTGGCGGGCCAGGGCCAAGGGCGGGGGGAGGCGCGTGGCGGGTCGTCTGCGTACGCGGAGCATACGGTGCACGCGCGACACTCGCGCTCCACCGCCTCGTCGATGCCCGGCCACCATACGTAACTGCGTGCCAACGCCTTCGACTTTACGATGCCCATATGTGGCTCATGGATGATTGTTAAAACCTTATTCCTACATCTTTCCGGTATCACCACCCGGTGACCCCACATGACACAACCTAACTCCTCGTACACTTCCGCTTTCCTATTGAAATACGGTTGTAAGTTCACGATTTCACACCTATCTGACCATCCGTCTCGTAGGTAGTTTAAAATTCTACTTAAAAGCGGATCCCTCTCCGTTCGTTTTTTTATTTCGCTATAATCAAGCAACAACCCGTCTTGTGCAAAGTGTAGGTACGTTTGTTCAGGAATCGACTCCTCCTTCACGTTTTTAATGCTATTATTTTCTGGCAGACGTGATAAGCCGTCAGCGCAATTTTCATTCGTTCGAATATATTCTATGTCGTAATTGTATGCTGATAATATCACTGCCCATCGCTGCATCCTACTCGCCGTCATGGTAGGTATCCCCGTTTGCGGGCCTAACATAGATACTAGGGGTTTGTGGTCAGTGCGCAAAATAAACTTTCTTCCGTAAATATATTGATGGAATTTACGTATACTGAATATAATCGCCAGTGCTTCCCGGTGTATTTGCGAGTAGTTTTTCTCCGCGATGGTAAGCGTACGTGACGCATATGCTATCGGGCGCTCGCCCTGCGGCCCGGGCTGCGCCAGCACGCCCCCCACACCGCGCGCGCTCGCGTCACACGTCACGATCAGAGGTTTGTTGGGATCGTAGTGTGCTAATACTTCGGTACCCATTAATGCTTGTTTTATCTGTGTAAACACATGCTCACACTGTCCATCCCAGTTCCAGTCTACCCCTTTTCGTAATAATCTGTGTAAGGGTACTAACATGGAACTGATATTTTTAATAAACTTTGAATAAAAATTCACCATACCTATAAAAGAACGTAATTCGCTAATATTATTGGGAGCTTCTAGTTTACTTATTGCTTTTATTTTTGATTTGTCCGCTTTGACCCCTTCTTTGGAAACAACATAGCCTAAATAAGTCACTTCATCAACCAAGAAAACACATTTTTCTTGCTTTAGCTTTAGCCCACTCTCAGATAGCCGCTGTAAGACTTGTTCGAGCGCGTGTAAATGCTCGCTTTTATTTTTTCCGCTAATTATGACGTCATCGAGAAACACTTGCACATTCGGTAAATTGCCCAATAAATTCGTCATTATACGTTGGAAAATTCCTACACTTGACGACAAACCGTAAACTAACCTATTATACTGAAATAGACCCCGATGTGTATTGATAACAGTATATTTTTTTGAATCATCTAGTTCTACCTGGTTGTACGCACGTGAAAGGTCAATTTTACTAAAGTACTGTGCCCCGTTGAGGCCTACCAGTACATCTTCAATCTTAGGAAGTGGGTATCGATCGATCAGCAAGGCCGGATTCAGAGTCGCCTTATAGTCTGCACAAATCCGCAACGTACCGTCTGCTTTAGTCACCGGTACCAAAGGTGAGGCCCAGTCGGAGCAGTCGACGGGCTCGATGACGCCGTCGCGCAGCATGCCATCAAGCTCAGCGTCGATGCGCTCGCGCAGCGCGTATGGTACGGGCCGCGCGCGCTGGAACACCGGCGTCGCCCCCGTGCGCACTCGCAGCGTTGCCTTGCCGCCCCTGTACCGACCCAGTCCGCCGCTGAATAACTCCTTATATCTGTCGAGAATATTTTTAATTCCTTCATTAATTTGCACAAAATTCATGTTATTCATGCTTTTGTGGGTACATGTAAGCACCGGTATTTTTATTTGTAGGTCTGCTAACCATTGCCTACCTATTAAAGATGTAGTACCGTTTTTTATTACAAACAATTCTAGATGCTTTTCCTGCCCTTGGAATCGAACTCGTGGGCGAATTATTCCTAAAGGTTTTATTTTAGTACCATCATAAAATTTTAAAATTGTATCATCATTCATAAGAATATGATGTGAAAAATAACGTTCGTAGGTACAATTATTTATACATGAAATCGCCGTCCCTGTGTCTACCTCCATTTTTATCACGATATCATCTATTAAAATAGGCAAACTTACGGGCTTATAATTATTGAGTCCGATCAGGTTTAAACTCTCTTCGATGTCCTCCACGTCGGACTCACTGACGACCTCCGCGGAATACATACTCCCACTCCGTCGACCGCGACGATATGTAGTTCCTCGCGACGATTGTTCGACGTTCGCCGGACAGACCCGACGTAAATGCCCCGTCCCCTGGCATTTGCTGCACACGAACTCCCTATAGCGACAGCTTGCCACACTGTGGTTAGTGGCTCCGCAAGCTGCGCAGTTGTTGCAGCGTCCCGATGCGAAACTCCTGGTTGACGGGCGCGCGACGCGGTTTGCGGCTCGCCTGCCGGCGCCGCCACCGCCACCGCCGCCGCCGCCGCCGCCGCCGCCGCCACCAGGCGCGCCGCCCGGTAAGCGGCGGCTGTGTGGCCGCGTGCTGCCACCACTCCTACTGTGACTCGCTCCGCAGCTGTCCCCAGTAGTTGATGCGACCAAATGTACCGCTTCCGCCTTTGGACTGCATGTGGACGCTCCATCGACTACTGCTGCGTCTCTTTCCGCCGCTTCCATTGCGTTCGCTATCTTCACGGCTTGTGAAAATGTTATTGAGTCATCCTCCGCAAACAGTCGTTGCCTGATGACGTCACTCTTGAGTCCGCATATGAACTGGTCCCGCAAGCTCTCACTTAAATATTCTGAAAACTTACAGTTTCGAGCTAATCTTTTTAACTCCGTGACATATGTTGCCACGTTCTCGTCCCCTCCCTGTCTTTTCTGCCGAAAACGGTACCTTTCCGCTAATGAAGATGGCGTCGGCTGAAGGTGCTGACGCATTATACCCACGGCTTCACCGTACTTTAACTCCGACGGTTTCTTTGGACTCGATAGGTTGACGAGTAACTCATACGCTTCATCACCGATTATAGAAATTAGGGTAGGTAACTTGAACTCCTCCGCCACTTTATTCACTACAAAGTACATTTCCAACCTATCCACGTAGGATGACCAGTGCCCCGTTTCCACGTCAAATTCGCTCAACTTCCCAATCGACATCTTGACTATTATTCTTTAACGCTCGCACAAAAAAGTAATTTACTCTCGTCGCCACTGTGATGTTCGTTCGGTGGAGTAAATAAAAGGCGTGTAGTCGCTTAGCTCGTATATTGCGGACTGCCGGCGGCGGCCGGCGCCTAACCTACCTGACTTACAAACATATTATAAAATATCTATTCACCTACATTACAGTTTATAAAAGCTGGTTAAAGTTAAGTAATGGTTAGCGCCTGTTTAAACCATTTTTTGACGTTTAATCGTCTCTTAACTTTAAGCAATGTTTATGAATAAGAGGGATAATATCTAACGTCCTATTCCAACCAATTAGAATACTGCGTGTTAAAAATTGTGACAGAAAAACAGAATACTATGCACAGAAATGTGTTTTCGAATTTGCTGTTAGTTTTCAAATTGTGTGATCGAGTTCTTTGATCAAAAAGACGACATGACATACACGTGTCATGTTGGACATCAGACACCTTTTTTAAATTTTCTAATTCTTTTTATTACCATGAGATACCGATATCAACGTCTGAAGTTTCGCAAACTTTAAAAAAAAGGCTTGTCATTCAATATGTAATCTGGAATATTGAAACAGCTTGTTAAAAAGAATGTCATAACGTAACTCGTTCATTTAATAGTACCTGGGCAGTGGACAGTTGGCCAACTAAACATAAACGGTTTGGAATTTGAAATTAAATTATCGTGCATATGTGCATATACCCAAAGTGGCACATAATATATTTTTTAACAATTTACACCAACATTTTAGAGAAGCAATACTATACAGGCAGAAATAAAGTCTCCGGGCTACTACATAATGGAAGTTGAGGTGCACGTTACTAAATGACTACTTCGTGCATTTAAATAAATCATATTGTTAAGCGTTTTTATTTTTATTTAATGGATTTCCGTAAAGTCACGCCTGAATCAATTAAAAAATACTCTGTTGTTATTAAGGTTGAAAGGCTTTTAGGCATTAGTGACACGGCTTCTAAAATCTATTGGAAAAACATACGAGTATCACTTTGCCCGATAATCAATCCCAAACGGCCTAGACGAGTGGCAATCACTTTCATACCGTTTCGTATTTCTACAACTAAGCTGTAAGCTTTGCGGTCAGTTCTCATACATTTTTGATAGCTGTAACACAGCTTTCATCGTTACCAAAAAACTTTTTACTGTTACTTTACTATTTTTGACTTTTCAAAATCGTTGAAGGGCTCCAGCTAATCTATTCCATTTGTTTCAGCGGCGGTGGTGGTAGCTTTCTTCGTGTGCTGGGCGCCGTTCCACTTCCAGCGGCTGTTCTTCATCTACGGCACCTCGACGCGCCACTACCACACCATCAACGAGTACCTGTTCTACGTCGCTGGAGCCTTCTATTACATCTCTGCTACTGTCAACCCTATACTGTATAATGTCATGAGCCATCGGTGAGTTGTCCACCTTTTGATAATCATTATCTGCCTAGCCTTTTCCAACTATGTCGGGGTCGGCTTCCAGTCTAACCGGTGAGCTGAATACCAGTATTTTACATGGAACGACTGCCTTCACCTCAGCAACCCAGTACCCCTTTTCAAGACTCGTTGGCAGACTTTCGGGATTCTGACTACATTTAACGACTGTCATAAATTTACAAGTCATTTAAAGGTGTGTCAAACATTGAGCGGTAAGAGCGCGGCAGCGACAATCGGCGTTTGCAGGACACATTACTGCCGCGCTCTACATAGTTAGGTAAAAAAGTTTATGCGCGGCAGGTAGGCAGAAGCGTTCGCGTGCGGCAACCGCGCTTTGCCGCTTTATGTTTGGACACCTTTATAGGAAACGTAGAAGGAATTATAATTCGACGCTTCTCTGAAAGGTCAAAGCTAACTTAAAGGATTAATGTTATAACATCAAAGAATTCTTTACGTGCTTCATCCATAAAAATCCCCACGTAGCCGCAGTTCAGAGCTTCTTAATAGTGTCACGCGCACGGAATCAATTACCTTGTATAAACTAACGACTAAAGTTTTAAAGTTTCACCAACGTCACCTGGACTAGTTCTTTAATGGCTTATCTCTCCCACAGATACCGCATCGCCTTCACAGAAACTCTCTGCTGCGGGAAGGTCGGTGTGAAGAAGAGCAGGTGCCGCGAGCACTCCAGCATCCGAGAGACCACGGTCAACCACACCTTGGAGGGGACCCACCTCGTGAGGGTGCGCTCCGAGGTCCAGGACAAGAGGAACCGCCTCGACAGGAGGAGCAGAAGATGCAGCTACTATGGAACAGAGACCACCAGTCTTTGCAGCGAGAAATGGAGACAGGAAACTCCAAAGAAGATGAACAGCATCCTGATCAATGATAGGAACAGCGTGACGTCAACGTTGTGTAATAATAATGATAATCAGTTGATGTATAATGATTTTAAGATAAATGGAGATGTTACTTAAGGAGGCATATGGGTGTTTAAGAAGAAATTTTTCAGCGGATATTGTGATAAAATGATTGTAGATACGTAATATAAAAAGAGCTATTTAAACTTTTTCTGATTGATTAAGTCTTTGATAAAAAAATATGCTGCAAGTCGATAACTAAAATAACCATTACATTGGTTATGAGATTGAACTACAGATTAAGCTAATTCTATTTTTTTATCTGGAGCTTAATACTTATTAATTATAAACGCTTAAGAGTCGCTCGTGTTTGATTTTTTAAAAAATACTAAAACCTAATAACGAATACCGAGGGCTGACTTTGAGTAAACTGTCACTTCGCGCAGAATATTAACAAAACTATATATGAATGACTACTACTGCTGTGCTATTCTGTAAGCATCTCACCATGAAAACTTATGTGAAGTGAGCGTGGAGTGAGCTGTCATTGTCATCGATGCTAAGGCAGTGACAGTTCACTCCAAGCTCACTTCACTTAAGTTTTCACGGTGAGATGGTTACAGAATAGCACAGCAGATGTGAGTATTATAGTCAAAGCCACTATTTCTTTCATGAAATGCCGATTATTCTTCTTTGTCGCTGAGATTTAATTGAATATGACGAACAGCGAAGAAAAAGAATCATCCATAAGACTCATATTGTCCATTGAAGCCTGAATAATTTATTCTCCGATTTCTGTAATAATTAAGCTACAAAAATACAGGGTGTAAGGATAAACATTATTATCATTCAAACCATGGGTAGATGACTTAAATTTAATAATAAATGACCGAAAACAACAAAAAAACAAACCTTATTTTCATTAAAAGATTGAAAAAAGTTTCTATCCGACACCACCGTGCTCGTTAGCGAAACAGCTGACTAACTGAGGGAGGGGTCACGCTCGCGGTCACGTCACGTGTTGAGACGCAAGATCGATAGACGAACTTGCGACTCTTGTGGTCAAATGTTGTTAAAATTTTTTTTGTAATTTTCCATAAATTTTACGTTCTTTAAATGAAACCAAACCACTGGTTGCAAGGATAACGGTGTTTACCCTAACAGCCTGTATAACTATTGATGTAAGTAGCTATTATTATCCGACATTACAAATACTATTATCACATACTTCCACTCACCATTCCAATTTACGAGTTCCCCAAGGGAATGAGGCCCAAGAATATAATATGGCGGAGTTGATCGATGGTTCGTGTTTGTGTGATTGCTTATGTTATGAAGGGAACAAGTATGGAACTACTATGTAATCTCTAAGGAGTAGACGTAATTAATTGAATTTCAACGAAAATGTCAGTTTGAGGCGGCAACTCGATCACTATTGAACAAGGAAACGATGTGATGTCAACTATGTGGGTGTTTTCTTTTCGCATGATTTAAACCATCGACCCAGTTTTTGTTATATGAATGTACTAGCTGCGCCCCGCGGTTTCACCCGCGTAAGTCTCAATCCCGTGGGAATATCGGGATAAAAAGTATCCTATGTGTTAATCCAGGTTATAAACTATCTGTTTGCCAAATTTCATCCAAATCCATTCAGCCGTTTTTACGTGATTGAGTAACAAACATCCAAACACACAAACTTTCGCATTTATAATATTAGTAGGATTTGTCATTAAAATTCATTTCTTTAAGTATACAAAACTGACAAATTAGTCCGATACTAAGTTGTCAGTTTTGAGATTTTATATCCTATATTTCTGAAAATATTTGTCTCGTGTTGTGCGTATGTGTAAGATATAAGATTGTCTTTAGTTTAAGTACCCACCTACTTTGTGCCCAATAGTTTCAGGGCCAATGATGCTATTCTAAAATAAACTAAAATCGAAAGGAACCGGAAGGAAAATAGAAATAATATAACATCACGCCATGTTTCCCCGAAAGGTTGGTGAAGGTACATATAGTACAGTCACTAGCAAAAATATGTATACACTTAGCAAAATTCAATAACCATTTTTTCGTGGAATAACGATTGTATCTTTGAAATGGTACCTATTTAATAATAATATGGGTTCCAAAATACTAAGTTCGTTAAAACATAAAATTACAATCAATACAGTAGGAGAAAATCACTTTTAAAAGTTCCTAAGTGTACCTATACGTATCGGTGCTCGTGACCGTACACACACATTTCGCCTGATAAGTTTAAATGGATTATCTTTGTTCGAAATACCTAACGTTATCGTCTATTAGTAATAACATTTAAATAATAAACAAAAAATAATACACTTTAAATCTTTTAAGATAAATGTAACTACTAGGAACGAAAACTAAATAAAAAAATAAAAAAATCGTTTTATAATTATCATTGTAACAAATATTTCTAATTAATATTAAAGACACTAATGTAAACTATTATAATTATAATCATAAGAAATTAAATTGAATAAATTCTAAAAGAAATTGCTGCAATTTCATTTTTATTTTAAAAGCTTAAAGAAATTGGTAAGTATAACATTTTAAGAAAACAACAACCAGTCTTAGCAAGGGGTATCGTGTTACCCAGTAACTGGGTTGTGGCGGTCAGATAGGCAGTCGCTCCATATAAAATACTGATACACACTGTCTGTCTACCCGGATGCAGCTGTATACTGCTGGAAGCTGACCCAAAACATTGTTGGGAAAAGGCTAGGCAGATTTTAAGAAAATTGTGCTTAAACGTAGCCATTTTAATATTTGAGTCAGTTTAGCCTTTTGACAAAAAATATACAATCTAACACTAACATTAGGTACAAAGGGACAAAATTCAGTTTAGCCTAAAGTGGAACCCCCATAAGGGACCATCATTTAACCTTTCGTAGCCGGTAATTACAGAAACAATTAAAAAGCCATTGTGCCTCGCGTGGTTCCACATACTTGTCACATTAACTCATCACGATTAATCGTCATTTATTTCTGACTCCCCCCCCCCTGTTCGAACCTTACGGGATTACAGGACGACCCCTAACCTTAAATTCAGTCTTTTAATAGATTGGGGCCCAAACTATGAGAAAGAGGATCAGAATAAAGCAATTACTGGGGGCTTAAAACGGTCACTTTAGCAGAATTATAATATTGGAAATATTATGAATCATCGTAAAATGTCACACACTGACAATTTATGATCTGCGTGTAGTTCATATTACGAAATAATTCATCTGTTTGACAGTTTTCTATAGAGATTCGTAAAATGGTCCACTAAAATGGTCCAATTATGAATTGCTTTTATGTCAAATTAGAGAAATTGCTGACAGCTGGGATTCAGGAAATGAAGGCTTATTTCGATCGGATCCCACAATCAGATCCCACGATAATATGAATATTTTGTTCCGATCCGATCCCACTTTATGGGATTCGTTAGGAACGTGAATAAAATTTACATTTTGTTCAGATCTGATCCCATCTGGATTAATTAGGAATGTGGATTAAATTAATATCCGAACGAAAGAATCCCCTGCTTGAATCAATAAATGAAAATAAAAAGTAAATACCTAATATCGAGATAAATAGTTAAAAGTAGGTAACAGGATTCAATCAATGCAGCCGGATGCAGCTGAATACCAGTATTTTACATGGAGCGACTGCCTACCTAACCTCTATAACCCAGTAACTGGGTAATATAGACACGTGTTAGGGCATAAATCGAACAGATAGCGTGTGACAGTTTTAAATTTGTCTGTCTGTCGTAGTTGGGTTTTAGTTTTATAACTTTTATTTAATGTAGGTATCTAAAACACTAACTCAAACCGTAAAAAACCAATCTCCTGACTTTTACTAAAGGATTTCTCACATTTTCTTATTCACTGCCGCATAAAATGGAGTTAATCAAAAACCACGTCACATAAAACCAGTATTGTACTAGTAACAACAACATAAACCCACATAACGAACACTGAACGTCACATTGTGTGGAATCCTTCAATTTGTAATGAATTTGTAAACTTGCACTTATCAATAGTTGTTTTGGATTCTGGCTTGTAGGCAGTAAGGTCCAATATCGTAAGACAAGGATTGGTAAGGACGGATGGTACAACAGCTGTATAGAATTTATTTCATGCCAAATGAGCCTTATTTATAGGTACTAAAGCAATTGAGGCACAGCCGGGTGGTTGGTTTTGAGAAATTGCCTCTCGATTAATCTGTTCTTAAAATTGTTTTTAATGGTGGAAAACTTTATTACACACACGATGGGTTACATTTTAATTTTGTGTCATTCACCTTTTTTTTAGGGGTTAAAAAACTGTATGTATTCATATGGCAACTGATGTTACATAGTGCAATCTAAACTGAAATTTATAAGTATTTATCGGACAAGCGTAAAACGAACCAGTTTAGCTTATTGATCTAAATTATCATAATTTATCTTCAGATGATAATTTAAATAAAAATATTTATTTTAAAACAACAATGGTCGTTATGTTATAAGTAGTGGGTTAGGTACAAAAAAAAAATTAAAAGCTATCTTAGTGAATTACAAAATAAAAATCAACCTAATTTTTGTTGTTACGTTTAATATTTTGTTGCTTTTTTTATTTAATTTTATATTTAGTTAGTACCAACTTAAAAATTAGGTATTTAAGATTATTATATTCTGACTTCTGTAATACAGGTTTTTACCTAGCTCAGAAGTCAGGGTTTTCATAGGATTCTAGTAAAAAAAAGTTTGTAAATAAATTATTATTTATTTATTTTATTTATTTATATATTAAGTATCTTAATAGTTAACATAATGATCTTATTAACCTAACTCCTCCATATCTATATCCTTTGTTTTATCGTACGAAACATCTGTTTATCCGTCGCCGGATGACGGCTGCTGGTCGGTGGAATCAGGCAAACACGTCGGAATCCCGGGAGACACACGGCAACAATGTCGTGTTTGGTTATATCACGTATCTTGTTATATTCGACAATACTAGTGGGAACTGAACCACAGTGCGGCGAACGGGGTTTGATTTTCTATGTCGCTTTGCAAGTTACTTGGCCACGTAGTAGAGGCAAGTCGGCATACTCGGTGTAAGGACATCGACGCGCAATTTTTTTCCATGAATTCAGTATCGACATGATTCTAGACCCACTAGGGCCTAAATTGTTCGTCGGTTATTAAAAAAAATCTTTCATACATTTTAGTCGTAGAGACACACATTTTAGTCGTAGACATTGCACTGTGTAGATACACAGTGCAATGTCTGTTTAGGCCTCAGGAAATGTTTTATTGGCATGTACTTTTACCGCTAGTGCAATAAGTAGTTTACGGTGCCTGCTAAAATAGGTACTGGCAGGCAGGTATGGCTATGCCAAATGCTTGCACTGACTGGACAGGTCCACTCAAATCTCTGTGGTTCTTTCCTCAAAAGACCATTTCAGACTCTAATCTACATGGTCCTCATATGGCCTGACCAAGATTATGTCTGGACTTTAAAGGAGACGGTGACCTCTGAGTTTGTTTCGGCCTTTCTTCTAAGAGTAGTCATAGGAAACGCCGACCTCATCTAGCTTATTTTTACAACTTTTTAATATGACGTGTAAAAGTGATTCCAATATCCTATTTACAGAATAAACAATTTCATTTCATTTCAACTTCATGATCGCACTAGAAAGAAACGTTCATTACATTAAAAAAAAATTAGGATACCTACAGGGCTTCAAAGACCTTTTGGCGCTTGAATGACATTGACATGGGAGCGTTGTTGCTAAACATTTTGTGAAATTCTCATAGAAGTTGTGTTGAAAAAGGAAGATGACGGCATTAGTTTTGATTTTGACCACGCACCAAAAGTTTCTCGTACCGTTGTACTATAATATTTAGCTCTGTGACAGTCATTTGCTCTGATATGACGCAAATAATCCAGTACAACTATTCCTAGACTATATCATTACGTACTCTATAATTTGCCTGCCGTCTGCCGCCAAGCATAAGAAATTGAATTAGCCACATAATATAAGGAATTCCTCATCAGATGCCATTAGAGGACATTGTGAATGCAGCTCAGCGAGATCAATCGGATTTACTTTGTTAAAGTCAAGCACAACCATTTTCACGAAAACTGTTTGGAATACAGACATTGTTCGATAGTTTGGCTAGGTGTTGTGTTGAAAAGCAAAATGTCTTGTCCAACAAAGTACCTACTTAAGGAATTTTCAGGGACACGCAATAGGTACCCATAGTTGTCGCGTTTTATAGCTCGTACAGACTGGCGCGATATCGCGGGCGCGACATGAGTTGCGCTGCCTGTACCGATATCGCGCTAGTCTGGACGGGGCTACAACGGTCATTGCCCTTTCCCTAATATATCTCCGTAGGAAGCCAACCAATAAACTATGCATGGTTTCTCGTTATTGGAAAATGTTGAAGATCACGATAGATATATTGGATCAGCGGACTTTATTATTTTTTATTTATTTAACCATTTATGCACACACTTTTTAATGTTTATACGGACAAGAAAAAAGGAACAGAAAAATACGTACAAAAGCAATGCTTATTTCTGAAGACATTTTATAATACTTTTTTAAATAAAAAATGCTGGTGGCAATGACCGTTATAGCCATGCTGAAACGCGACAACTACCTATAGGGAGAAGTAGCTACTTCTGTTTAAAGTTAAACTTATATTTTTAATAACTTCCTTCAAGAAAACTATCTACATAAACTGTCGTTTTGATGACCAAAAGGACCACGGGCATTGGCAAGATCAAACTTAAAAAAACTGTCGTTTTGATGACCAAAAGGACCACGGGCATTGGCAAGATCAAACTTAAAAAAAAACACAATTGTCTACTTATAATTACCAGGTAATACTTAGGTTAGTCCAAATAAATACCTTTATACATATAATTCATCTAATTTCAATTTATCAACTTGATTACAACCGTTTCACTCAATTACATTCAAATTCAAATAAGCTCGCCAACTTTGAAATATTCAAGCAATTTTCCATAAAATGTGGTGCTCTCCAACTTACGTTTCGCTTCATTTAACTTTAACATTTTGCGGAAAGCGATCCAGTGTTCTCTCTATAAAGGGTTCGTGACGTATAAAGTGCTAAATATTTTAGCTTAAATTTGCTTTTCGAGAGGGATATACCTGGCCAGTCAAGTTTACCGATCAATATTGTATCAACATCATCTGTGAAAATTTCAACTGTCTAGCTATCACGGTTCATGAGATACAGCCTGGTGACAGACGGACAGACAGACAGACAGCGGAGCCTTAGTAATAGAGTCCCGTTTTACCCTTTGGGTACGGAACCCTAAAAAAACTGACCCTACGGGAATAGACTACCGGAATAAAAAGTATCCTACATCCTAACCTAGATCATGATCTACCCGAGTGCCAAACGTCGAAATCCGTATATGCGTTAAAGCGTCAAAAACAGCGTAAATTTTATAATATTATATTATTAAATACAATAGACACTGATATACTTAGTAACCTATTGCGCTTGACTATTCTTCAAGAGTCATAAAAACCCTGTAAGAAATTGACACGTGTTTCACCTCTCAACGAGGCATCTTCAGGACGACGGTGTGGTAACACGTCGGGTTCTGGTTTGCAATTGGTCAATCGTCATCCTGAAGATACCTCGTTGAGAGGTGAAACACGTGTCAATTTCTTAAAGGGATTTTATGACTCTTGAAGAATAGTCAAGCGGAATAGGTTACTAAATATATCAGCGTCTATTATATTTTATAATGGATTTCCGCAAAGTCACGCCTGAATCAATTAACTATATTATATTATTTAAAAACATTAGAGACCAAGTTATGAAACATAGTTTTTAAACGAACTAAATTGTAAGAACATGAATTCTACATTGTATGTCAATCATAATTATAGGAACCGTTACCCGATAGTTAGCCTTACATCAACTGAATTACGATGACCGTAACATGAATTAATTAATCCTACACCAGGCGTGAATGATTCTCATAACTAGGTTAGCACCGTGAAATGATGTGCGCGTGCGCGTGATCTTTACTATGTCCCGACCGATTGGCTGCTTGCTGATTGTGCTTCTCGTGCACACAAAGGTAACCACTGATAATTATTAATTTATTTGTTGAACAAATCCGACATTTATTTATTTACAACCAACATAGGAACATAGCTGACCTCCATATAATTGGGAAAAGGCTAGGCATATGATGATCTACCTACTATGGAGGTATGAGGAACAGGGTGCAAGGTTGGATAATTCTCCCTTTTATATGAAGGATGAGTAAGTAACCCTACTTACTCATCCTTCATATAAAAGGGAGAATTATCCAACCAGGCGGGTGTTGTGACTGCTGGGTTACTGCTCGGCGGCTGATGTCGGGTTAACTTATATTATACTAGCTGCGCCCCGCGGTTTCACCCGCGTAAGTCTGGATCCCGTGGGAATATCGGGATAAAAGTATGCTATGTCCTATTCCAGGTCATGGTCTACACCTGTGCCAAATTTCATCCAAATCCGTTCAGCCGTTTCAGCGTGAAAGCGCAACAAACAAACTCACGTTTGCATTTATAATAGCTGATGGCCGCGGCTTCGCCTGCGTGGATGTCGGTTATTATGTACTAAAACCTTCCTCGAGAACCACTATCCATTGGTGAAAACAGTCCAGGACTTTTTGAGTTTGTCGTGAACAGAAAGACGCGGCGGAGGACTTTGTTTTATAATATTTAGTGATGTTAATCGCGCAGATAACACTGCTTGCGCGTAGTAGGATTTTCGCGTCGTCGTAGATGCACTACGTTATTTCTACGTGGCGTTATAGATCCGCACTCACACGTATAATAATCAAATAACTCATTGTGTCATCGTAGCAACCTCATCTCGTACTCTCTGAGTCTATTCCTACACAATGTTATTATTAGCACAGGTAGGCATGTAGGTAGGGATAATACGCAGCTGCATTCAGGAAATTGGACGAGCAGGTAGGCTCGAGTGCAATCGAATTGGTTATAGCTAGAAATATCATCTGACCGGGGATGCCATATCTAACCAGGATTCGTAGTTTGTATGTAAACAATGTCGCGAGCAGCTAGGTATCCATACTAATATTATAAATTCGAAAGTAACTCTGTCTGTCTGCCTGTCTGTCTATATGTTACCATTTCACGCCTAAACCACTGAACGGATTTCGACAAAATTTGGCAAGGAGATAGATGGCATCCTGGGGACGGACATAGGCTACTTTTTATCGACATACCACGCGAGCGAAGCCGCGGGCGGAAGCTAGTTGTTTCTAAAGTAACACAATTTGAAGCTTATGGCTTACGTTTGGACGAAAACATTTGGGAAGGTGCACTGAACTGAGCCACTCCAATCACAGACGATTAATCGCTCGTCCACCAATCAGAAGACAGCTTAATTGTGACTTTCCTTTTACCAACCGTCCTATTAATACCAAAACAGCTGTCTATAAATGTACCTTTAAATAGGTAGTAGTCTTTTTAATTAATTAAGTAAAGTAGTGTTGAAAAGGTCGGCGTTCGAGTTTTAACTACGAACTAAAGAAAATTCCAAGAAACTTTGGAAATTGTGAACTTCTGAAACTGACTTTTTTATGGGTAGGTAAAGAAACTTTTATTTTTTACGCTATCCTTACAAGTTGCCAGTTACTTCCTGAGGGGTACGTCACTTTACTAAGTAAAGAAAAGAAGCGTCTCTCCACAGATCCCGGTGTTATTTCAGTTACCTTTTAAGTAGTCTCAAGACACGTTATTGCGAAAATGATCTGCATTTTCTTTAATTCCTTGTGGCTTTCGCAAACAAAAGACGCAATAAATAAAAATAACCCTATATTTCTGCTTATCCCTTTCAGACAATATGGTGCAGCTGTGACGCTAGAGTGAGTAGTTAATTATTATAGTTAATTATTAGACTTCAAAAAAAGAGGTGGTTCTTTGTTTGTCTGAACGTATGTTGATCGATTTCTCCGTGATACTGGACCGATTTACGTGATTCTTTTATCATTTCGTAAAGTAAGCTCACACGGTGATCCCACATACATTTTATTAACTCAGCTTTGGTATCTTTTGAGTAAGTTTCAATAATACGAATTCGTATGGGATAGTGACAATAACTAAAAAGTTTAGTGCAAAATCAATAACTTTTTCCAAAATAAAACTGCAAAAATAACTTTAATTCCAATTCTTTGATCCATGTTTAGTACGTTTTTTTATAGGTACGTCGACTATTGTCAAGCTTTTGATTTGTATTTTAACGTGACATTATAATATTTTCAGTGTTCAGGTGATCCATGTTATGCGGGGGTAAGTTATCAATATTAATCTATAATTTCTTACTGCAGACAAGAGCCTCTTCCCATATTATATTAAGGTACATACTTCCCCGTGACCCTTGACAACAGGCAACTGAAGGAACACGGGTGGGTTTTAGTTAATAAAAGTCTGACACGCCCGCCCTCCCGCTCCGCCCAGAGCGGGAGAAGTCATTTAAAGATTTCCCACGCCCTTGTGCCCAGAGTCCGTGATGCCTATAAGCGTAGAAAGAACAATTAGATGTTGTCATATTAGTACTTATGCGGTATCTGAACGTGTATCTCTGCCTTGGGTCCTGTTAACCGCCGAGCAACCACGAGACCAACGAGACCGATAGGATAATCTTTCAAACGTAAAATATAAAACTTTCTGTTTATTATTGCAGTTCAATGGAAAACAATGTGCTTCTTCAGTGAGTAACAATAAAAGTTAAGATATTGGATACTATTATATTATGAATATCCGATATTATTATACCATCTATGTAACAAACTATGGAATGCAATAGTTGAGTATTGAATACATGTATACATGTGTTTGTAATCACTTTCTCGGAAACGGCTCTAACGATTTCGATGAAAGTTGTAATATAAGGGTTAACGGGGGTAAACAATCGATCTAGATAGGTCTCATATCTGGGAAAGATCATATTTTCACCCAAGTAGAGCTCGGTCGACTAGGCACATAATATGTATATAACATAACAAAAACCTAAGACGCCACAGATTAAGACCAACATGGCGAAGAAACCTGGAGGAATGGCGATGGACATCATCTGCCAGTCTTTTGTTAAACTTGGATCTTGCGCCGTTGGTCATCGGCAAACCGACACGACCGGAGAGAGATCGCGCCTGATCTCTCTCCGGTCGTGTTGGTTTGTGCGATCGGACTATGAGAGTGAGAGAAGAGAGAGTGCACCTGTGTCTGCGCACACACTTGTGCACTATAATATCTCCCGCGCCGAAGGCTAGTCTCCGCTGAGATTGGTCGCCATGGCCGAAATACGGTCTGGAGGACTATATATCTTGACCAAATAAGTGGGAACAACTATACCACTGTTGGTAGACGGCTTGATGAGTGCCATATGTTTAAATTGTAGACACCCACTGACACCCAGGAGAACCACCAACAATGGATATAATAATTTATTTACTTATTTAAATAACATGGGAAACTTACAGCAACAAACAGATCAAGGACAGTACGTTAGTCAGAAAGCCAATAGGTCTCCACTTATAAAATACAGGGAAAAAAGTAAATTCTAAGTACACACCAAGTTACTGTAGACTACAGCATAATAACTATGTTGCTCGCACTGCATAGCAACCATCTTATCATAATGAACTACATGGTGTACATGAAAAAGTTACTGGCTGACGACACACTAGTTAGGAACGGATCTATATCGTACTGCTTACAAAGCTTGTTAAAATATAATTGGTTGAAGCAAATGGCACGCGCAAAGGATTGTAACGCTTAAACTGTGTGTCATTTCTCGAAAGGATCGTAAGAAGGACGAAAGGATCGTAGCAGGTGACGTTCTGTAGTTTCTATCTTCCCCCATGGGAAGATGGCATGAATTGTATGTGTGTTCTCAAAAGGTCAATATACCGAAGGACGCTGCTCCAAATAAATATCTTAGTAACTTTTACCGACATCCGCAGGTAGGTAGAGGATGACCGATTCTTGCCAGTCAAGACCTATTTTTTGGCAAAGAAAGAGCAAAGAATCAACATTGCCATACAACGTGGCAATGCTGCCAGCCTTTTGGGCACTTTTCCTGTTGACAGCGATGCAGACGAACTTTTTTATGCCCTTTGATAATCATAATAATTGTTATAGATGTAAACAAAGTGCGTGACACTTTATTTAGTTTGTACAGTTTGAATTTGCCGCGTAATAACTTTGATGTATAATTTATCTGTGAACTTGTTTGATTCTAAATTTTTTTGTGTTAATTAGTGATTAATTAAGTAATGTCAAAGAATGTTTTGTAAAACTGTTAAAACTAGTTTAAGTAATAAAATAAAATTTCTCTTTGCAGAGCAACACAATTTTGGTTATAGTTTTACTGTTCACCATAATATCCAAGGATAATTATAAATTAACACATTATATAGATATTATAAGTCTTTAAGTTAAATAAATAAGTCAAGACCTATAAAATAACACGTGACTTTTATAAACCTACAGAAATAATTATTAATATTGTTTCGTTTGTTTGCAGTGCGAAGGTACCTTGTGTTCCGCTGGAGTAAGTATGGGATAACGAGATTTTTCATTTATTGGAAGTACACTTTTGTAATTATTGTCTCATGCAGTTTAAAACTGCAACGGTACAACCGTTGCAGCATTCTAACGCATAACAACAAAAGTTGACAACGCATTTTTTCAAACCCACATAAGTAGCATGAATGATTGCCAATTTTCTCTTAATTATTGCTTAATTTCGCGTAAAACTCCATTAACAAGTTCGTAGAGACCCCATAAGTGATTGATGGTAACGAATGGGCTTTCAAAACAAGCCATGGCCTCATGAACTCATGACCTTCCATTTGGGGAAAAATAAGATAAAGTTAGAGGCTCTCCAGGGTAAATAACAGCATTTGTGAAGTTAAGCTACGGTTAACACGGTCAACACTTTTATGGGTGACGATTCAATACCCATGCCCACGTTATGTGCCTCGAAGAGCACCAAAACCTATAAAGGAAATCTATCTTCTGTCTTTACACGTACCTAGTGACCGCTTTAAAACAATATGAATAGCTACAGCACACAATCGTCATACCGCGTTGCATTCATCCTAGCTAACTAGGTACATAATTAGACCGTAGTTCGTAGAACAATAACTTTATTTGCATACCTGTTTGTTGCATGATTAGTAGCAAGAAGCATTATTTGCTGCATGTAGAAATAACTAAGTAAAATTAAATGAGTTATTTATCAGTTAATTTTTAATAGGTACCAATTTGTTAACTTTTTATAACTGCCTTGATACCTAAACACTTAATTATTTTAGTGGTCAAATAATTTATTTCAAATAGGCACATAAAAGGCACTTTTGAACATTAAAAACAAAGAAATAACTGAGGCAATTCTGAGTCAGAAATTCCGTTGCTTTAGTGGGGCAGTGGGGAATAATGTACACTGAGGCATATAGAAAAGCGTCGTTTTATGCCTTGTTGTATATTAGAAAATGTCTAATATTCATTCATTCTTGTTCTTAAGCTCACGGCGAGCAGTCACCCCTAAAAATCTTACACGCATTTTATTGTTAGAAACTCCTAGAAATAAGCAAATTATACTAATAGTGACTGTCAAATCAAATGATTGCCAGTCCTGAAATACTTATACGCATATTTAACGATCCTGCTATTTCAATTCTGGTTGTTTCCACACATTGTACTAGAAAGCCTTTTAAACGTATATCTACAAGAGGTCAACGCATGTTATCGTTTTTCCCGGAATTTTTGCCTCGCTAAGTCATGTGCAGTCTCATAATAACGTAACAAACGACTGTTTCAATAACCGACGACCAAGATAAAGGTTATCATTAGCGGCAGACGGGCCGCGCGCGGGCCTAAATACATTGTACTTAATTAATTTGAAAGTCCTTGACGAATTAAACGCTGAACGTCGACGATGTTCGTCTTAGCAGAAAGGTACTTAGCTACAGAAGCTATAAACGTTAAGGCTCGTGCAAACTAGCGCGATATCGCGGGCCCGACAAGAGTAGCGCTGCCTGTCGCGCCCGCGATATCGCGCCTGTGTGTGGGCGTTTTTTATAAATATAACAGAATTGTAGACTTACCACTTATTATTTGGGCTTAAACATAACTGGCGAAATGTGGGTCTACTACAGGTACACCTCTGCCTGACGTGATGTTATTTTATAACAGAATTATTGAATGGTTTGAGCAACCAGTCATTCTTTAAAAGTGATATTTAGTTGGAAGAACACGCAACAAGTGGACTAGATGGTGAATGTTTCTACAGGCCGGTTACGAACATCAAGTACATGCAAATAAACTTACCAATACATTACATACCTACAGGCTGACACTTGGCTACAACATTTTGAGAGGGTCTGGCGATTGGTGACAATTTTTTTTCGAGTTACTGTTATGTGGCAACAAATGATTGTGAGTGGTGACCAAATTTCGCATGTCTAACACTTGGTACGAGTTTATGACACAAGAGCTCCTGACAACGTGCTGTGGTGATGCGGTTTTAGTAGTATTATTTTTACTACACCACACATTCACTACACACTATAGGTACACCTCTGCCTAACCCTTTGGTGAATACAGGCGTGATGTTGTGTTATTTTTACTACATAGACATGATGAGATCAATGTAGGAATATAATTGATCTTGGAGAGCAGTTCTAACAGTTTAACTGTAGTCTTGTAACATACGGCTTCACTGTAATTAACAGCGATACCTCATCTAAGCAAACTTTTGTTGGTTTTCAAAGTTCACAGGCATTCGCAATTTAATTGCGAAGCTCTTCAAAAGTATTTTTACTTCGTTCCATTTTACAACACCACTTTGCAATTTTACAAAAAGCAATCTTACTGGGAAAAGCAAGCACTGATTTTAAGTAAATTCGTATCTGAGGGTACTGTGACAGGGTCGTTCAATGAAATTAAATCAAATAATCAAATCAAATAAAGTTTATTAATCAAAAAGTTACGATAGAATTTAGCCAAATTCGGTGAGCCACAAACTAAGCGTTGCTTGCAAGTATCTTGTGGCTCGGGAGTGCGATTAACAAAATTATGGTTACCTTCCAGTGTGCGGTTACGGACAAGATTAAAGAGAAATATAACAATAAAATAAAAGGAAAATCGTATTAAGTGTTAAACGCGTAATCTCTGTCTGTCTGTCGCGCTTTCACGCCAAAACGACTGAACCGATTTAAATGGGTACACACTTACACAGATAGTCTACAGCCTGAGAAAGGACATAGGCTACTTTTTATCGACATACCACGCGGGCGAAGCCGCGGGCGGAAGCTAGTTATAAATAAATTCAATCTATATAATTTTACATGACGTCGCGTACTGTCAGCGCGCCAAGCTGAGTCTCTATTATTTTCTAATCTTCTGAATACGAAATAGTCTGTCTCATAATAATTATTCCATCAACTTATACAATATTCATGAAGGTTGCATGGTAAACCTAAAGCAAGCAGGTGAAATATTGCATCATCTTACTCTATACGCTCGACTAATAACATCTGCTCACCGCTAGGGAAATAAGATAGCTCCTCATTTGTTCGTATGAGATCCTGCATAGCCTAGATTTCACTAGGGGCGTATTAGAAGGTACTTTGCAAGTTCAGAGGGCCTAGCACGAACGCGAGAAGTGAACGTAACGTAAATGCGAACGATTTTTGATTCGAAAAAACACTACCTATAGCATTTTGTTTTTTTCATCGCACCCATATAAAGAACTTGCAAAATATTATGAACGAAATTAGTATTTCAAAGGACCATGGGGGATTTTGTATGGACGCCGTCCCCACCCTCCAACAGTCATAGGATACGTGTCAATATGTTTTTAGGGATCCCGAGAAAGACTTACTGTGTTGCTCCATTGCAAAATCAATGGGGTTTTTTTGTAATAACAAAAAACTTTTCTGTTAGCTAACCTAACCTAAGCTATAATTGCCTATCCTTGCCAAACATAACCTAACCTCACCTAACCTAACAGTGATAATTTGATCTTGGATTTTGGAGGTCAAATGGAACTCCTCAATGATGAACAGCATTTGTGTATTCTTGTGATTGGATAATTGTACAAAAAACTTAAAAAAAAACGGCTAACCTAACCTATTTTTTTTTAATCCTCATGGATGACCTCTGCCCTGGGGCGGGCGGAGGGGTCTGTCAGACTCTTACTGACTAAAAACCACCCCAGTGTTCCAGCTCACACCTTCGCCGGGGGTCACGGGAACGTAAAAATCTTCCGCAACCCCAGACTGGCCCGCCATTGCGGGACTCCTCGGGTCAGGGGCCCCCCCGTGACCCGAGGAGTGAGGTGTTTGACTCCCCCCGTGACGTCTAAGAGGGGCGCGCGTGGAACACTACGCACCGCCACCTCGGGTCCTGATGTGTAGGGGGCGACGGACGTCCCCGAGTCCGTCGTCCCTGGACCCATTTAGGGGAAGATGGCGTTTACCGCCCTCCGCCGACGCCCGGTGCACCTGCTGCGGGCCGGGTGAGTGGAAGAGATCTTCCTCTCCCTTTCCGCAGCCACCATCTGCGAAACGACTGTCTCACGGAAGGAAACCACCGCGTCCCAGGACTCCTCGCTGCCGACCATCGACTCGACTACGGCCGGCAGCGACAAGTCACTGCCTTCTTCTGAGATGAGGGCACGGCGCGGCCCCTCCTAAGCGGGACACTCTGCCAGCGTAGGCCGCGCCGTGTCCTCCCGGCAGTCGGCGCAGTGGTGACACCGAGCGTCCGGCTCTCTGTTTATGCGACACAGGTACTTCCCGAAGCAACCACGCCCCGAGAGCACCTGCGTCACCCGAAACGACAGGGAGCCGTGCCTCCTCCCGAGCCAGCGCTCGAGCACCGGCCGGACCGCCTCGATGATGTCGAGGCCGGCGGTAGGGCCTGTCCCGCCATTCCGCCACCAGGACCTCGCGAAGCTGAGACCGATGCAGCTCTATGTGTCGCTGCATCGGTTGCTCACCCCGCGCCCTCGCTTCCTCCTTTCGCCTCGAGGTCCCAGGGCGGGGATCCGGCCAGTGCACAAGCCACCTCGTAGGAGATCGTGCGATACCCCCTGATGACTCTGACGGCCATCGCTCTCTGTGGCTTGCGCAGGACTGCGATACTACCGGCCGTCAGGTCAGCCGCCCAGATCGGGGCCCCGTAAAGGGCCATCGATCGCACGATTCCAACGTAGAGCCGCGTTGACAGCGCACAGAAGCTAACCTAACCTAACCTAAACTTTTCGGTTAGCTAACCTAACCTAAGCTATAATTACCTATCCTTACCAAACATAACCTAACCGAACCTAACTTTAAAAAAAGGTATCAGAGAAAAATAAAATGGTCCCTGATAAAAAGAAAGGTTGTCATGAATGAGAACCATATTTAGGTCGCTATATTCTATGCCTCTTAAGTGCAAACTAAGAAAATATATAAATGTAAAATAATGCTAATATTGAATAAAAAAAGTAATATTCCAGGAAAACCCCACATTTTTGAAAAATGTCGCCATAGTAAAAAAGTATCGAACCCACCAGACGCTTCGAAAGACACTAGTCTCAAGCGTGTTGGTGGGTGGGGACGTTTCTTCCCATGGTCCTTTTGAACAACTAACACAACATAACATCACGCCTGTATTCCCTGAAGAGTAAGGCAGAGATTTACCTATAGTACAACCACATTTCCCCAGCTATGTTTTAGTCCCATGTAACAAGGGGCGAGCCTTTTTTTTTTGTGGTTGGGAAATCATCATATTACTTCTGCCGCTCTGGGCAGAGCGGGAGGGCGTGTTAGACTTTTACTGACTAAGTTGAGTTCTGAGTTCCTTCAGTTGCCTGTTGCCAAGGGCTCCGGTATCCCTTTCTGTGGACTTTCCCGCAGCCCTGGCAGGAACAGGGGGCGAGCCTATTCTCGTTTTAAAAATCGTTTGAATTCCCAATACTCCGCGCGTTCGCGCTAGGCGCACAGATACTTAGGTACACCCGGCTCACTTTAGGTAGTCTGCCCCGCTACCGAACTTGCTGATTACTTACTTCATCTTTTCGTTCCGACACGAAACACCTAATACTACAGATACCTGTGTGATGAGAAAAGAAGCCTAAGTGAGCATCTATATATGTTAGCCGATGAGAGTTTGATAACCAACTGAGTCGGATTTGTCTTATAGGAAACTAGCTTCCGACCGCGACTTCACCCGCGTGGCATGTCGATAAAAAGTAGCCTATGTCCTTACTCAGGCTCTAGACTATCTGTGTACCTAATTTAATTTAAATCGGTTCCGTAGTTTTGGCGTGAAAGCGCGACAGACAGACAGACAGAGTTACTTTCGCATTTATAATATTAGTAAGGATAATAAGGATTCGAATAAACTCAATTTTAAAAACTCTTTATTTTGTTCAAAGATGCTGAAGCCTGGAATTATTTCTAGGTATAGATTAAGATAATATCCAAGATTCTTCGATTCTACGTTCTGAGTAACTAGAGATATAAGTTCTTGTTCAGTTCATAAACAATTTTGTTAGTTGAAAATTCTTTTCATAATTATTAAACGTAACCATATCTCTTATTTCAGTGTATTGGATTGAAATGCAAGTCAACAGTGAGTGGACATAGATTATATTATTATTCAGTAACAGAAGTAGAGTGCTGCAAGGATTTCAAGGCACTTGAACGACATTGACAGGCGCTGGTAACCTTTTGTGAAATTCTGCGTTTTTATAATTTCTAACGTCACGACATCACGATAACACAGGGAAATAAAATGTATGAAAATATTTGAAGACTTTTTTTCATTATCGATCGTTGTCACAGAGATTGAATTGAAAAAACAAGATGGCGGCGTTAGTCCCGACTTTGACCACACTAAAGGATGGTGGGCAAGGATATATGGGAGCTGGTCCCACGACGCCCACGGATAAAACCACTGTAGTTTTGAAGACATTACTTCTCCCTTTACTCAGGCCAAGGCACATCAAAATCTGTCCCAGGGTTATTCAGTTCTGACAATGTTAGGTCAGGTTAGGTTAGGTTGCGCCGCCACCCGGCTCACACATCGTGGTCGGGGGGGCTCGGATCGCTGTCGAGTCCACCATGAAGTATCTGGGATTGGTGCTCGACAGCCGGTGGGACTTCGGGCCCCATTTCCGACGGCTGGCGCCCAAGTTGCTGGGCGCTGCTGGGGCGCTGTCAACGCTGCTTCCCAATCTGGGGGGCCCGAGCGCCGCTTGTAGGCGGCTCTACGTGGGGATCGTGCGATCGATGGCCCTTTACGGGGCCCCGATCTGGGCGGCTGACCTGACGGCCGGTAGTATCGCAGTCCTGCGCAAGCCGCAGAGAGCGATGGCCGTCAGAGTCATCAGGGGGTATCGCACGATCTCCTACGAGGCGGCCTGTGCACTGGCCGGATCCCCGCCCTGGGACCTCGAGGCGAAAGTACTCGCGTCATCGTATCGGTGGCGCGAGGAAGCGAGGGCGCGGGGTGAGCAACCGATGCAGCGACACATAGAGCTGCATCGGTCTCAGCTTCGCGAGGTCCTGGTGGCGGAATGGCGGGAAAGGCTTTCACGCCCTACCGCCGGCCTCGACATCATCGAGGCGGTCCGGCCGGTGCTCGAGCGCTGGCTCGGGAGGAGGCACGGCTCCCTGTCGTTTCGGGTGACGCAGGTGCTCTCGGGGCATGGTTGCTTCGGGAAGTACCTGTGTCGCATAAACAGGGAGCCGGACGCTCGGTGTCACCACTGCGTCGACTGCCGGGAGGACACGGCGCGGCATACGCTGGCAGAGTGTGCCGCTTGGGAGGAGCCGCGCCGTGCCCTCATCTCAGAAGTAGGCAGTGACCTCTCGCTGCCGGCCGTCGTTGAGTCGATGGTCGACAGCGAGGAGTCCTGGGACGCGGTGGTTTCCTACTGCGAGACGGTCGTCTCGCAGAAGGAGGCTGCGGAAAGGGAGAGGGAGATCTCGTCCACTCACCCGGCCCGCAGCAGGCGCACCGGGCGTCGGCGGAGGGCGGATAACGCCCTCTTCCAGCCCCCCTAAATGGGTCCAGGGGCGACGGACTCGGGGACGTCCGTCGCCCCCCAAACATCAGGACCCGAGGTGGCGGCGCGTAGTGTTCCACGCGCGCCCCTCTTAGACGTCACGGGGGGAGTCAAACACCTCACTCCCCCCCCTGACCCGAGGAGGCCCGCAATGGCGGGCCGGCACCAGTCGGGGGCTGCGGAAGATTTTTACGTTCCCGCGACCCCCGGCGTAGGTGTGAGTCGGAACACCGGGGTGGTTTTTAGTCAGTAAGAGTCTGACAGACCCCTCCGCCCGCCCCAGGGCGGAGGACATCCATGAGGATTTTCCACCCCGGAAAAAAAAAAAAAAAAAAAAAAAGGTTAGGTTAGGTTTGGTCAGGTTAGGTTAGGTTAGGTTTTTAGCGGAAAGGTGTGTCACCTACAGGGGACGCGACGGCGGAGACCGGCGCGACATGTCGTGCGGTGTTCCACAGGGTTCGGTCGTTGGCCCACCCCTGTGGAACATCGGGTACGACTGGGTGCTGAGAGGCGAGCTCAAGCCGGGTGTGGCCCTGGTGTGTAACGCGGACGACACGCAGGTCACGGCCCGGGGAAGCTCGTACATCCATGCCAGATAACAGCTGTCTAGTACTAACAGTGTTTGAGCTAAGCCGCGGACAGAGAAAAATACTTTAGATGCACGTAGTTCGGTTCCTCCGGGACAGATTTTAATGGTGTCATAGTAAAAAATGTTCAGTGTTATCTGCCCTTTTATATAATTTACACGTGGCGGCTGGCCGTGCTGGGACCACTCTCGCCCACTCAGATAGCACTTAAAAGCTTAATATTTCGTAAACGGATAACTCAACCTAAAAATGGGTTACAAACTCACAATATTTTCAAACGGCCTTTCCAACGACACCCCACATCATGGGATAGAGAAGAAAAAAAAACAACATTCCCACTTTAGTTGTAGGGGAGGTACCCTAAAAAAAGATGATTTTCTCGATTTTATATTACCGCTTTGTCGGAGTGATTAATATGTCTATCCATGCCAGATAACAGCTATCTAGTACTAACGGTGTTTGAGCTAAGCCGCGGACTGAGAAAAATACTTAAGATGCACGTAGCTCGGTTCCTCCGGGACAGATTTTGATGGTGTCATAGTAAAAAATCTTCAGTTTAATCTGCTCTTGTAAGTAATGCACACGTACTGGCTGGCCGTGCTGAATAAGTTAGGTTAGGTTAGGTGTGATATTAATGATATGAAAAATACTTCAGATGCAAGTAGCTCGGTTCCTCCGGGACAGATTTTAATGGTGTCATAGTATAAAATGTTCAGTGTTATCTGCCCTTTTATGTAATTCACACGTGGTGGCTGGCCGTGCTGGGACCACTCTCGCCTACTCAGATAGCTCTTAAAAGCTGAATATTTCGTAAACGGATCCCTGAATCCGAAAATGGTTTTCACAGACTCACAATATTTTCAAACGGCCTTTCCAACGACACCCCACACCATGGGATAGAGAAGAAAAAAAAACACCATCCCCACTTTACTTGTAGGGGAGGTACCCTAAAAAAAGATGATTTTCGTGATTTTATATTACCGCTTTGTCGGCGTGATTAATATGTCTATCCATGCCAGATAACAGCTGTCTAGTACTAACAGTGTTTGAGCTAACCCGCGGACAGAGAAAAATACTTTAGATGCACGTAGCTCGGTTCCTCCGGGACAGATTTTGATGGTGTCATAGTAAAAAATGTTCAGTTTAATCTGCTCTTTTAAGTAATTCACACGTAGTGGCTGGCCGTGCTGGGACCACTTTCGCCCACCATCCTTTCCTTATAAGTACTTCTAAACTTTAAATTATCTATAATAAATGACAATAAACGAATTAATACTTTACTTAGCTCCCTCGATTGTAGCAAGTATTATATCGATTTTTTTTAAATTACAGTGTAATGGGCTGAAGTGTTCAGCAGGGGTGAGTTTGTAAAATTTTAATAGATAAACTTTTCAAATATTTGTCATTTTGTTAACAGAACAAATGATGAGAAAATCATAGAATCAATAGAGATCCAGCGATGACAAAATCGGATGTAAAAAATATTCCATTGGATTTCTTATCGAAATAATTTCGTGAATAAAGCCGATAAACATTCACTGTTAACCTTTCAGGGCGTGAAAGTGAGCAGCTTTCACTTTGAGATCAACTCTGAAATATCGAAAAAAATATCAGCTGTTTCATACAAAAATGCAATATTTAACCGATGAAAATATATGAAACAAATGTATTTTATTCGCTATTTCGAAGTTGGCCCCATAGTAAAAGTTGTTTATAATCATGAGTGCTTTCACCTTCTGAAAGGTTAACAGTGAATTAAAAATCACCGTGTATAGTTCGAAAATGTTGTCAGAGGAAATTAATAAACCCCAAATGACATCACCCTTCACAACACACTGTGTACGCTCGTTACCCAAATAATTAGCCAATTTAATTACAGGACCCTTCGCTAAATGGAACCTATTTGTCGCAACGTTAAATAATGACCTTAAAATTATATAAATTATACACATGGCGTTGTTCTAATTAATGTAATGTCCTATAATTCATCAGTAAAATGTATGGGGCAACTGGTACGCTAGTGTTGTAATTATTGACAGTTATTATGTTTTAAAATTGAGACTTTAGTTTTACAATACATTTAGACGATATTCGGTTTCGTAAAAGAGTGCGTCCTTGGAGTTTCTTGCCCGTTCTTTTGTATAGAGATCTAAGTTTTGGAATGGGCAACTTTTATCTTAAACTTTCTGACTTACTGACCGACTCCTTGACAAGTGAAAACTAAACCATTGACAGGTAAATGGTTTAACTGAAATACATACTTTGAGTTTCGACACATCGATGGGATACATATCTTACTATGTAATGCGACTAAAAGCAGTCACAACTTGTAAACGGACAAACATACGAACAAAGCAAGATAATAACAAGCTTGGATAAAAAAGGGTGCATGTTTAGAGATGCTACGAACTCGTAGCGCGCGTAGCCGGTGCTACGCTTTGTCAGCTACGCCGTAGTCTCGGAGCAAAATATGAAAAACCCTGATCGAAACTAGCAATACTTGCTTTGACAGCAGGAGCATATTTGGCGCTTGAAAATTAGAAAAAAAATACAAAAGTAACAGAATACTGTCATGTACAACTGTTTTTTCCATTGTTAAGGCTCTCACAAACTGGGGCGATTCGTCGCGCGACGCGAATTTTAACAAAACAATTTCTGAAAAAACTACACGGCGAACAATGCGGCGGCGTCGCGTCGCGCGACGAATCGCCCCAGTATGTAAGAGCCTTAATGGTTTTTACGAATTCCTAATCGACAACAGTCATCACATTTTATCTGTCTTTGTCTCTACACTAAGCGAAAATTGTATTACACAGTTGTACGTTGTGTTCATTCGGTGAGTAATTACAGTAATGTTTTGTAATCACTAGAATGGAAAATTCAGGCAAATGCACCATTTTAGCGAGTTCCATTATTTTGTTTTTGAGCACACAAATTGTCAAATCTATATGTACTAGCGTAACCTGTGTACGTAAGTACTTTTAAAGTATTTATTTGGTAAAGTTAATATAGAAAAAATGTAAGACCCAGATAAATAAAACAAAAAATAAGGCATAGTAAAATACATTTTATTTTCAGTGTACAGGAGACAACTGTAAAGCGATGGTGAGAACCCTAAATATAGTTTACATAATAAGTACCCTCAAAAAGATTTAATAATCTAGTCGAAAAATCTGAGTTCGGAAATAAAGTAAGGAACCAAGTACTGCGATACGTTTACGAGCTATTATTCCTAACTACTCCAAGAGACAGACACCACCAACTGTGAAAATATATGAAAAATTATGACTATAACAGCCCTGTTGGTGTACAAGTGATCGCAAGCGCTACTGCTGAGCATGAGGTCCTGGCTTCGATTCCCAGGTCAGGTAAATTGTTTTTGGGTTTTTCCATCAGGAATATCTCAGTAGCAGCCCCGAGTCTTGATTTGCGCTCAGTTGATGGCAATAGGCTCGCCCTCTATTATCATCATTCTCCTGCCCTTATCCCAATTTCGGCGGCTGACTACAACATGCTTTGGTGTGAACGCGGCCCAAGACTAACGTTAAGTTATTTTGTAAAAAAACAATGTTTATTTCTCCAGTGTTACGGACTTTCCTGCAAAGCATTTGTGAGTATTTTTCTAAAGGCTAATCAAAACATGCGTATTACATGAACTGTCCACCCTGCATTTGTCCAACTGTCGTAAAAGAGCCTTAATCAACAAGTTTACCTTCACTATAAAGGCATCGCTCCACAGCAGCCCACAGCTATGCTACGGACGTTTACTTAGCTTCACTCTGTAATTTACCGGCGAATAACGTCACTGAAACGTTATTTATGAAATTAAGTCAGTGAAAGTGACACCGTAAAGTCAAACCCCGGTGCCATCATATTCATGACAGCTGTCACTGCGGCCGTTATGTGGCGACCACCGCTTCCAGAAACCGTAGCTTTACATAAATTAACTTAAAAAGAAAAACTTGATACACTTATGACGTTGTTTTACGAACACAACAAAACAGAATGTTTATATTGTCATACATAAGACTTCAGGCAACGTCGAAAAGTAATTGCTTCACAAAAGCAAAAATTCTTCATCAGAAAAAGTTTTGTCCATACAGTGGAACAGTTACAGGCAGCTGTTATTATTACTTATTATGAAAATATGAACAGACAACAAGACGCATTATAAATGTATGTATAGTCGACCTTGTTATTAGAACGAAGCAATCGTCACGTAAGGAGAAAGCGTTACAGCAAAAAGTCAATTTCAAGTGTTAAAAGTTTTGCTTTTGTCGCTTGCAGCTCATAAAACAACAACTTTTCAACATAAACTCTTTGTTTTTCTTCTTTCATTTCCTAGGACAGCGGTGGCCGCCATATAACGGCCGCAGTGACGGCCGTTACGAAAATGATGGCTCTCTAGAGAAACGCACCAACTTACTTTCATCAATAACGTTTCAGTGACGACATTTGACGGTAAATTGCCGACGCTATGTGACGTTCACCTTAGTCTTGTGAAACCTTAGCTTTATTAAAGTGTCTTTACTGGGAATTTTCATCAAAAGTACTTACAAACAATTATGAGTTCGACTTTATTTCTAATGACTAATTGAACTGTTTTCAGTGCGATGGCGATAACTGCTCATTCGAATCGAAATTGTGGGTATAGTACATAACAAACAAACAGAAAAATAGTGAAGAATGTTTTATTTACTTTTTACTGTTGTTTCCTGCAATAAAACATGTATAATTTAATTATGCAATACAACTTAATGTTCAGTGTTTCAAAAAAAATTGACATTATTTCCCCTAAACTGTACCAGCGAGCGTTAACTTAGATTTGGTTGGCAGGGAACAAGTTATTTGGCGGGGTCCGCTAGGACCGATGCCTGCCAGGGTTGCGGGTTAGTCCGAAAGGGATACCGGGACCTTGGCAACAGGCAACTTGAGAAACACGGGTGGGTTTTAGTCAGTAAAAGTCTGGCACGCCCTTCCGCTCCACCCAGAGCGGGAGAAGTCATGGGATGATTTCACAAAGTTAAAAAAAAAAAAATTGGTTACAAGTTATGTGTAAACCTCATCGAATCTAAACTAATTTATTAAGGGCATGTAAATAATAATGTAGGTTTGTAAAAGGAAATTCTTGGAATTCTAAATCAAACCGGTTACAAAAAGTCGAGAGGTGTCGCGGGTCACCCGGATGGAACCAAGTTCCTTTCGCTGTATATTATGTATTAAATAACAGGCAATTCGAGACTAAATGAGTGAAAAAAAAGTGTCGTAACGGTCAAAATGTTACAGTTTTTTCGGTCTGGCTCTTATTCACCAAGTGTGCAAGGTGCGATAAGGATCCTCTTTCCAAAAATCTTTCACTGATAGAAAGTTTCTGATAGTTTAAATCGTTAGTTTCTCACGTCAATGAAGCCTAATGTTCGCAATGAAGACGCCTTATACCGGCACTGTCGTCTTTGTGTATCACATGGCTCCACATGAATGAGTAACGGTTTGTAGTTCGTTGGCTTGTGCGAAACGCCTGGCCGGGCTTAGGATCACCCGGTGATTTGGGGATAAAATGGTTGTTGCGCGTATAATGATAATGTTAAGATTTATTTTATTGCTGTTTGGAGGCGTTTGGTGAAACGAAATGCCTTTGGAAACCAGCGGAAGAGTGATGTCAACAGCAGGCGAGACCACCTCAAGAGTACGCCAACTTACCATTACCAAAAAAGTTCATATTAAGAGTCGGGAAGTTGAAGTCGCGTCACATACTTTAAATCTTTTGTGGTGCGGGTTCCGAGTGTTCCCACTCATCACTTATAGAGCTTCATGACAAAAGAATTTTGGCTGACGGGGGTCGTATATCGGCGTTTTCGCGGAAGGCTACATGATACCTTCACCTAGACCAGACGTGGACCCAACGTTCTTCGTTAATAAATTAGAATCATAGTATTGAAATTCAATATGTATTAGTTTTTATTTTGTAGGATTAATTTGTGTATTTTATCTATGGTCCTCCGTCCTTAATCCTGACAATGGAGGAATTATTATTATTATCTCCTTTAATTTATTAATACTTTACTACTACAACAAATTACTAACAGCTTTTTATTTTTTGTATTAACAACCGTACAACCCTCCAACTCCTACTAACGCCTTCTTTGTAACAAGTTTATGGATTGTTTGTCTGATAATAATATATACAGGGTGTTAGTGTAAACACCGTTATCCTTGAAACCAGTGGTTTGGTTTCATTTACAGAACGTAAAATTACGTAAAACAACTTTTTTTATTAAAGAAAATCTACCTTTTTCCACAAGAATATTTCACCCTATACGCAAGGGCAACGAACTTGCGTGTCAACACGGCGGGCGGCGGTTGGCGGGAGCGGGCGGGGCGCGCGGGACGTTACATGACCGCGCGGCCCCTCTTCAGTCAACTGTTTCGCAGCTATCTCGAGCGCGTATCCATGAGTATCGGGAGAGTGACGGATTTTTACTTTTTAAAATCTTTTAATGAAAATAAGTTTTTTTTTTGTTGTTACTGGATCATTTATTTTTATATTTAAGTCAACTAACTACCCATGGTTTGAGTGACAACGGTGTTTACCCTTGCATACTGTATAAAAAAAATATTATAAATTATAATTATTACATAATATGAATTACATTTTTAAATATTAGTATAAAAGCATTCAAAACTATAAAAAATAGTAGTAGTGTCCAGAGAGAGGAACCTCCTAACAATACGAGCCGTGTCCAGAAGTACCGCTTTCTAAATCAAGTCAGAACCTCCACAAGTGTTGGTCAAGGATCTCTGTCTCTACACACGGCATGCGCTTGACAGCGGATGACAGTTGTTTATATATATAATACATAAATAATGGCTAACCATTAGTTAGTTAAAACTAATTATAATATTCAACCATAGACGTGTCCCAAAATAGAGTCCGTCTTTATGTCTGTGTGTTTAATATGAAAACTATTACACTAACTTTTGGTATGACACGTTATTTGCGTAGAAGTTCCAAACATAGGGACCGCTAAATCTCATCATGTTGCTTTGTTACTAGACAGTTATTTGAACACTGAAATACACTATTAATAGTATACATAACTCCGCTCGGCTTTCGATTTGCCTTTAGAAGTGGATAACAATAATTTAACTGTATTGTAGATTTTTTTGGAAGTTTGTAGACTTGGTACGTGTTACAATTTTATAATTAAGAAATAAAAAAATACATTAACACTTCTCCAAAGGATTCTGTCAAAGAACTTGATCTCAGAGATATTAAACCTAAATATTGCATACTATTCACGTGTGCCTCCCTTCTGGAACTCTCTCCAGTGCCATCAGCCACAGAGTAAATAAAATAGTAATATTAAAACCCTCACAAGTGCAGTACAAACACGCTTCTCTTCGATATTTATCTTGCAGCATAACGTAATATTCTATTGCGTTACCACGTTTTTTGTAAAAGCTGGACGTTTTTACAAATCGAAGATGTTTACTATTTATATAATTATAGACACATTTGAAATGTCTGTTACAGAGTAAAGTAAAGTAAAAATTCATATATTTTCCACACTAATTAAAAACACATTACAGTCATTATTAAAATGGAGTGGACTGGAGCCTAAACTAGGGCAGCCCTGTATTTCAGGACTCCAGGTCTTCCTCCGCGGCGAGTGAGTTGGTTTTGGTTTGGCCATTTACTAATAAATGAGAGTGTTTATGTGAGTACGTGGTACGTGTGTGTGATATGTGTATGTTTGTGTGTGTGATGTGTGTATGTTTGTGTGTGTGCGTGCGTGTGTGTGATGAGTGTGAGTACGGTTGCGCGTATCTGTTTATGGGAGTATGTATGAAATGAAATGAAATGAAATGAAATGAAATGAAATTGTTTATTCTGTAAATAGGATATCGCAATCACTTTTACACGTCATATTATTAAAAAAATAAAATAAGCTAGATGAGGTCGGCGTTTCCTATCTGACTACTCTGAGAAGAAAGGCCGAAACAAACTCAGAGGTCGCAGTCTCTTTTAAGGTCCAGACATAATCTTGGTCAAGCCATATGAGGACCATGTAGATTAATGTCTGAAATGGTCTTTTGAGGAAAGAACCACACAGATTTGAGTGGACCTGTCCAGTCAGTGCAAGCATTTGTCAGTAACCGAGGAGCTCAACTCAGAGCTGAAGGAGCTCAACGACTCGACGAACAATACCAAAAAAAGGACATTTGGGTAGGCCGCAGAAAGTACTCAAAAATATATATGTATGCATAGTTCTGCATGAGTGCGCTTACTGCTCTTTATTTACTACGGATAGAACAGAGATGAAGCCAGTTGCTCATTCCAAAGCGTTATAGGTTCATATAGAGCAGACCGGGCAAGAGACTCTACGGACACTCCACACCAGAAAATATTATATATTGTGCTGTTAGTCGTTCAAAGTGATACAACCAGAAATTGCGTATAGTCTGTAGGATTGACAACTGGTCACCTTGTACCGTAGTAGGTGCGTCAAAGGGCGCGTACCTCGTATGTAGATATGTATATTATTATTTTCGTTTATTTATTTTGTTTCTTATATATTTACATTTTTATTATTATTATTAGAGTGTCTTCACCGATGTAAAGTAAACACCCGTGTAAAGATTGAAAAAGTCTGAAAAAGTTCTGAGGCAAATTAAAACGGCGCGGCGATGCTTTTAAGATGAGTTAACGTAACTATAAACCTATCACAACAAACAGTTCATAACGCTTCGTTCTTATACTATACATAAACTCACGCCTTTTCGCAAAGAAAGTTTATGTAAGAGTGTTTCTATATCATCATTATATCAATTTAATATTTTTTGTTATATTTTATTATAAAAAAATCTGCCCAGTCTTTTCCCAACTATGTGGTGGTCGGCTTCCAGTCTAACCAGATGCAGCTGAATACCAGTATTTTACATGGAGCGACTCACGACTGCCTATCCGACCTCCATAACCCAGTAACTGGGTAATACGATACCCCTTAGTAAGACTGGTTGTCAGACTTTTTCGGGCTTCTGACGACCCCTAACGACTAGATCTACGAATGACAGCCGGGACCAACGCCTCAACGTGCTTTCTGAGGCACGGAGGAGTCTCGGTACGTAAACAAGGTCACCCATCCACGGACCAACCCCGGCAAGCGTGCAGCTGTAATTTCTTAGCCACGAGCTCCTCACTTATTAAAAAAAATAAGTTTTTGAATCGTAATATTTTTTTTACATGAACGTGTAAGTTTTTGAATCTTAATATTTTTTTTACATGAACGTGCATCTAGACTCTTGCGGACTAACGGGAACGCCTTTCGTAAATGAACATACTGTAAAATCATACAATAAACTTTAATGATCACGCCAGGATAACAAAAGTGATTACGTTAGTGTACGCTACGCTAATCAGCGCGTTTTAAATCAGCGATGCGCAAATAACATGTTTTATTCCAAGGTAAGTTCAATGTTATTGCTTTTGGTCCCCGGCCACCGACTCAAGTTATATGTATGGGGTTTCGTAGTTGGAATATGTTCAAGATCACGACATAATATTGATTCAGGACGATGTCGGACTTTATTTCAGTTTTTTAAATAAAAACTGCTCTAAAATGTAAGTGGGTCAATGAATGCTATTGCCATACTAAAACGTGGCAACTGTAGTAGTAGTCGATTGTACTTTGACAAAGACTTTTGAGCGGCAAAAACATAGTTCTCCCATTTTATTGTACCCTTTGTTGGCACCTATAAAGTAAGTTGACGTGTCAAAGGCACTAATCCTGTTGAAACCTTGTAAAATCCTCCTCATAAAGTCGAGAAGAAGAAGGCCATTCCAAAATGTATGAAAACCAATATAAAGTCGTCAGCACAAGTCGGTACCGACCGCGAGATCAACCCGCGCTTTCCTTTCATCACCCATTCCCTTTGAAATACCGCCGGTTTGAGAAAAATACTGTACTGTATTACTGTAATTACGGTAATTAGGAAAGTTTTCTGAAGTTGAGCTGTAAGGAGTACGCTTCTTTTGGGAATGTATTCTCAAAACGTTCGCTAATGTTCACTAAGTTTGTTAACTGTTATTTTTTATTTATTTAATTCTATTTTTTATTCCATTCGATAGCGTAATAAGGTGCGCATTTATTACGTTACCTGGTACACAGCGCAAAACATCAATAAAGTCTAAAACAGCGTCGCAATTGGCAAAAATAATTGTAAGAAATTTTTAATATGACACGGATCCTCCTTTATTGAGAACGTGCTCAAACGATTCATTTTGTAGTTGCATCTGTCATTATCATCATTTCATCTCTACCAATAATAAAACATAAGTAAAAATCTTTTTAAAAACAAGCTTTTAATTAACTAAAAAGTACTAAATAAAGCTTACGTAAACATAGAACTTTAATATTTTCTTAAAACCTTGAGGCTTATCTTCTAGTTTACTGTAAGAAAGACATTAACGCTTCAAGCTTTTAAGAAAATAAAAGTTCTATGTTTACGTAAGCTTTATTTAGTACTTTTTAGTTAATTAAAAGCTTGTTTTTAAAAAGATTTTTACTTATGTTTTATTTTCTACTTTTTAGCATTAGGATTTTTTAAATATCTGTTCTATCACAAATCCAACGAATTAGGTTTTCCCATGGCCACCTTCCGGCTCCATCATCAGGCCCTGAGCACCACCTAGTGTCAAAACACTTGTTAATACATAACCAATGAGTCCAAACACGATGCTGCTGTCTTGTTTGATTGAGGAGTTCCCATGGCCACCTTCCGGCTTCATCATCAGACCCTAAACACCACCTAGTGTCAAAGCACTTGTCAATACATAACCAATGAGTCCAAATACGATGGTGCTATCTTGTTTGATTATGTTTCCATCATCAGACCAGCTCCATGGCATCATTATTTCAAAATGTCTCGGTAGTTGTATAAGTATGCCAAGTTTCAGCTCAATCGGATGCCAGGAAGTGCTTTAAAAATTGATGTCAAAAGGAGTAACCGGAAACACATACGAACAGAGCAAGCTAATATAAAGCTTGTAATAAAAACTAGCATACTCCTTCTTCATTGCTCGTACCTACTTAGTAAAATGTAGTTAAGTTATCTTAATAAGTACATAATATAACAGCGCCAAGATCGAACAAAACGTACTTAAACCTACCACTGTAAACCCCACTTAACCAGCGAGTTAGCACATCGTTAACAAGTTATCCATGAAGACTGCACCCACCGCATCGCTTAGTCTCAGCGCCTAATTAAAAGTTATGTGCATTCATAGCCATGCCAGAGTGCCAGAGTAGGGAAACGCGACTTATTTACATTCGTATAGATAATTAATGTGAAGTTTTAATGTTCGTCACTGAACTGCAATGTTTAGAATATGGATGTGGCTGGAATTTCGTGCAGAGGTAAATTTTGTTATAAAGGTATGTAAGTTCCCTTTGTGAAATATCCTTTGTATGTACTATCGCGGTCTAAAAATGTTTATCAGTTTTCAAATTAGCTTCTTTACCACACTGTGTGCAGTAAAGTCTAAAATGCTATATCTGCTTCTTATTACTTTTATTTCTTAATTTTAAAGTTGACACATTACCATAATGACATAAAATGCTATACCTCCTTCGTATTACTTCTATTTCTTAATTTTAAAGTTGACACTTGTTGACATATTACCATATGACATTTAAAAAAGAAAATAGGTTTGAATTTGAGTAAATAAAGATTGATAGAAATAAAATGGCTAGTATAACCCTGCAACAAAGGGCTGAAATATTATTTCTCCACGAAGATGGCTTGAATATTAGTGCGATATCACGAGAGCTCAATATATCTCGATTAACCGTGAGATTTTGGATTCGGCGTCATGGCGAAGAAGGGCAAATAACAGATCATAGAAGCAATTCAGGACGACAGGCGATAATAACCACCGCGCAAATAACTGATATGGTTCGACATTACGAAGAGCGCGGCTTCACACCAACTAGTCATTTTGCTGCTTTGTATGATGTGGGTCCTCGGACGATTCAACGAGCTTTGCACGGAGCAGGGCTACACTACAGACGTCATGCTATAAAAGTGGAACTCAAAGCTCACCACAAAACTGCCCGACTTAATTTTGCGCGACAACATCTTGATTTTGATTGGTCGAATGTTATATTTACCGACGAAAAAACTTTTAAATCGATTGACTTTATGGCGTTATAATCGCACTCGGTATGATGAAGCTCATATCGTGCCTCAAAATGAATCTGGTCGCAAAACAGTCAACTTATGGGGGTGGATCATCACGATGACGTCGGAGAACTGAAGTCGTTAGAAAAAAGGGCTACTGCGAATAATTATGTGTCACTTTTGGAAGAGGTGATGCTGCCTACTGTGCGCGTTGTGTATCCTGCAGCAGAATTCCCACAAATTGATTACGTTCAGGATAATGCACCGATACACAAGGCCCGGGCTACTATGGCGTGGTTCAACATGCACCGTGACATTCGTCTCATTCAATGGCCTGCTCGTTCAGCAGATATGAACCCGATTGAAAATCTGTGGGACATAATGGTTCAACGCTGGGACTGTCAGATCGAAAGAAACCCTGATACTCTTATATCAGGGGGACAGATTTATGCGCGCGGCTTGTCTCATCTATGAGACAACGTGCCGTCATAGCTGCTGATGGAGGCTATACTAGTTATTAAAACTATAAATTATTGATAATTTCCATAAAAAAATAAAAATGTTTATTATAAAATTGTCTATTTTTGCAATTTTAGTTACAAGTTCAACCTCGCTTGGTTAAAAAAGTTTTGTTTAAGAAAAACGATTAAATGATTTTTTTTCTGTAAGTAGGTTTGTACAAACACTTTTAAACGTCAATCACATTTTTAAACTAAATGAGGTCGGCGTTTAATATCTGACTATACTGAGAAGAAAGGCCAAAACAAACTCAGTATTGTGCTCTATACCTAATCAAAATCACTATATTGTCATCGACCTTGTGACATAGATGTGTGCATGCAATTATAAACCTTAAGGTGGTAAACATTCTCAGACCGCGACCGTACATTTCCAAGGACATTGCCAAACGTTGTCATACATTCTTAACGCTGACGCACATGTAGCACCGCATTGCCAAAATCCTTCTACATCACTTCTGTACATTTTGTATGAACCATCGCACACTACAGGCCGGCCGCACCGCACTTTTTTGTATTGAAATGCGATGCGCTGCGAGCGATTGAAGCGTCTGTAATTTACGCTTAGGTTTTACTACCATGATATTCTATGATTTTTAAACATGATAAATATTACCATTGAGATAACGGCTGCACCGATTAAGCTATTTTTTTTGTTTTAAAATATTCGTAATAGTCCGTATGGAAAGAAAAATTGGGTTTTCCCGTAAAAAAACGTCCCTTTCTCTATGGGATTTTCGTACGTGGACAGGACAACGCAGGTCAGCTAGTTTGTAATAAAATAAATGTAAAGTGTGGAAACAACGGCTGTGTTTTACAGGGGATAAATCAAGAACAGCTTTTGATTAAATGGATTGTTCAATAAAATGTTTACGAAAACAACGACACTCAATGCCACACTCGAATATCAAGAGCCACAGAATAACATGTGTACTTACTAGAAATATTTGCATGATTCTGTAAAACGCTCGAATAAATCGTAGTGGAATATTATGTATAATTTCAACAGTATCACTGGAGAGCTTGTTTCATATATGCACACAAATTAAACAGCTACTAACCACGATACAAACTTCTGAAGCTACCACAAATCCATCCATATTTACTAATATTATAAATGCGAAAGTAATACTGTCTGTTACCTAAACGGCGGAACGGATATAGATGAAAGTTGGCACACGGGTAGACCCTGACCTTGATTATGGCATGAGACTTTAATCCCGATAGTACGTTCCCGTGGAATAATTTCCAACCTCCACACGGATGAAGCCGCGGGAAAAAATCAATATAATTACCAATCGCTTTTCCCCAACTATTTGGGGTCGGCTTCCTGTCTAACCCGATGCAGCTCAATGTCAATATTTTATAGGTAAAACATGCCCGTCATTCTTGCATTCAAGTTAATTTCACAAAAAGTTTTTACAGAAAATTCAGATTGCGTTATTGGCTGTACCCGTCATCCTGCCGGTGCCGTCAGATTTTACCAGCACCTGCGTACCTAGCGGGTTATAATCGAATGACTATCAATTCTAACGCTCTAGTTACCCTCGTGATGCCAGCTAGGGTAAGTTGAGCGTAAGCGTGAAAATCGTTATTACCCTATTTTTTTATATCCTGTCAGATTTAAGTGAAGAATTTAATGGTATGTATTCAGAAGCATGAATGCGACTTCTTAGTACAATATTTTATCGGAAACAATTTTTAAAGATCTTTTGAATATTATGATGAATGGCAAAATACTCTTGGAGTTTTCTGAAAACCTATTCAATATCAACTTTCAACACTGTATTAAAATATTGGCACAGTCTCTCTATGCTTTAGAATTAATTATTTGTTAGGTGCCTATCAGCTTGGAAAACCCTAATAAAATATTGGTGAAAAAGTAATTTAATTTAGTTTTCCTTAGATTTGTTTAGCACCGCATAAGAACAGCATTCCTTGATGCAGAAGTGACATTATATTACCTCAAGCAACTACTTTGTCGAACTTTATCCTACGATCTAATTATAATTATCCTAATCTTTAACTATACTAATAATAAAGCTGAAGACTTTATTTATTTATTATATATAATAACTAGCGATCCGCTCCTGCTTCGCACTGTTTTTAGGACTTGACAAAACTTTCTTAGTTACCTATATGTAAATTTAATATTAACATATTTTATTATACACATAAACCTTCCGAAATTCTGTAAACGATGGCGCAAACCTCGTCAAAATCTGTTGCGTGGTTTAGAAGAACGAAAGTCGCTTTTCGTATTTGTCTGTATGTCCGCGTTGACATACAGACAAATACGAAAAGCGACTTTAATTTATAATTATGTGTAGAAGATGCTGCTCGTCCCCTTTGGTAAGTTATAATTCCTTCCTGCTATGTTTTGACAGTCGTTTTTGGCAGTCATAAGCCCACTAAGGGGTTTCGCGTTTCCCAGTAACTGAATTGCGAAGGTCAGATAGGCAGTCGCTCCATGAAAAATACTGGTATTCAGCTACATCCGGTCAGACTGGAAGTCAAACCCAACGTAGTTGGAAAAAGGCTAAGTAGATTTATTGGATGATGAAGAACAACCGATAAAATATACCGCATCTAATGTTCATACATATGCGTCCTTCACATATAGCTCGCACATGAATGAGAGCAAAGTTTTCCCTGAGTGACAGTATGTTAGTAACTACAGCCAGTTAGGAAACTGTACTACTCCCTAGAACTACTTATATAATGACTGTTGACTTATTAGTGTGCCATAAGTTATCACCAGTGGGAGCATAGAGTTGCCTTGGTAAATCAGGTAGTCCTTAAACAGACTCCATACAAGAAATCGGTCGAAGCTAGGAAAACCTGCTCAGTGATCTATCAGCTATCTATTCACAACTATTCGACAACGTTAGTCGAATGGAAAATGAGACATTTCCAATGACTAAAAAAAAAGTGTGCATCATTACAATTGTTAAAAGTTTTTAGGGGCAGCTAATTATTTCACGAAATAAAAGCGCACAATTCCCTCAAAATTCCCACAATCAATCAATCAATCTCAATTTCCTATTTTCTCACAATTTCCTTTCGTTTGAACGGATGCGGAGTGAAAATATTTTGATAATTAATTAAGTTTAATCATATAATAAGGTTATGAAGTTGGCGTTACATT
The DNA here is from genome assembly GCA_947363905.1 of Lithophane semibrunnea. Classification (NCBI taxonomy): domain Eukaryota; kingdom Metazoa; phylum Arthropoda; class Insecta; order Lepidoptera; family Noctuidae; genus Lithophane; species Lithophane semibrunnea. Next base: position 635,975 of record OX376199.1, on the reverse strand, counting down.
GAGTTGTATCAAACATAATTAAGTAACTCACTTGAAATTTTCAAACTTGGTTTAAATATTGAGTTTTACTTATTAAGATGTTGATGTCAAAGATAACTTTATTTGATTTGTAATACGCTAAATATTGTAAAGTGGAGGGGTTTTCTGTTTAAATGGCTTGGTTGGGAACCGAATTTTAAAATGGGGGATGGTGGGTGGTGGTGCCAACTACCACCTTAACCGTCACTACCTTAACCGTCGTAGCTACAAAAAAACGGTCTTTAGAGGCCGTCTTTACTATTTGATCTGCATTCCCAGATTTCGTAAATATTGCCATCAAGCAAGTCAGCAAGAAAATCGGTGATTTTTACAAAAACTTGATGCCAATCAATCCTGTTTCTTAAATGGATCACAAAATTCTATTGACTCAACTGAGGTTTGTGTACTAGAAAAGTCAGAAATCTTTTCTTTAAAATATTCGTATGCCACCACACATGTAGATCATAACCCTATTATTAAGACTATTTTTGTACCATGTGTTAACCCTTTGACGTAAATGGGACACCCGTGTCCCCAAAAATCATTCGTATTTATTTCATAAACCTAGTAATCCTTTTTTATTATTAGGCTTTTGAGTATTTACTTTTGGACTAATCTTTTAATATTTGCAATGCTGGCCGCAATGACAGCGGTATACAATAAAAAAAAATGAGTTGAAGTTTGAAGTTTTCGCGCGCTTCTTACAAAAAGATTCAAAAATTATTTTTAATTTGAGTTCGTGCTAAAATAATGATTGAGTGCTTTATTGCGTTACAGTGGTAAGTGAATATTTATGTTTTATTGTTATTTGTGATAATATCTTTGAAATTATTTCCTAAATTACGAAAATTCATGAATGGGAAGTATATGTCCCAATATGCATATTTGATCAATTATAACATACTTTCAGCGAATGTTTTCGCGAATGTTTTATGAGGTTTTTGTGAATTTTATCATGTTTCAAATGATTGTTTCTATTGTTTTAGCCTAGTAAGGGAACGAGAATGTTTTCTCTGCAAGACACCGAAGTGGAAGAATACCTAATGGCTGACACGAGCGACTGTGAAGATGCCCTTGTTTTAGATGATGAAGACCAGTCGTTCATAGAGCAAGCCATGGAAGCAGGAGCACAATTAGTCACTGTCGAGCCTGCAAGTGCACCACAAACTCCTTTCACATCTACCTTACCCGGTGATTAACACATTCCATCATTGAGCAGTGCAGTTCCTACTATCCGGTGGAAAAATAACACTTATCCTCCATATACCTTTTCCAAATATGATTTTGCTAAAATGACTAAACTACATCAATATGAAACCAATTGATGTGGTCGATGCAGTAACAAACATCAAGGTATTGATTGAAAAGCCAGAGTCCATCCGATATGCTCATCAAAATGGTTCAGTATTTTTATCTGATCTTTCCGAGATCTGTGCAGCAGTTACTGGCATGAACTATGTTGTGGGTTACCATGTCTTGCCCAGTTTGAGAAGCTATTGGTCCAAAACCTGAAATGGGTGCTCCTTACGTGGCCAACGTTATGTGTCCTCAAATCATTTTGAAGGAGGTAGACTATCGTCTTTAGAATTTCGTCAGGTAGCTGCCAGGGCGGTGATGGGACATTTTACTATTAGGAAACATACCCTGCCTGTCTCCATCTCTGGTCTCATAAATTCGTTGCCATTCCACATTATAGTAAAAGGACCAAATAGATGAAGATGGGTGCATTGCGCTAAAGAGCGCGTAGAAAATCGGACAAACAGCATCTGTACTACCTATATACAAAGTTCATTTTGTGCTTTAGAGCTGAAGAAACTGTTTTGCAACTTTTCATACATAAACATTATAAATATGTTTATTTTCGTATAAAACGTACTGCTTTTTATTTTCAAATGTTCTAATATTATATGTAGAACAACGTAATTTACTACGCTATAAAGTACCATGCATTTCGGCCTTTACCGCATATTGGGACATAGTTGTCCCAGAGATTTCCAAAAAATCTACACAATAATTAATATATTTTTTAATTAGCATGTGTACAAATCATCATTATACACCCAATAATGCACCTAATTACCGAGAAATAATTTCCTATTGATTTTGTGCGTCAAAGGGTTAATGCAAATAAATATACTCTATTCTATTTTTATTTTTTTATGATTGATAGACTGGCGGTATCGCCCGTGAGCGCGTCATGTACGCTGAGTTTCGGGCGCTCAATCAAATTTTATGAATTTCTATGTAACGAATTACATGACGCGCGCCCTTAGACGGCAGCGCTTGATGTAATTTGTTACATAGAAATTGATTCACAAATGCTCTGCGTCCCATTTCAAGCCAAGTTATTGAGAGATGGCACAGTTGGGATTGTATACATATCTCCCAGCAAAAGGTTTGCCAATATTTTGGTAAAAAGCAGAAACTGCCATCTCATTGGTATTCTGAACAACTTTATATTTATCACGAGCATCTCGACCCATACCCTTCCTTATCGTCACTTGGCCATCTTTTGTTATCGCTTCTTCTAAACATAAATATTAGTATCAGATACTTTTAGGGTGATTTATAGCGCTGTAATTATAATTTAATCGATTATAAAACAAAAAGCGACAACTGTTTTGTAATAAATTACATTTTTAACGGTTTACCTTCTTTAACATCTTTTTAATTGGATAACTTTATGCATTTTTTAAAATTAGTCATTCGTAAAAAGATAATGGATGGAAAGATTGAATAATTAAAAGGGAGTAGTCAACCTATGCAGTGTAATATTACATCGATCAAGTAGAATCTGAAGGTAGGTGGTTCATAAACTCAGAGTAGGAATGAACGCTTCTCAGAGAAATCGTAGCTCATAATAATATAAAAGGTGTTTTATTAAATTATTATGCACAAATTCATAAGACAAAGTTTAACACTAAAATGTACAAAGTTTAACACTAAAATGTAACATTTGCTACATTATGGTTATTATAACATTAGTGCGATAGTTCCATATTCCGTGTGTCGACAACCGCAAGCTTTGACGTAAATATGAATTACATTACACATTGGTAATGCTGCTAAATATCGAAAATTAATTAATTAATGACAATTTACCACACTAGGTAATATTGCAACGAACATGACTAATACGCTGATTTATTAAGGTTCGTAGCCAAAAGGTGCCAAGGGGACAGTAACCTTCCAACTGTCACTAACGAGACACAATAGAATTTTAATTGTAATCGCCTTGTAAAGGCCAATTGAAATTTATTACAACTACGGAACATCCATGGTCTGACACGCACTTGGCCGGTTTTCAACTACGGCATTGACAAACACACAATAAGGCACTCGCGCTCTACAGACAAAAGAAAAAGCCATCTGTGGGGATTTGTAGTTTTTTTTTGAGCTGATTTATTAGCTATTTAATTTCAGTAAAATCACGTAAAATGCAGGAAAATGAACAAACAAAAGCGCGACTACGGCACTGTGCACTCTCTGTAGAGCTCCTAAAAGTCTGGAGATAAAACACAGACTTTGTGCAGGACAAAATATATAAAATCCTCTTGCATATATTTCGGTGTCTGTCTTTCGTGCACATAAATTAGGTGCTGTACAGACAGACGGAGAGCCGCAATATGCTGAGTGTACAATAACGAAGCGCACATTATTACTCTTCTCTGTGTCGTGTACGCTTGACTTTACAATGGAGTAGCATTTTAGGAATTGATATTTATTTATACCATTGAGGTACTATATGTCATTTATCAAGGACCATAGCTGCAGTGGCGTGCCTAGGGTTCAAAACCAGGGCAAGCCGACAGATTTTCAACGATTTAAAAAAACAGACAAGTGAGCGATTTACGGATGAAGAAGAGTTCTACATATTATTTCATGCTTCAGTACGGAATTGTCGTAAGCGCCATCTATTAACGAATGCGCGTAACCACACCGCTTCGCAGGACCTTTTCACCATAATAACTTTGTCAACGCTTGTCACACAAAATTATTCTATCAAAAGCCGCTAGGTGGCCCCAAATTATCGATTTGTTGTTTTAACAAAATTTAAGTTTTAAGTCGATTGAAAATGAATAAGATATTACATTGGGTATATAACATTTTATAATTAATCATAATGACAATAACCAACTCTAATCTTTATTTCAAAACGCCTTTATTTCAAAGAATATCTTCGATACGAAAATTATTGTGTTTTGTGATCTTGATGAGACGTATTCTAATAAGTGGTTTGTTTTTTAGTGGTTTACCAAAACTACAATTGCCATACAAACAACACTATACAAATTTTGATGTCTTTCAGCAAGAATATATTGAAATTGGCATTCGATTGTTTAGTATGTATAAAGTTAAGAGTATGACCAAACTTACCTAAGTTTGGTCATACTCTTAACTTTATACATACTAAACAATCGAATGCCAATTTCAATATATTCTTCGACTGACAAAAATACCTACCTAATTGTTTATATTTCCGAGTTATAGTAATTTGGGGTTGATTACGGTGAAGCAAAGAGTTACTGTCAGAAAACTCAATGTATTTACATACCTTTTCGAACACAGTTTCCAAATTCACATTTTGATGATAAAAACACTACTAAGCATAAGGAATGACATAGCCGCAATAACTATCACATCATTTTAAATAATAAAACTAGGTAATTCATTACCTCAATTGAAAAATAAAATACTGATCTCAAAATATTATTTCAAAACAATAACAAATTGAGTCGCTTCGCGGACTTGTAACTCACTTTACGCGGGTCAACATCGCGGCTAGTGCATTTGCGCGAACTTCAAACACACGATTCGTTCCATTCATAAAAACTCAAAAGCCGGGCTTAAATATTAGAACATTTTGCAAAATAAGTACATTCTAATAGTATCAACAAATTACGCATTTTGTATGGAGAGAGGTCTAGAAGCTGGCTTTTGCACCGTTGCCGCAAGCGAGTGTAAGCGAGAAAGATGCAATGTACTACAGAATTGACGTCTTCATTCATGGATGCGATCTCGCCTAGCACTATAGTGTTAGAGCGAGATCGCAACTGTGGCAGTTTGGCAACGGTGCATTGTTTGTACTTATAGCGCGCGGCTGGTGCAGCGCGAAGTTTTTATGTTATTATTCTTATCAATTCTTGCGACATGAAGGATTGACTTGGAAGTATAGAGTAGTTTTTTTTTTTTTAATTGATTTGCTCAGTTTTGAAGGCAAGCCGGGCTTTTCAGCTTGTATGGCAGTACCGCCGCTGCATAGCTGTTTTTCCAGTAACATACCTCAATTAAATTCGTACAACTACAATCATAACATCGGGTCTTTATACCCTGAAGGGTTAGGCACAGATGTACCTACCTATAGTACCTACACCAACATTTCGTCAGTTATGTTTTAAGTCCACAGTAATATGGGGCAAGCCTATAGCCATCAACCGGGCATAATCCAGACTCCAGGCTGCTACTGAGAAATTCCAGATAGAAAAACGCAATAACACTTTGCCCAATCGGGGAGACTAGAACGGGAACGGGTTTCGTAGAACTAACATAGAACATAACATCACGTCTGTAATCCCTAGAGGGTTAGGCAGAGGTGTGTAGGTTTCGCAGAACTAATTATCAAAAAATTCGCTGTGTAATTAATGCCTCAGGGAATATCCAAGCTAGAAATAAAAATTATAATTAGGTACCTCCATCTCCTCAAGTCCCGAAAAACCTCCCCAACACACATTAACTTCCAGACATGGGTTTTTAATTTAGAGACGAATTTTAATATCACCCGACAGTTTGTGGGTCAAGTAAGAATTATAATTAGAACGCGCTCGCGCTGATGCACACATGACAGCAAAATGAAACAACAAATTAACAATTTATTAAAAATATTATAGGTAATTAGATGCAAGAAATGCAAAGTTTATCATGATCCTCTTGCCCCTTGTCCAGATAAGTTAATTTACAAGTAACTTATTGAATGCGGTCTGTATTCTCATTTAGGTACTAACCTTCTTTAATGGTGTGGTAAGGATATTATGATGCCAAACACGATGCATTATAGAACTGCACCTGTGTCTGCGCACACACTTGTGCACTATCTCCCGCGCCGAAGGCTAGTTACGGTTTGGAGGACTATATTATAGAACTCATTGGGGATTTCTGCATATTTGGCGTAAATGTCGGTAAGTACACGACGCCATTTGCATTATCTTGTTGATCCCGTAAGCTTCCCGCCATTCGTGGTGATTGACAGTTGACATTAGTGACAGAGCTCCCTATTTGATGAAACGCACTCTATTGATGTGCATGCATGGAATTAGTATGTACTATAGATGCGTTTACATATCTATTGTAAAGCCATCGCTACACTATACATATATTTATAAGTTTTTTCTCATGTTTGTATATTGTTATAGTCCTTAACCAGGGCTGAATAAATTTATTTTCATTCTTCTTTTTTTACCAAATGTCAAATGCCAAATTAATGTAAATACCTGGTTTTGACCCTTCTGTCTAGAGACGATTCTGAAAACATTCAGACCTTCATAAACTGTAGGTAAATAATTGCACAACATTTTCATAGCAATTTAAAGCTTTTTAATAAAATGAAGCGGGCCTTTGTAGTGGTTGCCGCTTGGCACAACAGTTTGCACGAGGGCTGTTCAGTCATTAACCTATGAACGAGCTGAGTTATTTTGGAGTACTTTTGTAAGTAAAACATGAATGCTTTAAATATAATTTAATTTACTCAATGTCTGTTAAAAGAGGTCGTATTGATAAAACCTCTTCTCTTTTACTAAACCTCTTTTATTTTCTAAAAGTATTGTTATTCAGGTATTTCAGTTTTCAAACAAAGAACACAATATCTGACTAATCCTAGCTCGAGAGACCCTTAACAAATATCAAAGCCTTAATCTTTTTTTTTTAATAAGCGGTGATGGAAATTCAGAAGGTGCACCACGGAATCCAATTAACGGGTGGACCACTTTTACAAGAGCACAGTGAAGAATTGCAAAATAAAGTTTTCAAATCATTTGCTCGAGCATTCAGTTTGATTTACACTTTGTTTCTGAATTGAAAATTTGTAGTTGAGAACATGTCAAGTCAAATAGCTACTTATTACTTAAGGTGAAAACCCAAGTTCATTTCTTTGCAAACAACGTTAGAACTTTTGTAATATACCTTAAGTAATGCTAAAGTATTACATCAACAGTTTGACAAATTCTCAATTCAGAAACCGGGTGTTGGACACGCCCACTCGAAAATATGATTTCATTTTGGGAACGAATTCAGGGCTTGGACGGATTTAGAATTGAAATTACAAAAATATAATAAAGGTACGTTGATAGTGTTGGGCAGCTGCAGAACATCTAGCTAGAATTGTAGATTAAATGTCTTTAGTTATATTCTAGCATTCTGACACGAACCATTATGTTAAAAATTTTGTCATTCGAATATTATTCACGATGTATCTTTCAATTTACGATGTATAATAACGTTTAGTGATATGCATCTAAGGCTGGTTCTACACTCAAAGACTCTTGTGCAGAAGGGTACTTGCACATTTGATTAACATATACTGTCCCTCTGCTAAGCAAAAGCCGCGCCTATATCCGGGCAGGCAAACTTTCATTTTAATTTTTTAGATGATTTTTTTCTGTTTGTTTTATAATTTAGATACGTATTTGGTATATGTTACAAGTATATTCTCATATAATATGATGTCTTATTAAAATAAATGAATTGTTTTTTGATTACCTGTATGTATTTTATTTTCTCGTCTACTCTTACACACAGTTAGCTACATCTCTTTCTTTAGAAATAAGCCACCTATGTTTTTCTGTTCTTTTCTTCTTGTCTGCTCATATGTGTGTTCATAAATGGTTAAATAAATACCTAAATAATAGGAGCCCCTTCTCGGTTTCAATGGACATAACTAAGTAAATATTGGCACTTAAACACCTGCACAAGTGTGGTGCCAGCCGTGAGACTGATGCTCTTGCTTCGAAGTCTGTTTCATCACATAGTTCATGATCGACACGTGTGACATTAGCTTTAAACATTTCGACTATAATATAAAGTCCATTCTATGTTGCCTTATAAAAATCGAAAGTCATATCTTACTAGTTTTAGATAGCAATGAAAATATTGACTTTTACCGACGAATTTATTAGTTCATAAATAATGGGAGTATGGGAGAGACTTTTAATAAAAGTGTGCATTTCTTTTGACCATTGATATGCTAAAGTAGCGCAGTAGTAGTCTGGTTCACAAACGCTTTTGTAATTTTATTGATATGACAGTTAAATCAAATCGTTGAGTGTTGGGCTTTTGAAGGGATGACGGTTGACAAGAAGCATAAAACGTGTTGTGTCGACCCAAATTAACAAGGTTTTCTATTAGCAGTTTAATTTTAAATGAAAACAGTGTAAAAGCCAATTAAGTATTTTTTAAATATTTCACTGCAAGACAGGCTCAAATAAAATTATCTAGAGAAACTTCACACACGTGATGACTATCGATATCTAAGGACGATAAAAAAGGGATTTTCTAAACGCATAACAACATACCTAACTTTGGCGGCTGGCTTGAAATTATTTTATTTTTCTCGTTTTATCGTCAATCATCATTTGTCAAAGCTAACGTCAAATCATTTATTTCAAGCAGGCCATTAAAACGCACTTTCGAACGTCAAACTTTACAAGAAAATAAAATTGATCCTAAGTAGGATCCTAGGTAAAAAATAGTTTCGTATGGAGAAAAATGGGCAAGAAACTCCATGGTTAGGGACTTACTCTTTCAAAATATTTTTGCATTACTTTTATAGTATTTTATACATAAATCTTATTTTATATATACATTAATTACAATCATATGTGAAGAAGACGTAACTGTAATCAGTAGGTAAATTGTCACCAGCCTGTATACTACGCACGTGCAACATATAATGCGAATGGGCCTTTACACTTTGGTCACATCAGTATCAATACCAATTTGAAGGGTTTTGAACGATGGGCGCGCCATGATCAGCGACAGACACCAATTAATGAGATTTAGTGCTTCGGAGTTATTCAATTAAGATTAGTGAAATTAAACACTCGACGAGTTTTAGGCGGCCATGAGAACAGCGGGGGCGATCCAGGTGTGAAAATAATTAGACTTTGCTACAGGGAGTTTAAATAAAAAATGCCTTAAAGTTATGAAATCATTTGACTATGTCACATCTAACTATCATGTCTAATCCGTGGTTTCCGGAAGGTTTACTGCACAATTTCAATGGTAATGCCTTTCATTTGACACTTCGTCAACATTCATTGCGTCATTTACGTTGCCGGACAGGCGAACTTTTAAAAATTTATGAAGCAGTGGATTAGCAATTTTCTTCAACGTATTTAGGGGTTGTGATTAAAATTATGTTATGCAATTGAGGAACATGCATAATTGACAACAGTCTCACCAAGGGGTATCGTATTACCCAGTTACTGGGTTGTGGAGGTCAGATAGGCAGTCGCTCCATGTAAAATACTGGTATTTAACTGCATCCGATTAGACGGGAAGCCGACACCAACTTGGTTGAGAAAAGGCTAGGCAGATGATGATGATGAATTGAGGTGTATGCATGAAATTAGCATAATCGAGACTTCAAAAAACTGCATTTTATAAGTTTGCATGAAATAAATCAAGAGACTTTTAATTTATCTTATAATCATGCAATTTCTGGCCGACTCTTCTTCATAGGAAACGACTAATTGGAACCCTGCTGCACCTAGCTTCTGACGTTGAGTTTCCATGTACGTTAATGTTTTTTTTTTTTTTAATATTCTTCCTAATCTTATGAATGTGAATTTGCAGCACCCAGGGAGTCCTGTTAGTCACACTGGTGTTACAACCTTGTGTGACCACGAGCCCGCACCCAGCAAGCGATAGTATGTAACTCGTTAGGTATTTAATTATTTTCAAGGTTTTAATGGCTCCCCCAAGTAATCAGGGCGTCACTCGTGCACGATAATGTATGTAATGAACATCGGCGGGATAATACTACGCACATTTTGTTCAGTTTTATATTAATCCGCACTCACTGATTCACGGGACCAATTACGTACGGAGGGTTTCAAATAGCCAATGAAATTAATTTACTGTTTTGTACGTCATTTTGAAATGTTGATTCATTTTCCGTACAACTGTTTTTGTATAAAAGACAGTTTATTTTTATTTTTATTGTAAAACACCTGTTTTCCGTAAAGGGTTACTTATAGTACAGCCACATTTAGCCAGTTATGTTTAAGTTCCATGTAATAGGGGGGCAAGCCTATTGCCACCAATGGGGCACATATTCAGACTCCGGGCTGATACTGAGAAATTCCAGATGTAAAAACCCATAACCTCATGCTCAGTAGTAGCGCTTGTGACCACTAGACTCACGAGACGGTAGAATGTATGTAATTATATGTATATTATATACATCTTATACCTATTTATATATATTGACTCGGATAAGCTCGGATCTGCATAGAAATACGGTCTCATACTCACATGTGAACACACACGACAATGTACCTATATAACCATTGGTAGAAAACCAATATTATACAATATTCCTATGCGAAAATAGTACGATCACGTAACGACCGGGTATCAGCTACGCCGTAGCTCGCGTAGCGGGGAAATGAGCTACGCCGTAGCGACTACGCAGGTTGATTATTTTAACGCTCCAGTGTACTGTAGACCTACGTATTATAGATGTTAGATATTATATAATTATAGACATATTAGATTATTTCAGTTTCTAACTAATAATAACCCGTATAGTGTAAATAATGGAATTTACTAATACTTCACTTATTTTCATGCTTTTACATAAGTAAATTAAATGTTTATTATAACTTACTAAGTAACATTACTATTTACACTAAATATTAAATTAATTGCCTAAATTAATAACAATAACAAAAATTGTATTGTTACTAATTTGTTCTTTCACTGAGCCACACATTTTGACAGCGGGATTTTGCAATTTTTTCCTCAATGATTGCAACTTTTGAGACGTGATAATTAATTTGCAGGTTTTGCCCTCCAATAATATTATTTTAAATACAGTACATAACATTAAAACCGTGGTACTTTTAGAAAGCCTTTGTTCAACAGTAAGTAAAAAATACTCCACATAATTTAATTTATACTTTGTCTCCATACATAAATACATCGTTGCTCGACAGGCGAATGTTGTCAACCGTATTTCTATTATCATAAACTCTGATGTTCGCTCCTTTTATACTGTTTTTTATGTTTTTAGTCTCTTTTAACTACTTTCGAGTGTTAGTTATGGTAAGTTACATAATTATAATCATCATCTATCTGCCTAGCCTTTTCGCCACTATTTTGGGGTCAGCTTCCAGTCTAATGAGATGCAGCTGAATACCAGTATTTCACATAGAGCGACTGCTTATCTGAAGTCCACAACCCAATACCCTTTAATAAGACTAGTTTATCCTTGATAAGACTTTTTGTCAGACTGGGTTTCTTACTGCGGTGGCCGCCACACGTCCGCAATTTGCCGTCGAATGACGTCACTGAAACGTTCCTTAAGAAATTGGTGTGTCCCCAGGGAGCATTTTTTTACACCGTAAAGTCAAACCTCAGTGCCGTAATTTTCAAGACGGTCCTCACTGCGGCCGTTATGTGGCGGCCACCGCTCTTCTAGGAAACCGTAGCGCACGCGGCTACGTTGCTACGTCGTACGTTCGTAGCTACGAGTACGTTTACTTATTCAACAAATCTCTTTGATAATGTAAGGGTGAACATTCAAAATCAAACTCTTTTCGTTGTAAAAACATCTCAGTGGTTCCCGAAACCCTTTCTTTCAAAGGTGCTTTTTACGAGAAGATTTTCCGTTTATTTGCTCTGAAACGTTGGCATTAAACGAGTTTACTTGTACTTGAATAAGAGCTCTCAGCGGATCTCGTGCGGAAGGAAAAATATACAGGAATTTGGTGCTTGATTTCCTTTAATTACGATGGAAGGCTTTTGCGCAGCAGAGAGGCGATAAAAGCTAACAATAACATAATCTTGACTAATGAATATAAAGGCTAAGCCAAAGCTGGCAACTGGGTTTTAGAACACGCCTAGGGTATTTGACTTCTATAAAAAATATACATGAATTAATATTATTTTGAAAGATATTACTAAGGAATAGGTAATGAGCTCGCCCCCTATTACATGGGTCTTTAACATAACTGGTGAAATGTGGCTATACAATCGGTACATCTCTACCTAACCCTTTGGGAATACAGGCGTTATGTTATATTATGTGGTACTAAACAAAAAGATATGTCGCACCCCTAGATAAAAACCCCACTATTATATAATAAAATATAACTTATAAGCTTTAGAAAACGTTACCTTTATGAATGTCTCATTAAATCTTTGTTAACTTTCCCATACATTCTAAAAACAGTTTTTCGTCATTTCTGAAAACTGAGGTTTTTTGAGATGCCGGAGTCTTCATCTAGGGGTGCGATGTGACAAAAAAGCGTAAAATAAATGGCCACGCACGCAAAACGATCCTTGTACTGAATGGCGTGAAATAGTGTTCCTGTTATGAGTGTGACGTAAGGTTCGGAGTAGACCTCCTGTACCTGGCACAAGATTTCTTAAAGAACTTTTTTGTCGTGTTATATATTTAATTAGCAAATGGCTGAACACTTCCGCCTGACCTCCACAGCTCTTAGGCAAATGAAAGGATTTCACTTATAAGATTACGTAGGTTCGCATATGTAATGCTTTTTTATGTGGCTCAGGGGAACAGAGAGTGAATAGGCACCTCTCTTTGTAGAAACCTACTGTTTGAATATATTACATAATAATATAATAAACGCCCGCCCTTCACCACTTCGTGGTGCTTTAGCTGGGAAAAAGAAGTGGCGCAACAGACTGCTCAGGAGAACCTGTGGTTGTTATGTTAGTAATTATTATGTATCAGACTTCCATGCGAACGAAGTCACGGGCACAAGCTAGCTACCAATATATTAAATTTAAATTCAATTTATTCAGGAACAATTCACAATTTGTTTGAAATCATACATAAATAAGAAAAACACGGTCATTAAAGCTATAAAACTAACAAATTCATAATTACAATAAAATATATAAAATAACAAAAAATAAAACTCAATAACATTACAAATTAAACATTCAAAGTGAATTTTAAATTGTATTGAATGTTTAATTTTTAAAAAGGGCGGGCATTTTGGGAGACTGTCTTAAGTAATTTTAATGTTCAAAAGGTGCTGATTCTCAGCCTAATTTGAATTAGATGTTGTCTGATGTAGTGTTTATTTTTGACAAAACCAAATTACGAACTTATTAAGTAAGTACTTTATTTTTTTTGTATCGTAGCAGGTGGGTTTCTTTTGTTTCTGCCAACCACCGTGGGAAGAAGGCGTTAGTTTAAATATCTGCAATTTCATACAAAACTGACTGACTGACAATCGTATGCGCAATATATTTTCTATTCTTTTGCACGAATGCTTTAACACTGTCGATCAAGACACTCGACAGGCATGAAATTGTAAAATAAAACGTGCACATGTGTCGCCAACAAATAAATGAGCTTACTCCAATAATGACATTGAAATAAAAGAAATAAGTAAAAACGGTTTCAACAAAATGGAAGCTTCTCCGTATTTAGCGCCTCAAAAAACGTACCCAAGTACGAGTCGGACTTGCATACGAAGGGTTTCGTACCACCATACAATATTTAACACTACATTGAAAAAAAAAATAATTTAGTAAAAAAAAAGAACAAGAAACGCCAATAAAACACGTTACTTGCAGGGGGTTTCGCTTTAATTTTTAACTTTACTCTATCTTTATTGTTGTCTATCTATTACGGTTCAAAAGACGGACGCACAGCGGAGCCCAAGGGGTGTATATAGACCTCCACCCTCTGACCCTAACCATCTATCAAACACATTTCTCAAATCTTTTGCGAACTGTTCAAAAAGTATTTTTGGAAAATTTACATAGGTTGAAGTGACGACTAGCTTAGGGTATCAAAAGGGCCCGAAGTCCCAAGGGGCCACACAAAAGGTGCCATAAATAATATTTCAATAGGTATATTTAGCACTTATGGAAAGTAAGGCGATTGTGAATTGTGAAGTTCCATTAAGGTAATGGACTGCTCACTGGTCAGATCGAGGAAATGAGTGAAAGAACGAGATTGTGACAGCTGTCCGAATTTGGATTTTTCATTGGATTCTTTTGCTGAGTCTGTTGAAATTCGTAACTGGTTTAGCTGTGTAACGTTGTGGCTTCACACCTGAACTTAGTCGAGTACTATGTTACTAAGTGGTTGAGCACAACACTAAATTACATGCCCAACACTATTTGACAGACCACTCATTCATTTCATCTGCAACCAGCCATACTAGCGGTTCGTTATGTAGAACCCCTAGATTTACCATGCGCTCCCTAACGCGCTTTCAGGGTTCTACATCTCGGATTCTACATCGGCTGTTCTACACGGCGATTCTACATCCCGGCTAAGGACCGGACGCGTTGGCATGCTGCCAATGCCCGCTACCGAGTCCTTGCCGAGGCCTGGCCTACCTGCGGCCTACCGCCGCGATCTACCTGCGGCCTACCGCCGCGAGCTACCTGCGGCCTAACGCCGTCTACCACCTGCAGGCCTGTGCTGACAGGCCTCCTCGTCGGCCACGTGTCTCCGACCCGTGCCGGCCCTACTGTTCCCGCTGAGCCTGCGCTGGCAGGCCCCTTCCTACTACGACGGACGACCAAGGACGGTACCCTTCTACCTACCTAAGTGTGCGAGTGCTCGGAAAGATCAGTGACCTTACCCGCGACCTAGCTGTGGATCTTCTACTTACTAACTAATATATGTATCATACTACCCAGCTGGTTTCACTCCTCTCTCTACCCTACCTACCTACCTATCTATCCGTTAACGGCCTGCGCAGCCTACCTGCAAAGCCCTAGCCGTTACAGTGGCGCCCAACTCTAATCCTACCAAACCTATCGCTGATCTGACTGAGCCCTCGCACACATTCCTCGCTAATCATCGTAGCGGCATAGTTTTAAGTTCTACTTGTATTGTACTAACTGAATGTGACAACTACTTGTGTATCCAATACTGGCTGTGTACATGATGGGAACTCACCTGATGTGTAATTATTCTACTTCTCATCTAAATCTGAAAACTTACTCAGTGCTGGCAGCGGTGAAATGCATTTTTTCTAAATATATAAATTGTGATTACTACACAAGGTACTGATAGCTGTCAGTCTTTACATACCTAAAACTAATAATATCTACTTTAAACATACTCTAATTACTAACATAATGACCTAACCTAACTTTTAACTTTGCTAAAAACTTACATTAAACTAAACTTAACCTACAAACTTACCTACACTTATCATTCAAATTAACTATAGAACATTACTTATTACAATCTACATGACTGATCTACTGGCTCACAAGTAATAAAACAACAATACAACTACTGTGACCAATCAAATAAAACACTAAATACAGTTATCACTCTAAAATACACATACCTAAAAACTTCATTGCTAACATTCATGGAATATCTAAACACAAATTCATACCTACATTAATTACCTGCCTACAACTACTGCAATAAAATAAACCTACCTAAATAACTATACCTACAATTCTTAAATTGCTGTTACAATTAAACTAAAATTGTATTGTCTTCTACTTTAACAATGAAAAACTACTACCTTCATTGACAAACGAAAACAATACACAATATTGCAGTACTTACTACTTTTTCCTATACTTACATACAATCTAAACAAACAATTTAACCTAACAAACTAATACTTAATGAAATGTTGTCATATCTAAAAATTAACAATAAACAACAATTATTTACATAGAAATCTAAACTAATCTAAAATAAATTCTCAACCTACCTACCTATGTCAACATAATAAACAGCTGACAACCACTACATAAAAATCAGATTTAAGTACCAAAACACTACACAACCTACCCCACAAACTACTAAAACTACTTGCACTCACCCTCTACAACTACCCACTATCTACATATAACCAACAATTATCATACTATTATCTAAACTTCCAACTATTTGGTAAATCCAAACAGTAACTTAGGATGATGGCCCTACCCCATTCATCTTAAACTTCTACCATGACTATTGGCCCTACAGCCATAGTTATAATTGATGATGGCCCTACCCCATTCATCCCCTACCTTCTATAACTGATCATGATGGTCTACCCCATTGATCAGTGGTTCTGCTTTATCAATTGGCCCTAAACCATTGGTAACCTAAGCAACCAAATCTATGTATATGTACTTACTATCTATTCTAAAGAGCGGTTGCAACTCTATAAATAAGCCCTTGCAGGAGCGGTCGGTTACTCCCTAAATAAGCCTAAACCAAATTTCCTATTTATTACATATCTATACTCTAAAGAGCGGTGCAACTCTATAAATAAGCCCTTGCAGGAGCGGATGGTTACTCCCTAAATAAGCCTAAACCAAATGTATCTATTTATGTAAACTGTCTATCTATGTAATTGTTGGTATTCCTGTGTGGTTTAGGGTGACACTATGTATTCAATAAATCCTACATACTGGATACTAAGTACACTGGGCTGGACCCTAATTTTCTAGTCCTGTGTTTATATTTTACTATTGGGACTTAGGTTGGACTACAACAGTAACTACCTACTGAAATCTGATCTGTTGCTAGCTTAACTATTCTATTATCTGTGTTATTATGGGAATACTAATGACTACTAAATATAATATTAAACTAAAACTACATCTAAATAAAACTTAAAATACACTATTAATATCTGTAACCTAAAATAAACTACATCTATGACCTGACATAAACTATACTATTGTTCACTGGCGCTATTTTAAGGAATGCTGCTGATCCCAAGGGATGACTATTTTTTATTACAGAGCAGTTCATTACTATAACTACCCTTAGCTTTTGTGTTGTCTATCTGTTACCTAAAACAATAAAAAAAAAAAAAAACTATCTCTTAAAATAGCATATGCTGCTCTGGCGCTATTCTAGCGGACGCTGTGGATCCCAAGGGATGTCCTTTTATTATTGCAGAGCAGGTCACTATTATAACTACCCTTAACTGTTGTGTTGTATATGTCATGTTCAAATGAACATCTTAAAGACGGCACCTACAAGTGAGGTGACCGCACCACTACACACTACCCCACTTACCTAACCTACCCCCACTACACTCTACCCCTAACCTACCCCTACTAACTCACTAACAGTAACGCATTCTAACTACATGTGCATACTTACCTAACTACACCTACAAGTACACACTGAACTCACTTACCTATATTTACCTAAAGCCAGTTAAGATCTAATTATCTAATACACCACATGTCTACTCACATGTAGGAATACTACTAAATACACTGGTACCAGCTACTAATAGAACACTACTGACTGAGATACACTTGCTTTTAATCTTGTGTATTTCTTTGCTTGCTGTCTGGAAATCTTGAGTGAACTATGACTAACTAGTTTCACTCATGGCTATAGAGTATGGTTCCAGTCTCTGCTCTGATTGGACTGGATTCAGACTTGTGCTAAAGATTAGACAGCAAGTGGGAAGTGGTAGTTCTAGCGGATTTTATATAGGTAAAATCCTCTCTCTGCAGCCGGGGTACTGTAACGTTGTGGCTTCACACCTGAACTTAGTCGAGTACTATGTTACTAAGTGGTTGAGCACAACACTAAATTACATGCCCAACACTATTTGACAGACCACTCATTCATTTCATCTGCAACCAGCCATACTAGCGGTTCGTTATGTAGAACCCCTAGATTTACCATGTGCCCCGAGTCTAGGGTGAGTTCATCATTATTATAACTAATATACTGTACTGTGTGTTCCTTGTGCCATCTGCAATGGTTATGCTCTCTAAGCATGGCTTGTCACAACATAACCTAAAATCACCTGTCATCCTGCCACGCTGTGATTGCACTCTCTCTATCTCTGCCTGTAAGCCGCTGCGATGTATTATGCTTACCTATCCTGCTTCCCATACCGTTCTTGGTCGCTAAGGAGGGTAGCACATCGCACGCGGCTTGCTGCTAACTGCACTGCATCTGACATGCGCTCCCTAACGCGCTTTCAGGGTTCTACATCTCGGATTCTACATCTCGGATTCTACATCTCGGATTCTACATCGGCTGTTCTACACGGCTGTTCTACACGGCGATTCTACATCCCGGCTAAGGACCGGACGCGTTGGCATGCTGCCAATGCCCGCTACCGAGTCCTTGCCGAGGCCTGGCCTACCTGCGGCCTACCGCCGCGATCTACCTGCGGCCTACCGCCGCGAGCTACCTGCGGCCTAACGCCGTCTACCACCTGCAGGCCTGTGCTGACAGGCCTCCTCGTCGGCCACGTGTCTCCGACCCGTGCCGGCCCTACTGTTCCCGCTGAGCCTGCGCTGGCAGGCCCCTTCCTACTACGACGGACGACCAAGGACGGTACCCTTCTACCTACCTAAGTGTGCGAGTGCTCGGAAAGATCAGTGACCTTACCCGCGACCTAGCTGTGGATCTTCTACTTACTAACTAATATATGTATCATACTACCCAGCTGGTTTCACTCCTCTCTCTACCCTACCTACCTACCTATCTATCCGTTAACGGCCTGCGCAGCCTACCTGCAAAGCCCTAGCCGTTACAGCTGATATAGCTTTCTGTTATCATGAATGTGAAAGCCTTTGTAACATAAAACCATTTTGTTTCGCGAGTGATATTTTCGTACTCACACGTTACACATACAACATAAAATCACGCCTGTATTCAAAAGTAACTTTTTAAGGGTTTTACTACAAATTCCAAGATCGGGGCTACAAAATCGGATAATTTACTACTAAATATTGGCAGTACCCGCGTTTAAATAATTGACATGGCTCCTCAATCCATACGGACACCTGCTGGGGACTTTGATCACAGCATTAGGAAGTAGGAAAAAGCGGGCGTTTTTTTCTTGTAATTAATTAGGTATGACGTTCAAAAACTGCTGCTTCTCAGCCTAATTTGAATAACTGACTTTTGATGTTGATTTCACCTCAACTTATTAGCCCATACAAACGGTTACGTGCGGCCTATACAAATATGTAGACACCTGTCAAAGGGAGCCGAAATGGAATCGTTGATATGTTTGCATTCCTCATTCGTGCAAAAACTCATTATACAGCAGGCCAGTACTCATTTAAAATTAATTGTAAAGGATTGTGTATTTTTCATGTGGGTAAACTTATGTTACTTCAAAGGACGGGAGGGGCGCCGGGCGCCGCCGCGCCGGCCTGGCGGCTGATATCAATAAACTATATGCCAATCCAACTGACAGGCGTAGCTTGGTTATTCATTTTATTGTAATAGAAAACTTGCAGCTGAAATGAAATGTCTATTTCTGTAAGTGGATATTTTAAAGACACTTTACACTTCAATTTCGATCTATATTTTAAAACTAGATGGATGGATGGCTAGAACATTAGTGAAAGAAAGCCAATATTAAAAGTTTCCACAGATTTTTTGTATCAAAAATACTTAATATGAGGAAAGGATCTAGGATGAGCAATCGTCATAGATAGGTACTCGTTTCGTCTCTGTATGAGAAAGTTTTGCCCCAGCGAAGCAAATCACATTCCGATACCATAATTCAAACACATTTGCTGACCTTGGAATCTTACTCAACACCCAAAGGGCGGGAAAGCCCGGGCAATAAATAAAGACATTACAGAAACAGTGTCAAATTATATTACTTATAACAAGTCGCAGATTCCCGAATATATCAAACTTCGATGAAATTATTCATCCGTAGAGGTGCGAACATAGAATATCTTTATATCATAGGAACCCTGAGGGAACTCGGACCGATGAAAAAGTTGCCGTTGTCATATTGAGTGACGGGTAAAGTCCTATGTGAGGTCCTTTGGTACGTGTGTGATATCAATTGAATATTTATATTATTTATCAAATGATGTGAATCTTTTATAAAATATGTTTCTAGAAATGTACCTACACACTTGTAAATTAAGGTTGTAAATTACCTCCAAGACTTATTTTGTAAACCCCTACAATTGCCCAATCGATCTTGTTTCTGTTCACGACCATCGTGAATCCGTGCCGATCACCGTCAATTTCGGGCTATTAGAACATGAACGATCTTTTCATTCAATAAAAATGGTTTTGTAAGGATAGCATTTGAGTCTAATATACACCAGGGAGTTTCAATTGAAAAGGCTGAATTGTTCAAATAAATATGGACAGAAAGACAGGCACGAAGCTCCCAACGGCTATTAAACCAATACTTATAATGAAAGCGTTTCGAAAAATGAATGGTTCCGTAGAAATTGAAAAACGTTGATAGAGAAGTTAAAATCTCGTAAATGAAAAATCTTCTACTGCCCGAACTGCTAGCAAAAACAGATGAATATCACAGATAAGAGGCAAAGGGTCCTTCAGAAATAAATCTTAGCGTTACAAGGTGTGAAGTGGGTCAACAGCCGGCGTGGCGGCGGCAGGGATAGAATGAGCCAACCAGTAGTGGGTGGAGACGACCCCACATACATTATATCTACTTGAGGACCAAACGGACCCTGACACGCCTTATAATGGAAGATAACATTATTGGAAAATATACCTAACCTTGCAGAATGATAGGTAACTTGGAGTTTACCGGTCCTCGCATCCATGCATGTTCTAGTAGGTACCTATTGATCAATGACAACGACCAAATAGAACCGTGCACCTATTATAGCTTCAGATGTTTCATAAGTGCTCATATAGGTTTATGTGAAATAAAATATTTTGCTACGAGCTCCTCGTGACCCAAAATAAGGATATGACAGTAGAAAGAAACTAGCTACTACTAAGTGATTCAATTCAAATAACCTTTCTTGATAATAAATAACACCGAACCTTTTAAATCGTTAAAAAGATAATAAAAGCGATTTGCTTTTTATTAATTCATCCATGTGACAATGATTGATGACGATGGTATGCCTTTCATCAAATTGATGACACCGACTTCCATGGCATGTAATTTGTTTAGCTCTCTGATCCATTGGTGGCTGTGACAAAATCAATTGATCAATACGCAAGATTTAATATCATGGCCCATGTCACAATCACACAGGCTAACAATTTGATAGTGCTTTTATTTAGTATCAGTAAGAGTGGTTTGCCAACTCAAGGTTTGGCAGCTTGCGATGGAGTACAGTATTCTAGGCATTGCGATCCAAAACACAGATGACTGACGTTGCTCAATAAGCCGCACAGTTGAAGTGGGCTGGGCTGGCCATGACGTCTACCACATGGGTGTTATTCAGAAAATTTTTACATTTGCTTCTCTCTCCGCGTCCAGCTCGATTATTTTCTATTTGTACGCCCAGTGATTTGTGAGCCCAGATATCCGCTATTTGGAGCCCTGAGACAGCTTGAACGCGTAGCGGCAGACCCCGTAGAAGATGGCGGGACGAGCTGGACAAAACAAACGACCAGTGATCCACATTAGCAAATATTGAATTTAATTGAACATAAAGTAATCAAATTGAAAATAATTACCTAATTTATTTTTATTTTAAAGCATGTAAGGATATACGTGAATGTGTGTGTTAGTGTGGGGGTGTGTGTAAGTTAGTTACTTAGTCAATTAATTTAGTACCTAGAGTAAATAGTTAGCTGTATAAAAGCTTTAATAAGAGCATTTTACTGAATAGGTCATCAAGTTTAATTAATTACTAAAAAATGTTTAACAATTTAATGTCCCTGACTTTACAGTAGCAGGTAAAGTCAGTGACATTAAATTGTTAAACAATTTTTTTATGCGGTTTTGATATGCGGTTGATCGTGCTTATATTGAGCCACATTTTATTAAGTAAATATAGTTTACCAAGGATTCGATCGCTTTCCTAAGAACTGTGCAAGCAAAGGAGACGTGAAATTGTTCAGAGTTTACCAAGTTTACGATAGTTGTTGGTTTAACTCTCCGTCGAGTGTGCGAGAATGGAAGTATTCTTGAAATGTGCACGAGAGCATTTACAATCTTCGTAAACAACAATTAAAATTACAACATTGTGTTCGAAAACTCTGCCTCCGATATAACGTCATTTTGCATCATAGATATCCGTTTTAAATCCACGCTATACTATTTGCGTTAATTATACATATAGACGCTTTTCTTGTGTGATGCAGATTTCACCATCATTTAGAGAATTTATTCTTTGTGGTTTGTGGTTACATTAATAATAAACTGAAAAATAATAAATAAATCTCGATGTTAAATGAAGTCGTAAATACCGTACGAAGCAGGAGCGGGTCGCTATACACATAGTTATATGTATATACGAAAGTGACTGTCTGTCTGTTTGTTACCTTTTCACCCCTCAATGAGTCCCCGAAACGATCAATTGCAATTGTCAATTTTTACGTGATTGCAAATTGATCGTGTACCAAATGCAATCAAAACGATTACGACTTTAGTTATTGCACCTGCCACTGTTTGTCTCTCCATCACCCAAAGGTTGACTGGTAGAAAATGCCTATGGTGCCTATGCATTAAGTCCGCCTCTGTACATTTGTGTGAAACGAAACAGGTATAAATAAATAAATAAACGATTGACACTACTACTACAATACAAAATCAATTGATCTTTTCGGGAACCCCTAACAGTTGAAGGAATTACGATAACATTGGGCGCACAGGTAGACCATGATCTGGGTAGGTTAGGACATAGTATAGTTTTTATCCCAGTGGTACGTCTCCGTGGGATAATATACGACCCACGCGCAGGCGAAGCCGCAGTCAAAGGCTAGGTTTTAATTATGCACTCGCTATATTAAGCAGATAATAAGAAAAGCTAATAGGTAATTCGTGTGCAAGCTGCAGAAGACGTACGTCAGTTAGAATTGACTGCTTGGTGCTATGGTCGGTGAGCTGGCTATAAATAAAGTATTCATGTCAAGGAATAAGTCGTCATGAATGGATCGTGCGTGCGTGACCCGTCCCGTACTGTGGTTACTGGAAGACAGGTTGGCGAAAAGTCTTACCAAAAAGTATCGTACTACCCAGTCACTAGGTTGTGGAGGTCAGATAGGCAGTCGCTCCATGTAAAATACTGGTATTCAGCTGCATCCGGTTAGACTGGAAGCCGACCCTAACAGTCGGGAAAAGGATAGGCAGATGATGATGGATGGCAAAAAGTCATAAAACATTATACGTAAATGTGTTTTATGACTGACCAGAGGGCCAATTCTACTAATTTCCAAACGTGTCAGTGGTCTCGCAATTAGGGCGAGCCTATTTTTTGGCCAACGAATCAGCATTGCCATACAAAGTGAAAAAAGCATGCTAATGTAAGTTTTATTCATTCGATTTTAATGAATATTCACCTCAGCGGAACTGATGTTTATTTGAAATTCATAAAAAAATATTAGATTCGCGCCCGAAGTTTAATTTCGACCTACAAATTAACTTCGATATCTCAACGTCTTAAAATCTCTCACAAGGTTTCTGCAGAGTGAAAGCACGTAATTAATTAGGCCAGCTTAGTGGTTCGTTAGCTAATTGAGTTATCAAGACAAACGCACCAGTGATGCTGAAAACTAAATAAGTACCCGACCGTAACATAAACTATTTATAAACAGTGCGGGACCGCTACTTAACTAATTAATTATTTACTAAGCTCACTGTTAACTTTTTCACTTGAAGTTACGGAAAGAAAAAAGTAGGAATGACAAAAGTTTATTCCGTCGTTGATTTAAAAAAATGTCCAGTACGGATTATTTTAAATAGTAGGTTCGTTCCTGTCGTCTGTCCACAGCACTGAAAAGTTGACCGGGAAAATTTTAGCCCCCTGCCTGGTTGACTATGAAGTGCCGTACCTGACCGATGCGGAGAACGCCTGGAAAGCGGCTTGCCCGGATACAGATCGGCCCGTGAACTCATTTTCCCAGAGGCAGTGGGATGAGCCGCTCTGCAGGTTGGTACGGAATAATCTTATTAATACGTCCACCAATACTGCTGAACGTGCCCGCCTGCTGGCTGTTGGTGAATGGGAATCGGGCCTCTGGCTTCAGGCACTACCGTCACCCAACATAGGGACTATGCTGGGTGACACCACCTTCCGGCTCGCTACCTGTCTGCGTCTGGGCGCTCCTTGCGTGGCTCCGCATCGCTGCCAATGCGGTGAAGGTGTCGACTGCCTCGGTCACCATGGCCTATCCTGCAGTAGCAGCGCACGTCGGATAGCACGGCACGCCAGCATCAATGACATCATCCGTCGTGCTCTTGCCACCGCCGGGGTGCCAGCTGTTCTAGAACCCAATGGCTTGGCACGCGACGATGGGAAGAGACCAGACGGAATGACCATAATGCCTTGGAAGGTAGGTAGGCCTTTGGTGTGGGATGCAACGTGTGTCGACACCCTTGCGCCATCCCATCTTCCCAGCACGGCGGGCTGTGCTGGAGCTGCTGCTGCAGGTGCAGAAAACCTCAAACGGCGCAAATACTCCAATCTTATCGGGACGTATTTGTTCGAGCCGTTTGGGGTTGAAACCCTAGGGCCATGGGGTCCGAGTGCCCACTTGGTTTTTCAAGACATCGCCAAACGCTTGGTCGACTCTTCACGTGACCAGAGGGCTGGCCTATTTTTTGGGCAAAGAATCAGCATTGCCATACAACGTGGCAATGCTGCCAGCCTTTTGGGCACTTTTCCTGTTGACAGCGATGCGGACGAATTTTTTGATGCCCTTTGATAATTTTCCCTTGTACATAATTATTATTATAGATATTATAAGTCTTTGTTAGTTTTTAAATTATGTAATAGTAATTGAATCATATCTATTATTTAATTTTAATAAATAAAACTTTGAATATTAATTACATCAATACATTAAAAACCTTATAGGTATTTTGTATACATCAATAGTAGGTATCTAACAATTCATGTCATTCATGATAGGAGTCTTTGTATTGTATTATTTATTTCATGAACAATTTTTAAATTGTATTGAAATGTTTATTCATAAACGATAGTAAAAGTTAAGTAATGATTAGCGACTGTTTAACCATACATTTTTGACGTTTGAACGTCACTTAACTTTAATCATCCTTTATGAATACACCCCTAAGTATTCGTTTTATTTTTCAAACATTGTCAATGACATTAAATTAAATTAAAACAGATACAATTGATATAAAATTGCTACGTATTAACAATACATATTCATTATCTTTTTATAATTCTTCTAAGTTCTATGGGTTTATATCACTGAACTGCTCCTAAACGGCTGGACCGATTTTGAAGGATTTTTGTGTGTCTGACCCGGTAGGTTGACAACTACCACGGAGTGTTGCGATTATCAAATTCAATTTTAGTTGTGTCAAAGAAAAAAAAGTTCAAGTTCAAGTAAACGGCGTAAACTCATTGGGGTCTGAAATGGCAATGGGCGTTCCTCAAGGCTCGATATTAGGTCCATTCCTCTTTTTAGTTTATATTAATGATTTACCCCAATTACTTCTAAATCAACCGAAGATGGTGTTATTTGCAGATGACACATCATTGATTTTTAAAATAAATCGACGTTCACAAAATCTTGACGACGTGAATAGCTCTATTCTTCAGGTACAAGATTGGTTTACGGTAAATAATTTGGTACTAAATGAAAAAAAAACCAAATGCATTCGATTTAAATTACCTAATGTTAGAAGTAGCGAATGTGACATCATATTGAATGGAGAAAAACTGGAGTTTATTAATCAAACAGTTTTCTTGGGAATCACGCTAGACGAGAAATTACAATGGGGACCTCATATAAAATCTCTTGCGGGGCGGTTAAGCTCGGCCGCTTATGCTGTTAGAAAGATAAGACAGTTAACAGATGTAGAAACCGCGCGTTTGGTCTATTTCAGTTACTTCCACAGCATTATGTCGTATGGCATTTTACTGTGGGGTCGGGCTGCTGATATTGAATCCATTTTTATTTTGCAAAAAAGAGCTGTCAGAGCCATTTATAATCTATGTCACCGCGAATCTCTCAGGGAACTATTTAAAAAGATTAATATTATGACGGTACCTTGCCAATTCATTTATGAGAATATTATGTATGTAAGAAAAAACTTAAATCTTTTTAATAAAATAAGTGATAGGCATAATTTTAATACTAGAAATAAAGATAAAATAGATCAACCATTTTTCAGATTAGCTAAAGTACAAACATCTTTTATGGGGTACTGCGTTAAATGCTATAACAAAATACCTTGTGATATATTGCAATTAAATGAAAGAAAATTTAAAACTCATATAAAAAGTACACTTTGTAAACAAGCTTATTACAAATTAGAGGATTATATCCAAGATAAGAATGCTTGGAAACATGCTGGTCTTG
This sequence comes from Lithophane semibrunnea, assembly GCA_947363905.1. Classification (NCBI taxonomy): domain Eukaryota; kingdom Metazoa; phylum Arthropoda; class Insecta; order Lepidoptera; family Noctuidae; genus Lithophane; species Lithophane semibrunnea. Next base: position 609,496 of record OX376199.1, on the reverse strand, counting down.
CTCCATAGGACGATTTAGTGTCTGGACAAAATCAAACTGATAGCTAATTTAGTTTTTTTTATTTTTTATTTATTATTTGTATGTCATAGACTTTTACACTCTGTCATTACTTAAACTCACGCACTGACTTATTAGTACTACTTGTAACAATGTTAGGACTATTGTAATATCGTATACTTTTACAATCTTTGTAAATATGTGAGCACCATGTATCTGGTAATTAATTTATTCATTATTGCTCCATTTATAATTCTTTTTACCTTTCGTAGTACAGTAATCTTATTGTAGGTGCATCGTCTTCACATATAATTAATGTATACAAAATATTGTAAAACATTTTTAAAAGAGTAACGATGGAGTTTCTTGCCCATTCTTCTCCATACGAAAACTACCTTTTGGAAGGGGCAACTAGAATCAATTCTATTTCTTTGTTTGACGTTCAAAAGTGCCATATATGTGCCTATTTGAAATAAATTATTTGACTTTTTTTTTTTTTCAAAATTATGTTTTTTTGAGATTTTTTTTGCAGAATAGCTTTAATATTTTCATAGCCCAAAGTAAGGAATTTTAGTGATGTTTAGTTCGGTGTTCAAGAGAATCGGCACCATTATTTTACGTGACATACAGTATAATTTTATGATAATTGGTACGGTTCCTAAAATATAAAATCTAGGTACATTTATATAAAAGGAAATTCGTTCAAGTAAGATTAAGTATTCATATCAATATTTTCTTCTCACTTTTTTATACTCCTCGGAGATAGAGAATTGAGAATTCTCTTTATAATTTAATTTCATTGAAATACCTACTACAACACTGAGTTCAAAGAAACACTGTTTATTTTATTTAATATGCTTACGGATCGTTTTATTTTAGGTCAAACTAGCTGTAGATTGAAGCAATAATTATTTTGTTCTATAATTATTACTTTTTTTTTGTTCTGTGCATGATGGGAATGAGTTGGGTGTTGGGTAGGTATACCTAGTTACAGATTTTACTTTTATTACACTTATAGAGATATGAAACAACGAAGGATTTTATGAGACTGTTTTTTTTACAAATATTTATAGTACGTTTTATTTGTGTTTCTTTATATTAATTTTCAATGAATGACAATACCTATGATATGCAAACACGTTTTTCAACAGTTTTTGTTCTTCGTTAAATATCTAACTACCTATTTGTTTATTCCCAGATGTAAATTATGAATGATGCTATTTGTAAGTTGTACCTAGTTATAATACCTACTTACATTAAATTTTCTTCAAACTGAATACATAATGGCCCAAATGTATATCTATAAATAGCTCCTTTCAGTTTGATTGATATAAAATAGGCATTTGGGGTCAGTACCTAATGTTTTTTTTAAATACTGAGGAATGAACCATTCAATTACACATAACGTATATAGGTACAGTTTATATACGTAGGTATCTTTACCACAGACTCGGTACTTTGAAAATGTAGCTGACGTTGTCATATGAATACCTGACGGCCCTTACCATGATGTGCCATATTGTAAAACAAAGACCTATTGAGTCTGAGCAAAATACAAACATTCAGCCGGAACTTTGGCAAGACTAGACCCCAAAATAGATAGAAAAAGCTGGTCGAGCCATTAAGCCCCTAAAATAATGCGTCATCATGGAGTTCTTATTAGATCTCCTACCCGAACCCATAGGCATACAGAACACAATGTATGTAACCCCATTAAAAGGCACATAACTTGATACCGCACAAACCCTCCCATACATACCTATACATATTACAAGTTCCCATATTTGTGTTTGTTATCACCAAAATAGAGGTCTCCAAAGTTCCTATTAATCATTAAGGGACGGCGAGTGTATTGTTGTTCATACACTAGGAGTAGATCGGAAGTAGGTCGTGGTAGATATGATAATGCCTGGGGGCCTCAAACAGCCTCATTAGCAATTCCTCTAAAAGCAATTAATTACCTGAATTTCCAGGTGTCATTAGCAATTCCTCTAATTTGACAGAAAAGCAATTCATAAAGTGTGGACCATTTTATATACGAATCTCCATAGAAAACTGTCAAACAGATGAATTATTTCTTATTATACATAAATCGCACGCAGATCATTATTATGAATTGTCAGTTTGTAAGATTTTATGATGATTCATAATATTTCCCTATTATGATTCTGCCAAAGTGACTGTTTTAAGTTTGTCAATAATTAGTCTGATGTGTGAAGACACACATTCTTAAGTTTTAACATAACATAACATCACGACTACTTTTCCTGAAGGTTAGGCAGAGGGTCGGCTTGGAACAAGTGTGATGTTGTTTATCATTATTATAATTAGGTATCTAGTACCTACCTATATTAATAACAACAACTAAATATAGACTTCACGCTTACAGCCTATCAAACTATTACAAAATAAAATATGATATTCAAGACTGATTGAAAAAGTAGACCATCACCTATAACTACGACCATTTTTCCAGTGTTAGTGAGAGACAGAGCTATACAAGGCCGCTAGCACCATCCTTTTTTCGCAGTGCAATAATGATGGCATTAATACTTCATAGTCAGCCCCCTGGCCCCTACATTTCCATAAGCCCACCTTATCCACCCAGTAACACAGGTGCCCCTAGCTAGTCCGTGTACCGACGATATTTGTAACACGGTTTTATAAATAATTTTCAATTCAGTTCAACGAAAAGGGATTTGTTAATAAAGATATCATAGAAGGCCTAGGAGTGCTAATCTTTCGTCTAACTCAATAATCTTCACCCACGTAAGAAGGTACCTACACCTACCAGTTTGAGTGGGATGCAATAATCTGAACTAAAAAATAAAAATAGAAATTCCAGAAAAATAAGTCCTTGCGATTCTTCGCGCGAATACTTGATCGTTGCGTTTTTTATGTCACTCATTTGTTCAGTAGGCGCCCTCTGTCGGCGCGACCACACGTTCTGGTGGATCTAATAGCCGCGTCCTAAGCCTCAGCAAAAGCGATCTAAGTATATGAATATGACATAGTCTCACGATATCAAGTCACGTTTGAATGTATACCAAAATACATACAAACGATCGCTTTTGGTTAAGCCGCGGGATAAGGCCGTGTCCTAACCCAAAGCGAATGTCGCGCGAATACGCGATCGACGCGACGCACTCGTTTATGAACGTGACATACCTGCTCGCACAATCAATCAAGTCCCGTATGCACCTTATTCATGTAAACGATCACGTATTCACGTATTCGCGTATTCGCGCGACAGTCGCTTTCGGTTTCGACGCAGGGAAGATAATGTTATTTTTATCGTCCAATAATATTACTCTATCTTGTCGTGCTGTAACAACTAGCGCCATCTATTAGTTAACCATAGAACCAACAAGTCCCTGACTGCGCTACACCTTATTACCTTGTGGTTGTTTTTCCACTGTCTGTATATTTGTTTCTCAGATTTGTTTGGTTTGGATCGTAGGTTACAAACATTTTAAAACTAACTACTAAAACAATATTCCTAACATTTTTACAAGTAAGTAATACTATATTTGTATTGCTGATTATACTGTTTATAATTCTGTAAATCCATATTTGTTACGGTGGAATCATAATTTAATCAACACAACCTGACCTGCAAATGGCAAAATACGTAAAAGAATCGTCCGGTTTCATGTTCAACGAGGGATGTTACCTAGGTATTAGTCACCCTTGTCTTTTTTTGTAAATATTATTTCCCTTTAAACCTGTTTTACCCCCGACGAAAACACAGGGGTGTTATAAGTTTACCGAGTGTATCTGTGCGTCTGTGGCATCGTAGCTCTAAAAAGACTGAATCGATTTTGATCTTTTTAATTTGTTTGACTTGATTTTGAATGTTCTACGAACTTGTACAACATTGATTAATTTCGTCATACCTTGCTCCATGTCCGACACAACTGGATTTTATCACTACCTAGTTTACACACAAAATAAATAAAAAATCCCAAATGTATACTAACGAAACCAATAACAATGATAATTATTATATTAACAGATATGTTATACACTTACAAAACAACCGAAAAAAGTGTTCCGCGCAGCAGCGGCACACATACCCACGTTTCATTAATTTTACATTTCACTAGAAGTAAAAACGTTACAGTTGGAATGTTTTCGAGTCTTCACGATTGCGCGCTTATAACATACTAGCTGCGCCCCGCGGTTTCACCCGCGTAAGTCTCGATCCCGTGGGAATATCGGGATAAAAAGTATCCTATGTGTTAATCCAGGTTATAAGCTATCTGTTTGCCAAATTTCATCCAAATCCATTCAGCCGTTTTTGCCTGATTGAGTAACAAACATCCAAACACACAAACACACAAACTTTCACATTTATAATATTAGTAGGATGCGCGCTTATAACATACTAGCTGCGCCCCGCGGTTTCACCCGCGTAAGTCTCGATCCCGTGGGAATATCGGGATAAAAAGTATCCTATGTGTTAATCCAGGTTATAAGCTATCTGTTTGCCAAATTTCATCCAAATCCATTCAGCCGTTTTTGCCTGATTGAGTAACAAACATCCAAACACACAAACTTTCACATTTATAATATTAATAGGATAGTAGGATCTGTTAATTTAATATCATTGACCAATAAAGTGAGGTTTACACGGGTGACTAAAGCCGCACGATTATTGCCGCGCGGCTTAATTCGACCGTCTAAATGGCAATTCGGCTAGGTCGCAAGTGTCTAAAGCTAAAGCGGTTTGGTGAGGCAATTTGCGAAGCGACTAGCCGCACGCGCACGGCGAAAATAGATTCGTGTAAACCCACCCTTACGAAACTACTAACAATGCATTCAGCAAAATCGTTATCCACGAGTGAACACGACTACGGAGGCGTTATTTGGTCAATAACACAGCATCTTAATGTCATTAATAGATGTGGGTATACGTATACCTCAACTACAAAATGTACTTATTATACAATTAGGTAATAACTACCCTCATTTAAAATACTGAGTTTTGGGTATCGCCTTCATAGTGCCGACACGGTGTGCGACGCTTCGATCAAAATATTAGCTCCTACTTATATATTAACAGATTCTTTACCTACTTGTATTTTATTTAAGTAAGTACTTAGGTACTTTTTAGTGTTTTGTTTGTCGGGTTTTTTTTTTAATTTTATTTCTAGAAATATTTGCATAGTTCTCCTTACTTCCGTAGAGTGAGAAAATTAACGCTTTGATTGCGTACCCCGTACGGGGCTCAAACGTGTTTGATGTAGGTAGGTTTTCCTATACCTACAAACCTAGTGACAGTAGGTAACTATAGTATGGGATAATGACTTTACTCTTTAGCCAGTTCAAACGCGGCCCCAGTGCTACACGCTCCGGGCGGGACAGTCCACAGCCAACGCGTCAAGGGAATGCGTCCTACTAATCAGACTAATCACCTATATAGGTACTTACAGAGCATCTAATCTAAGTACCTACCTACCTACGCGTCAGTAAATTCTTTAGGGTAGGTAAGTACTTAATCAAATCCATTTTTTGCCATTCTACTTCAGAATTTTTAGGTATCTCAATCAATCTGCCTGGCCTTTTCCCAACTATGTTGGGGTCTACTTACAAACTTACCGGTTGCAGACTTCCCGCTGAATAACTGTATTTTACATGCAGCGACTGCCTAGGTATCTGACCTCTACAAAATCTTGAGAACTAAGTTCTTACTTTTTAATCAAATCACATACAACTCCAAAATATTATGTTCAGTAACAAGGAGGCAATTTGTAGTTGGAGGCCCCCCGGTCCCTAGTTACGTATACAAAATACCTATAAGACACGTAGGTAGCATGCTTAAATTTAAAAACGGCAAAAAAATCACGTTTGTTGTGTGTGAGCCCCCTTAAATATTTATTTTATTCTGTATTTTAGTTGTTGTTATAGTGGCAACAGAAATACATCATCTGTGAAAATTTCAACAGTCTTACTATCACGGTAAGTACATAAGATACAGCCTAGTGACAGACGGACAGACAGACAGACAGCGGAGCCTAAGTAATAGGGTCCCGTTTTACCCTTTGGGTATGGAACCTTAAAAAAGAACACGGATTAGGTGAATCCATTGCATTGTTTCCAAACATGGTGAAATACCTAAACCGCAATTAGACAGCCTTATCATTGCGTAATGTCTGCATAAATATTTACCCCAACAACAGTTATTGAATTATTATAATTATCGCTCCGGCTTCGCATGGTTTATACGACTTGACAAAACATCGAGATTTCTTAGTGACTGTATGTACGCACGGCTACACATCAAGCTATACAAAACCAGTTTACGCTGATCTCTCATTGTAGTGAAATCCTATACAATGCGAGATCAGCTTAAACTGGTTTTGTATAGCTTGATGTGTAGCCGTGTGTACCTATTATCGTATAAACCTTCTGGAATAAATTCTCTAACTAAACGATGGTGAAAACCTCATCAAGATCTGTTGCGTGGTTTATAAGAACAACGCGGATATACAGACAAACACGAAAATAAATATAGAAACGATAGAAGAAAATTATAGAAATTATGTAAAATTATGATTGTAATTGTAATTTGTAACTTTCGTAATTATCGCAATACTTACTCGTAGTCCCGCATTTTCATCATCAATCAGTTATCACGTTCTAATCACCATTCACCATTGAGCCATTGAGTATTTTTTTTCCGACGACCACAGATTGAAGACGGGGCCGGGAAAATAGAACACAAAGAGAGAATGAAGTTTTGAAGGCCATCGTCGCCGAGTTTGCCGCGTTTTGCAAACAGACATACCAACCTAACAATATTATAGCAAACATTTGGATAGGCATCCAAAATTACGAATTGTACCATAGACAAGATTGAAGGTACAGTTCATAAAAATAAAAGTAAAAATACTCATTTTATTGACTACCTAATAGCTTTTGCCCGTGGCTTCGCCCGCATGGATGTCGGAAGATATCCCACGGGAACGTACTACCGGGATCACATGCCTAATAGCCGAGGAAGAGGTCATCGATTCCTAGAGCAGGTTATCAAACATAATTAATTTTTACGCGTAATTTTGAATCTATAATATCTTTTTATCTCTAAAGTAGTGGTAGTGATAGACGTGCGTAGTTAAAGTACGCGACCTTACTCGGCTCGCCGTTGGTGATACACGTGAAGCTTGCTCAAAATTTCATTGTCAAATTGGCTCGCGCCTCGCGGCCCGCGGCGATGACAGACGGGCGAGTAAGCTCGCCGAGCCATAAGTACGCGTACTTGCTCGCACGTCTATCACCCCTTTAACGTCGAAACTCAGATTTTGACAGCCGATTTGTTGCTAGCGACGACGTCGAAGTGAATCTGTAAATTACCAGCGAGTCGCCGGGCCCAAAAAAAATAACAACACGTAAAATTTTTTTAAGTTCATCCCGGAAAACAAATAAAGACGAACGTTATTAATTCATCATCATCATTGCGACGGTGACGGCTGATTCTGGTTTTGCGTCAATCTGTAAAGCAATTTAATCTTTATAACATAGCCAATCTGGCATCGATCTAACCAAAATCACGGACTGAAGATTATTTCAGTACGTGATTTTGGAGATTTAACCTCTGAACAAAGGTGGGGGACACAAAGGGGAAACAGAGTAACAAAAGAGGGACCTTAGAAGATCAATCTGACTGATGCTATTGCTCGTCGATTCGCACATTCGCATATCGGTCGTCTAAACTCCCCCTTTTAAACCGATAACAAGAGACTGCTAGAGGCCACTTTTTATGTCTTTTCAGAGCTTTTTACAATCGAGAAACTCTCCTCTTGCTATGCTTCGTACACGCGCAGCGACTATAGCTGCTGGACACTAGCTGGCAATTTCAAAATCTCACAACCACACACATATTTTGACATGAAATCGCCAGTGAGACGCCTCTTTACTTTTGGTGATAATGGTCAATTTTCAATTATTTTCATAACTTTATGTACAGTCACGGACTTTAATTGATGAACCACCTGGTACTGTTTGCATTTTAGCCGTGTAATGCAAATCGGGTTTATTCGGTTCCCGACTCGCAAAGTCATATGTCTTCGTATTAGAAGAAGAAAATTATATTTCATATCTTTACCAGTTGGCTAACCTGAGAGCAGAACTACAAACTTGACAGCAGTGACTACTCAAAGTCAACCAATTGCAGGTCTAGCAACAGTAACCTAGCAACGATAAACAATTGTTGCTAGGTTACTGCTGCATAGTAACGTTAGCGTACGGAGAAATTCTCTGACATCGATATTTCAACTGTCACTGTCTTCAGAACAATAATTCTGAAGACAGTGACAGTTGAAATATCGATGTTAATGAGCTATGATTCAAAGGAGGTCGGTATCAAATAGATTGGATAAACTTAATGCAACATTGTATTTATTTTTATCATTGAGAACTTATTAGTCAACCTCTATGGATATTTCCGATTAAAAGAAATTTATTTGTCATCTTGTTTACGAGCTTGCGATTTGAGTTCGTATTTAATCGTGTAATCTCGTGAATGTATGAAAGTAAACAAGATGACAAATATATTGCTTTTAATCGGAAATATCCATAGAGGTTAACTAATCAAGTCAACCTCTATGGATATTTCCGATTAAAAGTTATTTATTTGTCATCTTGTTTACGAGCGTGCGATTTGAGTTCGTGTCTAATCGTGTAATCTCGTGAATGTATGAAACTGCAAAATTGAAAAGTTTGAAGGTGGCTCATCAATTAAAGTCCGTGACTGTACGCACGTCTATCACTTTAGGTTGCTGAAAATTGAAATAAATAAAGAGTCCAATAAAAAAATACGGGATAGGGCGTACAATATTTAAAAATAAAATGAAACGAATACTTATTCTAACAAGTAATAGTAAAGAAAAGAAAAAAATAACTTATTTGAAAAAGTGTAATTCACAGCCAAAAATCCATTTATTTGATTTCTGCAAACATTCTGGCTGAATATTTTAAAACTATATGACGACATAGACAACTTCTTGACGTCCGACGCCGTTCTTTTGATATCCGTTAGGTTGGCAACTCTGTTGCTAACGCCATTTTTGTTATACACTAGAAGCTTCATAAGGTGATTTTTTTTTACTCATAGCCGTTGCCAACAAGTGCGAAAGAGAGAGTCGAATAAGACTGTAGTATGTAGCTTTGACTAACCTGAATATTTTCTTCAAAGCTTATTTACGACGTTTCTCATTGTCTATGCTGTAGATACGCATCCCGAGCGATACATACGGTGTAAAGCTTTTAGTGACAAATGTATAGTAAAAATGAAGGAAAACGCCGTACTTAAGTGGCAAAAAGTTTACAATCCTACCGGTCCGCAGCCACGACCTCGCCATGGTCATCGCGCGGTCGCCATAAAAGATTTGATGATAGTTTTCGGCGGCGGAAACGAAGGGATAGTTCATGAACTTCATGTCTTCAACACCACCACAAACCAATGGTTCGTTCCTGTCACGAAGGGAGAAGTGCCCCCAGGATGCGCCGCGTACGGCTTCGTGGTCGACGGAACGCGTCTCCTCGTTTTTGGCGGCATGGTGGAATACGGCAAGTATTCTAACGATCTGTACGAGCTGCAGGCCTCACGTTGGGAATGGAAGCGCCTCAAGCCTCTACCACCCAAGCAGGGTCTCCCGCCGTGTCCCCGCCTCGGCCACAGCTTCACTCTGCTGAATGGAAAGGTATATCTATTTGGTGGACTGGCCAATGAGAGCGATGACCCCAAGAACAACATCCCAAGGTACCTCAATGATTTGTATACATTAGAGCTGTATCCGAATTCTTCAATGACAGTATGGGACATACCTCTGACCTACGGACAGTCGCCACCGCCACGCGAATCTCACAGTGGTGTCTCATACACGGACAGAAACAGTGGTAAATCATCCCTGATCATCTATGGAGGTATGAGTGGCTCGCGCCTGGGAGACCTGTGGGTGCTCGACGTGGATAGCATGTCATGGTCACGCCCTGAAGTAGGCGGTCCACCACCCTTGCCCCGCTCTCTGCACACTGCTACAGTCATCGGCCATCACATGTATGTCTACGGTGGATGGGTACCACTTGTGCCTGATGAATCTAAACTTGCCACTCATGAAAAGGAATGGAAATGTACCAACACACTTGCCTCTCTCAACCTGGAGTCAATGACATGGGACAACATCGCCCTGGACAAGTTTGAAGAGTGCGTCCCTCGAGCTCGAGCAGGTCACAGCGCTGTCGCCATCCAAACTAGATTATATATTTGGTCAGGAAGAGATGGCTACCGGAAAACTTGGAACAATCAGATCTGCTGCAAAGACCTGTGGTACCTGGAGGTTGGAGTGCCGCCCCAGGCGAACCGCGTGGCCCTTGTGCGCGCCGGCACCACCTCGCTGGAATTGTGCTGGCCCGCTATGAACACAGTAACAACCTTTTTGCTTCAAGTACAGAAATGCGGCAAGGTCACGCCAGCTCGTTTCCCAGCTGCCGCTGAGCCGTTGGTAGCTCCGCCGCCAGCTTCGCCAGTGGCCAACCAGCCTGACGCGAGCAAAGCATTTGGCATCACCTCACCTATTGCCAGCGGTCTGCCGCCGGCAGCCGAGCCAGTGCGCGTGACACCAACTGTCGCGTCTCCTGCACCAGCGCCCGTCTCCACGCCTCAGAAGATCGTTCCGACCCCAATTAAGGTACCCGCGCAGGCCTCTGTCAAAATCACACCTAACACTCCAACATTAAAACAAGCAACATACCAGACAAAGACAGTAGTGAAGTCACCAGCAACAGCGACGGCCGGCTCCTCGCAGCAGATCAAGGTGGCCGCAGTGACGCCGCAGGGGGTCACCAGGATCGTGAGCGGCGTCGGCACGCCGGGCACGGTGCGCGTCTCCACATCGCAATCCAACGCACAGATCGTGCTGACCTCGGCGACGGCGGGCGGCGGCTCCACACCGCGTTTCGTGCAAGTGAAGACTGGCACCAGTGGTGCCATGCCCGTCAAGCTCGGGGCAGGCAACATGCCTGTCAAACTCGCCGGAAATGCCTTAAAAATAGGCACCGCGAACCTCCAGGGAAAGATAACGTCTAACAGTATGCAGAAGGTCGGCCAAGTGGGCGGCGCTAACATGCCGTTGAAACTGGGTGCGGGTAATGTTAAAATCGGCACAAGCAATGTACTCGTCAAGACAGCAGGCGGCGTCCCCATCCAGGCAGGCGTCGCCAATCTACAGACAAAAGTGGCGGCGGGTATGCCTATGAAACTAGGCGCGGGCAACCTGCCTGTTATAGCAAGCAGCGGCGGCGCGATACAGATCGCGGGCAGCACGCTCGGTGGCCAGCAGGGCAAGACACCAGTGTACAAGATCGTGACCGCCAAGTCTGGAGATCAGACGGCCACGTCCACCACGAGTGCGGTGGCAGGTGGCGCCACCGTGCTGCGACAGGCTGGCGGCAACGCCGGGATCCCCGTCATTATCAAGAAGACGCCCGGCTCCAACGCGCAGTCGAGCAATCCGCCTCAGTACGTCACCCTGGTGAAGACGTCCACTGGTATGACGGTGGCGACCATGCCCAAGGTGGCGATGATGCAGAACCGGCCGTCAGTGCAGTCATCGGCCGCGCAGGCGCAGAGTATCGCGCCCGGCGCCACTATCGTGAAGCTGGTTTCGACGAACACGGTCGGCGGCAACAAGATCATCACGCTGCCGTCCAATATGCTGCAGCTGGGTAAGTCGGGCGTGGGTGGCAAGCAGACCATCGTGATCACCAAATCCTCGAGTCAGGCTGCGCAGTCCAACCAGCAGCAGTGAGCGCGAGCGGCGCTCCGCTGAACTGACGAGTATTCTCCGAGTGCCCTTAGCTAGCCGAGAGCGGAGTGAGCGGTGTACGCGAAGCGGTGCGGTCGCGGGGTGCCGGCACTGCCAGTGTGTGACTGATGAGTATGCGGAGGTGTCTCTAGATTGTAAATTTCAATATTAAAAACACTGAGTGCGTTTCTCGGACTACAGTATATTCTAAATCATATTGAATATAGTATATGAGTCTTTTATATGTTACATGGGTCTGTGTAGAAAATGTCCTCATAGAGTTTTTACTAAAATACTTTATTTACTCTTATAAATTAATAATAATATTAATGTATGTGACTATGCACCAATTCCTAGATTTATTATGATCTGTGCCCATCTAAGGTGCCCATACAGTAGACTATGGATGAAGTACCTTAAGTTCTCAATCAGGTTCTGATGGCCCGAATAGGAATTTACACTTAAGTGCCTGTTGTGCAGTTTTTGTGCTTAGATGTTGTACTGGACAAGGTGTTTGTGAAGTAGTTATGTTGTGGAGACCGATGTCACATTAATAATATACAGAATAATTCATGTTATAATGTAAGACTTAAGTTTTAATACTTGTATTAGATTATTTTTGTATGTTATTGGATTTTGTTATGCAACTATGGTTATTCAAATTATTTTTCAAAAATACTTACTGGGTTTGCTGTGTGAAATAATTATCCAGTACATTTGGTTGTCTGAGAGCTACATGATATAATAAATTGGACATGGCAAGTACAAGACATTAAATTTTGGTTTAATGATAATCTGTCTTCCGCTTTATTAAGTTTCCAAAGATTCCTCCCTCAATTAATAAATGATTTCGGATACATCGTGTGTATGTAGCGTGCTAGAAGATATAAAATATAGATTTATATTATATCATTATTGCCCTGATTTTAATGGCCGCAAACATTAAATTGCATATTGTTCACAAAGTGAATGGTTATTTCGATGCGGCCATTAGGAACATGGTGACTTGTTTCTTAGTTTTAGTTAAATCACAACGTAGTATGCACTATTTAAGTTTTTTATATGACCAGCTGTTAATTTTGATGGCATTTTTGTTGACATGAGGTTTTGGATCAATGGTGTATCTTTAACTACATTAATTCGCAAGTGACGAGGCTATTTCAGTATATGAGACACCCCATTGATCTGAAGTAGACAGCTAATGAACTCAAATGCCTGTCCGACGGTGACACGCGGTGAAATTGTGCCTGGAAGTAGAGTGGGGAATTCTCAACGTGGTCACGACTAAGGCACCTCCATTTAAACTATGACAATTTCATTGACAATGCTATCAATAACGGTTCCGAAAATAATATTGTAGAATAAAAATGCAGAATGTTGTTTTTTGGCGCGAATTCGTTCTTAATCAAAGAAATTGGCGTCTACTCGAGTCGTGTCAAATTGCATGAATATAAATATGTTTTTTAAATTGTGTTAAATATTTTTAATTTAACTGTTGATCTCGTGGTAAGAATGATGTTCTGCGTTTTTATATAATTATTTTATAAGTGTCCTAGGTGTACGTACGTAGAATAATCATAAAATAATAAGGTAAGCGAGGTATGGAATGTAAATATCATTAAGTAGATAAATTTAATGTTATAGTTTGTTCATATTATGTTCATTTGCTTGAATAAACGATTTGGATAAGCCCAACTTTCATTTCCAAACCACTGGTTACGATAACGTCGTTGCGTAATGACAAAACCAATTACAAATTTAATACATTATTATCTTTTGTTTAGTTATGGGAATCAGAGTAGGTCATACAAAATAAGAACTCTCAGAAAATAGACAACTCTCAATTTCTAGGAATTGAACCTAGAACCTCAGGTAGATAAATCTGACACGTGTCGTGTCACGATTAATACTATACTAATGCAACTTACAATCGTGACACTACATCATAATATTACTACATGTCGAACGTTCAATGTTATGTTAATATTTCACAATTTAATTGTCTTGATTCAGTAAATCAAAGTTAGAGATTTATGATGAAATATTATAATAATATTGTTTAGCACAGCGCCATCTATCAAAAGTAGTATGTACTATACCAGTTAATTCACCTTCTAATGTTGTTTATCGGAGCTAGGTGTCGCTACACGCCATACACTACAAAATTTATTTATGTTATCTGTAATAAATTATATACATTGAAGTTGATTGTATAACTTAGCAACTTCTCAACTTTACCAGTATTCATTCACGTAATCTTTATACATTATTCTCCTTCTCTTGTACCTTGAAATGATACAAGATGTCGCTACTAGTATCTCAGAAGATGTAAGATAAAATAATAGGTTGTACATACTTTGCCAGGTCTGTTCACTTTGATTACAAATAAAAAAATGCAATCTACCTGTTTCCTGTTTCTTCATGACGTTATTTTATTACGGAACATTCAAAATTTAGAGAAATTTCTATAAACATGGATGTATGTATAGAACTTTTGTTGTGATGTGATTACGGGTTCTATAGTGTGATTAAATTAAATGTTCATTGGTTAGTTCACAATGAGTTTAATAAATGTACTATAACTATACACGGTACAATAAGTAAGATTATGATGATTATAATTTGACGCACAAGTGATGCGATTGGTAGTTAGTGAACGTGTCCTACTTTGTTGACGGGTAGTGACCGAAAACTGAACCCTGAGTTCGATCTAAGGGACGTGTGAGTCGTGTGACGTCATAGGTACTTGAGTTCACAAGTTCGTCTGCATGTGTGGGTTACATACCACTACATGTCCTCCCCCCTTTGATAAAACAAAAATAATTACTATCAAAATAACAATGAGTAAGGTTCAAAAATAATTGTAAAAACATTGCAAATACCTACTTAATCTAAACATGCGGTGTAAAAGTTTTTAACTATACTTAACTTTGAAACTATACAATAAGACCTTACGCTAACAAGAGGCATTTAAAATGTATATAAAAACAAAACCACACTCAGAATGCTTAAACTAAAGACACATTTTGGTAAAAAATTAAAATACATTGGTCATAAATTTGGTTATAAAAAGTTTTAAACTTATGAGTTAACTTAAACATTTCTACAAGTGGTATAAGTATGAATAAATACGTTATAAGTTGACATATTAGTGTGAGAACGCTCCATAATTGCTTGTTAAGTTGGTCTATTTTAAAACACACAACACTTCACTGCACTTTAAATTTCACATTGATTTATTTATTACCTTGGGTCTGGCGATAAAAAAAATGTTTTAAATGTCAAATCTCACAGTCTTTTTTACGACGCGACCCGATCTTGTTTTGACAAATGGCTCAGTTTTGTCAAGTGGGGTCGTTTGGGTCCCAACCGGTGTTATGGTTGTGGTTTCAGGCGAAACAAAAGTTGTAACATAAGCAGGTTTGAGACGATCGAGAGAAATAGTGACTTTTCGAGAACCTACTTGAACGACATAATGTTTATTGCTTCGTTTGACGATTTTATAGGGACCTTCGTACGGCGGTGTTAACGAGCGTTTAATTTCGTTTTTAACGAAAACGTAGTCCGATCTTGTTAAATCTTTATGTACGAAAATGTTTCTGTTATCAGCTTGATTTCTTGTGGTCGGTTGAAGGTTTGCTAGTGTTTCCATGAGTTTGCAGGTATAATCGGTGTTGTTGATGTTTGCTTCGGTGGGAACAAAAAAATCTCCCGGTAGACGCATAGATTTACCGTAGGTCATTTGAGCGGGGCTGTATCCTGAGTCTTCTTTAATTGTATTGCGCATTCCTAATAACACGATAGGTAATTGTTGTGCCCATTGACTGTTACCATCGCAACGTGCCATGATGGAAGCTTTTAGCGTTCGGTGCATCCTTTCGACGTTTCCATTCGCTTTTGGATTGTACGCTGTTGTCCTAATCTTTTCTATTCCAAGTAGTTTGGTCAGCTGTGTGAAAAGGTTGGATTCGAATTGACGACCTTGATCCGAAGTTATTCTTGCAGGGCAACCAAAACGTGCTATCCAATGCTCGAGCAGAGCTTTCGCGACGGTTTCAGCGCTTATATCCTTTACAGGAACGACTTCGGGCCATTTTGTATGACGATCAATCATTGTGACACAGTATGTATATCCATCGGA
Organism: Lithophane semibrunnea; assembly: GCA_947363905.1. Taxonomy (NCBI): domain Eukaryota; kingdom Metazoa; phylum Arthropoda; class Insecta; order Lepidoptera; family Noctuidae; genus Lithophane; species Lithophane semibrunnea. The sequence continues at coordinate 593,551 of OX376199.1, read as the reverse complement.
AGGTGGTAATGGTCCAATAATATCTATATGAACATGCTCGAAACGGTCTGACCTTTCGAACTCTCCTAGAGGTGTAATTGTATGTCTTTGCACTTTACATTTCTGGCATTGTATGCAACTTCTTACAAAATTTGCTACGTCAGTATTCATATTAGGCCAAAAATAGCGCTGCGCGATAAGGCGACGCGTAGCGGCTACCCCAGGGTGGTTAAGTGCATGGACACTTGAAATCGCTTTTTCTCGAAATTCCGACGGTAAATAAAGTCGCGCTGTTGAAGTTGATGTTTCGAATGTAAGCTCATGATTTGAATATGGCATGCGGAACAATTTAAATTCCAGATTAGGTTTTTGTTTTAACATGGTTAATTGCGTATCTTCGACTTGGCTTTTATATAATTGTTCATAATCGAAAATATCATGTACATAAATCTCTTCTATTCTTGAAAGAGCATCTGCGGCGTTATTGAACTCGCCTTGAACGTACTCAATTTTGTTGCAAAATTGAGAAATATAATCCAATTGACGAAGACGTCTTGGTGGATCTGATTTAGATTCTTTCTTCGATAATGCGAATATTAACGGTTTGTGATCGGTTAACACTGTGAGATCACGCCCTTCAATCATATACCGAAAGTGTTTTATTGCCATGTAAATAGCTAATAATTCCCTGTCGTAGGTACTGTATTTTGTTTGGGCGCTACTTAGTTTTTTTGAATAAAATCCTAGTGGTTCTAACCGTTTGTTGACTAGTTGATGGAGTGCTGCGCCGACGCAGGTATTCGCTGCGTCGGTCATTAAGATTAGTTTCGATGACGGGTCTGGATGCACGAGGGTGACGGCATCACTTACATGATGTTTGCACTGATTAAATGCGTTGATTGCTTCTTCGGTCCAAGCGATTTTTGTTTTGTCTTTTTTCTTAGCATTGTGCAAATATTTGTCTAAAATAGTTTGAGTGTTGGCTGCTTTAGGAATGCTCATTCGGTAAAAATTTATAAGACCGAGGAAGCGCCTCAGTTCTTCGATGGTTTCTGGTTGCGGATAGTTTATGATTGACTTGACCTTTTCTTTGTCCGGCCGTATGCCATCACAGCTAACGCGGTAACCGAGAAATGTAAGTTCGGATTTTCCGAATTCGCATTTAGACGTATTGATTGTGACGCCAAATTCATTAAGTCGCTTGAACACCTCTTTGAGATCGTGAATGTGACACTCTTCTGATTCTGATGCGATAAGTATATCATCTAGGTAACAGAATGTATTGCGAGTATTTTTCAAAACTTCATTGATAAATCTTTGAAACGTTTGCGCAGCGTTTCTCAGACCGAAGCTCATTTTCGTAAACTCGAACAGACCAAATGGCGTTATTATTGCAGTTTTAGGTATGTCCTCAGGTGCAACACTTATGTTATGGTAAGCACGTCGAATATCAATTTTAGATAGTACCTTTTTATTTTTGAGGATGTATGTGAAATCCGTTAAACGAGGAATCGGGTAGCGATCGGGCTCGGTGATTGCGTTTAAACGACGATAATCTCCGCACGGGCGTAATTCACCGTTTTTCTTTTGAATGACGTGTAAAGCGTTTGCCCATGGGCTGGCTGACGGCCTGCATATTCCTAGTTCTACCATGCGTTGGAATTCATCCTTTGCCGCTTTATATTTTGCAGCGTTAAGTGGACGTGCTTTTTCGTAAACGGGTGGGCCACGGGTACAAATATGATGCATGACATTGTGTTTGGGTGGATCCTTGTAACACTCGCTCATAGTGATGTCTGGAAACTCTGTTAAAATGCGGTGATATTTATTATCCGAGTCGATGACCTTAATAGTAGGAATATTTGACGCATCTTCTACGTTAGCGTTCCTAGAGAGCAGAGTGACTTTGTCGATTAACTTTTTTGAGTGAAGATCCACAAGCAATTGATGTTTGGCTAGGAAATCTGCCCCTATAATGGACCGCTGTACATCGGCCAGGACAAATTCCCAGGTAAAAGCTCGACGTAAGCCAAGATCTAAAGTCATTTTCTGAGACCCATAAGTTTTGATTGTTGTACCATTGGCAGCAAATAACGTAAAATCAGCTGGTTGACGATTCGCGTTTTTGTAGGCAATAACTGAAATATCAGCGCCGGTGTCTATGAGAAAATGCGTACCACTTTTCCAGTCGGTGACGCTCAAGCGATGAGTTCCTTCGACACCTACGCTCGCCACAGCAGGTGTCGGTTTTAGTTTAACGCTTTTTTGACGCATTGTTGGTCGCCGCATTTCTTGGCGTTATCTCCATAAATATAGTGGTAGAAACACTTGAAATCTTTGTCTCCCGGTTGCGCTGTTTGACGCCTGTATTTATTTTGATTATCAAAATACCGAGAGCGTGATCGTGACCGCGATCGCGTCTGATAATTGCCACGACTCCTATTATTACTTTGACGCGTGATTTGCAAATCATTAATTTTAGTGTTTAACGCGGCAATTTCTTGATTCAATTTAATAAATTGTTGGTCCCTTGGTTGTTTGGAGATAGCGACAGGATTTAGTGTACAGACGTCTGATGGCCGTGAAGTTTCCATTATTTTGTCAGCTATAGCTGCGACATTGTCTAATGGAACATCGCAGACAGTGACTACTGCGCGGACTGTTTGAGGCAGGCGATCTAACCACAAAATTTTGATAGTGTCCTCGGGAATTTTGTTCCTTCCGAGCTCGCGCATTTTACGTAAGAGTTGAGTGGGTCGTTGATCCCCTAACTCGACTTTCGTAAGCAACGTGTGTAGCTGTTTGGACTCAGACTCTTCATATGCCGAAATTAACCTGACTTTTAAAGTTTCATATTTATTGTGCTCAGGCGGGTTCTCGAGAATGTCACTAATTTGACCCAATTCGTCTCGACCTAACTTAGCTATAACTAATTGGTATTTTTGTAAGTCACCTGCTTTTTGTGCACCGATTATGGCCTCAAACTGGTGGAACCATAGTCGCGGGCGCGCTGACCAGAAGTCGGCGATGCGGGAGTTGATGGTGATTGCCCCCGTCTCTGGCGGCTGGTGCTGGTCTACGATGTAACTCGGAGCAGCTTGCTGAGGTGCGTAGACGTTGTCAGGTGCGGCGCCAGCCGTGGCGGCAGCAGCAGTGTTAGGGTTGGACATCTCGGAGTTTCGTAAAATACTTCACAGTAAACACTTAAGAGAGTCTAAGTCTGTATTAACGCAATTGCACTCGCGGGTTATAGTACAGTATGGAACCGTATTTTTTAAATCACGTCGGGTATCAAATCACGTCGGGGTCACCAATATAGAACTTTTGTTGTGATGTGATTACGGGTTCTATAGTGTGATTAAATTAAATGTTCATTGGTTAGTTCACAATGAGTTTAATAAATGTACTATAACTATACACGGTACAATAAGTAAGATTATGATGATTATAATTTGACGCACAAGTGATGCGATTGGTAGTTAGTGAACGTGTCCTACTTTGTTGACGGGTAGTGACCGAAAACTGAACCCTGAGTTCGATCTAAGGGACGTGTGAGTCGTGTGACGTCATAGGTACTTGAGTTCACAAGTTCGTCTGCATGTGTGGGTTACATACCACTACATATGAATACTTCCCTAGGTGTTTCCTTTCACTTTAATTTACGGGCGTCATCATTATGCAAAGGCACGAGGCTAACAATTTTAATTTAATAGAAAAATTCATTCAAATGTCTTCGCGGTCCAAGTTTAGGTATTGTATGCTTTATTCTTTGTTTTTCAAGCACAGGTACTTAGATACTTAGTACCTACGTATACTTACACGTCCTATACAGCCATGTCTTATAACTAGGTACTTAAATAATTAATTATTTAAGAGTTACAGACGTACCTACAGTACCTACCTTGTTGACGGTTGCAAGTTCCCAGGTTTTAGTCACTTACCTAGTACCTACCTACTAATTTACTGGGAAACGCAGTCAATTTTCCAGCTACGCTACGTTACTACTGCGGTCTTGTTATTGAGTCATTAAAATATTCTGCTTAAAAACATGATTAATAGATGGTCGTGGTTCATTGTACTTAGGTCTAAACGTAGGTACCTACCAACCAATGAGGGACAAAATAATGAGTTAGGTAGAATGTTATACCTACCATAGCTAGCGAAAATCCACAGACGTCAGACATGGGCGGCCGTGCCGTAGGTATAGAAATATACACAAGACCCTCAGACCATCAAAAAAATTTGTTGGTCTGAGAAAAAACCAAACAAAAAAAAACCGGCCAAGTGCGAGTCGGGCTCGCGCGCGAATGGTTCCGTACCATTATCTATAAAAACGGCAGAAAAATCACGTTTGTTGTATGGGAACCCCCTTAAATATTTGTTTTATTTTAATTTGACTATTAACTAAAAATATATTCTATGATAATATGTAACTAAATATTCTGTGAATATTTCAAGCGTCTACCTGTTTTCAATATCTAGCAAATACGAGCAAAAAAATCACGTTTGTTGTATGGGAGCCCCCTTAAATATTTATTTTATTCTATTTTTAGTATGTGTTGCTATAGCGGCAACAGATATACATCATCTGTGAAAAATTCAACTGTCTAGCTATCACGGTTCATGAGATACAGCCTGGTGACAGACGGACAGACAGACAGCGGAGTCTTAGTAATAGGGTCCCGTTTTACACTTTGGGTACGGAACCCTAAAAAAATATTGGTCCTTAGTACCGATAGTTAAGTACCTAACTACAAAAGAGTTATGAATAATTGTTACAGGTACCCGTCAATCAAAGAGAAGGCATCAGCTATAGTCATTGCCGTCAAGTCTGAGAAAAAAAAAAACACCAACGGTCGTTGACCCCAAAAATCTGCCTATACCATCAAATCGTTTTTTTTTATATGTCTTCGTTATTAATAACAACACCTACGGGTAGACGGGTCCCTATGCTAAGCCGTTTTTACTTCGCAAGTGTTGGCTAGTACATAAATGTGTGATAGTTCCTCCCGCCCACCGCCACTTGAACATTTTTATTAAAATAATGCTTAAATTGTTTTAAACCACTGTACAAAATATAAAAATTCATAAATACATAGTGAAAACAATCTAAATTAAATAATAGTGGATTCTGTTAAAAAGTGATTACTTAATGCGCTAGGGTGGCCCGCGAAATTCAAACTTATGTTTTTTGCAATTTGCAGGTCAGTATCAGGTTGTATGTTGATCTAAATATTATTAGCGCTCGTAACAAATATGGATTTACAGAATTATAATTACATTAGAATCAGCAATACTATTTAGATCAACATGCAACCTGATACTGACCTGCAAATTGCAAAAAACGTAAGAAAATTTGAATTTCGCGACACAACTAAAATCGAATTTGACAATCGCGACTCCACTTGGTACCTACTTGTTCGCCTACCACGTGATTTTTTTTGAGCCGGAGAGGCGCGCAATGTGGCCGTCTCGAGTCTCGACGTATTTTTATATGGGAGTTTTCACTTTTTGGAAGAAAAAAAAAAACTTAAAGAACATGTGGAGTATTACGGGTTTGCGGGTTACCAAGGGGGTCAAAATTTTCATTATTTTTGCGATAGGACTCACCATTTTCGAGATATAAGCAAAAGAAAATAAAAAAGATACAGTACCGTTTTGCAACTGAATTCGAGGTGTTGGTTTGAATTTTATTTCATGACATCTACACATTTTTAATCGCGATAAAAATAGTCAGAGTTAGTTAGAGGATTTTAGTTAGAGAACAAAAGTTTTGTTAAAACGTCAAATACAGAATAGCATTTTCACTAAATTAAAACTCAGTGCCATCTTAGTGCTGTCAAACTATGTGTCACTTTAGTCGATTTTCAGTATGGGAAATCGTCGTTTGACAAGAATAAACTAAATTTTAGTGATTTTTAGTTTAGTTTAGAGAATTTGTGACAAGAGAATCGGCACCAGTGCCTAGTTATAAATTCTCGTAGCGTCTTGAACTAGTGAATGTGACAAAGTTTATAAGAAAGGTTACTGGATGCGACACTTAGCGTGGACATCTGACACTGCACGAGGACTCTGTTGTGATTGTTGTGAACAATTGTTGAGAGAAGATATCTTTGAAGTGAGGCCGTTTAAAAATGTAGGGAGTCGGTGTTTCGTATCACAGGTCACTTTTGATTTGACACACTTTGGTAAATTAATTACTTACCTATTGGTGCCGATTCTCTTGTCACAAATTCTCTAAACTAAACTAAAAATCACTAAAATTTTGTTTATTCCTGTCAAACGACGATTTCCTATTCTGAAAATAGACTAAAGTGACACAACTTAACTATAATTTAGTTTGACAGCACTAAGATGGCACTGAGTTTTAATTTAGTGAAAATGCTATTCTGAATTTGACGTTTTAACCAAAATTTTTGTTCTATATCTAAAATCCTCTAACTAACTCTGACTATTTTTAATCACGATTAAAAATGTGTGGAATAAAATTAGATGTCATGAACTAAAATTCCAACCAACACCTCGAATTCAGTTGCAAAACGGTACTGTATCTTTTTTTATTTCCTTTTGCTTATATCTCGAAAACGGTGTGTCCTATCGCAAAAATAATGAAAATTTTGACCCCCTTTGCAGCCAGCAAACCCGTAATACTCAACATGTTGGTAATTATTTTTTTTTGTTTTCTTCCGAAAAGTGAAAAATTCCATATAAAAATACGTCGAGACGGCCACATTGCGCGACACTCCAGCTCAAAAAAAATCACGTGTTAGGCAAACAAGTAGGTACGAAGTGGAGTCGCGATTGTCAAATTCGATTTTAGTTCTGTCAAAATAATTTTTAAATTTAGAGATTTTTTTGGCAGAATAGCTCTAAGATTCTCATAGTAAAAAGTAAGGAATTTTAGTGATAGTTTAGTTAGTTTAGTTCGGTGTACAAGAGAATCGGCACCATTGTTTGGGTAGAAATTTTATTCCGGTAAAGGTACCAATCGTGCTTTAAGAAGCTATTGTTTAAGTAGATATGTATAGGTACAAGTTGTCTTACGTGCGTGTGTAGAGTGCTGAAATAAAAGTGTGCCAGTCTTTGGTTTGAATTGGAAGTGTCAAGCACAAACCCCTGCCTATTTTAGTAGGTAACCCTAATTAGTACATAAGGACCAATTATATCATAATTTTATTCTGTCGTATAGCGAAAGTCTAATCTAATCTAACTAATATTATAAACGCGAAAGTTTGTAAGTATGGTTGGGTGGATGGATGTTTGTTACTCTTTCACGTAAAAACTACTGAATGGATTTGGATGTTTGGCACACAGATAGTTTATAACCTGGATTAACACATATGATATCCCGATATTCCCACGGGATCGAGACTTACGCGGGTGAAACCGCGGGGCGCAGCTAGTGCTTTATATAAATGACTTCAGAATGGGTTCGGTCGTTCGGCGTCTACTGTTCCTACAAATGTTAAACAATTGGATGACGAACTATCTACTACGATGTTGATTTTAGGAACAATCTAATGAAAGTTATAGGTACCTAATAGCTACCTATTAGTTATTCTTTATTTTCTGTTAATTCCTGTAGTTTCTGTTCTGCTGTCGGTATACGAACGTTGGAAAATCTAATAATAAATAAATAAAATAAAGACCATATTTGTTATGTTATTTCAATCTTCTGTACTTATTCCTCGATGTTTAGATAGGTTGTCTCCCCAGCCGCTACACAGGCCGAGAGTTATTAACTCGTCGCAGTATTGAGGCAGCACAATGCAGTGACGTCACACGTCAGCTGTTGCCCTCCACACTGCATTAGACGTCGCTGTCTGCTGGGCCGCTGGTATTGTGCGCCATTTTAACGTGTATTGGAGCTGTGTGCAATTACCGATGAGAAAAAGAACTAGGTTAGGTACCTATATAACATCGTTGATTTCAAAAGCGACCAAGTGTGTGTCGGACACAAGGGTTCCGTACTACCGAACAATACTGAACACATTTTTTTTTTTAATTCTTTTGTGGTTAACAGCATTATTCAAATGGCTTTTAGAAAGATCATTCTATTCTGTGAATGAGTACGTAAACACATTCTTGATAATTATAATAACTATGACGTATGTTCCAATTATACAGGGTGTTAGGGTGAACACCGTTATCTTTGCAACCAGTGGTTTGGTTATAGAACGTAAAATCAATGGAAAATTACAACATTTTTTTTCTTTTTTTTTAATCTACATTTTACCACAAGAGACGAAAGTTCGTTACCCTATGCGCTAGGGTAATGAACTTGCGTCTCAACATGGGCGGGGGGTGCGGGATGTGACCTGACCGGCCGCGAGCGCGACCTCTCCCTCAGTCAGTCAGCTGTTTCGCTAGAGAGCACGGTGTCGGATAGAAACTTTTTTAAATCTTTTAATGAAAATAACGTTTTTTTTTTGTTATGTTCGGTCATTTATTTTTATATTTAAGTCAACTACCCATGGTTTGAATGTCAAGAGTGTTTACCCTTACAGCCTGTATTAGCTTCATTCATTTACTTTTGCGTGCTAGTTTTAGTGAATTGTGTTAGAAACTGTTAAAAACACGACCATCTGTAATGTAGGTACTACAATTCTTGAAAAAAAAAAAACATCTCATTTCATTAAAAAAATCTTGTAAGTAAGCCCCTTACATTTTTTAAAGTTATTTTTTTAAGTTGATATAGCATCAATAGAAATACACAATCTGTGAAAATTTCAACTGTCTACCTATTGCGGTTCGTGAGATACATTCCGCTGACCAACAGACGGACGGACGGACACCGAAGGCTTAGTAGGTAAGTAATAGGGTCCCGTTTGGCACCCTTCGGGTACGGAATCATAAGAAAAGGATGATGATTACCTATAACTGAATATTTGCTTCAGTAAACTAAATAGTCAGCTTATGCCTGCCATGGGTCGGTTATTATACAGGGTGTTAGGATAAACACCGTTATCCTTGAAACCAGTGGTTTGGTGTCATTTATAGAACGTAAAATCAATGGAAAATTACGACTTTTTTAAATATTTTTCTTATTTACTTTTACCACAAGAGTATTTCACCCTTTCACCTATGCGCTAGGGCAACGAACTTGCGTTTCAAAACGGGTGCGGTGCGTGGGACGTGACGTGAGCGCGACCCCTCTCTCAGTCAGTCAGCTGTTGCGCTAGCGAGCAGGGTGTCCCATAGAAACTTTTTAAAATCTTTTAATGAAAATAACGTTTTTTTGTTGTTACTCGGTCATTATTTTTATATTTAAGTCATCTACCCATGGTTTGAATGATAAGAGTGTTTACCCTTACCCTGTATGCGACGTGGGACAGATAGTGCGAGTGCTCCGTAGAGCATCGTTACCTATGTAGTGCTCAATCGATGTCGTCAAGTTAATCACTGGGACGTGTCTGGATGGGATGATATTTCTGGTACATAATATAGACAAGTTTAATCAGCTTGTGGTTTTATTTTTTGGTGTAAAATGAAATTGAGATAAGGCAGCAACATCTACAGTAGCTTAGCTTCAGCTAATCACAACCCTGCTACCCACATGACAAGAATTTAAATCCATTTCCCTCATTCGTGTATCCTCACAAAAACAATCCTCAATTTCTCGCTAATCAAACTGACGCATGAGTTGTCATTGTCACATCATGTCACTCTCACCCCCTCCCCCCCTCCTGCCTCATCGTATGAACGTCGCAATCAGCCGCCGCGACTCGGTGATGGATTTAAAACCTAATCATATTGGAATATGATTGGAATTACATCTCATTTGGGACGTGAGGATTAAATTATGTAAGTATTTATTTATTTATATATACTTTATTGTACACCACAAAAATATATAACGAAAGGAAAAAAAACAAACACTACAAAATATACAATGGGCGGCCTTATCGCTTTCCGCGATCTCTTCCAGGCAACCTTGGAATGGACAATGATTTGCCTGGATATAATATGGGGCTGTCATAGGTGCAAATAATAAGTTACCTATACAATATACTAAAATAGATACACATATCCTAAATAATAGATACATACATACATACATAGGAAATAAATAAATAAGCAACGAAAAATAATTGAAGACTATAGATAATTACACAGTTACGAAGACAAGATCACAACGACAAGTAATGTTCCTTAACGAGTCTTTTAAACTCTATTAACGACTGCGCGCGTTTTATTTGAACTGGCAATGCATTCCACAAGCGAGCGGCCTGGACGGCAAAGGATTTGTCGAGGAAAGTTGAGGAATGCATTGGCATTTTAAGCTTTAAGTTATCCGATGACCTTAAAAATTTGGTGTGGAAACTGGAAACACAAAGAAACTGGAAACGATTTTTGAGATAGCTCTAGAGGGGTGTAAGGGGAAAAAAGCACATTAAACAAAAGGAAAAGAATATGAGCATTCCGGCGAAGGCGGATTGGTAGTTGAGTTTCACACGAAATTCGGAAACATGGTCATATTTGCGCAAACCGAATATGAACCTTATACAAACATTTTGAAGCCGCTCAAGTTTATTGAGTTGGTCTTGGGTAAGGTCAAGATAGCTGGCATCGGCATAGTCAAGGATGGGTAAAAGAAGCGATTGTGCAAGAGCAATCTTGGTGGCAGTCGGTAGAAAATTACGTAATCTCTTCAAAGATGCAGCGGAAGCCCAGCGAACCAGCGAACCCCATCTAAGTAGGTACCTACTTAGATGTTGTAAGTAGGTACCTACTTAGATGGGGTAAAAGTGGGGTTATAGTAACCTAGAGTCAGCTTGTTACTGTAGAAACACAAAGTTTTTTGGAACCTTTTATTTTGATTCGTAATAAAAACTTACAATATTTTAATACTTACAAAGATATCTACATCAAATCTTAATTCTAGTTATTAAAAGTAAATTGTTTTATCTTAATGGTTTCATCATGTTGTGTCAAAGTTTATTGCATATAAATATAATGTCAATGGTATTGAGCAAAACGTACCTATTCAAAAGTTCGAGAAAGCTACTGAAAGTTAAATTAATTGATCACATTCAAAGACTCGCGAAGAAGAAGTTAATCTTAACTTTGTCCGATACGCGCAACATGTAGGTAATGCACGGCTGCGTTCGAGTTCAATTTGAGCAAGATTTAAAGTTAAACCATACGTTTTTTGAAATACTAAGATTATTGCATAAAGTTCGAACATAAAGCATAATATAAGGTGATTCCCGCAAGTATAATTATACAGTACCTGGGCACTGGGCAGTATATGGCAGAACGAGTTTTAAAAGTGGTCATGTCACCGTCACATCGTGTTGTCTATGAGGCGCTCTATAACGCCAGTGGTTCACGGCCTTGGCGATGCGACAAGCGACAAGCGACACGCGCGCGCATCGCTCGTAGCATGCTGCTATAAACAACTACTTTCATTTGTTTTCTCCGCAGTCACTATCGCAAGACGCGTGTCACTTGAGCCAGTGACCACGGGGTAAAGCCGAAATTCTTCTAAAACTCGCCGTGCCATACATGCAGCACCTCGCTACTGTATACATACATATAGCGAATGGGATTTTGGTGAGTAGTCGAGCGGGTAGGTACAGCGAGAGGCGAGGCATTTCATTATTCTACGGTATTTGAGTAAGACTAGTCAGTAGAGATGGGTTGTAACAGGTGAAACACGATATCTGTGATCACTGTGACTGTGACAAAAAAATAACAGATCCAAATATCTGTTATTAAATCACAGCCTGTGATTTTTGTACGGACGATAAATACGTATCTCAATCGAATATCATCTTTATTTCTTTTAATTTAAAGTCGAAAATCGTATCTATCTGTAATAAAATAACAGCCTGTGATTTTTGTACGGATGATAAATACCTATTAACTCAATTGAATATCTTCTTTATTTCTTTTCGTTAAAGTCGAAAAACGTATCCGAAGTACAGTCTTGAGGATCTGTGATTTTAAGTAACAGATATTTTTTATCGTTAGGAGCAATTGCTATCTGCTATTTTTTAATATCTGTGATTTCTCTCTGTGACGATAAATACGCCTCACTCCTACTAGTCAGTGTCTGTCGGTCAGCCGAGCAGGCCGCACGTGATGACGCCGAGGCAGCTCCGGCTCGTGGGTTTGTCGTCAGGCTTCACGGCGACTACCTTCTTCTTCTTCTTCTTACCATTGGCGTCGTAGCGTTTCTCGTCCTGAAATATAGAATATATTTTCAAGGCTATGATTACGATTAGGATAAAGTACCTAAATAATGAGATGACTACTAAAGCTGTCTTGCTTTTGTTTTTGAAATAAAGTATTAAGGATTTTAGCATCGCCATTTGTAATACAATATTATTTACAAAATGATGTAGGTACACAACATACCATAACATCAAGCCTGTATTCCCGAAGGGTTGAGCAGAGGACGATAGTATCTAAAAACAAGATTCCGCTTGTTATAATGAAATCATTATAACAAGCGACAAGGTATAAAATAAACGATTTTATAATTCAAATGAATTATAAAATCGTTTATTTTAGAAGAAAACAAAAACTTCTTCTTAAAATCGTAGATTCTATCCCTAATAAAGTGGATAAACAGTACTGAAGGAAGATAAACTATTTGAAACAACTAATCAAGCCAAAACAGGCGTCGGGCGTCTTATCGCTCACTCATTGTGCTTCGTTCAGTCGCGAATGAACGGTATTTGTCAATAGTCTTTACTCTTTAGGACCCGCTCCCGTCGTACGGTTTCATTCTGCTCTCAAAGGTACAGTAAATAATTGTATTCGAGTCTGATACGATCTTGAAAGAGAGGGTTTCACTTTCGAGAAAATGCTGCTTCTTGAAACTAAACATTAATATTGATTTTCGCAGTACATTATTTAGGTAATCTAACGCCTAATGACTTCAGAATGTTTAGGTATGATTCCCAGACTCCCAGTTGAAATTTCTCTCAAGAAAATTCTGTAAAAAAATATAATGTGAATAGGAAATAAGTAATTTAATTATTTCATTTATCCCTCCACAGTGATTCTGGAACCAGCATGCCTTTTAAGACAGTCATATGGTAGCCCGTAAAAGCCCCATAATAGCTCCACATAGCTCTGTTATAGCCTGCGATATACCGCGTCGATTGCGTCGATACATAGAACTGTACTCGACAGGGGAAAGGAAAACTTTGTCGGATTGTGCACATAACATTATGGAGGTGTGATAAATTTTTATTGGTAGTGTGTTAGCAGATTTTTGTAGGTATTTATTTCAATAAAAAATATCGCCTGTTTTTCCTGAAAGTGGTACAGATGGGGGAATAAACTGAGCTTCGAGCCGGTTTAGGAAGTAACAGACTAGTCCGCTAGATTCAATCAGTGTTTTGTTTAGCGATAGCGAAACCTTTCCCCGATGATTCTACTGATATCGTGAATTAGCGAACAACGTTTTGTGGGTATTGTTAGTTAGTCTTTTTAGTTTTTATTTTATTTAATATATACTCTAACAGACTTAAAAATAAATATGTATAGTATGTACAATTATATAACAAAATTAAAAAGAAAAAAAAAGGGGGAGAGCTCATTGGGCATCAAAAGGCCCAAAAGGCTGATTCTACGTTTTGTTTATGTTTCTACAACGTGCATTAGAGAGGTGTCAAACTGAAAAACTTTCTCCATGGGACCAACATCGTGATCGACATAAAAATATCAGCTGTCCCATCTATTGGGGGGCGAGTATGTATTGAAGTTTTGTAAGGGACAGCACAGCTGATAATTTTTTCGCGTTTACGATGTTGGTCGTATGGAGAGAGTTGTTCAGTTTGGTGGTTTCTACCACACCCTTAAATATGAGCACATCGTTCAGATACACGTTGTATAATGACTTAATAATACCTATTGTTAATGCACGAACTATATAGACGCTAAATATTTTCCGCCACGCCTCGTCACGTTGGTCAATCACGCTACGTTTGATAGCGGTACTTACAAACTATTTCAACCGGTAATTGTTAATGATCATCAATACAACTGTAAAAAGATAAGCTGCAGATTGTGTTAGCAATGTATTTAATGAATTGAGTGTTTCACATAGTTATTGTTGATAGGGATTATAGAGTTTTCAATGAAATGCATTATTCGTCATTATATACTTTCCCCGAATATTTTTTCGCGATTTCACTGGACGTTCTTTTGCTCGACAGCTGCTCGCCGATTCGAGATTATCGTGTCTTAAAATTGCTTTGATGGCGTAATCTAATCGTGCTCTAGTATTTGGCTTGTCATCGCTGAAATCAATAACACGTAATTTTTATCGCGTTTACGGTATTGATAGGCTGTATTTAGCATTATAACGTAGGTAAGCAAGTCCAGACACGTCATTCAGGTCTATCATTCAATTCCATGTTCATTCATTTTCATATTAACCTTAGATATTTTAAAGAACCCGTGATGACCTTTTGGACCACCTTTTGTGCCCTGGCTGTTCCCGTGTATGTAACGTTGTGTGTTTACCTAACTAACCTACTGCGGTGCCTCCACGAAAGCCATTAATGGACCGTTGCAGTTGAAGTTAACTAACCAACGGAGCCATATTGGACTTGGACAACAGAACGGACATGTTTTTCGCACGAAAGTTTTGACTAACGGGTGACGGTTGGTATGGTTGAGAGACACTCACGAATGAACCGGAATCACGAGTGCTGCACACTTAGAGTTGATGGCCAACCTTCAGTAATTAGAGAGGCACCAAAAGAACAGGAAACAGAACTTAAATATATTTAAAGCAGTTACCTCAACGATTTCTCCAATCTTGTATTTGACTAGCATGAAGTGCGCGTCTGACGAGTGGCCCGCGTCGTCGAAGTTGCGGGAGCAGTCTTTGCCAGCATCCTCCATGATGCTATCATAGCCGCCCGGGTGCTACGATAGAAATTGTCATCAATAAGATGCAGTCTTTATCAATTACAGAAAAAAATTGAGGAGGAGCCGATGATCGTGGTATGGATATATAATGGAGAGGAATGAGGAGCATGATGATGATTCATAAAGGCGAAGGGAGGATAGGGGCAGGAAGCTGATGCTGTATTTATCAATCCAATCCAATCTACCTAGCCTTTTCCCAACTAGGTTGGGGTCGACTTCTAGTCTAACCAGATGCAGCTGAATACCAGTATTTTACATGGAGCGACTGCCTATCTGACCTCCACAACCCAGTAACTGGGTAATACCCCTTGGTAAGACTGATTGTCAGACTTTCGGTTTCGCTTCTGACGACCCGTAACGACTGTTGATGAATGACAGCCGGGTCCAACGGCTTAATGTGATTTCCGAGGAGTCTCGGTATATAAAGATGGTTACCCATCCACGGACCAACCCCGGCAAGCGTTGCTTAACCAGTTGGATCGACCCGTGCGGCTGTTAGTACTTAGCCACGAGCTCCTCCTCGAGTTTATCCTCGAGCTGATGGTGTATTTATCAATATGATATATATAAGAATAACTCCCTATTTAGTATGTTGAGAACAGCCACCATTCATCTCAGACATTTCCCCAGATAAAGGTTACAGAGAGTTTTATGACAAGGCTGAATGCGCTCCCGGTCCCACCAGCGGGCACTGTGCCTGCTTACCTCGTCGATGTACTTGGTGAGGTCATACACAGAGTCCTTGTAGACCACCCACAGCGGCTGTCCATTGCTGCCGTTGCGGGAGGACACGTCCGCGAATGTGTATCGTTTCACTTCGCCCATTGTTGAGTCTCTGGGGATAGAACAAGGCTTTGATCACTGCACGATCATCATCATGGACCACTCAAGTCTGTGTGTTCAGACACTACTCCACATGATCCTCAAAGTCTGACCAGGATTATGTCTGGACTTTAAAAGACCTGTGAGTTTGTTTCGGTGTTTTTTCTCGGAGTGGTCCGATAGGAAACACCGAACTCATCTAGACAAAATATTATTGACGTGTAAAAGTGTTTGTATAAACCTACTTACTTAAATGTTGTTTAATGATTACAGAACTGCCATATTATGTTTCCGACATCAATCTGAATGAATAAACCGAATTTTTGTTTCTCTATGTTATCAGTTTTTCTCAAGGGACAGTACGCCCAGCGCAGACACTAGCCCTGCCACCATTTTGCTGACCGGCTCATATAATTACGATGTTCTAATATCTCGTGCCATATATAGACAAAATACAAGCTGTATATAAGAACATCAAGGTTTGCGCGAAATTCCAAGTAGGTCCCTACCTACTTATTTTTGTAAGTTCATGATAAGACGTGACGCGTACCTCTAATGTGGAATCGAAAGCTTTCTGCTGTACCACACAATACACGCAGTCTGTCTCCAATACCCGGTGGGCAGCCATTTCTTAACAATAAGTTATCAGTCTCACCCATTGTATTTCCATTTGTAAGAATTGTAAGAACGTAAGGAGATAAGCTGGTATTATATCCAGACATCTGTATTATTTCTAGGCTAAGTTAAAAATAAAAACCCGTCTTTGTTTATTTTTTAGATATTTATACTAGATTATCTGGCGCATGCGCGATAAGATTTGCTATTTAATAAGAATTTCGCTTCGTAACCAAGAATGATTACAACGGAGAACATTAAATACTTAGTTGACACTTTGACAGTCAAATAGATGATTTTACCAAAATTATAATAGATCGTGTAGGTAATCGGATAGTTATAGAATTTTTAGGGAAATAAATAGGTAGGTTACACACCTAGGTTTAAAACCCAAATTTTAAATACTATTTCTAAGTAGGTACCATTGCAAATAACTTAATAAGGAGTAGGTAACTAGCTATGTGTTGAGTTCTCTTATGTTTTTGATTTGAAACTTATGTGAAGTTAATTTATGTAGCTCTAAGGGCTCATTCAACCAAAGCCAGATATATTTTATTCGGGGAATATGACGTCTGACAGTTTTTGTATAGAAAATCTGTCAAAAATGTAATATTTATTCTCTGGATTAGACTTATACTAGGGATAACAGTTTGGTCGAATTCGCCCTAAATGTTATTTTTTCTTATAAATCCACTCAAAATTTAGTAACGCTTTCCTTACCGAAGTGCTTCAGTGTTCTTTAAACATTAATATTTTATCGTTGTTAGCTTAGTTGTTAACTTTATCGTGCACACTGTGGTCTCCTATATATAAGTGAAGGAGTAGGTACACTTATTTACTTGTAACCTAATGTTGCCCATTGTTTATGTCATGTGTTATGTCATATTTTTTGGAGATCCTAAATAAAGTAATCAGTAAGTACATAATATAATAACAAAAAGATGCAGGAAGTAAGCAAACGCAATAAGCAGCTAGTACACGTAAAGACTTCGATATCTTTAGGCGTTATCAGCCAAATATGTAATAATTCTCGATAACTTTGTATCACGTTCATATCTATGAATGAATGACATAGGCAAATTAGCCGATGATATAACTTACATTTCCGCCATTATAAAATGGATAACTTAACGCGTGTACCTATACAGGGTGTTCGATAACAAACCAAAACGGTGTCATACACATTTCGAGTACCAAACTTGGTCTTAATATATTAATCGATCAAATCCTAGAGTAAATATCCTTCTTATTCAATTTATAAAATATCTTTCAAATTGGTCCAATATTGGTGCCGAACCTCGGATTATGAGTTTTTGTATGGAGAAAAGACCTCACCCTATTTCTTCTTAAGGCCGAAACTCTAAATATCAGTTTATATCAACCGCTCTCACGAACCACTTACTAGGTTACTGACCTGATCTGACTGTCATATATGTTATGAGATAAATCTATCACATTTTTTATGAGAAAAGGAATTTCCCGCCGAATCCATGGTCGCATTAGAAGATACTTATTCCTATAGTTGTTAGATTTTTTATTTATTAAACAAAATATAAAACAACTACTTACTGACTTTAAATGCTTAGTTGTTTTTGTTGGATTGAATAATAAATAAATAGTAGCGATCTTTTTCTTTCATCAAGACTTTTGCACTTAGCTCAAACAAGTCACTCGTGGGGTTAAGACAAATCAAATAACGTCAATAATAAATTATATTTCCTATCCAAGTACTCTGAGAAGAAACACTGAAACCAACTCAGAGGTCACAGGTAGCGTCTTTTAAAGTCCAGAGAAATTCCTGGCCAGGCCATATGAGGACCATGCAGATTAGTGTCTGAGGTGGTCTGGTCTGTCATGCAGCCTGTCTGTTTAGACCCTCATTAAGAAAGACATGGACTAACAAACAAATCAAGCTTTTTTAAAAACTAAGTAGAGCATGGTTGACCTTTAATAAGTGGCAACCATAATTGGCAAAAATAAAATGTGCTGAAGTTCATTAAATTGCAGTGAGCCGTTTTCCCCTTATATCTACCTATATTTTTAAACAGACCTTGAAAATTTCAAATATTCTGTTTCTAAAAAAATAAAATATACATGGATCAGGAAATAAAATATACATGATGTAATTATTTTATGCGAGGTACTTACATGTGAACACGTCTATCGCTGGCGCAGCTCCGTGTGATAACTACTTGTGATAGGCAGATAATTTCGACAGTGATACGCTGTCGGCTATCAGCCGCGTCAGATGCAGCCGATACCAGCTGACGTCATCATGCATGCTACTCATTAATTAATTAATTTATTACTATACTAGCTGCGCCCTGCGGTTTGACCCGCATAAGTCTCGATCCCGAGGGGAATATCGGGATAAAAAGTATCCTTTGTTCTAACACAGGTCATGGTCTACCCATGTGCCACATTTAAATCCGTTCAGCCGTTTTAGCGTGAAAGAGTAACAACAAACAAATAAACTTACTTACTTACCGCATATAAAATATTAGAAGATATGATGCACCCAAATGGATAGACTACGTATTTGATCGGTTAATAATTGTAATGGTAACATCTCAGTAGTGTCACCTGTTACATTAGGTTGGAGGTAGAAAGATAAATTATAACATAGCATCTGTTTTTCCCAAAGGGTTAATCAGTGTATCTACATAAAGTACACCCACATTTCGCCAGTTATGGTTAAGTCACATGGGGGTGGGCCTATCGCCATCAACCGGGCACTAATCAAGACTCCTATTATAGATACACCTTTTAGGGGTATGAGGAACAGGGTGTAAAGTTCACTCATCCACCATAGAAAAGGGAGGATCCTACGACCAGACGGGTGTTGTGTCTGGCGGGCAACTGCCCAATGATTGATATTGGGTTTTTTGTATATGCTGCACGGTAAACTCTAATTGCGCGTTGCAGGATTTATGCGCGACGTCAGGATTTTTGTGTGACGTCAGATCTTTGATGCGTAGTTCGCATGTGGCGATGTAGATACCGCCACATCACTCCCCTCCGAAGACCGGAGGTCGATAGTGGGCTGAGTCTTGTATCTTGCGATAATAAATAATAATGATAAAATCTTTATTGACATAAATAAGAGTTACACAAACAATGAGGCCTCTGAAACCCAAACTAGGTAAAACCTGTATATGTCAGATTTCAGCGCCTTCTCCCAATTCATTACATTATGTTTTTATACCAACTAAGACTTTTACTGAAACACGAATAATTTTGAGCATGCAGAAACTACAACAGAGATAGTATTTTAAATAATTAATTAAAATGTAGTGTGAAAGTACTGTGTGGATGTGGAGTGTGGGTGTGTGTGTGAGTGTGTATGTGTGAGGGAGAGTTTACTTTACCCAATAAAATATTTTTCCGTTTCCTCGTAGTCAAGAGTAAGAAGCCAGTTCTTAACTTTGGACTTGCATTCATGAAAAGAGAGCGGGTAAATGTTTAAAACTTTATTAATTTTGTTGTAAATATCGAAAGAAAACGCCTTTGACGTCTGGCTAATGCAGTACGAGTTCTTACCGAGTCGAATACATTAGTAATAGTACGTTTGTTGCTAAATTTATCTGGATCATAATGGGTACACACATGCAGTTTGATAATAACCTGATAAACAAAAAGCTGCCTCACCGTGAGAACCCGACACAACTCACATAACGTTCTAGTGGGGAATCTGTAGGGTTTAAATGTCACTGTGTCTTCAGCAACGATCGCTAAGCCCTCTCTAGTTGTATGATATACGTTTTACAAGCACCTCCCCATACTCCAATGCAGTATCCGATGACAGATTGAACAAGGGCATAGTAAACAGTACGAAGAAGTTCCAGGTTAGCTACATGCCTAAGATTTTTAAACACCCATATTAATCCTCTAACACGTGACGAAACCATGTCTATATGAGGCTTCCAAGTCATGTTCTCGTCTAAGAGTACTCCGAGATAGGTACTTAACTGTCGGAGTTTTATTAATAGATGGACAAGAGCATTGCTGATTTAAAGTCTCGCGTGTGTGAATATGAATCACTATGTTTTGCTGTTTCACGTGTGAATTTGTAAACTGAACCAATAGAGTTTTCGACACGTTTAAAGTCAAAAGATTATATGGCCTAGCCACAAGTGCACCCTGCGCAGTTCCTTTTCAGCCGTTTGTCGTACCTCATCCCAAATTTCTCCCTTAAAAACTAAAGCAGTGTCAATATGTAAAACCTTTCCCGTTGTAAAGTGACATTTGACACAGATCGTTTATATATAGAATAAATAAACTGGGACCAAGAATACTGCCCTGTGGGACGCCGCAGGTGACAGGTGCATCTGAGGTAGTATATTTATTTATTTTAACCTTTTGCTGACGACCCAAAAGAAAATCTTCGAAAATTCTAAGCACGTTCCCCCGTATGCCGTATCTTTCTAACTTTTCCACAAGAATAGGGATCGAAACAGTATCAAATGCCTTTGCAAGGTCAATAAACACTCCTGGACACTTTTTTTTATCATCGAGATTTTGTGTAACATATGTATTCTACCAAAGCGCTAACAGCTCCATCTGTACTTTCCCAGATCTGAAACCGAACTGTGAATTGGAAAGTATATTATTATGCTCTAAAAAATTTATAAGTTGCTTATTCAGGACTTTTTCCAGCACTTTAGAGAGTGCTGGAAGAACAGATATAGGCCTATAATTTGTAACACTGTCGGTCTCCCCACTCTTGTGGACAGGTGTTATAAGGTGCAATGCTTGCCAGTGCCAGTTGTGGTTCCAGTGAGTTGGAACCAGGTGCCGCATTGTTCGTGGTGAGTCGGAACTGTTTGCGGCGATTGTGGTGACTGCGGTGATTCCCCAGTGGCTCAGGGTGATGAAGTTGAGGTGATTGAGGTGATTCCCCAGTGGGTCAGGGTGATGAGGCTGAGGATGATGACCAGGAATGCGCGTTCGCTGCATGCTGGTGGTCAGGATACCCGTTGACGCCTCGGGTGTTGGCTTGGCTGTGTGACTCGCCTCACTGAAAGCTTGCGGGAGTGATGATGATGACGTCACGCTGGAGTAGGTGCACGAAGGCTGCGTTGACGTTCATATCCGGGGTCACTAATTTACTCACCCACCATAGAAAAGGGAGGATCCTTCGACCAGACGGGTGTTGTGTCTGGCGGGCAACTGCCCAATGATTGATATTGGGTTTTTGTATAAATGTCCACTGCACGGTAAACTCTAATTACGCGATGCAGGATTTATGTGACGTCAGGATTTTTGTGTGACGTCATCTTTGATGCGTAGTTCGCATGTGGCGATGTAGATACCGCCACAACCTCTGCCTGACCCTTCGAGGAGACACAAGTCGTGATGTTATGTTATCTATACATATAATAAATCTGTAGACGAGGCGTTTCTGTACAATGAAAAAAAAAAAAAAAAAATTGGTTGGTTGTCCAAGAATAACCAACAGATTCCATTTCTACCATTTTTGGAATTTTTGTCTGTTTGTCTGTTTGTCTGTCTGTCTGTTTGTATGTTGTTTTGTTTGATTGTTCCACTATCACGTAAAAAGTACGAAATCAATATGGTTAACTTTTATACTCAAATATTGTGTGTAACTCGATGTTTCAATTAGTTTTTGTTTCATCGCAATCGCTTCATAATATCAAAAGATATATGAATTTAAAGTGTTCAAGAAGGAATTTTCATTACGTAATGTACATCCACGTAACGACATCTATTGACGCGAAATGATACTTACTTCTTAATTACTAGGTTTGTGAGATCGTGTGTTGTTATATGACCGTCATTTTCTTTGCGCGGAAACTTAACGCGATACATTGTGTATTTGTGTATAGAATATAACTCTAAAGTTAGATTAATTAAAATTTTCCAGATGCGTTGTTTATTTATTAGTTTAGTATTAGTGCGATAGGTGGCGCTACCTATCTTTCAAATCTTGATAATCATGAAAGAACAGTGACAAATGTTAATTTCTTAAAAAAATATAGGTATTTATTCTTTAATTTTTCACTTTTATACATAGTTTATTTAGCTTACAGAGTGTTCGAACGTTTTCCCATATATTTTGACAGTATCATTTCGTGCTCGATAGATGGCGTTGTTCGTTTAATGTCATTTTCTGAATCGCGGTGTTAAGACTCTCCGTCGAAGAATGACTTTCGCCCAGATATACCAAATAATTTTTAGTATAGGTATCTTTGTTTTTGACTTCTTTAGTGTCGATAATATAATAATATAATAAATAAATAATAAATTGTTGGTTGGGTTGGGTTGTCATTCGTTGAAAGTATTGATCTTAGAGATGGGTTGTAACAGGTGAAACACGATATCTGTGATCACTGTGACTGTGACAAAAAAATAACAGATCCAAATATCTGTTATTAAATCACAGCCTGTGATTTTTGTGCGGACGATAAATACGTATCTCAATCGAATATCATCTTTATTTCTTTTGATTTAAAGTCGAAAATCGTATCTATCTGTTATAAAATCACAGCCTGTGATTTTTGTACAGACGATAAATACGTATTGACTCAATTGAATATCTTCTTTATTTCTTTTCGTTCAAGTCGAAAATCGTATCCGAAGTTTTAACAGTAACAGTCTTGAGGATCTGTGATTTTAAGTAACAGATATTTTTTATCGTTAGGAGCAATTGCTATCTGCTATTTTATAATATCTGTGATTTCTATCTGTGATGATAAATACGCCTCACTCCTAATTGATCTGATTGGTTTTGATTTGGTATTTTGGTTGGTTTCGTTCATTAGGTTCAAATTAAGAAGTCAAGAAACGAGTCGTTACAGATCGATTCAAACTTAATGGCGGCTCGGAAGTTAGCTTTTAGCTGTGCAGTACCCCACCCCTCACCCCCGCTGTCACATGAAATTGTTACTGCGCAGCGACTCGCCTCATGTTCCGAGCCGCCATTAAGTTTGAATCGAACTGTACTATACTTCGTAATTTTTTCGTATGATTCGTGACCGCCGCTCATTCGATTCGATCGTTGTTGGCGTGTGTAAGGCCTCGGCCTTGAATCTTGCGGGCAGCGGGGCGGATGGCGGCTCGGAAGTTAACTTTTAGCTGCGCAGTACCCCACCCCTCACCCCCGCTGTCACATGAAATTGTTACTGCGCAGCGACTCGCCTCATGTTCCGAGTCGCCATTAAGTTTGAATCGAACTGTATTATACTTCGTAATTTGTTCGTATGATTCGTGACCATCGCTCAATCGATTCGATCGTTGTTGGCATGTGTAAGGCCTCGGCCTCGAATCTTGGGGCAGCGGGGCGGCGGCGGCGGCGGCGCGGGAGCGGGGCGGGCATCAAAGACCCGTTCTCGAAACTAGCGGGCAGATCGCGCGTCACTATAGCCGCGTAGTGTTGTGTTCACGATTTTGTCGTCGAGATATTTGTTTTTATTCGCGAAAGAAATGGCTGAACAATGGCGGCAACATCTTTTTGATTCAAATTTATTCCTAACGCTCAATTTATTGTGGGCAACAACACTGCAATGTAGACGCGCGGGCGGTCACCGCTTGAATGGAGTGCACCGCTCGCTGCCCGCCGCCTCGCCGCTGCCGCGCCGCTGTTTTCGAGAACCGGTCCATTTGATTTTACGCATAAGATCCTGCTGCGCCCGCGCCGCCGCCGCCGCCGCCGCCGCCGCCGCCCCGCTGCCCGCAAGGTTCGAGGCAGAGGCCTTATGGTTGATTCGATTTGTTCGACTATCGGACAGCAATAAATACACAAATATTGGCACATGTTTCTGGGGAAAGTCAACAATATACATTGATAAATACGGTTCCCGAAGAAGAAGATGCCACACACTATCCAGTAGAGTTCTTAGAATCCCTTAACACACCCGGTCTTTCAGCACACAAAATTTGTTTAAAAGTCGGAGTGCCAATAATTCTTCTCAGAAATTTAAGTCCTCCCAAACTTTGCAACGGCACTCGGCTCATAGTCACCAATCCCCAACAAAACGTCATCGAAGCCGAAATCTTAACAGGTTGCGGCGCCGGTGATGTTGTTTTTATTCCAAGAATTCCTCTCATTCCCAATAATTTCCCGTTTAGTTTTAAGCGTGTGCAATTCCCCGTCAGCCTGTGTTACGCCATGACCATTAACAAAGCTCAGGGCCAGACATTATCCGTTGCGGGGGTGGATCTTAGTATTGGTTGCTTTTCCCACGGCCAACTTTATGTAGCTCTTTCGCGTGTGAGCAACCCTAGCAACTTTTTTGTGTACGCTCCAGGTGGTTCCACCGCTAATATTTTATAAAGAGAAGCATTTTCTTAAATAAAAACACAAGTTTTTTGGCAGTTTCTTACTAGGAAAAATCACCAGGCCTGGTCGAAAGATTCCCCCTTTTTAAATGAAGGTACAACTTTTCTAAGCGACATATTATTGTTTACCGACATCCATGCGAACGAAGTCGCGGGCACAGCTAGTGTTAAATATAAATGACTTATACTCAATATATCTATCTGTGGCGCGGGCCACAGAAGACACGTAAGACGGGACGCAGACTTCATCTGGCACAAAACGTATAGAAAAGACAAGACGCAGGCGCGTCGCTTTTCCATTTGCATACTATTTGCCGCGTCTGCGTCCCGTCCTCGTCTCACGTCTCTTCTGTGTGGTCAGCTCCTAGTAGCAAGAATTTCAAATTCTTCCTGTTATTCACTTTGGCTTAGCGTAGGTAATTATGTCGGTATGAATACAGATTTCCGTTTTACGAGATAAGAGTAAAAACAACTTACAATGTACTAATAATCTTCATCAAAAATGTCGGTAGCTAGTCAGCACGTCACGACTCGTTGTCTTTGGTGCTCGTAATCGCGCTGCGGAACTGGGTTGGTTTTCCCATTTCGGGCAAAGTGTTATTGGATTTTTATACCAGGAATTTCTCAGTACCAATTAGGAGTATGGATTTGTGCTGTTGGTGGTTATAAGCTCGCTATCTATTTTATTTTATGGGACTTTTTTAAGCGAAATGTGGGAGTACCGATAACTACGGGCAGTTGGGTTCACCCCGTTTACCCCTTCGTGACACAAGCGTGATGGTATTTTATGTTATGAGATCTGCGTTTTACATCCAGTAGATAGCGATAGGCTGGCGAGACAGGAAGTCTACTCCGGCGCACAACAAGTATCTCATTCATACCGAGAGAGTATAGTCTATCGACCGAGTCTACTAACCAGTACTCTCACGGCTATCATGCGTTATCTACGTAAGTACTATGCGATACAGCTGATAGTAAGTGCATGTTCTCTTGCACGTATGTTAGATATTGCTTATTGGCTGCATTTAGTTCAAATATTGCTATTACTAGAGCAAGAAAGCAATTGTTATGTTTTTATATCTGTTGTTAACAGCCCATCGTTTTAATCGCTGGCCACTTGGGAACGCGCTTGACTCTACGAGCTTGAGAGACTTGTTAACACCAGTACTTAACGAGTATTTGTCATAGGGTGTAAAACTGGGGTGTTCCTGGGGATTGGTCAGCGGAAGAACAAACAAACAGGGTCCGAGGCTAAACAATATCTAACCTGAATCTGCCCCGAACCATCCATCTAACCTGAACCATCTATCTGCCCCGAACCATCCATCTGACCTGAACCATCCATCTGACCTGAACCATCTATCTGCTCCGAACCATCCATCTGACCTGAACCATCTATCTGCCCCGAACCATCCATCTGACCTGAACCATCTATCTGCCCCGAACCATCCATCTGACCTAAACCATCTATCTGACCAGTTTAAATCACAATCCGATAGTTTTCAAGGATAATTTTTATCCATTGCTTCATAGGTTTAATAAATTCGTCTGCTCAACAACGTATAGAACGCAATGAACGCGGCAGACCTGTCAAAATGAAAGAAAATGTGGTCAATTGTCATGTTATGTGTGTTACGTACCTAATTACCCCGCAGATCTGGCCGTCGCTCGTGGTCAATCCTTTTCCTTGAATGGTTATTCTTTGATGGTAAAATTGTTATTTGCGTTTTAGAATTAGTATTATAACGGGTGAGTTAGGAGACTAAGTGCTCATACACAAGAGCGACACGCGGCAATGGCAGAGGCCACTGTAGCTGCCGATACCCGTTGACGGCAGCCGCCCACGCCGCAGCACGTCGACGGCAGCCGCCCATGCCGCAGCACGTCTACGGCTACTACACATCTACCTATGAATGTTGGATATTGTTGTAAAGACAATGTTTTCAGATTGACATTCGAAGGTGTATATGAAATGAAAGGATTACGTATCACCACTTTAATATAATATATGTACATTTTTAACACTGGAATTATTTATGGCCTTGATCATGTCCATCTTAAAACTAAAACACTACTGTATGTATCTTCAAGAACCATTCCAGTGTTTCACTCATTACTCTTTATTTTTCAGTCGACTATGCTCTTTTCTCAATTTTTACCTGAAAACAAATGGAAATGAATTAAATGAATGAAATGAAACAAATGAAGAACAATTACAATACAATGAATTTTAAAAGAGCTTGCGAACCATTTCACTCTAATAAGTGTTACATAATAATCAAACATTTTACACTTTTAACAGATGGACAATTTAATTAATGATCAAAGCAACCATGTTTCACAGTAGACCATGGTTCAGTACATCACCAATGGCATGAACTTTAAATGCAATGCAAATTAGTCATTATAAATCACAGATGGATTGGTTTGATCATTTTATTGTTACTTTTCACACTGGTGGATATTGTTGCCCGTCTTTTTTTAATTCGTGGGTTCGTAAATACGCATACCTAAATCGCTCTTGAATGAAAGTTGTTCGAACCGACACCTACAGCAGCCTTCCGAGGCTTACAATGTGCTGTTAGCCGTAGATATGAAGCTTATCCCTACGCACCTATGCCTTTCAAACTGAACCACTAGGCTAGGCTGTATGAGCCTTTAACAACTTTATTCTTCTAGTTATGAGGATGAGAACTCACAGAGGCCCATGAGTGAGGGGATCCAGCCGCAGGTCGGTATAGCCGCTGGTGATCGAGTTGGCGCGCTAGCTGTCGCAGAGACTGTCGCTGACTGTACCTGAAATGTTTAAGAAAAATATTTATATGTTTAGCTGACGAATGGAAAGGTAATTTTAAACTTTTTTATTCAGTTTCAATAATTTCACATAAATTCCGAAATCAGCACACCCGAATAGTTCTAATGCACACCCGAATACCTAACACGATATTATTTATTTCGGTTACGGAGGACTTACAGCTTATAAAAACACAAAAAGAGGCATGCATAGTCGCCAGAGAGCTAATAACAGGTCCTCACGTTTAGACTTTAATAAAATTAACGTTAATAGCATACAAAAGGCAACACGTTACTTATAATGAAAGTTACGAATATAATAATTATGGTAATAGGGTCCGTACGAATGAAGCTGGTCTGATGATGGAAACTGAATGTGACCTGTGTGCGTGTACATGACTTACAATCATTTTAATTACTTTCTTAGGTTATATTCATCTGTGAGGCCGTCGGCACACGCCCCTAACGAAAAGCAAGTGTTATAGAAAGCTTTGGAACTCACAAGTCTTCCCACGACGAACCTACTCAGGAATACGTCGAACACTGCTGCTGGCATGCCAGCCGCACGCATGGCGGCGGTCGCGTCTTGGCCAGCGTACTTCTGCAGCATGTTGGAGCCGCCCAAGTGCTGCACAAGGGAAGGTACATGAAAACCATGGTAAGATCCTCTATCCTTTTAGATTTCTACAACTCATAACATAACATCAACATGCCAGGCCTGTCATCAGAGGGTTATGCAGAGGTGAACCTGCTGTACCTATAGTACACGCACATTTCGAAAATTATGTTTAAGTCCCATGTAATCGGGAGCTAGCGTCTTGCTCTAATTCCACAATCACACATCAATATGGCTAATTATACAATCACCTTTTTGCACAATACCAATTAATTCAACTGTTTTAGTTAGTGAAACCCTATCAATTCTGAGTAAAACCGAATTGGTCCAACCTCTGTCATTTGCTCGACCGCCTACATTCCGCCCACACGGCGGCTTTCAACCGTAAATATCGCGTGAAATGCAGTTCTTATATAAACATCTGTTCTTTGACCTTTCATTAGCGCTTTCGCTGAAAAAGCAAAATTTTAAAATGTTAAGTGTTTTTGTGGAAGTCCTACACGTCTTCAGCTCTAAGAAGGGTGTCTTTTAAGTGGTACCTAAACCTAACTATTTTACATACGTATTTTACTAAACATTGGATTCGGGAAGAAAAAAGGCGGACATTACAAACTAATCTTGAATATTGTATAATTTAGTTAAAACAACGCATAATTTGGCGAGAAAAGTAGGTATGGAAGAAAGAGAAATGTTTTAAATACAAATAAATTGGGATAAGGTTATGAAAAAAATATGAGGGCCGCCAAATGACCTTCCAAACC
The DNA here is from genome assembly GCA_947363905.1 of Lithophane semibrunnea. NCBI lineage: Eukaryota > Metazoa > Arthropoda > Insecta > Lepidoptera > Noctuidae > Lithophane > Lithophane semibrunnea. The sequence continues at coordinate 564,772 of OX376199.1, read as the reverse complement.
CACTAACAATAAACACATTACTCTCTTTTGCGTCGCGCAGTCGGGTAAAAAGATCAATGACAGCAATGAAGAACGCAATTTCAACTACCTACTAGTTTACGATGGCTGAAGCATATTCATGTACTAGTTCGGCTTATTAGTTGATTCGCACGAATTTACTCGACCGAAACGGGCGAATCGACACTTTTCGACTGTTCCAATCAAATGAGTTTAGTCAAGTCACTTCAAATTCAAACCAGCTGAAACACCGTCCCAAAACAATCCAGTCTCAACGTGCTTTAAACGGTTTAAGTCGAGCTGACGGTGAAAACCATACATCCTATTTCAAATGCCTGCGTCTGGCAGCGCGTAGCATTTTGATACCTACTTGACCATTTTGCAAGAATTCGTCACTGAACTTATAATGAATTTTTTGTAAATAGGAAAAGTATCAAAATGAAACTACAGAATGAACATAACAGCTGTATCCAATGAGCCTTTGTTTTCAACTGTTCATGCCACAAAATAATGAGATGTTCCTGGGTTCGATTTCCTGGTTGGGCAGAGTGTATTGATTTTTTTAGTAGCAGCTCGATAAGCCCGTAGTTTGAATGAGTGCCTGGTTTATGGTGACGATGGCTCGCCCATATAATATAAGACATAAACATCACTGGTCATATGTATGTACTATAAACCTCTGCCAACGTCTTCAGGCGACTACAGACGTGATGATAGATAAAGCACTTACGAATGGCGCAAACTCGGTGAGGTCAAGCACCTGACCGTTAAACACCACGTACAGACAGCCACCGTTCTGCCCGGTACACTGCCGCACCTCCGCTAGCGTGACGTTACGCTGGACCTGTATATAAATAAAAACTGTGACTATTGGAATTTTTAATTGAAACAAGTTTGAAGAAATGCACGGCACGATACGAACCTAATTTTCAATTTATTGAACATCACACAATTTAAAATTGTGTGTTCTTATTTGTTTATCCAGCAAGTCTATGATAGTATTCATCGCCTCTTAGCTCTTAGCGCTTACTTTCAAATTCAATTTCTATTATATTTTTAACCGACTTTAAAAAAAGAAGGAGGTCTGTATTCGTCTGTATTTTTTTTTATGTTTGTTACCTGAAAACTTCGACAAGGTGAACCGATTTTCATGATTCTTTTTTTATTTGAAAGCTGGTGCTTACCAAAGTCAGTGGCAAAAAACGAAAATTGAAAAGCAAAGACGAAATTCCGAAATTAAGTAATTTGTGTTGTTTTTTTTTTTTGGAAAAAGTTTTTGTTTCACATAAACCTACATGAGCTGGTGCATTACTACCCCATAAAAAATAAAGATTTATTTATTAAATTTAATTTAATTCATCGTAAAACACAGACTAGTTGAGTATTCATAGTGTTATTTATAAACCGATCAAGCAGGAATATTGCCGACGTCACGCTCGTCGGCGGATTGATGATCGTAGTTTCAAGAATGCCTACTCTATCTATTTTTGCATAAGAGGCATTTCTATTTTAGACAAGGAGCAAGCTAAGCTGTTAACTGCGTAACTATGTAGGTACAATATAATATAGGCCGCTAGAGGTACGTAGATGGGAACGATAAACTGCCATTCTTACAAAGCAAATCAAGCATATTTGGAAATCAGGAAAAATGGAATGAATACGTGAACAGTTTTCATGTGACAATTTTTATGAGATACTATTTGTATATGGTTTCCTTTTCTACATTTACCTGTTTCGACTTATCAGGGAACACGTTGAAGTCCTGTCCTGTGACCTGTCCTGCTACTTGTCCCGCTGCCTGCACCGCATTGCCGTAGAGCTGGTTGAGCTCGCGTGCTGCCGGGGCTTCTGCTGCTACTACAACAAACAAAACAATGAAGATGCGGGCCTGGGGAGTGTCGATGTGTGACAATAGGTAAGTTTAACTTTAGCGTGTAATCAATTATCGACTCATTTTACGTTGTGTAAATTACGTCGGACTTACGCTTGTCTGCTTATAATCAATCAAAATAATTCTCCAAATTATATTAAATGACGACAAACTCTTCCTATACTCAACGGACGGAAGCCAGCTCACTGCATAAATAATTAAACTCACAAAAATACTCAAGGAATTCTTACAAGTCAATGCTTTCCTTAGTTTAAATGTTACAATACTACAACATCATCTGCCTGCCTTTTCCGAACTATATTGGGGTCGGGCGTTCAGTCTAACCGGATGCAGCTGAATACCTACTAGTATTTTACATGAAGTGATTGCAACTGATACAATACCATAGTATCTAAATATGGTATTATACTGAATGCTGCTCCAGCATAGCGTAGCACAGTACTGATCGTCTTCACGTTCTGAACCTGACATATGTTAGGAACATAGAATCATGTGTCACATAACCTCTTTGGTTTAGAAGTCATTACGAAGATGAGCCGACATTGAGACAATATACCTCTGTGTGTATAGATACATCATGTTGTCCAATCTGCTCTGTCCACATCGTTTGTTTACCTACGCGTTGTAACTTATCTGTTGTTAGTATGTATTTTGTACACAAGCTAAGTGTGTTTAGTGTATTTTGCTAACTACTAATCAAGATCTTGTAGTGTATTAAGTAATCTTAAATCTGTCTGTCGGTTTACTTCTACTGTTATACATAATTAAATGTCTTGTTCGTTTACCAAATACTTATTTGCAACACCTATGATTATTATGTGAACAAAGCCATATGGATATCCCAGGACTTGTAAGGGCTTCTTAGGGTTTGTAATTATAAAATAAGAAAGGAAGTAATACGCCAGTGTACCTATTTCTTTGAAGGAAATATAACACTGGAAAAGAGTATTGGAAAATCATGTGAAAAATCGCTTTAAATAAAAAAAAGCAAGAAAATACGTTTATTTGCGGCAAACATGACGCTAAGAAAATACAAATACACGAAAAATAAAAAAATGGGGCAAAATACACATTCACGCAAAACGGCTTTCTATGTTCCTAAAGCAAGATTAATTAATTGATTATAAAGGCTTGTCTACTAAATAAATACCTACTAAGCATTCACCCACCGCCTGACATAATTTATATTATAAGTGTATGTAGGGTAATCTTCACAACTACTCAGCCGATTCCGATAATTCTGTCACAGTATTGCCGAGTGTCATGGAATTATGTTAAGATTTCACGCAGACGAAGTCGCGGGCAGAAGTTAGTTATAGATAAATGAGATAGTAATCGCTATAAACGTATTAGTGACCCGAGATGTTTCAGGGTATAATCCTACAGTCGGCATTAATCCTATTAGTTATTATTGGGACAGATCGGCACAACCCACCGATATAGATTGAAATAAACATTTTCTTAGAACAACATTCTAGATGAAAGTAAAAACTTTAATAAAAAAAATTAATTAAAATATTCATGTAACTAATTAACATAAGAAAATATCAGTCTTTTACTTTTAACATTGCAACAGCAACTTTGAAAGTAAAAAACTTTGCTGTGGCGGTTTTACGTACTTATTATTTCTACTTGATTCCACCGAAATTCACAAGAATTTGTTTCATAAAGAAAACTTCTTTGAGCAACCAACAAGGTTTAAGAAACGTGTAATTTTTCTGTGAAACGTTAAAATATTAACATAACATAACATCACGCCTGTATTCCCCGAAGGGTTAGGCAGAGGTGTACCTATAATCCACCCACATTTCGCCAGTTATGTTCTGAGTCCCATGTAATAGGGGGCGAGCCTATTGCCATCAACCGGGCACAAATCCAGACTCCGGGCTGCTACTGAGAAATTCCAGATGGAAAAACACAATAACACTGTCCGACGTGGGTATCGAACCCAGGACCTCATGCTCAGCAGTAGCGCTTGGGGACCATTAGACCAACGAGGCAGTCAATAAAAACACTACGTACCTACTTTGTAAATACATTAAAGTAAAATCAAAACACTCGACACAAATAAATATCAATCCTCCCATTGTGCGCTTTGATAATTTGTAACGTGGCGATATTATCGTGGACGACCACGTCCATAAAATGTTTGGAAACACGTTATAACGATATCGTGGACGATTTAAAAGTGTCTTCATATTATTTCCATACATTTTACTTCCCTATGTTATCGTGATGCCGTGCACGTTCACGATAATATCGTCACGTTACAAATTATAAAAGCGCACAATCTAAATTAATTTCTCTAAATCCATTACCACGTACCGTCTGCCCGACAACGGCCCACACAGTGATGGCTACCAGTGGCGCAGCCCGTCCTCAGCGGCCGGCACTCACTACATAAAGTATTTAATCGTATGCCCATAACAGACTCAATTGCGTTTAACTGCCGGCTCCGAGTCAGCTTCAAATAGGGCTGCCAAAGAAAATTGTAAGCGATGTCCTTCTATCTGCTAAATAGTTTCTTATTTGTCCTACTTTGTAACAGAGGTTTAAATTAAAGGCTTATTAAAAATGTAAAAATTATGGTTTTGTGTAACTTACTGTACGAGTTATGTCTCTAAATTCGCCTTATTATTATTTAGATAAAACATACGTGATGAATAGTGGGAATATTTTTTTCTTGAGTATCATAATTATTTTCCTCTGACAGTACCTTTTTTAATATTATTTTAGTGTCCATTATTGTTAGTAGCTGTCTTGGGTTTATGGCAGCCCTGCGGTATCGTGTAAACCAAAAAGTGAAACAATAATAAAGTAAAGTTAACTGCCGCCGGTAATTGACGGCAGTTTGTGACGATGTGCGGGACTTTTATGTTCAGTACTACTACTATTGTCGCGGGTTTGTCTGTAGTTTATCAACACTAATATAATAAAGAGAAAACATTTGTATTTTTGTTTGTTATGAATAAACTCAAAAAAAATTAGACCGATTTAAAAAAAAAATCCCCAGTAGAATTATTATTATATTATCACTGAGTAGCATAGACTATAATTTATAAAGATATCACGCGGGCGAAGCGGCTGTTTATTATATTCAGAGTGTGTGAGACGCTTAAAACTTAGACCAATCAAACAAATAAAATTGAAAATAAATTACTTATCATTTTCAATAGAATTTTTTTAATTTTAAATTATTATTATTTTTATTTAATTGTTTTTATTAAAAATATAATAATGTATAATATTAGAAATTAAATTAATTAATTTAAAAAAAAATTATAAATCTAAATTAAGTAAATAGACACTGGTCGGGTTTTTAAGGCTCATATCAAGGCTCTACTCTCACATACATTGAAGTCAGGAGGCAGGTTATGTCAATTGACTATAATGTTTTAACCGACTTTAAAAAACGAGGAATATTTTCGTCAGTATTTTATTTTTTATGTTTTTTATTTCAATTTGGTGTAGAGGAAGCTTGCGCGTTGGTTCCATATAAATTTTATTACTGCTTGAGTATTTTTTGAGTTAGCTTCGATAGTACGTATTTTATCCACTTTGTGTATCTTGATGTTATAATACTTCTTATCACTGTTGACATTTGACATAGCAAATAGTGTTATACGAATGGTGTGGAGTGAAAAACACATAACTGAAAAGAGATCATTTATACCATCATAACTGTATACCTACATTATTGGCAAATAAATTATTTCAATTTCTAAAAAAAAAAAAAACATTTACCTACATCAATAGAATTTTGATATCGCAGGCCGACAAACAAAAGTTACACAATATTTCAGGTTATTTATTGGTTTTTCCCCGCCTGCTATACCAACTTTTATAGATTATAGCGCTTGTCGCTATATAAACATAAAAAGAACACAAGTTTTCTATCTAAACCATATAAGAAACTCAATTAAGCCAATATGCAGACTGTTGTCACCTGAAATTTTAAAACAGTAACCAAATTGAGTTGCGGCGCCTCGTAGCCGTCGGCTAGCGAACGTAGCTCGTAGCTACGAGAAGTAGAACTATTTGCTACCTGCTTGTGAACTTCTTTTCAGTGATTTTTCCATTTTACTGTTTCAAATACTTTCCTACAACTTTTCCGTTATGAAAAAATCCTTTTGACATCGGTTAACTATAACAATTAAAAAACACATTTTATTCCGGTTATGTATTTCATTATAAATGCATCTTATCCGTTTGTATTAGAAAGTTTTGTCGTGTAAGAAAATTGTGGAAAAAATGCATACAAAAAGTATGACGTACGACGAATAGCCTTTAATTGACAGTAATTAATGAAGCAATATTTTTCCAGTACAATAGTCATGAAACAACGATGGCTGCCCGCCGCCGTGGGATATTAATCAGCTGTTTACGAGCCGTTAACGGTTACGAGTTGTCGCGACTACCAACTACTAGGTATTAAAACTACTGCTATGTTTATAGTTTGACGCGAAAGTTGCACTTTGTAGGTATTACCTATACTTAGTTACTGAGGATTTGGAAAAACTAACTTTTAATCAAGCTCTTTTAGTTAAATAATAATATTAATAATAATCTCGACTTAGCACACGAAGTTATCGGAATGTGAGCGAGCTCGGCTATCATTTTGTACCGATTGTCGTAACGACCAATGCAATGGCCTGATGGCCGAAAGCCTCGACCAACAACTCTCGAGGCTTTCGTTAGGCGGTTGTATCAAGAGCCTGATTCAAAAGGCAGTACTCCTTGATACCGCTCGCATTGTGAGGAGGTTCCTGTCTCTGCAGCCCTAACCACCGGTAGCTTGGACCCTGCTCCCAACACCGGCGGACCTCTACATTTTTATTTTTTTAAATAATTTTTATCTTAAGAAATATTTAAAAGTGTAAATAAGTAAGAAGTAAAAATAAATAAACGAGTTAATAATACTAGCATAGTATTATTGTCCCACTGCTGGGCAAAGCCCTCTTCTCGAACAGAGATGGCACGAGCATTGATCACCACGCTTGCTCAAGATGGGCGATTTTAGACTTAAATTAATTATATGTCCAAGTTTCCTCACGATGCCGATGCCTTCACCGATGTCAGTAATATCCAATATAAACTCAGAAAGTACATATGAGTTGAAAAAGTCACATTGGTAGGTACTTTTGAGGCGAATTACTGGGCCATAGCGACAATAAAAAACTAAGGGCAGTGAAAGACGTATTATGATACAATTCACATTATATAAATTTTCTGTTAAGTATAATTCTAAATAAATGCGGGTAATGAAACATCATCTTAAGACAAAGTCAAGTTGGCGTAATATTTCAATAGGTTCCCAACCGATGGTTTACTGAGTCCGTCGTACATGTGTAGAAATATGCTAAATGTCATACGTACGAGTACACAATTACTTAGTCATTTAAGCAACTGTTGTATAATAAGAGGTATTAAAATACGGGAGTGATAATAGTAAATGAAAAATTGAAATTTATTGATTTTTTATGATTAACAATTTAATAATTTGAATCTTAAATCAATTTTGAATGATTCTATTTGACTGCTTATTAATGAATATTCTGGACATAATTTAATCTATTTTGACTATATACTATTCATATAATATCTTGACATCAATTATTATTTGTTTGTTTTGTATTTTGTAATCAAGTTTAGAATGACTATATTAATATGTAAAGTGCAATTGAATGTAATATTCTATACTTACAAAATTTGTACGCCGTTATTGGCAAAACATGTACGCACACACATCTATGAATTCGATACCTTGCATGTCTGATCAGTCAGTTTATGTAACCGCATGTTTAACAAATAAATTATCTTTTATCTTTTATCACATGAGTGTTTTAAGAGGAAATAGGGTGGGTCTTTTTCTCCATACAAAAAGTCATAATTCGAGATTCGGCTCTCGTCTATTTCCTCCTCCAATATTGGACCAATTTGAAAGATATTTTATAAATTGAATGAGAAGGATATTTACAGTGCCCCTATGTGTCCCATAGTGCCCCATATTTTCCGTTTTGATGATACATTATCCGTAGAAGCACTAGTACCCTCAGAAAAAGCTCAAAATTGCCTGTTTAGACCGCTGTCATACGCTGCCTATTGTACAAATTTGACAACTATAAATGAAAAAAGAAAAACACAGGGGCACAGTAAATATCCTTCTTATTCAATTTATAACATATCTACTGTTGTGACAATGTTAAGCTGTGGATGTTCACGTTATCCCTGTCTTTGTTTTTTTGTGGGTCAAAATTCAAACTAATTTGACGTTTCTTAAAAAAAAAAACAACTTTTAAATGTAATAACTTAGCTTACTATTTGCATTCCACAATGTGAACTTGGATGGTAGGTTTTACAAAGATAAATGATCATTGTGGATCTTGTTAGGCACAGCAGATACCCCACGATCCCAGCTGTATCGTTGCAATCACCCATAAGACATAATGTTCTGCATGTTACATTGCGAGCCACGCTTCCGTAAACAGCAATTTTTCACACCAAAAATAAAAGCCAAGAACAATGTTACTTCGTTTGATGTACACCCTGCGGAGGCGACTTTATGATTGGTCTTTGTACACCCTGCACCTATGTGTATGTATTTTTATGATGCACTTAACTCTTCAACAGTTTTATGTGTTCAGTTTCCGATATGAACGTTGCTTGAACTACTCAGTTTCCAAGAGGGTAGGTACTTGCAATATTTACCTAAAATACTTCAATAAAACTACCAACTCCTCTGATAGGTACTCAATAAGTAGGTGACGGAAACTCTTACGACCGCTCTTTGAGGAACGTTGATTGGAATTCCCTAAGTTGTGGCGTCCCCAACTCCCCAAGCACCCGAGGACAGTTTAACTCAGATACTGTGGATGAACCATTATGCCTACCTATAGCTTCATTCAAGAGATACTTCGTACATTAGCAGCTAATATATAAAACCTGCATCTTATTCGACGAACACAATTTCAGTGACATTTTTTAAAGAAAACTGTTGACCTACCCGTCGCGTCGTATGCTTATTTCGTCGATGATCAAATGATAACTTGCCGCAAGCATCCCGAGCACGCAAGCATCCCGAGCACGCAAGCATCCCGAGCACGTTGGGGAAACATGAATGATATATAGAATACTTTCACATAATAAAATAATACATGTGAACTTTTACGACCGATCTTTGAGGAAATTGTATTGGAGTCTTGGCGACATGTGAAATTTAGATTAAATTGAATATCCAGTTACTGTAGCCAGAATTATAAGTTATTTCAAAAGCTGCACGCAATATTATGTTTAAGATAATTTAGATGCTACATCGTAAAGGCATTCAATCCAATACATCAAAACTTATGCTTAGGCTAAAACTGTTACAGCACCATCTTACCCAACCCTGGCGGAGTAAGTACGGAGGTGCTGTAACAGTTTAAGTGCACCTTCGTGGTGGTTTGTGATGCTGAATCTTCCCAAAAATAGCTTTTTCTTACTCAAACTATCCGATTTCAATACCACGTATATTACCACAGAATTTCAATGACGTCAGAGTCTACGTCACCAGGTTGCTGTCAAAATGGGGAGGAGTTGTGTTCGGGAGAGGCGCGCGTTGGCCCCGCCCCCCGCCCCCGCACCGCGCACCAGTATATAAACCTGCGACCCTCGGAAGGCTGTCAGTCACCACCGCAGCTCACAGTAAGGTGCTCGTCCATCCAACAGAAAACTTTACATCGAGTTCTCACGGTAAGTTCATACTTTATGCAAGGGTTTTTAATTATTAATTATAGGTTTTTAGGACTATTTGTCAGGAAAACTAACCGGAAAAGCTTTTTTGAGTGCGAAAATGTAAGATTTCTTTATAAATTAAATTTTGAATTTAATAAAGAGTGATTGTATCACAAAAATGTTAAATTAAACAAATAACACGCTTAAAACTTGTAAATATTAGAGTTTCGTCACGAAAGATATTACAAAATACCTAATGATTATTTTAAAATATTCATTAATAATAATTACAAGCCAATATTTTATTTATAGTTATAGTTATTTGTAGTTATTATTTACCCCGACGGTATTGTTTAGGTAATTAATACAACTTACTTCGGCCGGGTTCACTTGGACTACAATTATATTAATGTTCCGCCGGGGAGCCGTTCATAATTGACCTACTCATTAACAACATTATGTTGCGGAATTATACAAAACGCGGTTTATCCCGTTAACTATTAACGAAATGATTACATTTCCCTGGAGAAAACATTGTTCGTAATTAAGCCTTTAAGCAGTCAAAAGCAAAGTTACCCGTTTTTTTTACGGTGTTATATTAATTGTTTAAAATAACAATTAATAAGCTAAGAAATCAATTTTAATAATTAATTGTTCTGCAAACATTTAATTTACTCAATCGATAACCTCAACCTATCGCAATCACTGCCTATTTTTCTTTAATTGCCTACAAATAACGTTTTTCATAAACTTAATTGCTTCCGGCCATTCTTTTTGAAGTGAATTATATAAACCAATTCAATCTCATTTAAGTTACTACAAAACAATCAAATCCATTCGAGATTGTGTTTGACTTCATTCAACATTTGAAACAATTTCATTTTATGAAATAATGCTACGAGCAGCTACGGAAATTCTACGCGTCGTAGCAAGCGCTACGCCGTAGCAACATCTTGCGTATTTGCTGAGCCGAACTTGCTTCACATTTTGGAAAATATTAACTTCTTTTATGTGACACGTAGATTATTATACTTGTGTTTATTTTATTTTGTTTAACAAAACACTAATGTTATATCAAACCACTGCAAAGGGCCACGACATTTCAAACAAAAATTTCGTAAAACAAGATGACGATTAATAACTGAACTTACTTTATTGCAGAACCTTTTGTGTATCCGAGATTTTTCTTGGAAATAATTGAATTCATCAGCGGACAGTTTGAATGTTAATTAAAGTCGATATTGTGACGGTTCCTATAACTTGGACGTTAATCGATTTAATCAAGTGTCGTTAATATCGGCCAGTTACGCCGGAAACAATTTTCTTACTGACATTGAGAATTAAAACACTCTTGATTAAAGAAAAAATATAATTTTCATGTTTTTAGTGTAAGCAAAGAAAAAAGCTCTTTACAAAAAAAAACTTTTAACTAATTTTTATTACTTTTTCTGAAATCTAGTTTTAATTATTTCAGGATTTCATTTCAAAATGGAGAACCTAATTTATTTAAGTGAGATTTAATCTAATGAAGGTCTGAATATGTTACTATCGTCGGTATACCACAGACACAATGATATCCTCAAGTACATAATAAGATTAAAATATCAGACTGTAGGTACTTGCTGTGTAATATGCTTTTATTTTAGGTGTTTTAAATAATCAAAAAATTGTCGCGATCACAGATTGTCTTTCGTAAGCTCACGCCAGTTCCCCATGGTTTTGTTCTATTTTCACATCCTGCAGTAACCAGATATAGTCACGGGAATTAGTAAACCCGTTCAACACTAAAGGATATCTAGAATCTAGACACAGTTTTCAGATAACTTTATTTTTAGATTTTGTAACCAGCTTTGAGCCGTTACTTATCTGAGGTATATCCATACATCATTATAAAGAAGTCGCTTTTCGTGTCTGTCTGTCTGTCTGACCGCGGTGTTCTTTTAAATAACGCAACGGATGTTATGCGTTTTTCACCATCATTTAGAGAATTTATTATGGAACATTTTATCGTATGCTTACAGTACAAATACTTAGTAAAGAAATCTCTATGTTTTATCAAGTTATAAAAATCTTGCGTACCAGCGGCGGGTCGCTAGTGTTTCATAAAATGAGTTAAATCAATCAAATAAGTATTCATTTTGAACAATTACCACGTTATAGTCACTCGGTTATCAAATCACATGAATGCTTCAAACTCACATTAATTCCGTAATATGCTAATTGAGAGATGAGCATTAACGTTGGCATACTGCCACAGTTGAGCGCACAATGTTCACAGCTCCGCTAGCATGTGTCACGGAACATAAACAAATGAATAGACACATTCACTTGTTATATTTTAGGCTACATATTACATCAAACATGTAGTGCGCCAATTCGTGACTTTTATAAAGGTTTGGTTTCTTAAGATAACGGTGAACGGTCACACAAGACGGCTATCGAAATACTGGTGAAAATTACAGATTTTCATGACGGCCGTTATAATAATATGACGGCACCGCTCTTATAGGACACCGTAGCTTTAATAGGGTCTTTGAAAATAAAACTTGTAACTTTGACTATAGTGATGTGTGCCGACGGAAACGAACAGATTTTTTTGCATTGAAATAGGAATGTGATGAAACCGTTCTTGATAAACAAAAAATATAACGCAACATGACTTGTCTGTAGGTACTGATAGTTTCTCTTACAGCGCAAGGAATTTTAGACATCATTTAGACTATTCCTAGACTACGTTATACTAGATTGTATTTCAAAACAAAACCCACAACTTTGATACAATTCCAGAAATACTAGTGCAAGATTTCAATTTATTCAAGACGGTTCGCTTACTTTGGAAAATAAACTGAACGGTTATATTTATAATATTTTATACACGTCTCGATTCAGTCTACCGCGAGAATAATAAGATATTATTGTGTATCTAAGTTTCATATTATTGTAGTCCATTTGAATACAATCTAGCAAACTATGTAGGTTGTACTAAAGCCTCTTCTAGGACATTCTGTAACTACAGAACTCGTAAACGTAAACAATAGTATGGTGTTGGCTTTGTAAAGTTTGTTTCATCTCCAAAACTATAAAAACGGTGTTTGTTCTTTAAACATAACTTAGTTTACTTAGTGCTCTCGCGATGGGTTCCGACCTGCTCCCTCTCACTGAGAGAAGGCCAGTCTGAGTCCCAGTAATAGGAATAATGTAGACTGAGTGTACCCATGTGTGTGTGGTTGACGATATTGTCTGAACCCTCCGACCGCGTCATTAGTATTAATTTTCCGGTGCGAAAAGTATCTGATATCTTCAGATAATCAAGCAACGCAATAAATGAAATTGTATTAATTATAATGCCGCATCCGGCACCTAAGTACAAAACATATTATACTAGGTAGATACCTAATATAATATGTGTTATTAAACATTTAGCAATGTCTAACTTTCCTCGATTAAAGGTGATAGAAAAGTGATTAAACATAAAAGTGAATACATTTCTATGGTCGGATCGATACGCGACCTCGGCGACCATCATCCGGCGGAAGGAGCCGACGGGTACCCTCTTTTCATAATTATTTTATCGTAAATATTCCCACAATGTTTTGAATCTGTAATTCGACCACACGCTTCTTTACAGACAGAATTTGAATGTGTTATAAAGTGAATAAAAAGTTAAGAAACAATCGAACAACCTTTTCTTTTCCGACTTTCTTTGACACAAACACATAAAATAAGTTCAACCATTATTGTATTAAGCCTCACTATGGCACATTCCGTGACCCTAACACCCAGTTGCACAGAGACAAACATAAATGCCCCATTACGTAAAGGGTCATTAACGCTAATGATTTCATTAATTTGATCAAAGAACCATTAAAATCGAGACTAGTGTTGCTTTCTGCAACAAGTTAAAACAAGATATTGGAAGATAAGTATTTAATGACAGCTTTAAAAGTTAAAGTTCGTTTCTGCAACTGGCTGTCAGTATTAGAAAATCTTATCTTTAAAATGTCCTCCTTAAAAAAACTATTTAAATGAGACCTAACACTAACAGTCTGCCACAACGTGTTCTATTATTTATTACCTCGGCGTGTTCACTCTGATCCCGGCTCTAAACTAATATCGCTAAGTCTGCGAGCAATTCTGTGTGTTTGTGTTCTCGTTGAGATAAGTTTTACCGCAACTTCAGAAAGCTCAATGAGTCACACGAGAAACGACATTAGATAGTGTTTTGTTTCGTTGTAGATTTTAGATTTCAAGAGATATATCTACACGAAGTAAAAGGTTTCTATGCTACCTGAGCTTACATAATTACAGTCTGGACTTGGTTGATGGCAATAGGCTCGCCCCCTATTACATGGGATTTAAACATAACTGGCGAAATGAGGGTGTACTATGGATACACCTCTGTCTAACCCTTCCGGGTAAACATGCATGGTGTTATGTATGTGTTCATTTATTATAGTCTACTAATTAAAACCAACAAGTATTTAGCTTTCCGAATTGAAAACTGTTTCTTATGTATTGAACATACGCAATTAATATTATTCAAATCCGTTTCATGCAGCTGACTTCCAAACATTTCAATAAACGCAATAACCTACAGTAAAATATGTTTTACATTCGCGACTAGTTCTATACACAAATAAACTGTGTTAGTTACGAGGCTTGTTGCGCAGGACTTCAATATAACTGTAACAGGTAACTGCATACCTGCGCCAGCAGCCGGGGAGTGTCAAACAAATGTGTGTGTGTTACGACATATATTTTATTGAACTAATATGAGAGCATTAATATGAGGATGACTTAGGTTTAAAGAATCTTTATTCTCAATTAAAACATACACAAATGTCACTTACTTGAGAACAATAAATTAATGTTAACAATATAAAAAGGTTTGACTTCACCTCTATGTACAGTTTCACAAACACGACCCACCCAACGCATTCATTTCTGTGAGGGTGTTTTACTTGCTGTTAAATACTGACCGAGCTGAATTTTGAATGCATTGAGTGAGTGTACATTTCTAATACTTGATGGTAATTTATTATATAGTTGCACTCCTTCGAAAGTAACCATTTTTTTGCCATAATTGGTTCTAGTTTTAGGTAGCACTATTAGGTTCGCTCGTCGTGAGCTTCGTTGGCTGACTTGTCGATATTGAGTTAGTATAATGTTTGTGTGTATTTTTTTGTTAAGCACTTTATTAATGAATATACATGTATTATAGATATAGAGTTGCTTGATGTTCATTAATTTTGTGTCACTATAGATTTTTGAAGTTGATGTTAAATAGGGATAGTTAAAAAGCATTTTTATTAATTTATTTTGCGCTCGTTGAAGTTCTGACAGTTTTGTTTTCGTAGCAATGCCCCAGAGTTCAATCAGATATAGTAGGTGCGGCTTTACTAGTGAGTTATAAATGGTGTAGGTATCTTAAAAAAACTGTGGACTTTAAAAAAAATACTTGTAGCTTGACAAGGTAATAGATTTATTGCAGGCACTTTTTTAGTTTCCTCGAATACTGCTGGGCACAATAATAACTCTGTAACAGTGCCACAGTAGGACAAAGGCATTCTTCCATCTAGAAAATCAGTGCAACAAAAATAAGGGAATCACATAAATTCTGTTTATGATATTTAATTCTTATGTTACCGTTCTAGACTCGACTTTTAATACAATGAAACTTTTACAAATACATTCGTTGTAATTTTGTTACACGATACAAAGCAACAAACTTTTATATACATTCTAAACAGAAAAGGCATTTCCTGCTTACAGGCAACAATAAAATAGCGTACATTTGATACAAATGTAGCTTCAAAAGTACATTTCTCATTCAATCTAGCGCTACTCGGGAAGCTTTCTACTTACATTAATAACATCACGCCTTTATTCCCCGAAGGGTTAGGCAGTGTACCTATAGTACACCCACAATTCGTCAATTACGTATAAGTCCCAGGTACCGGGCAGAACATGCAGACTTCGCCTGTTACTGAGAAATTCCTGATGGAAACATCCAACAACACCTTTTTCGACCTGGTAATCGAACCCAGGAACTATGCTCAGCAGTAGCGCTCTCGACCACTAGACCAACGAGGCAGCTTTCTATAAAATGATAATAATTCTACTTAATGTTAAGAAAACTTGTACCTTGACAGTATTTCACTTAAAGTAAGATTTAATCAAAATTACTCAAGTTATAAATAAAGTTATATTAATCGGAACAATTATGAAAGTTCTGTGTTCGGTAGAAATTGAACGGCGTGTGATTTACGAGTTTCTAAGGAATCAATCAAGTTGACGAATTTTAGAGGGGTTTCACACTATGCGACTTAGCCGGACGACTCCACCGCCAACCGGAGCTAGCTACAGATGGTTTATTAAGTAAAGCCAACGCTTACAGCATCACTTGTCAATCTACTGTGATATTTACTACGTGATGACACGCGTGTTTTTGTTTCAAACCATGATTAATTAAATAATTTGCGTTAAAAAAAATTGTAGTAATGATTTGTGTATAAAGTTAATTCGTCCATGATCATTTTGTTCAGTGCCCACATAAAGATGGTTTAAATCTTTGTAAAACAGTTGACGATCGTTTCCTTTGTAATACATTTTTCTGGGCCGGCGCAAATCAGACACATAATTTGTCCCGCGGTGAATAAACACCCTTAGAAAGCTCTTGCGAATCAATCAAGTTTAAGTATTTATTAGACATCAATCAATTGAACAAATGGTAGAACAATTCAATAAATAATATGAGTTATAAATATTTTTTATCCATAATCAATTTATCTTTTTTCGATGGTATTGGAACTTGGCATACAATATTTGCTAAGAATATTATATGCTAAGCCGTGTTAAGCTGCTAACACACTGCCTTGAAACATGACACGATATCTGACTAATTGAATACTAGCAACTAGTCAGAAATCTGTCTTAGTCTTAACAGTTCTACTTGATATTTAAATACAATTACTTTAAACAATACACTTTGGATTTTCGCGAATAGTGACAAATTGAAAATTACAGTCGCGCGAACTTGCTTCATAAAAGGGACACACAAAAATTAAAATGAAACTTGTACAATTAAATTGTCCGAGTTACTTTTTCAGTTTAGAAGACTTGTTAGTTAAATATGAAGTCATAATAACCCCGTTAGATTAGTTCATTGTTATCATTTAATATCCTTTCTACCTTTCCTTAAAACTCTATTCAAATTCACGCCAAACTAATTTCTCATTCATAGTTTTATTAAATACATAGTAATACATGAACCTGTAAAACATAACCTGTCGCAGACAAAAATATTTGCGTTACCTTCTTAAGGCAGTTGTCCCACCGCCGGCGAATATCGAGTAGCGAGTAGAGCCAGCAACTGAAAACGAGTTGGCGAGCAGCGACCAGCGAGTGTGTTGTGTAGTCCCGATAGTTTTGTCGCTGGGCTATAAGCGGGTGTCCGAGAGCGACGGGCGATTATTCGCACCACTCGCTCGACCGCTGTCTGGTCTCTCGGCGTGTGTTCTGACCGCGAAACGAGTATTATGTTTGATAGCTCTATAACGCTCAGCGACAAACTAGTGGAGCGAGTCCTCGCCGCTAGTGTGAACAGTCAGAGATCAATTATGAATATATGCATCTCTTTTGTTTACAAGGAATGTATGTCTATTGTAAGTTTCTCGACCGAGAAAATAGCAGATAGTTAGTCGCTTCCTCGCCGGCGGTGGACAACTGCCTAAGAAACCTTACCTAAATAAAAGAGTCGGCATCAACAAGATGTATTTAAATGTCAATGGTCGTTGTGTAAAACGGCCATGGCATCATTAACCAGTATTTGAAGCTGTAATTTCAGTAATGACGTAATTATCATTACTACAATAATTCACAGGTTCGTTTCAAGGCATATGTTATTACCACTCACTTGACAGCTAAATTAGATACGTAGCTAGCTAGTTAGCTATATATTCTATATCGGGTATTAGTTTGACATTTTCATTATTTCAAAAGGTTTACGAAAATGTTTCGAGAACTAGAGCTTTTGGATATTAAGGTTGTTTCAAAGATTATTAGCATTTTCTGCTGTGCCTACCTACATTACTTTACAGTTTTCCTGATAATTAAATTAACCAGGGTAACAATAATTTTACTAGGACAGCTCGAGATTTTATAAACAGTGCAACGTTGCGCCTGAACCGTTGGACTGTTTTGAAAACTATTCTTTATAACCATTTTAAGCTTAAGGCACCACTGCCGAAGAATGCGACTATTTTCTCGCTCAAGAGACGTACAATAAGTGTAGGTCCCGTGTCCGTAAAAGAGATACATAGGTATATGAACAGTTGATCGTTGACTGTTCACACTGCCGGTGAGAACTTACTGGATATCTTTCAGATAGCTAGTCGCTCCTCGGCGGCGAGACATGTGCCTTAGTCCAAGGGCTTCCGAGTCGAATACAACAATATAACAAGTCTTGTAATACGGTTTCTTAAACTCTATTCAAATCAAAGTTTTACAAGTTCGATAATAAACCGAGCTCTGAAAGCTATGAATGTGTTCTGTGCGTGAGCGGCGCACCGAACACGTCCGGAACTAGGCGACGCTAGCCGAAGTTTGGATACACCCGTGGATTTCATTACTGATACGTGACTCATTATAAGGGATACCAATTATATTTTATAGAGTTGCTGAAGTCGATAGTGTTTTCGAATGGTGTTAGAGCTTTGCTAGCAAATACTACATGCACTGACGCGGGACTTGCCGGTTTTTTTGCATGAATCTACTGAAAAAACTATATTATAGGTTGTAAATAAGGACAATACATTTCACTAATCAACTTGAATGTGAAACTCACGCGCCTACCGACACTTCACTCAAGGAAAGTAATACCGAAACGAGAATACACAACAATACATAACTTACAAGAACTGCGGCGAATACGCAAACAATACACACTTTGTAAAGAACACATTATTTTACACAAAAGGTGACTAACGTCTGGAACAGTCCTTATTTAGGACAGGCGGCGGTTTATTCGCAAAATTACGTACAGTTTGAACCACGTGACCATTGTATGTTCCTCTTTGTTCGTGGAGAACGCGCAATGGATTCGAAACAATTGAAAAACAACGAAGTTTTGGAAATGACACGTATTATCGCGGTAGAAGGAACATTTTGTGTTTAATTAAATGCGAGTGTTTAGAACAATCTGAGACTATTCATCAGCCACGAGCACTCGCTGTTTACGTGAAGAAGTGTGTTACGTAAACTAAATATAAACCGCCCATAGTAACTTAACTAGTACTTTAGCTTACAGTTCTATCACCCGTTAAAGAGAAAATATAATATAACGAATTAGGCACACGATATAACATTACATCATACCTTCCTAATTCAATATGTTAGCTATCTTGAAGTCAATGTACTTTCTTTCCATCCATATTGTCCTCATATTTTATATGAATATGCACTAAATATAATGTAAGTACATAATAATATGAGCATCTAAAACCACACTCAATGATAACATAGACCGGCATGGCTTAAACGACAATAGCTAACCGGATTAGTCATTGACAGGCGATCGAGACGTAATCCCCGCGTACTATTGTACGGAACCACTGGTAGGCGAGTGCGAGTGCACGTTAACACGAGAATTATTAGTCGAGAGGCTGCGACGACAACGCTTATACTTGTAGCCTGGCTTATCACGTCAACATAGCATTAGCTGTTCTCTTGGAGACCTGATAGAAGAAGCAACAAACTTCTTCGTTAAAGACAAGATGACTTTCGCTTACGCTTCTAAAGAGAATTCAGAAAAAAATTGTATCATTGACCCATAACGTATTTGAACATAAAGCTTCCAGAAAAAAGTTTCATTGAATTAAATTCAACACTATTTTGCAATATAAAACAATTCTAAATATTTTATTTCCCATAAACCTACATTAGCACTTATGAAACGTCAGAAGCTAGGTGCACGGTTCCAATTGGTCGTTTCCTATGGAGAAGAGCCGGCAAGAAACTCCACGGTTACTCTTTTACAATGTTTGTTATATAATGACCGATTCTCTGTCATACATTTGAATACCCCACATTGCGTTAGCAGATTTCGTAAATATATTTGGATTAAGTAGGTATTTAATGGGGAAGGGCGTTAACCTTTAAATCATAGCGACAAATAAGAAGAGGCACAGCTAATTGAGCACGCCGGGGGTTCGAGTCCGAGCGAGGAACGAGACTCGTTTGAAATTCAGATTTAATGAATTTAATTCATTAATCACTGCTTGTGGGCGTGTCGCTTATACATTCAGGACAGTTTATTTTTACGTCCATTTTAATTGCTCAATTAACTGAAGAACTTTTTTACTTACTTAGGAATTGGGAACAGCAGTTCTGGGTTCTATCACGCTCCTAATAATAATATCTTAAATCACATTTAACGCAAGATCGTAAACTCTTTACATTCATAAGCGTCTTATTGTACCGTAGTTCTTGACCACGGAAGGAGTAAACTGGTAGAAATCGTCACGTAACGAAAAAGTCAGTTTCAAGTGTCAACAGTTTTTGTTAATAAAAATAAAACTTTTGAAACTTGAAACTTGAGACCTACTAGAGAGCCACCTTATTAAGTATTAATGCCTACAGAGCCTGTATTAATACATGATATACAGCGAAAGGAACTTCGTTCCACGTCACCTCCTCCTTTCACCTCCGACTTTTTTTCAATAATGGATCTTTTTATCCACTCGTGCCAGTTGCAAAACCCACAAATCGACAACCTCTACCCGAATTTAAAATTAGTCCTCGCTCACACAAAGGAAACCAGTATTTCAGAAAGTCACCACTCACCAGTGTTGTGTTGTGTTGTCCTCGTGCTATCGACGAGTCTCGATGAACACGGAACAGCACTAGCGCTCATTGTGACCGCTGCAGTCGCACATTGTCACCGCGGCAGCTAATAGATTTACACGACTTTCCAACTAGCCCTGAATGGATGCCTTGTGACTTGAAAGCTGAATGAATTGTATTCACTACTGTTTGGGGGTAAAAAGCGTTTAAAATTGGCGTATTCATAGGTAGATCTTAGGTAAATAATTTGACATGTTGCATTTGTCAAAGAGGTGTGTAGAAATAATACATCTCAAATGAGATATAGTCAGACGGTGAAATAAAAACATTAACAAGTGGGCAGTTTCTTTTTTGTTAATTTTTTAACTAAATAAAATAAAATACGAAGGAAGGTAACACTTCCATTCAAATAATTTTATTTTAATCTGAGACAGGCGTTGTCTTTCACCGACAAGTGTTCCCAAAGTCAGGTTGTTTTATCATTAGTTACTGGATAAAAAAATACCGAAAGGACAGGCAGCAGTGTCTTCATTTGCAGTAGGTAGTTACAATATTGTGAAATTATCTGTCTGTTTGTAAAGTTATAGGTATTCCTCGCGGCTAGTCTATAAAGTAAAGATCAAGTGACCGTTGTTATGTGGTTGACGCATACGGGGTAATAATAGCATGAAGATAACGCTTATTGGAGAATTAGCTTTTTTACCCGACTACGGCGTAGCAAAGCATTACGCGACAACGGCGTAGCAAAGGATAGCGCGACTACGGCGTAGCATTGGATGACATGACTACGGCGTAGCAAAGTATGACCTGACTACGGCGTAGCAAAGGATGACCTGACTACGGCGTAGCAACGGATACCGCGACAACGCCGCGCCGTAGCAAAGATGACCTTGACTACGGCGCGGCACCAGCGCGCGGCTGTGCAAAGGAATGTCCAACTACTGCGCAGCGGGCGTAGCAAATGAAAGCTAATGAATTCAACAAAACATTTGAATCAAACACAACATTTTCATTTTTGAATTTGAATTTGAACATTTCGGATATTCAATCGTAACTCAAAAGCTACTGATAACAGTTTAACCAAATTCCGGTGTCTATTGTTTCGTTTTTAGTGTCAGAATAAAATACGTTTAAATAAAAAATAGGTTACTAAAAATGGAGGAAAGTAATTAATAAAAATTGTCCTGAGCCCTACTTGACACATTTCATTTTCTCAAACTTTGTTTAGTCACAGCGATTATAACAATTATTTATGTACAAAAGGACGATTTTATTTACTACAGTATTCATAAATTAATGTACTTTACCTAAGTAAATCTGGTAGAAACATGTCGATATGTATAATTTTTCAATTGCCTCAATAAAGAGTGCGTCTCACGCAGTAATAAATTATGTCCGCCGGCTGTTTGCCGACCAGCGACCAGCGAGTGATCGAGTCCTTTTACTTACGATTGACGATATTTCATATAGGACATGAAATATAATTTATTTGTGCTCCGAATATAGCTGTGCTTAGATCTTTTAATGACGCTCCAAAAATGGGAAAATATTGAACGTCTGCAACGCTTGGGGCTCGTTCAAAAATAAAAATTATCAACGATTTGCTATTGAATAAAAACCATCCGAACCGCTCATGTTTTCTCTCACAAACACACACAAAGAGTTATTTAATTACGATACAAAAAGGGTCCTTAATCCAAATCTATCTGAACCAGTTAGAAGTTTAAGATTTTGCACAAAATATTGACTAATCGAAAAATCACATTTTTTTCAAGTGTCCTCCTAGAGTCGTAGCACGAAAAACCTTTTGAAGAGCTCTTATGTTAAGTTCAGGTAAACCTTGGGGGACCCAAAGTGCTCCCCAGGGGCCCCTGCAGAAGGGGTACGTACGTACAGTCACGGACTTTAATTGATGAGCCACCTGGTACTGTTCGCATTTTAGCCGTGTAATGCAAATCGGGTTTATTCGGTTCCCGACACGCAAAGTCATATGTCTTCGTATTAGAAGAAGAAAATTATATTTCATATCTTTACCGGTTGGCTAACCTGAGAGCAGAACTACAAACTTGACAGCAGTGACTACTCAAAGTCAACCAATTGCAGGTCTAGCAACAGTAACCTAGCAACGATAAACAATTGATGCTAGGTTACTGTTGCATAGTAACGTTAGCGTACGGAGAAATTCTCTGACATCGATATTTCAACTGTCACTGTCTTCAGTTAAGTTTTCAGAATTATTTAATTAATGAGCTATGATTCAAAGGAGGTCAGTATCAAATAGATTGGATAAACTTAATGCAACATTGTATTTATTTTTATCATTAAGAACTTATTAGTCAACCTCTATGCTGCCGTCATAACTAAGAATGCAGTAATCGCAAAATGGCGGTAACGAGATAAACGCAATAAACATATTTCATATCATCTGAGCAAGATGTTCGTATTTTATTGGTCATAATAAATATCTAAAAAATCGGAAAAAAATCAAGCTTTTACAAGATAATTTTCCTTTATTTAATTTACTAATAAATGCAATTATAATGCGTATTACTGCGTTTCGGTTTAGTATCAAGTCGTTTCCGAGTCACAGGATACTAAAACTAAATGCAGCACTTGTGCGTATTACTGCATTATGTCTTAGCACAAGTCGATATTACTGCATTATTTTTTAGTAATTATTGCCATTATTATTTGTTCGGAACTAAGTTGAAGTGTACTTAAGTATCTTCTCAAGGACTTATATAGGTGCATTTTAAGGTTAAGGTTTCTATCTCTTAGCTACGACCTAAGTTTCTAGATCGTGGTATGCAAATAAAGTATTGAGTAAACTATACGGATGTAAAAATTTACTGCATGTTCTTATAATATGCAGCATTAGGGTGCAAATTTAGTTTTAATAAGAAAATAATAATCACGACATATACAGGAGCCGCTGCCCCGCTCGTGGCACACGTATTAGTCCACCGAATGATGTCGCCGAACTGATTTACTAAGACAAAACGCGGCAATGGATCGCACTGCTACGAGCAAGCCTACTACTTCGCAAGCCTTTACTACACATAAATGCAGTAATGTGGAGTACTGCGTTTTAATTTAGCAATTTGTCTACTGAATTTAAAACAAAATAATACAGTAGTGGATATTACTGCATTCTGTTTTAGGGTATTCTTGCAAGTACTGCATTCTTTCTTAGGTCATGTTTAATACTGCGTTTTTTCTTATCATTGAAGCAGTTTTTATGCAAGTACGGCGAAAATCATTACATAAAAAACATACTTCGAGTGAATTTTTTAATGAAAATATATTTTTTCCATGTACATGAACCTCTTGGGATGACATTTCTGGAAAAAAGTGAAAATCTCAAAAATGTCGATTACTGCATTCTTTGTTATCAAGGCAGTATGGATGAGACTATTTCCGATTAAAAGTATTTATTTGTCATCTTGATATTTCAACTGTCACTGTATTCAGTTATGTTTTCATAATTATCGAGTTAATGAGCTATGATTCAAAGGAGGTCGGTATCAAATAGATTGGATAAACTTAATACAACATTGTATTTATTTTTATCATTGAGAACTTATTAGTCAACCTCTATGGATATTTCCGATTAAAAGTAATTTATTTGTCATCTTGTTTACGAGCTTGCGATTTGAGTTCGTGTATAATCGTGTAATCTCGTGAATGTATGAAAGTAAACAAGATGACAAATAAATTACTTTTAATCGGAAATTTCCGATTAAAAGTAATTTATTTGTCATCTTGTTTACTAGCTTGCGATTTGAGTTCGTGTTTATTCGTGTAATCTCGTGAATGTATGAAACTACAAAATTGAAAAGTTTGAAGGTGGCTCATCAATTAAAGTCCGTGACTGTACCTACGTTGTGTCTCACGTGACAGATGTAGTGTAAACAAATATGGGGCAAACTCGTAAATTAATTCAAACTCCTGTCAAATAACGTTATAGGTTAGGTTACACCTAAACTAACCGCTATTTGATACAATCTCAGTAAATAGTTCAGTAAAACAGCTTAAAAAGGTTTTAACGCGCAATTACGTCATAAAACCCCACCCGTTTAAGAAATTTCATTCAAAATGACCACTAAGCGCTTCAGAAAATTCCAGTACAAAAAAGTAATGTCGTCGAGAAAATCTGTAAAAGACACAACACTCTTATCTTAGTTAAGCATAAAAACGAAAGGCTTTACAAAGTTAACGGCGACAGATGCCGGCGCTAATGAGAGAGTATGATGCTCTGCCGGCCCGCGACCAAACACAGCGTTTTTAAGTCTACGAAGTAAAGTACCAATGTATAGTGAACAACGTTTTTCGCTAATGAAGTGGCGAGATTCATTAGCAGTCCGCGGCTAACAATTCCACAAGTATTTTTCTTATTTCCTGCGGTGACTATTAAAATTTCTATGGAGCGCAGAGCGCTGAGATTTCTCACTGATTCTCGCAATTTTTTTTTTATCTAGCTCTCTCTAGTGTAATGAGAAACGTCTTCCTTATTTTTTGTGTGTAACCCACTAAACCTGGAGTGCAAAAATTGTTTTTCATTTTATTTTCAATACATGTTTTTAATTATTTTCGTACAACGCAGTTCTTCGTTTTGATCACTTTCTCTGTACTGCACTTTTGTTTATATCCTGTAGCCATTTAGATCCAAAAACTATAGTTCTCTTTATTTTGTGTTCTACGATCAATTGTTAGTGGCGTCTTGCAGACACCTACGTATGTCCATCCGACTGGTGATCGGTAACGTCAGGGTCATTTGTTTAACTTATGCCTATATATCTCAGTTAAATGAAAGCAACCACAATTAACTAATATAAAATCAAGCCATTCAAGAGATGAGATGGTAATTTAAACATAAAATCTATTTAATAAAAGATAATAGTATCCATCGATGACAGCTGAACAGTGGGCAGCCATCTTCTCATAATGGTGGAACAATTTACACTTATAATTAATTCGGGGGCACGCGTTATTATACCGGACTCGGCCCCATCCCCCTGGGACCCCTGGATCCCGGGACTGGCGGATAGTTGCGGGATAATAAACACCTTTC
The DNA here is from genome assembly GCA_947363905.1 of Lithophane semibrunnea. Taxonomy (NCBI): domain Eukaryota; kingdom Metazoa; phylum Arthropoda; class Insecta; order Lepidoptera; family Noctuidae; genus Lithophane; species Lithophane semibrunnea. The sequence continues at coordinate 539,258 of OX376199.1, read as the reverse complement.
AATTCGCGAAAAATAATGTATTCTGAATATCAGTGATGTGCTGATACGGGGATGCTTTTAACTACTAGTAATTATGCAGCAGTTTTACATATTAATAACTGCTGGCATGGTACTTAATTACTTGGTTTATTTTGTGTAAATTATAAGTTCAATGCAGTATCGGATGCTTAAAACACACGTAATGTTTAAAGAATTCATTAATTCAATTCTATTTAGAAACATAGCATGGATCTTTGGATAGACCACCTCGTCGTACGTTCGTAACACGTATTGCAAAGAGAATTAAATTGCAAAGAGGCCGTATAGTCATTGACCTATGGTCTCTATACTTTAACATTTTTTTATCATTACACACAGTCAGTGATGATATTGATTGAGGTAAAAAGTACATCACCACCACATTCTGTGGTCACCACATTACATGTCTGCTGTGTACGAGTATAGTTTGTTGAACCGTTAGTAATTTTACTTATTTAAAGTATCACACATATCTATTAATATACGATAAAGCTTTCACACGTCCAATGTAAATATCAATATTACAACTTGGCTGACCGCTACAAGTTGACTAGTTTAGTACTTCAGCTGTCTGTGCACCTGGTACCACGTGACAGACTTGCTAATGGCGATCCTGGATAATTTGCTTCGTGTAGTTGTAGTAAAACTAATATAGAATCAGTGTTAGATAACTAGGTTTGTTTAGATTGAACTAGCAACACTAGTTTTCGTTCGAGGCGAGTCTCCTAAACTTTATAAAGGAGCATGTTGTGGCTCGCAGAATCTTCCATTTTGGTGTCCCTGATCGAAATTGCCACAAGATCGCCGTCGATTGGTCAAAGCTAAAGTTATTGGTCCGTGGTAACAGCTAGAAGCAATAACGTAAGACGGGTGGACGTTACTATAGACACTTTGGGAGACACCCATCTCGCTGAGAATATGAAATAATTAGAGAAAATAGGCCAAGTTACTGAAAAAAAACATGGTCTTCAGTATTTAAATCTAACATCAAATGATAAATGATCACGTAATTTGTAAAGAGAGCGAGTCACTCGAAACTCGACGCCCTCCCGTTGTTTAGACAAACTAATCCTTCACAGATTTCCTTCTTCGAGGATTTCCATAAGATGTCTGTATAAAAACACAATGTTCCGTGTATCAGGTGCTCGTGGAACAGGGCGGGACAAGTGTGGGTTTTTTGTGTCAATAGTTTGGCGATCTATCTTTATTTGCAACGCTTTTGATGGGTTTGCATGAAGTGTAGAGAAATACACAAAAACCGAAGGGAACTAAACAAGGTTTTGCACAAGCATTCGTTTTCGTGACTGAGAGTATTCACAATGCCTGCTTTACTATTTATACTCTACTATTTATTTATTTATCCATTTTACTATTAAAAAAAAAATGTGATTTTCGTTTAGCTATTTTGTTTTTAGCAAATTAAAAATATGCTAACACCGTCAGCATGTTTATTGAATAATATTTCCTAGTGTGATTTCGTTCTTTATGATGTTTCTTCCTTAAACTGGCCAACGAAAACATCTTATTATATTTCTTTTATTTCATACAACCCCCTAAGCATTACCCCCACCCATAAGCCGACCCCATAAGCCTAAGCGTCAATTAAAAAGGTTTCTTTCGCAAAAGGCATATTATAGTGTCTCCGAATTTCTAGCCGAAAAAGTGTTTGTTGACTGACACTAATATGAAATCTTTAAATGAATTGTATTTTTTGACATAACTCTTGTAATTTTTGACATTGATCTTGTAATTTTGACATTAATCTTGCAAACTTGACGTAAATCTTATAATTTTGACATACATTCAGTAACTTTGACGAAGAGTTTGACGTATCTTTAATTTTTTGACATTTAAACATAAAAATAATTTTCATTTAAAAAGTTTGTACTTAAATAAAAATTTTTGAAGTGCGTCTAGGTACTTTTTCGATTATTCTGCTAATTCTATTAAATGTTATGGAAATATTTGTACGCCGATACTACGGCTAAACATGATTGGACTCAAACGATTTAATATCTTGCATGCTCTTGTATGTATACAATGTTTAAACAAATAAAGAAATCTTATCTTATCCCCTTATTACAAATAATATCTCATTACTTGTCAAAGCCCACTCTATCCGACGATCCCCGAAGACATAACTACAGCGGTCGGAGTGGTCGGCACAAAGGATATTATGTAGTCACCTATTCCCGGCCATGTCGCCATGTCTGTGGATCATAACCGATGCCGCGTATCAGCGTGTCTGTTTGCCTGCCATCAATCTCGTCTCTCGGTGACCCACATCGCGCACAAAGATCTTCTACACACATAATTAGGTATAAGTTGATCCACAATAAGTTGTGTACAAAAGGACCATTTTTTGTTTCTGTAATAGTTGAAGAAGGGGCTCTGTCTGTCCCTCAGTAACAAGGCTCCATCTTAGCAACGTTCGTTTCTCTTATTTTATATCTGTTTGTAACTTTCACAGATTTTGTCGTTGTGCAAAAAATCTTTGCCAAAAAAGAGTTTTTATGTTAACCCTACCTATGCTTCAACATTATACAGAATCTCCTATTTTTTAATAAGGAAATCACTGTCACTGCTTTACTTTGGTGGTCACTTTTAACATGTAAATGAATCAGTTATTAAAAGGACCAGTTTCTAAACCTCCCAGCAGTGTTCCGTCTGTGAGGTCGTCTCCATGTCCGCGAATTAAATAATATTTGCCTTCTACCCTCTTCGTTTACTGTGGCATTAGAGTTGCCAGCATGAATAATATCCCACAAAGAGTGGATTTATTCATAAAGGTCTAGTTCCGTAATCTGTCGTGGGAAAAGTGCAGTGTAGCGGCTCAGCGTGGTAATACTGAGGATTAGCACGTTTTGTTCAGTTTGTTAGGGAATAGAGAAGCGTTTCTTGTTTTGTTTCTTAGAATCTTAGTAGGTGTGAAGATACACATCAAATAGTGATGGGTAAAGTATCTGATGATGAGCTGAGCACTTTGTTTTGATTTAGGTAGTGCACCTATTTATTTTCTTCGTAGAGTCGGAATAGTATGACATCTTTAACGTCTTCATAATGACAGACCGTAAAAGTCTTCCGATCACTTATGTCCGTGCCTTCCAAAAGTGATAATTTCCATTATCGACAGATCTTCATTGGCAGTCACTATTAATTATTCAAACTACGTCTAACTCTTCATGATATATAGTGAACACAATCATGCTAACATAATGTGACGATACTAATCGCCGGTCATGTCACATTGATCCATTCAACGCGACTATTATGTTCCTGCTCACCCCCGTACGGGATACTGATAGATTAGAGGATGTTGGATCGCTAATAAAGAATGAATAGATGAACCAGTCTTGTCGATAGGTAATTAACTTTTAACTCGAACTCGGTTTCAAAACTTGCCAACTTACATAAAAAGTCAAGAGGTGTCGCGGGTCACCCGGATGGGACGAAGTTCCTTTCGCTGTATATTATGTATTAAATAACAGGCACAATGAAATAAATTAACAACGTTTGAGAGTAAATATATGAAATAAAACACCCGTACTACAGTAAAAGTGTCGTGACGTCCAAATGTTACACTTTTCACTCGACTCTCATTTTGTGTGCAGAGTATAACGTGCGATAATAGAACTTCGTACCAATAATACCTATACGACGTTAGTATCAACTAACGTAACAAAAATCTCTCAAATCTATTGCTGAACGTTATTCTTTCTTGAAGCTATGATTTAAAGAACTTCTCTAGAACTTGGCAGCCTTTTACACCTCAACACTTTAATCGCCGAAGTCGGGAATTTCACTCGTTCTTTTTACTAAACTTGGCCCATTTTTCACATTTATTGTTTTTGGTCGGATCTTGTTCTGTGAGACACGTATATCAATCACAAAGTATACTATAGTACCTAATTATGATGTTGTTGTTATGGCAAGTTGTGTTGCTATAGTAGGTACTGACGTCAATGCTAATTTCTCTCAAATGAGAACCAATCTAAACCCACAGTTCGCCGATCATGTCGGTACGCTATTATATAGGATAAAAGCCTTATCTTTACGTCTTACTGGAGAATTCTCAGGAGACAACCAACAGAACCTTCTGTTCTCTACTCAGAATTAGCGGATTTCATTAGAAAATTAACTGGAAATCAAACTGAATAAGTTCGTCACGATCAACAGCTGCGCTTTCAGAAATCTAGGCCAATCAAGACATTACGTGGAAACATAAATTGAGTACCCAATAAGAATATAAAGTAACGAAACTGATCTTGATACACAATAATTATTCTAATTATTTTAAAATGACTAAAGTCACGTTATTGCACTACTTACTTCGAATAGCGATTCATTTTTGATGATTCTTTGAATTGTATACCAAAGAGCATGTCGCGTGTTTTTTTTAATCCAGTTCAATATTCAATTTTCCAATTGAAACTGTGCATTTTAATTGGTTCCATTTACTGTTACCACGTGCCTAAAATATGCATCTCGTTAAAAAATGCACGATGTTCAACAGTAGATTTATTCACAGTCATTTGTTTTTCAGTTTGTGGTCGATCTGAATAGCCGTGGCACTTCATTATCTCATTCCACATCGTCGCGCATTAGTATGAATCAAACGAGAACCACTCTCGATTTCACCCATCATTCAATTATGGGGGTCATGATCGAACCCAATAGACCCATTATATTGATAACAGCTGTTACTCTTTAATTAAAAATATACAATAACAATAAAAGAGCGGACAGTTACATTTTAGGCACCTTCAATCAATTAACGATAAAAACGAAAAACAAATAAAGCTGTGTTCAGAACTATGAGGCGAGCCATTACCATACAAATTGCACTGACAACGTTTTACACAACAATTAAAAGAGGATTTTTAATATTTCGATATGCGCACAATATAAAATTTAACGAACAACTTTACGAATCAGCAAATAGAACAGAATTTTAATTGAAATTATTTCGGGAGGTGTACCATAGACAATGGCTCGCGATGCACGGAGCGCGACTTCGTTCAGATTGAAATTTATAATTGCCTCGCGTTCGCGTCAAGTGGTTCCAAGCAAGTTGTGGTGTAATGGCGGACGGTGGACGTGGGAAGGTGTAATAAAAATACTACTTGCGACTGGAACGTTTCACAAGGGAAATAAAGCGATGTTGCGCAATACAAACGTGATCATTTATAATTCTATTATATGTTTTTGCTTCAGGAATATTTTTCTTCTAATGTATGAACATATATTTTATTATTAGCTTCGAGAACATTAGTCTGTTGTAGGTAGAGCTGAATATTGCAATAAGTTAATAAAGTTGTGGGAAAATAACTTTTGCGCTACCAATCTGTACGGGAGGAGTTGGCTTCGTTTTTCATTCATCATTATTGTTTTTTTATATCTCTATTTGGAAAAAGGCTTTAATCGCGTGATTATTGTTTAGTTGCTAGTTATTGTATGTAAAGAAAACGAATTCACAAATAATTCCGTATCCCATACGTAGACCGTACCGCTTCATCTACTAAGTGATAAAAGCACAGCACCGAAATATTGAGAAACAATCAAATCAACACGTCACATGAATCTCAGCAATCACAGCTACAATAGGAACGCTAATATAAACGATAGCTAAACGTGTTCATAATATTCCTTCCTATAAATAATAATAAATGTATTCCCTGTCACCTGTGACTCGCCCCCCTCCCCCCGGACCTCCGGGGAGCGCAATTACCCCGCGTTCGTGTAAATACATTTAAATAAGCACTTACACCGTTATGCGTGGCAACAGTCCTCGACACCCGAACGTTACAAATTCAACCAATATTTAGTTAAACGTCTCTCAGCATCGCTTTCAATTAATTTGACGTTTCGATTTTATGTCGCTCCAATTTTTTTTTTTGTGTTATTAAGGTCTCGAGGTAAAACCGGTTTTATTATTGACTCTAAAGCTGAAAATGTCAAGAATTACATTTTATTAATTAATGAAATGCCTTTGGGACCTCGGGAAGTTGATATGGCGATACTAAAATACCTACTCTCACTATTATGTAGATCGTTGACATGACAACTAGTTGCTTTTACGAATATTTAGTTTCAAATTAAAGTTAAGAGTAATGAAACGTAAGACTTATTACAAATATTTCGACGGAAAAAATATAAGCGTCGCGAGCGATTAACTTATTATAACAAGCCATTGTTATCTTGAGCACTACTTACATATAAAAAGCTTTACTCTTCGAGATAAAAGTACTATAAACACGCGATCTGTCGGATAACTGACACGCCGTTAATAAAAGCGGTAACAGCGCATAGTACACGTCGCATACGCCGAACACGCTCGTAAACGGTATCAGCGCGCGCCGCGCGTGTGTACTCGGCCTTACTTTTATAGCGAGTTTTGTAGTGTTACAACTCACCCAACTTTAATGTTGTCGCGATAATGTTCTAATGTAATGTAGGTACAGATATTATCTGTTTTACTCCATTTTAGCGATCCATAAATCTTCGATCTCTATACAGGGTTATTGGTAAAACACCAACAACCTCTTAAGCAGTCATTGTAAAAAAAACAGCTGTTCCATACATTTATGTTCGCATAACTCGTCAAAATGTACGGAACAGCTGTTTTTTTTTTTCGCGATTTCATATTTGTTCCCATAGTAAAAGTTGGTCATAATGATGAGTACAATGACTCCTTAAGAGGTTGTTGGTGTTTTACCAATAACCCAGTATACATACTTTCAAAGCAACTTTTTTCAATTTACGGGCCCAGACTGAATTTGTTATTTAGGATTAGGGAATATGAACTCCCCTATTAGAACGTGTGAACGATGTTCTAAATATTATATATTATGAGTTTCTAGACAAAATTGTGTTACTAAGATTGATTCAGAAATAGGATAGCAGGTATTGTCAATGTTGTTATATGGGAGGCATCGAAGGAAACGACGGATTTCAATGATGAAGAGGGTAGAATCGAAAATTATCAACTTTGACGTCGGCACAATGCGCTCCGCCGCGCGCCGGGAGACTCGTTACAGACAGAAAATGAATAACAATTATTGCCAAAGTACTGCCAAAAAAGGTGACAATAAAAAATGGGTTTTTACTTATTTATTATTAGTATTTGATTAAATGAAGTCCGATTATTCGAAAATGGCAGAACTAGTCAATAACAAATAAAAGGAATTCGTAACAATTAATCGTCTGTCCGAAGCGTGCACATCTAGCAGAATGCCATCAATTTCCCTGACCGAAAACTCTCATTCCATAAATTCTCGCTCTTAATTTGGGATAACCGAAAGTTGCCAACACCAAAAAGTCAGCATTCAATTTCGCGCGCGGCCATATTTCATCGCCGCTGGCAACACCGCGGATAACTCTCGGAATGGGTGTAAATTATTGCGTTTACCTATCAAATAATTTGGCTCTGATTGGAAAAATGCGAACGATGACGATTTAATTCACACGCACCTACATGGCGTGAAAGATACTGGAAAAAAATTTACCGTACGCTCAAATTGGTTGGCTCAATATTTTAATAGATTACTATTTTAAGAAGGACGAAGAAAAAGTTATTATAAAAGTTACAGCATCAATTTTACGTTACCCACTGATATTCCGAGCCGTTAATTCTGTAACTCCTCTGGTTCAAAAGACGGAGTTTGCTCTGTCATAAGGGACGACATAAGCCGCGTATATTGGAACCTTTCACTCAAACTATGTGCTGTAGCAATAGATAGCTGAACCACAGATATTATAATACTACGGCTGAACTTTACAGTTCATCCGAAAGAAAGTTCGCCGAAAGAGACTGCGTACAGATATTGCCGGTCATATTTCGATAGTTCGTGAGGCAACTTCAATTGATTAAGCGATCGTATACATCGGTGTTTTTTATGCCTGTCCCACTGTTGTGCAAAGGTATCCCCCACAGCTTTCCACTCTTTCCCGTGTGTTGCCTTCTCCGGCCAATCAATAAACACCTCTAAGTCATCAGACCAGTGTTTCCTAGGTCTCACTCGGCGACGAAACCCGTATTCTGGCTCCCTCAGCGTAACGACTAGCCCATCTACCCCGATACATCCTACATACATGGCCCACCCAATCCCATCGGTAATTAGTTGTTATTTATGCTTGTTCAAACAAACCCCCGTGAATATAAGCGACATATCCGGGACATATCTCGTCGTCCGACTCGTTGCGGTGGCGGGGCGTGCCGTCCTGTGCCGGCCGCGGATCGCGATATGATCATCATTAAGCCTGTATTCAAACAACCGCTCTTTTTGCTCGTTACACGGGTAACTGTATGTACAGGTGTCGATAAACTGATTGTTTGAAGAGAGTTTATCCCAATAGGTTACATTTTCCGAAGTAGCAGGAACAATATGTCATATTTAACCCAATTTTTGCCGTCATTCCACGAATTTAAACATTTCCCGGGTTCCATTTCCAGCCTCGTGCTGATTCTATTACAATTTTGTGAAACCTATGTTATTTAATTCATCTTGAGAATCTCACTCAGACCGTCAAGCCAGCGACCAGTGGTCTGGCTTTTTAAATTAATCTTTAAATGAAATCCTGCTCATTTTAAATCTCTTCCGACTTAGTGCGAATTTTTGTTCAGACGCCGTTTTCAGTCCGAATTTAAACCTCCATTTTCTAATATCACCGTCTCGTAGGAGGATCGTTCTTATCTCAAAGTTTTATTACTCCGACTGCAGCCGAGACTGCGTATGATAAAACACGTTTATTAAAAATATTTGTCGTGCACTCAGTTGGGTAATATTGCTTTACGTGTTCCCAAACGTTTCGGAACTTTATTCACATTATAAATTCAATTAATCGCATATTATCACGTCTGAAATTCCTGAAAGCTAGCTTAAATTATGATTGATTTTATGTACGTATGTACCCGTGATATTTTATGTCACAGGTACATACGTACCTACCTAACTCAAGTACCTACGTAGGTACGTGACGTCACGACATCAGGTTGAGGCTGCACTGGCGGGGTTTCGCTGCAGCGCACAAATAGTATAATCCTAATCCATTACACGTTAGCTCACGTAAGCTGCTCGATTCAATGTAGTTTGATATGTTGTATAGAACTGCAATACACCACTGTGTGACGACTGGAAAGCGGTAGAAAGTTGGTCCTTGCGCTTCGGTCCTTAAGGGAATCGCCCTTTGTAACATGTATTTTCAGCGTCAGATTAAATATTAATCCCAATTACTAACAAAAGTTCAGAAACAGCAAACGACTTTACTGCAAATGGAATATACCTTGGTTAAGTAAACTTCACTGAAGCCTCAGCGGCACCGCATTTACAGTTGATAATAAAAGAATTGCACCAAGTTGGTCCTTAGGGCGCAAATTAATTTGAGATTTTTAATTTCAGAAAAGGCCTAAATGCTTAGTTTTTTTCAACAATGCGCTCCAAAAATAGACTCACAGCGACACTAGGCTACATCCTTCCGATGGTGGTAGTAACAAATAAGTGTTTTTCTGACTTCGTTTTGTCTACACAATGTTAGCTTGAAAAATATCTGAAAATATTCTCTATATTTACAGATATTTTTCAAGCTAGATGAGGATCGCTCATGTCGTAGTAGGTACCAACAATAGCCACTTGTGTAGGCTTAAGGTCGGCGATTTAGATTAATATCCGCGTAACCCTTCTTTCTTGTACCCATGGCGTAACCTAACAACACACTGTCCTAAAGCTGATACGGTATCAAAAACCCAAAAATGATGTACATAAACATATGTTGAGCCTCACAGTGGGTTGACATACGACAATAAACGTTCTAAACAAACCATAAAAAGTGATAACTGTCATAAACATGAATCACGCGCGCCCTCTGGCGGCGCGGCGACGGCGTTTTGAATGAAACTGAGCAATCTGTGTATGAATAACGCTGAGTTATGGCCGTCCAAGCGGTTCGCTGTTAAATATCGCGGAAAGAACGGATGCTATGGACTGTCAAATATGAAGTCATAACACACATAAGCACCTAGAACTTCGGCATTTTGTCAGCAGAGTCCATTTTGTAACGCCTTACTTTTCGTCTGTACCTACAATGTAAACCACTAAAAGAGGTGATTATCGTCCTTAGTCTAGAATATATATTCGGTGAAAATATTTATCGTTACTGTATTTTCCATGCACTCTAAAATAATTAGACTAAAATTGACGTTCAAAAGTGCCTTTTAAAGGTATATTTTAAATAAATGAGATAAGTTATCTAAGATACGATCGCTTACAAGACGGTTTCGCGAGACATTTCCTTAATTTCCTGCGGCCTGTGGCTCTATCGCTTCGCACCGCACCGCGTCGCACCGCACCGTACCTTGTCGCGACGTCGCGTCGCCGAGCGCTCATTACCACTTCATTAGCCTCGCCCAACCTCGTTGCATCGCTAACGTGCCTATGTTTGTTCGTCTGGCACTTAAGTGCTGACTGCTACGTTTTTAATATAGTGAGGGGACGTGAAAATGTGGAGATACATTATAATAATTAGGTAGAACTCGTCTGAGCTGAAATGACACGCGTCACTACCGCGTTTACCGTAGTGTACGTATTGCTCAACTCAGACGAGCTCTACCTGCTACAATGAATGTACCATATGAATATGATGCCCTATGTTGGCAGTTTGGCACTATGTTTTCCACATTAAAGTTCGGTGATTGTCCAAACTTAGGAGAATATAGGTACTTACTAACGTGAGCAACAGCGACATTCAAATTGTAACAATTAACTACGATAATTACTCAATCAAATGTAATAATAGAAATGTTCCCTCTGGTCGTTAATTTTATAAATACCTATTACGTTCCAATTACGTACCAAACCACATAAAAACCAAATCCAACGCTAAAACGATAGTAAAAGGCATTTAAATAAATTACCGCCTAGCAGAATACCTAATAACACAATTTTCATGTAATTAACTTCATTGAACTACCTGCCCAATTACCTACTGTAAATGTCAAGTGTAGCGGAATGTTGGTAGTTGTCATAGTGACAGTGACAGCTCGTTTATGAACGTCTGCATCATCCATCTCGCTGATAGCATCGCCGGCTGCTATCGGCAGCAACCATTAGCGACACAAACATAAAGCGACTCTAAATTGTTTTAAACTTACTCTAAATAAGTCATCGTTTCAGTAAAATCTGTTGGAACTGATAAGATAACCCATTTATAGAATATTTTCTTTATAATAAGCGGGGAAAGCCGTCGGCAGCTTTCGGCGTGAAGTTGAGATTGTATCGGCGCGGACGGCGTCATCAATCAATGGAACTTCAAGTCATGAGAGTGTCCGACAGTTTTGTGAATAATCATTATGAATGCTACTTATTTCTATTAATAACTATTACGATGATTGATGAGTCTACAGCCAATAACTTTGAATTTACTAAATATTTTTTACTAAAGTACATAGGTATTTATTTCAAGGCAAACAAAACGCGCCTACGAATTGGAAAGTTAAACAACTCGGTAGGTAACTTAAAACTGATACTGTGAGATATAATTTTCTCGATTGCACTGTAAGTTCAGTAACACACAAAATAAAGGATTTAACAAAAGCAGCGATATCTAATAGGCAACGTCTTTCATCACACATTCATTCGATAAAACTCTAATGTAACAGAACTAAAATAAATTAAAAATTTAAAAAACCCCCGACAAAAACAAAGCATCTAAAAGTAAAAAAATAATATCATAAAAGTTGTAGGTAATATTTTGATCCAACCGTCGTCGTGTCGGGGGACGGCTAATGCAAACGCCAACACACACTAGGCATAATGAATGTATGCTGTTGTAGAAAGGATAGCTGCTGTTAACTTCCTATTTTCACTAGCCGTCCCCCGACACGACTACGCGGACGGTTGGATCAAAATATTACCTACAACTTTTATGATATTATTTTTTTACTTTTTAGACGCTTTGTTTTTGTCGGGGGTTTTTTAAATTTTTAATTTAATTTTTATTTCCAGCTTTTTAAATGTTATATTATATTACTAGTAGAAACGCTACGATCAACACGTAGCTCGCCGAAATCTGCGAAGCTGTACGTTTTTTGCCACAGTGAAGCTTGTTACCTACTAATTTACTCTCATTTATCTTTCCTACTCCATCATCAGACTTTGATCACCATCCGTAACCTATTTGTTGAGACCTTTCCAATGAGTCCAAACACGATACCTCTGCTGTAAGTTCGTGAGGGAGTTGGGTATCCTGCAAATTCCAGGTGATGCTGCAGCATCAGCTCAAGGTTACTACATATATTCTTTTCATATCATTGAAATAAGAGAATTCTAAATTTCCAATCGATTAGACCTGTGGAAGATGCTCACATCCATTCATCAACTAGAAAAGAGCTGATAATTTTCAAACGGCTGAACCGATTTTCTTGAATCATAGCTAAGAACACTCTCGATTAAGTCACCTTTCAAACAAAACCAAACAAATCAAAATCGGTTCAGCCGTTTGGCAGCTACGATGGCGCAGACAGACACACAGATACACACGTTAAACTTATAACACCCCTCTTTTTCCGTCGGGGGTTAAAAAACGGAGGCATCACAAAGTAGATCGTTGCAAAAAATAATGAAAGATGCGACGACGTAAAGCGCCGTATCTGCGTGGTATAATGTGGCTGGCGGTGAGTGGCCGTCGATGGGCCATCCGGCCCCACAGCGTGACAGCTCAATCACGCCGCGATAGACAACATGCTTTATTAACCCGTAACGGCTTGTATACACGGCCTTATAACCGTCTTGAGAGCAAGGGGAACTCGTTGCCGTTTGAAGGGTTTATTAAACGAGGCTGTCTCGCAAAGTACCTATAGGAGTTTACATGGCTTTGTATAGCGAGACTTTTCATTTTAAAATTACTTACAAATTACATGCAGACCCATGATTTTATTGGCTGTCAGTTAACGCCCTGTTTTGTTAGGTACCTAAACCTCTAATTGCAAGTCTGACTTTTCTTAAGTACCTATTCATATTATCATTTCTTAGTTCCAGCAAATTAAGCAAAGACTGTGCACGCTGTATTTCCACGATAAAAAAATCAGGCATCATAAATGAGAGTCCAATTATTGCTAATAGAACCGCCGTGAATTCATGAATGATTCAAATCAAACTCAATACCCGTAATAAATTCCAAACTGAATTCCAATAGAAATTCATTAGCGAATGTGTCTCAAAATAATAGCTGTGGCCTTTATAATCCGCGGACGACCGGACCGGACGGACTGGACGGGACCGCAAACGATCTGGAAAATTTAAATATAACCCGACTAACAGATTTGCATCCGTCCTCTAATATGAATATAAACGCTTTCATATCATCTGTGTATTTTAGTAGTTTGTCACGGTTTGTGGCCGGCGCGGGCGCGGAGCGCGGATCGAGTGAATCATTACGATGTTAGCGGTTTTGGTTTTATAATTATTTCTGGCGACCATTAGTTAATTTGTTGCGCGTTTCAGCTGTCACTAGTAAATACATAATTGACTTGATGGGTGGTTACAGCAATTATTTATTTAAGTACAGAGTAATAATAAAAATAGGTTCGGTTTTATAAATAACATTGTTGAATCTTTGAAATATTTGTTTTCCAACAAATCACTATTATTTCATACGGCGCCGCAATCTTGCCGCCTACCTAAGTGCTTCACTTAGCAGGCAATCGACGGCAGTCGGCACTCGTCGGCTGTCGTCTTAGTGTACATCACTGAACATCGCCGAATTATGAACGTGACGTCATTATCGTGACGACACGTCAACGTTTTATGACGAATGAGGAAAGGGTTCAATAAAATAGTGACGCAAAGGATTTCAGAATCAACATAAACTTATGCAACTTAACAACTTAACTTATATAACTTATGCTTATATTTTAAATAAAGTTTTATGATTTACAACGGGCGGCGGCGCAGTGTCGCAAGAGTGTTGATCTTTGTGTTTTCCTGAAAAAACTTCAATCGATACTAAATGGGTAAGACTTACCTACTATTTTTTTATCCTAAGTGGAGAAGTAGGAGAGAGGTTGGTAATGAATATTAGCTAAATAAAAACTTTTTATTAACTATAATATTTAAAATTGTAGGTAAGTACTTTTGAATGTTGAAATAAACGATTTTTACTTTTAGTTTTTACTTATCAATACTCACATGACACGCAGATGATAAAGAGAACTGGCAGCATATTTGATAACTTTGGCACTTTCATTTCACTAAGATATTTTTAAAACACTCTACGGTAGTATGTCTCACACACTGTCCCTCTGTTAGGCAGTTTGTAGAGCAGATCCTGATTCTTGAATTTTTTAAATACTTATATTCTGAAACACAATACAATGCAAATCAATAATGTTCTGTAAATCATTTCTTAGGACAGTTGACTTTATTATGAAATGAAATGAAATGAAATTGTTTATTCTGTAAATAGGATATTGGAATCACTTTTACACGTCATATTAAAAAGTTGTAAAAATAAGCTAGATGAGGACTTGAATAAGTCTAGATTTACTATAATGGCTAATAAACCCCTACAAGACTACATAGTACACAATACCCTCCAGAGTTCCAACGATATCCGCCGTAAGCAGTAACTCAAACAGACTAGCGCGTCGAACTTCAACGTGATCCGAGTTATCAGCTCAGTCGACCACACTCAGTCGACCACAGTCGTGCCACAAAGGACCAACTTGATGCTACTGATATATACAGCCGTAATCTGATCCTGAAGTAATTAAGACGAGCGACTGATTGGTCGGGTACATAGTACCGAGCTAGGAATAGAGCGGGGCTATAAGGACCAAAGGCGAGCGCTCACATATGACAAAGTCTCGTGTTTAACTAAATATGGATGTTACCTAAATGTATATTATCAGCCTGAAGCACAGATTCAACCTAGTTAGGCAAACACGCAAGTGTTCTCTATTTTAAATTGTTAAGATATTTATTGTATCTGCTATTTTATAAATAAACAATTTTGTTATTATTTATTTTTTTATTATAAATATAATCCTGTACAAAAAATTGCAGTTGTTGCCACTGCAAGACATGTTTAAGAATAACAAAATAGTAACACGAAATGATTTAATTGCATTCAAAAACATTATCAATTATGTGCACGAACGAACTAGTAATCCCGAACGTTGGCTCTAAGGCGGAGGGAATTTACTCTAATTTAAATGTTTGCAACATTTTTGGGCAACATTTGTCTAACTTGTCACACAGAATAATTGTGTTTGGAAGGATCGGATTCTAAGCTTACCGAGTTCATTATTTAGATCTACTGAACTATGCTTTAACTTTATCGATTTTGTTTGCTATGCCGTCAACTATGTCATTAACTTACTAACAAAATAACTAAAATAATTACCTGCTCATGAACCTTCTGTTTCGATCGGTCATCACCCACTAACTGTATGTCCCACTTGTCAGGACCGACTCGCGAGGTGTCTGAGGATGCCCTACATAACAATTTAGTGAAACACCTGAGCACATAGTATTGGCGGTTGTCTCTCGAAATACTTTTAAATCAATATAAATATAAAGTGTGTATGTGAAGAAAGGGAAATTAGTAATATATTTTTTTCAAAAGAGTCGCATATTATTTACGTATATTACTAATACAAGTCAATATAGGGTGTTAGGGTAAACACCGTTATCCTTGCAACCAGTGGTTTGGTTTCATTTATAGAACGTAAAATCAATGGAAAATTACAACTTTTTATTTCTTTTTTTTTAATCTACATTTTACCACAAGAGACGCAAGTTCGTTGTCCTATGCGCTAGGGCACCGAACTTGCGTCTCAACACGGGCGGGGGGTACGGGATGTGACCTGACCGGCCGCGAGCGCGACCACTCCCTCAGTCAGTCAGCTGTTTCGCTAGAGAGCATGGTGTCGGAAAGAAACTTTTTAAAATCTTTTAATGAAAATGACGTTTTTTTTTGTTGTGTTCGGTCATTTATTTTTATATTTAAGTCAACTACCCATGGTTTGAATGACAAGACTGTTTACCCTTACAGCCTGTATGATCAAGCACAGATCTAACTAATATTATAAACGCGAAAAATTGTAAGTATGGATGGATGGATTGATGTTTGTTACTCTTTCACGTAAAAACGGCTGAATGGATTTGGATAAAATTTGGCAAACAGATAGTTTATAACCTAGATTAACACAGATACTTTTTATCCCGATATTTCCACGGGATCGAGACTTACGCGGGTGAAACCGCGGGGCGCAGCTAGTTTACCATAATTTGACATTAATTTATTGACTGTTCTCATTATAAAGCTCTCTGACACTAGTGAATAACTTGTCGTATGTCTACATGAGTTTTACAATTAAACTAATGAAATTAGTTTTGCAACTTTGATTATTGGGACTAATTTACTTAAAAAAACTTTCATTCAATAAGTTTTTCTACGTAATCGAACACGCGGTTACAACTAGTATTGGAAATACAATTAATGTTAAACGGACAACTTAATAAATGAGTGCTCATTTTACAGCTCCTCTAATATTGCACAATATTGACAATATGTCAACTCATATCTGTTCCGCGGCGTTACTTGAATAAGTAGATATCAATCCGGTAATCAAATCAGCTCACTGCTAAATGTCGGTTTTCCAACTAAGTTGGAAGGCGATATTGTATAGTCATGTTTAGCATAACAGGAAGTAAAACGGTTTGGGTGTTCATACAATGGGTGTGCCACTGTATGAACACCCAAACCGTGTTGTGGTATAATTTTCTTACATGTTTCCAGCATAAATTCTTCGGTCGCCTCTTTGGACCAAAATTATGATGGTCCTGCAGTGGCTGCATTACGTATTCCCGTGTGGAACCATTGATTGTTTCAGCCATTAATTGAATTATTCCACAACAGTCAGCATGTCTGCACCGATGCGTTTTACGGCAAATTGACGACTTAAACATGCTGAAACATATACATATACATTATTTATAATTTATTTTATTTTAAACTTACAATTTGCGGAAAATAAGAAGCTCAAGCTTGGGAACATTGAATTATATCTATACATATTAATAAGGCTTGATTTAGCAGATAATTAGCACTTTCTTTTCTGGGGAAATACTCAGACGGTATATTTTACTCTCAGCAAACCAGTTTAGGCATTAGTCTTTAACTTTGTCCCTAAGGCTAGGAGTACTTACCACCGGTCTGTGTGACCTGTCCTCGCTCTATGATCTCAGATTTTTTTTTTTTTCGGGTCAATCCGCGATCAGTTTCTACTATTAGCGGATGAGTTGAACAATAAAACTGGCAGGAAGAGCGTGACCCCAGTGAGCCATCTACTCCGTATTCGTGCTTACGTCCACACAGGTGTGGGTGGACTACACAATGTCTTTCCTTTTAAGTCTTTTCCTGTAACTTCTTGTTTTCAGTGCAGCAGCCAGATCGTTAGGGTGCCTTGCCAGTCTTTGCTGGTATCTTTTTGTGATGTTTTTGATCTCGTCCATGACGGTATTCATAGATAACTCCTTGTGTATTTCAGCGTTCGTGACCAGCCAAGGAACGCCACTAATTGACCTCAAAATAGCATTCTGCATTCTCTGTATGATGCTAATGCTAGAGTTGCAGGTGCTGCCCCAAAGTTGAATTCCATAAAGCCACACTGGCTTCAAGATCACTTTATATATTAAAAGTTTGTTGTCAGTACTCAATTTACTGTTTCGCCCCATGATCCAGTGTAAGTTTTTGTAACGGATATTAAGTTCGTGTCTCTTGGTCTTAAGATGTTTCTTCCACGTTAGACGTCGGTCAAGATGTAGCCCTAGGTATCTTACGCTATCGTGGTGAGGTAGTGTGATGTTCTCGAGGTTTACAGGTGGACAGTCACCTTTTCGCAGCGTAAATGTGATATGAACCGATTTGCTTGCGCTCGCCTTTATCCGCCACCTTTGTAACCATGAGGTTATTTTGTCGAGTCCCCCTTGCAGCATGTGTGAGGCCATAGCAGGATCTGTGTGGCTTGCCAGTATTGCGGTGTCATCAGCAAAAGTTGCTGTAGTAACCTCATCAGCCTGCGGGAGATCTGCAGTGTATACTGTGTACAACACCGATCCCAGTACCGACCCTTGCGGTACTCCAGCAGTTATATTACAGAATCGCGACGTCACATCTGCTTCTTTTACTTGAAATATTCTTTCCGACAAATAAGATTTCATTAATGAGTAGTACTGGTGGGGTAGGTTCTTTTTCAGCTTGTATAACAGGCCCTTATGCCAAACCTTATCGAAGGCCTGTTGGATGTCCAGAAACACTGAGGAGCAGTATAGCTTTTCTTCTAGGCTTTTTCTTATTTTATTGTATACTCGATGGACTTGTTCAGTAGTAGAGTGCTCCTGTCTGAAGCCGAATTGGTGGTCGGGAATAATTTTCTCATTATTTAGAATTGGTAATATTCTGTACATCAATAGCTTCTCAAACACTTTGGAGAGGACTGGCAGAAGGCTAATGGGTCTATATGAAGATACTTCGTTGGGAGATTTACCCATCTTGTGTATCATTATGATTTGGGACACCTTCCACGCTAGTGGAAAGTACTGGATTCTTAAAATGGCATTAAAAAGTGATGTAAGAAACACAATGGCTTTTCTGGGTAGCTGTTTCAGTATTTCTTTGGTAAGGAGATCGTACCCGGGAGCTTTTTTATCTTGAAGCTTTGTGATAAGTCGCCAGACTTCACGTACTGTAATAGGGCGCGGGGGTGGCGACATTTGGAAATCTTGTTGTAGAACGCTATCAACAAGTTCCTCATTTTCCAGGTCTATGGCTGGGTTTGGTGTAAAGACATTTTCGAGGTGCCGTGCAAAAGCGTCTACCTTTTCCTGGGATGTTCGCGCCCATCCTGATGCAGTTTTAAGAGGAGGCTTAGCATTATGAGGCCTGTTGTAGTTTTTAGTGAATTTCCACAAAGAATAGTTCGACGATGCAGTGACTGTTAGAGACTCCAGTTGATCTTCTAATGTCTTATTGTTCCAATTGTGTAGGAATTCTTTCAGGTTTCCGGAGGCTTTATTAAATACAGTTTTATCCTCTGGTAGTCTACTTTGATGCCAAATTCTTCGTAGTCGGCGTTTGTCGAGTAGAGCATTTTTAATATCTAGTGGGTAGTTAATATGCCGATCATTTTTTTTTTTTTCCGGGGTATTGATCCAACAAGCTTCCTGAATAAGTGTTGTTATGTATTTTGTTGCCCCTTCAATGTCATCCGGAGTTTTCAACGGTATGTTCATTTGTATGTTGCTGTCAATGTAATCTCTGAGAGATTCCCAGTCGGTGAGTTTGGACGTAAGCATTTGTACGGTGTCCGATTCTATCAACTTAGTGCTTATTGTTAATATAACTGGGGTGTGGTCCGAGGAGCTGTCATAGCAGGATTCAGGCTTGAGATAGTGAGTCGGTAGTCCTTTCAGTACAAAAAAGTCAAGGAGGTCCGGAATTTTGTTAATATCTGTTGGCCAGTACGTGGGTTCACAGGTGGAGGATACCAATAGGTGACTTTTGTCTATGCTTGTTTTAAGTTGTCTTCCTCGCGTTGTAGTGAGTCTGGAGCCCCAGCTTGTATTTTTAGCGTTCCAGTCATTGATTGAGTCTATGATCTCAGATAATGATGTTTACTCAATACATCAAACAGTCTCGTTTCTTAGAAAAAGGACCAGTCCAAAATAAATATTCATTCATTTCATAAAAATCTGTAATAAAAAGCGTTCCTAAATCGATACAAGGCTTAGACAGACATGTTTAACAACTGTGTTCATATCTGTGGTGCTGTGGAAGTTGGAACTAGGCTGGTATTAATTGATACAATAAGTATTACAAACAGTACAATTGATACAATAAGTATTGTAATATACAAACAGTACCTACAATTTGATGATATTGACATACTTACTCATTTTAACAGTTGTATGTGTCAAGGATAAATGTGTTAATGAATGAAGTTAATATTTTGGTTATTGATTGGTTGTCGTTGTGAAGCTAATATGCATTTTCTTTCTTTTTTCCGCGTCATTATTCAACTCTGTTCTATTTTTGAGAAACCTCTTTACCAAACGCCTATTAATAATTCTAAACTAGTAACTTAGACTTTCGACACTACAGTCAATAATCGAGCCAACTATTATTTACCATTCAATAGTTATCGTGAATGTCCATAAATAATAACACTACTTCAACTCGACCACAAAATACGTGTATTGGACCACTTATTAAAATGTAATATCAAATAGGTAATTGGAAAACTTGTTCTGGCTTATGAACCTGACATTATTCCTGACCATTTCAATGTCATTTGTAGCTAATTTTTATGTGTTAAAAAGAACATTCAAAGCGGAAGTATGTAACCGCCGACAAGATAAACACACTCACACTGAAGATACGACCTAATGACCATGTTACTTTAGGTTGGTAATACAATCATGACAACAACAGTAGGTATGGCATCAGTAATCGAGTTTCAATTTCAACTATCTAAACTTTTGACCGTCGTCCAACCCTTTACTGATCAGCTGATAAGATACTAATATTGGTACACATATTTCATGTCTACCTACCCTACTAACAAAGGTGGTACCTACATCTTGAATCAATAATGATCAAGTCACAAAAAAAGTATCCTAACGTATGAGAGCCGGCAATTTTTTAATATAGAATCAAAGATGGACGATAAGAAAAGACACTACTGTTGCTGAGTGACGTCACGTAAGCATGACTAGGGTATTTTAGTATTCTCCTTTAAAGAAGTGCTGTTATTATCGCCGTGAGTAATGTTTACGGTTCATGACGTGCCCCAGCCGTGGGCCACCGCCGTGAGCCGCGGTGGGCACTTACCTGCCCCAAGGCGATCGATGTGCTCGATGAATAAGTGAGTAATTCGCATCGATTGACACTTTGCTAATAATAAATACTAAACGGTAGCATTTGCACATACATAAGTTACAACTGTACAGCCTTATACACTAAAAAATAAAAACAAACAAACAATATATTGAACAGTAAGTAATAGGTAGAAGTATGCCTGCTAGCTTTTTCGAAGTCACACGGCAAAGTTTTGCATTTGAATTAAGGATATTTTAAAATGTTCATCTAAAAAAATAAACCGTACTAAACATTTGGCTGATTTTACGAAATCAAACTTAAATTTTATGCTCGGCAATCAGTTTAATTAACTCAACGAGTTGCTAGTATTTCCACAAACTCTAACATTGCACGAATTTTTTTCGATAGTTAAGTTCACGTTAATTTAACCGGCTGTTATGTGACACTGCAAGTATTCGCAAGTATTTACATAATTGATACTAACTATCATAGCGTCTTTGCAAGCTGCCGCAAGTTTCTGCAAGTCTCTGCAAGTTGCATCTACATCACTCATTAATAAAATGAGCCGTTTTTAAATAAACTAAGTTAAATTAGT
This sequence comes from Lithophane semibrunnea, assembly GCA_947363905.1. NCBI lineage: Eukaryota > Metazoa > Arthropoda > Insecta > Lepidoptera > Noctuidae > Lithophane > Lithophane semibrunnea. The sequence goes on along the minus strand of OX376199.1, from coordinate 517,771 downwards.
TTGGCTGAAAGGAGTTTCAATCTGAGGTTAAGTTACTTGCTTGTACAAAAGTTCAGTTACTTTGCTTGTGGGTGATTAGCCTGCAAGTGTTTCTGCTTTAAGTTTTTAATTAGCACCTTAATCAGGAGTACCGTGGGTGTACTTATGTGATGTGGGTGTCATTGAAAAGACGGCGAAAACTCATTTTCTTTACAAAATGTGATTTTATAACCGAAGGTACTGAAATAAGCCTAAACATTTATTTTATCAAAATAACTAGCTCTGTCTTCTCAAAACGAACAGTTAATAAACGTTGTACTTTAGAGCAGTTTTGTTATTGTTCGTATCTTACCGGTTACCGGCCATACTTAACATTCTAATTATGCCTACTATTGAAATGTTTCCCATACTTATTCCCAAAAGTTACGTAAAATATTTGTTTTGTTTCGTGAGAATATTGAATCGAGTATATTTTGTATAATTAAATTATTTCGTTTAAACTTCGTGTATAAGTTATGCCTCTGTTACCGACTAATGAAAACAAACAGTCTCGTTCGACTTCATGAAACGTTACCATAATTATTTCTTGTATAAACTAAATAAACTTTTATTGACTGGCGCGGAGCTACAGAAACATTACAGAATAACTAGAGTTTTTGTCGAATCCAACAATGAAAAGTAAATGATTATCATAAATGGGTAAAGTATTTCTATAAACACAACTACTGAATTGGCCTACTTAGGAACGTAGGTGCTAGTGGCAAGTTGGCAACCAAAGAACCGACCTGTTGACATAAACAACAAATCCCACAGTTACTGTTCTAAAATTAGTTGTAAAACGAGGAAGCGCGCTATGTATATCCGTGTTCTACTTCCGTTTTCCGGCTACTATTTAACAAATGTTCTTTCTATTTCAGGTAAGCCATTTATCTCCTCCTCCGCAAGGTAAGGGCTGTCTCCTCTTCCTCACTGAGGAGTGAGGAGTGCCAAATACCAGCCGCGACAAGGAGCAAACTTGTTTTAATTAATTTTGTTCGCGCGGATCGATTACTAATCGCAGTGAGCCGATAATCGACTCGATTCAATTATATTCGAGTCTATTCGATTATCGCTATTACCGTGCGATTAGTGTCGGGTCCTGCTTCAGCCTGCGCAGGGTTGCCTCAACAAGTTTAGTGATCCTTACCGTAATAAGGACAGGCCCTTCATTCATCTTATAAAAGCCAATTCAAAGTTTCTTCAACCGAGGGTCGGTTTTACTTGTTAATTCGATCAATAAGTCATTAATGATCTATAAATAGCGTTAATTTGAGGAATAATTCAGTAATCAAACGAATCCCTAATACTTCTTCATTTAATTTTCTTGTACACTTGACCGTCATTTAACTCGAACCCTTAAAAGGAAATCGAAAGATTCCAAAGAAAGAGAGATCGAAAGAGTCCAGGCGGTAGATATCGTCCCTAAGCACCGCTTAGCCCTGCTTCACGAGACACGGACTCGTGAAGCAGGTAGTTGACCGGCACCACAGCGCTCACAGATGCACGCTCAAGTGCCAGCCACTGGTGCCAGCCCTAGCCGAGGATTAAGTTTGTCTTACACGAATACAAATAATTTGTTTGAGCTGATGTCACTCCGCCGCACTTATATCTCGATTATATCTAGACTCGATTAATTGTTATTATCTCCACAATAGGATTAGATACAGGTGACGAGAGATAATTCTAACCAGATTGAAGCTATCATTAAAATGAGGATTTAAACTTTGCAGACTTCATTAGTAAACGTAATTATTCATATTCCGCTCTTAATTCCTAACTGACTTTATGAAAACGGGGGTGTTGTTGGCAAATCTGTCTCTTTCAACATTGATTTTTATCTCATTATCTACGAGATTAGGATATTTTTTTTTCTCAATGCAGGTAGTTAATTGATTCAAGCGTGACTTTGCGGAAATCCATTATAAAATACAATAGACGTAGATATATTTAAACGCGACGTGTTACTACACCGCGCGCTGGACTTTGCGTCCAGCGCTCGATGTGGTAACACGTCGCGTTTTGGTTTGCAATTGGTCAATTGTCATCCTGAGGATCGAGGCATCCTTGAGAGATGAAACACGTGTCGATTTCTTACAGGGTTCATAGGACTGTTGAAGAATAGTCAAGCGGAATAGGTTACTAAAAATATCTACGTCTATTGTATTTTTCAATGCAGGTGTCAAAACTGCAGCAGAACATCAAAAGCTAACACTCCCGTTTGCTACAGTCGTTTAATAATATCAGCAGATGTCAGACAGCCCTGAGAGCGGCGACACAGGTGTCGACATCATCCCGGAATGTTTCACGTGCGCACATACGACCGACATGACATGGGTCCCACGGGTCGGGTCCCGTTGACACATTGTATTTCTATTGAATTGCCAACTTCTTGGGTGTTTGACTAGGAAAATAGATATGGAATATCTCTATTTATGTAACTTTTCTTACTATGTAAATAAAAATAAAAAGGGTTTTAATTTTTTTTTTGTTTAGGTATATATATTAAGTATACATATTTTTGAAATGTGCTAAATAAGCCCTTTCATTTGATACCAAACATGGCCAAATTTTTTAATTTTTTGTTTCTTGTCTTTCTGCCCTCTAGAGGGCGCCATATCCAATTTAATTCGATCAAGAAGCTTCCAACGATAAGTACCTGATTTGTCAAATTTTGACGAGGAGTTTAGAAGATATGAGGGACACATGAACATGCAGCTATTCGAACACAATGATATTTTAATATATCATTGTTCGAACATAAATGTAGGGAACATTTGTTTTGTTTTTCGCGATTTCAGGGTTGATCCTATAGTGAAAGTTGTTCATAATGATGACCCCTTAAGATATTTTGTGTCTGAAATGATCACACCTTATATACGTACACGCGCGACAGACGTACGCGACCGACATAAGCGTAGGAGGAATTCAAGCCTTAGTCTATTCCAAGTGATTGACATTTATTATTATGTTACATAAAAGTTTAAAGTCAAACTCGAATAAATCACTTAAAAATAAATTAAAATTTCACCGCCAATGACAACAAAAGCCCACCGAAATGAGTTTGAAATCAACAAGTAGCCGACATTACTTTACCGTTCAACTTTGACAAACACTTCGGAAGTCGCCGACGACTTTTGTTTCTGATTCAGCGACTTCGGAAGTCGTCATTGTAAGCGAATTTTTGCGGGTGTCAATTTAAGGCACAATGGGAGTAAGTTTGAGGGCACACAATAAAACTCAGTCATATTAAACGCGCGCACGAGTTACGGTGAACAGTCTCGTTAGTGCGTGTTCTACTGTTTATTATTAAGTGTGGGTGTATGTTCCGGCGTGTAAAAGAAAAGATGAATAGGTTAGAACAGGAAACCTAGAATTGTAGTTAATAAGTCACTCAGAGTCGATGTCACGGCGTCACTTGACCTATTCCTGCCACTATTCCCGAACGTAACATTTACCTGTCAACAAACAGAAAACGTTTACGCATTGATAAGAGTCCAGAAATCATAGATCTATTACTTCACCGATCAATTTACCACCATTTTCTATTTCCTTAAATTCATTCTTCATAGTAGTTCAAAAATTTTCATAGCAGTTCCCATTTTCGTGGATTTCACGATTTCAGATTACACACATCTTCATTTTCAAATTCAAATCCTAATTATGAAAAAAACTTAAGTCATTAATAATAATGCACATGCAATGCATGACAACTTTCAGTCACTACCCACTATGCGGGACTCACAATAAAACAACTGGCTCCAACTGGCTCGCCATTCTACGCAGGTTATAAAACAAAACACAGTTACTAGGACAGTGTGACAATGCCCACACAGACAACGGAACTCTGACGATTTCAAAAGACAGCTTTGCGTACTGAAAACTGCATTATTTTGTGGCAACATGAAGTTATGTCAGCCTTGATGTCCTATGTTCCTCAATATTGTGTATTAGAATGTGTATGAGCCAAAAACATCGTTTAAACGACGAAAAAGTCCCACACCATAAAGATTTGTTCCAGATCTTTTGGTTACCTTGCCTGATACCAAAGATATAGCTTATAGCATTGACTATCTATATGTCTAGATAGACAGTCAAAACTGTGAACTCGTCGAAAAAAATAGCGACCAACTGTTAAATGCACATGATGATGAGTGTAAGAGCTGAGAGCTGTCACGCAGACCAACATAACAAAGTGGGCCTGTTTTTCTAGTTCTTTTGCAGCTAAGATGCAAATGTTGCAGTGTCCCACTGCAACATTTGCATCTTAGTAGATGTAGGTACCTTGTATGAAACAGAATGGACTTTATTGCAACGCACTCATTTATGCAGTTACATTAACCACTCCGTAAGCGACGGATCCATTATCGTCCACTGCCACAACATCAACAGCTACTACATAAACATCGAGTATCTCTCGCCGTGTGAGTGTGACGCCATTTGTCGGCGTAATGTCACACATTAGGCTGCCCCTAACTGTTCCGGTTATTAGAACATTCCATGTCGATACTCGTTTAGACTACTCACTGTTACTAGTTTCTACTATTAGTGTAAATAAAAGGTACATTAAAATCATGTTACCATTAGGCTTTGTGATTGATTTTAGGAGACAATAGATGATCTTAGTTATAAAAACTATCTATCACTTGTTCCTTTTACATTTGTTAAATATGTATGGGTATACATAGGTACATACATAATCAGCCTATAATGTTCCCACTGCTGGAACACAGGCCTCCTCTCTATGAGAGGGAGTGGGCCGTAATCCACCACGCGGGCCCAGTGCGGGTTGGTAGATGTCACATGTCTTCGAATTTTTGGTTCTAAGACATGCCGGTTTCCTCACGATATTTTCCTTCACCGTTTTGAGAGCAGTGGTGATGAAATTATTTACACAAAGTAAAGCGCCTGTCAGGGTTCGAACCTACGACCTACAACTCGTAAGTCGCGACCGTTACCACTGGGCCACCACTGCTCTTACATAACATAGGTACATTTACCTTAAAATCTACTAATGTAGATCTAACGAACTTACCTAATGGGCTTTTATTCTACAAAGATGATCAAGTACAGCATCAACACCTATACTTATCTCAACTGACAAGTGTCAAGTCATCCACTAACGCGTGTATTGGTAGAACAACTCATTGATTAGCATTCACGAGTAGGTATCGATACAGTGAAGTTGCCACAAAATTACTTTCAGGAAAGTAATTTGTGAGACAATCAATAAGAATGAATGTCAGAGTTCGGGTGCCGAGTGCCAGCAGCAGTCATGGGTATCGATTACTGTTTAAGTGCAGTGAACATTTCTACAGTCCATTAATATTTCATCATTAGAATGAAATTCAATTACTATTGAAGTTAGTCAATATTTTCAATTAATTATAGATACAAAATTAAATTAGTCGTGATGGCCCTGTGGTGATGATGAATCTCGCTTCTCATGAACGAGGTTGTGGCTTCAAATCCGAGCAAGTACTACTGTACTGTAAAGTACTAAGTACTTATTGAAAACAACCTACTGGTAGGTTTCAATAATGTATGTAGGTACTTTCTACGAGTGTATGTAGAGACGTGGACTTGTTGTTGCAGCAAGCGTGGTGATCAATGCTCGTCCTTTCTTTCTCTATAAGAGTAACTCTTCTCATACAAAGAAGGAAAGAGAAAAGGCCTTTGCGCTACAGAGCACGATACAATATAGGTGAGTATGTGCTACCTACTAATTCCTAATAGGTATTATCTAAGTAGGTGTTCTATATTTTTATATGAATCTTTAGTTTTTAACCAACTATTGAAGTTTTCAACTAAGTTTTTATACTAACTTTGGAATAATTCGTCGTACTTTAAATTACAATACAATTCAGCAGGATCAGTGAAGGCTCTCATGTAATAACGAGTGCTCGATACAAACGAAGCAATTGTAGCAAATTGTCTCGATCCCTATCTCACATGTATACCTACCTACATACCTACGGTTTTCAGAATAAAGGAAACCAGTAAGTGGATCCACTACTTATCCAACGAAGCGAATTGGAAAGTTCGATGCGGTGCGAGTTAAAACATAACACTCGTAATCAATACCAAATACTTTGTCCGTATCAAGCAGTGACTGTAGTTAGCTTAACCCAAAGTTAACTCGCAAATTAAAAGTTAAACCCGAAAAACCTGTAGAAGAAGTTTTTCCTGAAAACTTTTGATCGCTCATCATCATTTCAGCTCATAAGCGGCTGACTATAGAAGTCCCCCGGCCCCACGTAGAGTTGTAGACAGCTGTAAACTAAATGTCGATTAAGTTTATTTTTATAGCGCTAAGTTTAAAACGACACACGATGACGCAAATAATCCCTACTTAGTTAGAATGAAATCTTACGTGACGACCAGCTTAACATGAGCTGCGAGTCGCACGCACTTTGTATGATTTTATTCATCGTTACATTGAACGGAGAGTGCGAGGGAGGTCTCGTTACGTGTGTCGGTGGGGGCACAGGTCATCGCATCGATATCCTATTTATACTGCAGTATCGACCGCTGCGCGTCAGTTGATCGCAATCGAACACCTCACTCTACGAATCGCTTACTTCTCGTTAACTGTCAACGATGCGCAACGAATCTTGGAACAAATTATAAATAGCGTATTGTACTGCGTACTGCTTGCACTAATCACGGTAGAAGTCAAACATTCAGCGAAAAGTTCGGGGAAGTCAAACGAACAAGTTTGGTTTATCTTAACTCCGAACTTTAACGTACAATAAATCTATATTGAACCACAAAATGGATAAACTTTTCACATAATCACTTGTAAAATATTCAAATTCTCGCCTTAACGCTTAACAGGTATAAACTAAATAATTAAATTCAAAACTTTTTAAAGCCTGGATTACGTAGTAAAGTATACACACGTTGGTAATTTATAACCTTTCACGAAAGCGAGCAAAGTAGCGATTACAAAAAACCAATTTCTTTTGACATCGAAAGTGTGATATAACGAAAATAAATCCACCATCTTAACTCGACTTACAGAATCGAATGTTTCGTAAACAACGGGAGCGAGGATCGACTAAAGTGACTGCATGGTTGGAACCAATTGGATCCAGTCAAACGAGAGCCTAACTGATCTATTGAGAGTTACTGAGATGTGACGATCAGACGGCTCTCCAAGTCACGGAAACAGTATTAAATTACAACGACTTACTTTTTCTGTTGTTTTAATAAAAACCTGACGAATTTAAGTAAAAACGACCTTTCTTTGCTTCCCACAAACATCAATAGGTCGTTTTTGTAGATTCCTGAAACTTGCTTGAAATGTTTCGCCGAAGCCTTGCTCAACAAAAGGCGCATATTTCTTACAATACAAATGTACGCATACCAACTGTCAGCGCCACAACAAATTGTTACACAATGACTAGACTCGTCTCTGTCGGAAAAGGATACATTCAAAGAGGTTGCTCTTCACATGACATGTAACCTTTTCTGAAATGCCTCAGACCTGTACTACAAGTTACATACATCATAGAATCTGCGTAGCCTTTTCCCAACTATTTTTGGGTCGGCTCTCAGTCCAACCGGATGCTGCTGAATACAAGTATTTTATATGGATTTATACCTTACCTACGGACCTATCTCACCTCTACAACCCAGTTACTGGGTACATAACACGATACCCCTATGCATCCAAAATATTCTTGGTACTCAAGTTACCTTTCCATAGCTCGGTCATTCTACATTGAAACAATGAGTACACGAAGTACATTTCCTTAACGAACTAACTTTATTCCGAAGTTTTTATTGACGCAAAGTGATATTCCAGTTGTCACCAACGTTTTGTATAAATTCTTCTCCAGTTAAAACGATGTTAAAACTTGTAAACACACAACTCGCCTTATGCTCCCAGCAGTTGGTCAAAGCTCTCATTAAGTTGCAGTGCGGGGAGGGGCGCGGGGGAGGTAACCCTTTGTTCTAAACTCGGCTAATGAGCCACAAACACTTATACAGCTGCTAAATAGCAAACTTCATTTGTGAGTAGAATTTAAGTCGGTGCTAAGTGTTGCATAAGTATTTATAACAAGCAAGACTGTACATTTTTAACCAACTTCAAAAATAAGGATGTAGTTTTTAAACAGCAGTTAAAAAATAGAATGTACATAACATGACTTCAGTTGAATGCACTGAAGTCATGGTATTTTTAAAGACCACAAACGAGCATGATAAGACTGGCCTATAAGTAGCTACTTGTCCGACCACTCTGACATAGTGTCCGACCACTAGATACCATAGTGTTCGCGTGGGACTTAGATACCTAAACATCATTTTCGTGAAAAGCGTCTACATAATCATTCCATCTTCTTATCCTTCATTAAAAATTCAATACTTGCAATATATTAAAATCGAACGGCATCTAGAGACCCTATAAAATCAAATGCGAGTATGCTTCAAATTAACGATAATTCCCTCTAATCGTCCGATATTACCATTTTAATACCGTTTCGTAAGACTTGATCACACATTCTAGACATCTTAGTACTAACAGTCTCTATAATAGTTTTCTAGCTGGCAGCACCAGTCCGCTCGGTAACCCTCACTGTGAAGTAGTGTGGAGGGCCCTCCACGTCTCGTTGAAGGACGATTGACTCCTAATCACGCGGAGCATTTGTTGGCAAATTGAGGTAGCGCTGGGTTTGGTATATCCAACAAGAGTTTTATATAATGTAGTTTGGCTAGCGTTCAATGTCATTTTTCCCCGAAGGGTTACGCAGAGGCGCTTAATGTACTAAGTTACATAATACTAAATTGCTTTGGATAGCTAAGATGCCTGCAATTAAGCATAAAATTGTCTAAAATACAGCAATGTAACCAAATAGATTGAGGCGCACAACAGTAATTTGGCCTTAAAAAAGATTTAAGATACTTAAATGATATCTCCCCGTTTGGCCTTCCTCTGCAGAATAATGAAGACAATTCTACATTGTAATATAGTTCTCAGAAAAGTAAGTCCTTTATAAAATCTTGATCTTTCCTTCTTAATAAAATATTCATACCGTATGTGCGTAGTTTTTCGAGTATTTATGTAGATGACATCGTTGTCGGCCATCAAAGCGTTCCGACGGGACGCAGTATCAAATGTGCTGACACAGCTCGCGTACTGTGTGTCGTAGTGCACATTGAGAATGTTGGACGAACTGAAATATTTCTAAAGAAATAAAATTGTTAAGGGAAACAACAGCAGTGTCAAAGGTACGAACTGAAGTCTTCTAAATACCAACATTTGACACATTTCTATGTAGGTATCGCGTTCGTGTATTGGTTATGATACATTATTATAGATCCCAATCAGCACCTTATAAGGTTCGTTTGGCTTATTCAATCAGGGGGAATAAATTATTTTCAAGAAATGCAGACAATTAGCAAGATGACCACATTGCCAAGACGTCAGCGACATTTAGCCGTCATGTCACAAGAGTGCTGACGCATGACCGTCAGAGCTCATCTACGTCGACGCGGCAACCCTAGCAACACAGATTGTTCAGCGTTCAATCTGTTTCAATCCGCTGGCGAGGATAAACTGACTGTTGAAATCTCACTTGTTGAGCATTTTGAGAATCAGCGTTTATCATGTCTGGCGAAGGATAGAAGGCAAAAACATATTACAAGTCTGATCCATCTGCCATTTTCATGAACAAAAAGTTTGAGGTCTACAGTTAATAGTATGCTTGTTCGCCATAGCAACACATCTGTAACTTCTAGATGACTATAGGGACTTTCGCTTCCCTAGTAGACAAACAATTACCTAACCCGTAGGTCCGGCTTGGTGTTAATTGGTTCGTGCGTTCATCTTCGTTTCATGAATCATTTAGATATGTAACTATAGAAGGATTTTACTCTCATAATATTCAGCGCATTTCAGGAATTATTCCATCCGTAGATACAACCCAAACGCACGCTGTAATTATGCATACCGAATAATGCTTCTATTCACCTAATTATTAATGTATAGTTTAATTCAAATGTCCTTTGGTCCATTGTGCTCATAAGAGCAGTGTCCACATGAGCTCACTGAGCTCACTGAGCCACTGTGAGCCACACGAACTCGCGACTCACGGCACCACTATTAATCACGTTTATTTCCAAATACAACATAACCAACTCATTGTTAACTACACAAAGTTCTCAAATTCGGAGGAAGCTTTTAACATAAACATACAATTTGTGATTCACACTGATTTGCGTTAAAGTTATCAAAACGGGGGCTAATAGCTAGTTTATTTTAATGTGTGGCAATTAAAACGAAATAACCCTATTAAAGTGTATACTTGTGTGGGCGGATTTAGACACAGTAGTGATTACCGCTAAATAGACGATAGATAGATAGATAGATATATATGGGATGTCCGCTACTAAATATGAGTGCTGCGAAAACTTTTCTAGGCTAGCAACAATAATATCAGCTATAATGATAATGAGGTGTGCGCTGGACCTACAGTTTACAAAATATTAAATTATCTTAGCTTAAGTATTTGCTGCATGCAACTATTTGAACATCTCTAACATGCTGTTACTTAGGGCCAATTTTACTGTAAACCATACTATTACTTGAAAGTGGAAATATCTACACTTCTTTTTATTTTATAATTGTTAAACCTATTTGAACAGAAAGAAGCAGTGAAACAGATGTTTTTGTGGTGACTATTGATAATGAAGGAGTTTAATTCGTCAAGTACTTTCTAATTAGTTTAGGCAAGTTTTGGCACGCGCGCGGCCCGTCTGGTACAAAATAATAAGTACATAGCTGTAGTCTTCTGTCTACAGCTATGTACTGCTAGTTTATGTCTATCTCCCATCATTAGGCAATTCGGTCGGTTTGAATGAATTAGTCAAAGGATATCGTTTTTATTGTCTTCTGTACCCATACCCTTTGCCTTCAGAACACCCATGGGAATAGACGGGTGACCTATGATAGGAACCGCAACCCAAACAATAGACGAGCGATAATATTTCACCAACCAAGCTACAAGTTAAATTGCACTGTCACACAACACTACTTGACCCGTATTTAAACAACTGCGCCGCCGTTCTACACGCGCGTCTTATCACAGCCTTACGTGCGTATAGCCGCGTGCTAACCGCGCGTCGCCGCCACATCGCGCGGCGCAGTCGCGGTGCGGCAGCACGACACCGCTCCATGCCCGACCGCTTTTGTTTCTCCGTCAGGGGTGCCACCGATTTAATCATTCAATTTCCTGAGTGTGTACTGTTATTGTTGCGTGTACACGCGGGTGGCCCGTAGTACTGTGTGAAGGTAGTAGTAGGTATTATGTTGGAAGTCATCCCAGCGCTAGGTATAAAAAATAAATACCAATATCTCCAAATGGCCACTACTATAAAGGACTACGAGGTCATGGCCTTCACCACACTTGGCAGACAGATTGGAGATTATTTATACCTACTTAATTAGTCGTAAGTAAGCATAGAGCACGTAAGTCGAATTGTCGATGCTTTTATATAATTTCTTATAATAATTCGTTCAGATACTGGTCGGTAGCTCATTATGTATTTAGGGTACGTCTAATGAATATTGTTTACAGTTGTTTTTCTTCAGATATAAGATGAAAGTTGCCCTCCATAATTGAATATTGATAGGTTCTAGAGATTTCGCTAAAAACAACCTCAATGTTATTAAGAAAATTATTATATTTTTTATGAAGTTCAGCCCTAATACAATAGTGTGAAAGTTGACCACATAATGGTATAGAAGTTTAACGGCTCGGGAAAGGAAATAGATTCGTTGAAGTAAGTTGTCCAGACAAGCAGCCGGCGCGGCTTGCCCGCCGCCGGACGCCGGACGCTGGACACCGGACCCCGGACATCAGCCGGACAAAGAGACTGTTTTGTATTCAACTATAATCGAGCTGACCTTTGTTATTGAATTCAGTTTGAAGTAGTAGTGCTGGCTGTGGGTGGAACTTTGGTGACTGATTACCTTTCTGTGATTGTTTTACTATTCGAGGCTGGTGCCAGTGCCAATGTTCCCACCAATGACAAGGAACATGAGCACTGATATGTGTGGCTTCTTTCACTTATTATCCACATACTTTCATCACATATTTTAAGAACTTGCATTGTTAACGGATTCTATTTTTAAACAATCTTATTTCTAACTTTATTAATTTCACAATTAGGGTTATTTAAGGCTCTTACATACTGGGGCGATTCGTCGCGCGACGCGACACCGCCGCATTGTTCGCCGTGAAGTTTTATCAGAAGTTGTTTTGTTAAAATTCGCGTCGCGCAGCGAATCGTGCCAGTATGTAAGAGCCTTTATACTTGAGATAATCGGTACACCAAAATAATAAAAAACGGGGCGAGTGGGTCATTTTAATCAAAGGGGCAAGATCCAAGGGGCGAGCGGGGCCTACACCATAATAATATATTTGAAACTATTTAATACAACTTGAGACAGTGCGAATTACAATCATTACTTCGGCTCAACTTCAGATCTCCTCTTACACCGCAAACTATTCAGATTTGTTAACTACGTGTTGAAGCAAACTGCGCGACAAGCTGCGGCACGGAGCGCGGCGCGTCGCGTCGATGTGGTGTGTGGCCGCGACGTTATGAAATACATGCAGAAGTTACATTCCAAAAATCGCTTAACATAGTGTCGAAGAATACGTAGAAATACACATATTTACCTCAAATTGCAATAACAAAGACAACTGTCTTCTGAGACAATTTAAAAAAGCATCTTCAACCGGGCTTTGTTTTCAATTACACCGTTGCATCCCATCACTCGAGACTTCGGATAAACGCGGCCTTATCCCGAGCACAAATAATGTTCTTTGTAGTTTCAGTGGCACTCTCAGGCACTACTTTGCAGACACAAATGCTCGCGCTTTGAAAGATATTTTTATTTGGCTTGGCTCGTGTTTCGAATGGAGAAGATATTCTGACCCTCTATGCCATGTGACATCGGTGTGTACTTCACAAACACCGCGGCGACATGATCGCTAATTTGTTGACACGACACGCTTCGACACAACCAGAACCTGTGACGCGATCATAATTACATTACACACGCACGGATTTTTGATACAACTTCAAACGAAGGGTTGACTTCTGTTTAATGTGGAAGGCAAACGCTTTTTAAAATAAAGTTGAGTAAACAAGCCACAAGATTAGCATAGAGAGTGATCGTCAATTGATAAAAGAATATAAACAGTGCAGGGTGTAGTTACAGTTTCTATAATAGCCATTCTAACTCTACCTACTATTGCTCCGAGTAACAATATTCGTTTCTCAGTGTGATTAGGGTTTACAACCTCGTCAACCTCCATTACACCTCTATTAGCGATAGGATTACCGAAATTCCGAACAATATGTAACAATACATCCAGATTGTCGTACTAACGTTCAGAAATCGAGCATGACACATTGCGGGTCGGCGCGGGTCGCATTGGCCGCCCGATTTGTGGGACAAATGGCCCTCATTCGCCGCGAGCCCTAATCTGTCGCTACAAATGTTCGCGCCATTTCAAATGGTTAATGTTGGCTGCTCACTGCCAATGGTTAATGTTGGCTGCTCACTGCCGGCCATTACGGGCCACTTCCAGTAGGTAGCCAAGGAAATTAATTAAAGGTCAAATTCATATTATTATTATGATACTTCCAAAACATTTTCATACGTCAAAATGTCATTTAAGTCTCCTTGCTACCAACTGTTACCTGAAAGATAAAGTTTAGAATCATACCATTTCAAGTCTTTTGAAATACATATCTCTTAAGACGGTAAAAGGTTTTCTTTTCATCCGTTAGAAATTTAATTTGTCAAAAACTTCCATCTGGCATTACATGAATGGAACAAAAATAAAGAAGGCTTTGAATTTAACAAGACCTCTTTTAGAGAAAACACTTTACTTAGTCATAATGATCGAATCATAAACTATACTAACATCAAACTAAAATAGCTTTTTTATAAAACAATTGTGTAGAAACACAGCGGTGGTTCGCAAGTTGACTCAAGACGCGCTGAATGCGTCTCTCGCTCTGCACTAACTTGCCAAGACTTAACTAGTCCAAGCAACGCTTTGTGAACACAGGCATGCCTGTTGCTTGACTAAAATGAAACAAATAAAACTTCTTCATCTCCTTTGAAACTCTCGGACTTTCATTATTGTTTAAGAAACGATGGAAACAATTTTGTAGCAAAAGATTCAGTGTAGACAGCCACATTTCAGTGAGACTAAAATAACGTAAATATGAAACTTCAGAAAATGTCACGTGTTTCAAACAAAATGTCAATGAGAACAACAACATAGGTAACGTAAAGTAGCCTCCCACAAAAGGCACTATCACTACGTGTGGACCCGAGCTTCTAAGTCATCGCTATTTCCATCTTAGTGCACGTAAATAACCGCGCGTGTCGGTCGCGCTGACCGCTGACCTATCGCGCGGCAGACCGCGGTGACATTTGCACGCCCGGCTCGTCTGCACACACCCTTATTCCCACAGCGTGGACGTCGCAGGTGCCTGACGTCTAACGGACGCGACCCTTTTAATGTTACTGCGTATATCTGTAGTGTATAATAAGACAGGAGGTCACTTATCTACGTCGCTGTCAATCAGTTGGAAACTTGAATTAGTAATGATGGAAATTAGAGTGATTTGATATACAAGCATGTTTTATAGAGTAGGCTATGGGGTAGGACGCACATTTTTATATTTTGCTTTGTCATCAGAGTACGTCACGTCGACGCCGACGTCTCATAAATTAACTATTAAAGAATCCATGCTCCACTTCTTTGTAGTCATTCTACTTACAAACAACACTGTGTTATATTTGTTGCCTCGAGATTAATCTCGCTGAAGCTCAGCTGCCTTCCGTCTCAATCTGCCCTCCTCCACTGCCAGTTTAACGACAGCGGTGCATTCATCTCAGACAACACTTGTTTACTTTTAATTTTTTATTGCTGAGGCAAGGATGAACATATTGCGTGTCGGTGGACGTAAAGCCAGGATTACAAAACACGACGGATTGAGTTTAGTTCCGGGCCAACATGAACAGTCGACAAAGGTTATAAATAGGTATCTACACGTGTCATTTTTTTAATACGGTCGTCTGAGTGTGTCTTACGTTCAAAAAGTATGCAATAACAATGCTAAGTGCAATTACTTCTTGCTTGCGTAACGAACTGCGGATAGGTACCTACTTCCATCGTAAGCGCCGCTCAAACCTGCATCATTGTTTAGGAACAAATCTTAATTTATGCAATATTTCTTTGTCGTAGATGCGTTACTGCGTGGCCGCCCTGTGGCTGTCCGCGCTGACCACCCTCGCGGTGGCGGCCGCCGACGACGCCCACCCCGACGCCGCGCCGCCACAGGTCAGTACCACACCTCACCACACAACCTGACTACCACCACACCACCACGGAAACAAATTACCTCTCACGCAAACAAAGCAACACACCACCTCTGCCCAACCCTTCGGGGAAACAAGGCGGCGTGATGTTATGTTATGGTACTCAGAGCAAAAACGTTCTCCAGGACATTGTGAAATAACAAATGAACATCTTGGTCTTCGACCTCGTTTAACTATTGACCGAAAAGACACAGAATCACGACATGATACAGAACACAACATTCATTTGTTTCGAACGAAATTTCGAAAAAAATAAAGAGTCTTAAAGTAAATTCAGATCAAAACTACAGTGAAGAACAATACCTATCTTATTGCTGTCTTTTATTCTTCTCTTGTTACCGCAGAAGCATAAAGAGTAGAGTCAATAGCTTAGTAAAAAAAAAAATGCATCACTTCGGAGGGTAGTTACCGTTTACGCGGCGGTCTAACGGCACAATCAAGTTAATTGGAACTCGATCACAACATAATAGACCCGTCATTTATTTATTTATTATTCAAAGTTTACGTCCAAATAGTTTTACAATTAAACTAACGTCGGTTTATTGACTGTACTAGAAAATAGAAAAACTTTTCTGAAAACAAATCATTACACTTAATGACCTATCAGAAACTTTTATACTTTAGCATTTGTAAGTCTTCGATATGTTTTTATATGGTCACATATTTTATTTCATACACCAAAAGTAACTGTAATGTCTACACCTACACGAGCACATGCCGACGGCAAAACGACTACCTATTACAAAAACTCTAAACTTAAGACGCCACAAATATTTTACTTCCACCATCCAGTAGATATTACAGACTTGTCTCGTTTTTACAACATTTTTATGTTCCCACAACACGTCGAGCCACTAATAGTCGAGCAAAGTCGAGCAATCTCGAGCAGTATCGAGCCAGCCCCGACACAAGCACATTCCCAGTATTTACCGAGCTCGCTGTAAAAACCAGAACAAACGCAAACTCAACTATTTAAACGAAGAGGGAAAACTTATAACATCGCCTTTGGGTTGCGACTGCACTACCTGGAGCCACGCAGCCCGCGCTTTGTGGAAAAATTACTGTAAAGAAACTGTACAGACAATTCGCACGGCTTCATTTTGGGTCTTTCAATATTCCTAAAAGAGCACATGTAAGTATAGGATAATGATGCTATTTTAGGTGAATAAAAATAACTCCAAGTATGTATGTACATTTGTCATTAGAAATTAAAACAAGGTATCCTCTTTAGTCGTAGATGAGCCGGGTCAGACGTCGCAAATGCCCCAGCTGTAGCTTGTGGTAACACATCCATTCGGGGAATTAGAACAGTGTGTTTTCTCAGCAAAAGAAAAAGTGGGCCATAAAAAGCGCGTCTGCCGTTTGATGTGAACAACACAATTAACATTCCGTGGGCGACAAACGCCTCTTAATAGAATAATAAAACAACTTGTGGCTCAGTCGCGCAACCTTAATGTTGTGGACAAGTTTTTTCGCCGAACAATTCCCGAATAATGAATGAGCGAGCTTTGTTCCAGCCAATGGTACCGATACCAAACGAAAATGTACTGTGAATAAACAAAGAGCTAATAGAATTGCTTACCTCATTGTACGTTTGAAATCGTTCAACGAGCGCTCTTTGCGCTAAAAAGAAAACTGCTCAAAGCAATTTCTTTTCATAACAACCGCTTGTGGTGCACTGATTTAAAATAAATGTGTATATTCACAGAACGACAACGAAATAGAGTTAACTGATGAGGAGAAGCGCGCGTGGTCCAGCCTGCACGGCGGCGGGGGGTGGGGCAAGCGGGGCTGGCAGGACATGAGCTCGGCGTGGGGCAAGCGCGCCTGGCAGGACCTCAACTCCGCCTGGGGCAAGCGCGGCTGGAACGACATGAGCTCGGCGTGGGGCAAGCGAGCCTGGCAAGACCTCAACTCCGCGTGGGGCAAGAGGGCCTGGCAGGATCTTAACTCTGCCTGGGGCAAACGCGCCTGGAGGGATATGTCCCAGTCACCCTGGGGAAAGCGAGGCTGGCAAGATATGAGCTCCGCATGGGGCAAGCGAGGCTGGAACGATATGAGCTCCGCATGGGGCAAGCGAGGCTGGAATGACATGAGCTCCGCATGGGGCAAGCGAGGCTGGAACGACATGAGCTCTGCCTGGGGCAAGCGAGCACCTGTAAGTACATTATTTTACCACTATAGGCATTACTATATAAATATGATTTTCATTTAACATCATTTTACATTTCCAAATGTCAAAGTGTCAAGGGCGGCTGTAAAACTATTCAAAACTACTACGATTACACATAGGTATGTAATACATATTAATGTCGGACGGTAACAGGCCAGGGGTCACAGAGCAACAGAGAACGGTGTCAGGGTAGTATGAGGTATAGGTGCCCAATAGGTACCTTTACATAACTTCACACGAACACAGTGGAAGCACAGATTGGATCAGCCATCGTCTTCGATTGTGATATGCCTTTTTTGGAGGATCCAATTTCTAGGTTCCAGACTAGAAATACAATCAAAATAAATGACTTGTTTCGTTCCTTCTGTCCAGGAAAAATGGGCCAACTTCCACGGATCGTGGGGCAAGCGCGCCGCGGACCCGGACTACGAAGAGATCGACGCGGCCATCGAACAACTGATCCCCATCCAACAGGTGCGTCATATATTATAGCCTATCCCTCTTTGTAGGCCCCGACTTCAGACGGAGCTAACTATACAATAATAATATAATGTACATTCTTTGCCCTTCATAGCTTATTCTAGGAAAATATTTTAACATTACCTAAGAAAACTTTTCAAAGAAATTCTTAAAGTAAAAGAAGTATTTAATATTAGCATATTTTCACCGAATTTTCCTAACTTGAGATGCAAATTGTATGCAAGAATTATTTCACCTGTCCAGTCCAGTTGTTTTATTTTTTGATAGGCTGTAGAAATAGAGTTGTCAGAGCATTTATGTGCTTTGATTTAATAATGTTATATGGTGTTCAGCTATCAGACAGCGAGCGAATGGACGCGCCCGAGAAGAAGGCTTGGTCGGCATTACACGGCGCGTGGGGCAAGCGACCCGTGAAGCAAGGCCCGTACAATAGTGGTACGTACACCAGCAAGTTTAGCAAGTCCTAGTAGAGTAGTACGATGTGTGGTCCCAATGAACGTATCAGAGATGCGAAACTTTTAGTACGAAGATTTTTTAATTTTCTCGGCTTCATACATTTTGTTGTTCTTTCACGTAGATCAAGTGGTTACATTACTTATTTAGTTTCACTATTACAAAGCTAGTGTACTCAATCGTTTATAATTGGATTACGCGCTAAACATTCACCCGATTAGTGAACACTCAATAATATTCTAGTGAACCAGTCTAATTGAATTATCAGCTGTAATAGACATCTACATGAAGGTCACGACAATCAATCAGGCAGATTATTTGAGACGCACGAAATTACGACGGCTCATAAAAGTTGAATAATAAATTGTCGTTGGTAGTTAAATTCGTCGGTGAAACAATACAGAAGGACGTAATTATCTCGCGTCGCTCTGATTGATGGCTCGCGTTAAATTGATTGACTAACATTAACAATTGTTCGCGCTGCCCGTTGTTCAGTTTATCGGCGAGTGGACAGCACCATCAGCACCGAACATTAATAACTAAAGTTTAGTTAAAAGACAACACTCGATTATACAGATTCTCATTTCGCAGTGGAGTTAGGAATGAGCTCGTATTGTTATCGCGCGGCGACTAACTTTCGGGATCACGCTCTGATTGTAAGGTCCGCAGCGTCACATACTCTTCTAAAAGTGGTTCCCTGTTGAGCACGCGACCCTCGGCATGAGTCTCGTCCCTGAGTGTGCTCGACACTTCCCGCGACACCTCGTACACTCAACATCGGTGTCGCGGTAATGAACTGCTCCTTCATTCCGTGTGTAATTTAAACTGCGCCCCACAAGCCCCTAATAAATTTGTAGCCAAGTTGGATTTTGTGCGAGCCGCCGACAGAATTAGTTAATAATCCTCCCTCGCCTTTTTAAATTAAATAGCCCCCAAGTCAATATTGCCGCCGCCGAGCGCCGAGCCGACACAGTTCGCGGAGTTCTTCACGCGTTCAAATTCATAATTTCGCATTAACGATGAACGATTTAATGAAAAATATTATCCATTCATGTATCAAATTATCATCAGAACATCGTCTCAAATTACTTTTCTGGATTTTATTTCGTTGTAGTATTTAGAGATGGCTTAATAAAACTGACTGAACATCGCTGAATTAGAAACGCGAGTTGTATACATCACACGTAGCTGTTGTATAGATCACACGTAGCAGTTGTATAGATCACATGTGATGTCACACGCACTCTCTTTTATTTGAGAAAATACATAGATGTATTGCTATGAACCAACAGGATCGTATTACTGGAAGCGAGAGCCCGCCTGGACTAACTTAAGAGGAATGTGGGGCAAGCGCTCAGCGCAAGTGGACGCGGGCGCGGTAGACGATGATCATGGTAACCACGCTCGACACGTTTCTAGCAGCACATGCACCTGTGTTGTAGAAAGTTCGAAGACATTGTGACACATTAGCTTTATCTCACTCACACTAGTCTGTTGTAGCACCCTGTCCATCTTCTATCTCACCTTCATCTCTTCCTGTATGTTCTGTGTTGTTAACTAGTTAGTTGTTAACTTCTTAGAGCTTCTTCTTCTAGTTTCTTCGCTCTTCTTCTTTACTTAGTATTTCCTTTGTCTTAAGTTGATGTTAGATAGTAGTGGATAGTATGAATGTGTAAATAGTTTACCTTCTTGAGAATGTATATTTTTGGTTTTATTCTTAAGCTAGATAGGGTCTCTAAGAATTGTTACATTATCTTCTATTTCTGAAACTTGGCTTTGACTCATTTTTACTTAACATTAAGTTTACTTCCAATAAAAATAATATCAATGTAAATAAAATGTTCCCATCGTTTACGACAATTTTTTTGAAGTTATTTAAAAAAAATGAATTACGCGAAGACGGAAGGTGGATCGTTTACATAAACAGCCCAAAGACGAAGACAAACGACCAAGTGTTGCGAACATATCACTTGAGACTAAATATAAATGTTCTTTTACAATCGTGTCGTGATTCCAAAGATTCAGTGAGTCGGTGCAGTAAGTTGACCGTCGATCTGGAATACACGAGTTGGTGCGAACCGGCCGAGCGGTCGCGCGGCAAAACTTACGTATCCGGAACAGTGCGCGAACATCGTGACCTACTGTTGTGCAGGCAATTGTTCAGTTTTACATGATTTATTGAAATGCTTGACGTCCATCAGAAGCCAACTCTTTGTGTGCAAAAATATTTATGCAATAGATGGATATTGCTCTCGCAAATGCCCCACAGTCGCATTTAAGACCATTCTTAATGATCAACCGAACCTGTCCGGCTCTCTGCCAGCTATCTTAATAATTTACCTAATCTCAGCGTTGTCTAAGAAATGCTTCCAAAGTATTATTTAGTTGAACAAGCGCGGTGTAGCGGTGTAATTAATCGAACAAAGCGCTCAGTCAGTGAAGCTTACGCGAATTGAAAAGTTAAAACCGAAACTGTTCGCTAAGTAAATCAAACGATTACCGACAAGTATCGGAATAAGAGTTTAATTAAATTATAGCGGCGGGCTTCCAGCTCACAGCTCACAGGCGAGCTGAGAATAGATGAGCGACGTGCTGTAATAGAGGTGCGACGTGCTAATCACAGCCGCGCGGAACGGTTACAAATGCTCTGTTCACGGCGGCGGCAGAAACGAGTTGATTTCTTGCTTTATTTATACAACTGCTAATGTAATAAGTAGTTAGATGGTATGAGTAGAGATGTGGGAAAGGCCAGAACATCCCTTAGTACGCAACACATTTTTATGTCACTTAAATACTAACATTAAATATGCTTCTTTCTACATTTTACAGCGGCTTTTATTCAACTTTACCATTACTTATCCAATGTACTTATTACAAATTATACGTTTACGTACCTATTCGTCTTCTCAAAACACTTTGTATCTTCATTATTTTGTAACTTTTTGTAAAATATTTCAGAATCTGTCTCATATATCTCAATATCATTTCTGCTTCTAATATTTGTATTTCGTTTTCACAGAGAGCAGTGCGCGGGACGAGGCCTAGACTACTGGAACCTGTGTATAAATAATATTATAACTAATAAAACTAAATATTGTATAACAACTGTCATATCTTAGGTGCAACTGTCTGTCTGTCCAACCACTATGTTTAGCGAGTCTTCATATACCAAAGCTTAATGATCTCTTAAATATAAAGGTACTCTCAAAAGACGCGAACTCCAAATTGTTATTCAGAAATATCTTAAAGTTGTGAAAAATAATATTTTCTTCAAAATTCGTTAATTAAATTACTAAAACTTGGAGTTTTGTTTTATTTCTTCTTGTTATTGCACACGACCATAATATTTTTCACAAACACTTCTCAAACTCTGAACTACAATTTTGATTTCGCGCCATTTAATTTGACAGCTTATAGTTTTAATTTGTAAGGCCACAGAGTATTAGGTAGCGTGTAATTCGGTTCACTTCCAACCAGTGAAGCGCATTACTCGTTGGCGGTCGAGTTCCTATTGGTTTCCAGTTTCGTTTCGTTTTACACATCTTTTACTTCAGATACTATTACGAGTAGCGGGACATTAAGTTTATATAAAAGATATTATAATTTTGCTGAATTGAATCCTGTGTTTATGGTTGAGAGTCCCGCGCTCCTACTTTCTAAATTGTAATACTCGTACAAAATGTAATTCTTACTATGTCACCTTCTAGTTTAACGAGATTTTTATCAAATATAATATATTTACATTAAGACATAGCGTTTATTTTTACGACATTTGATATTAGGTAAGTGTGTGAGGCAGCGCCGCGCGCCGCGCCCGTGCGCGTGCGCCGCGACTCTGGTGTCGTCATGATAATGTATGTACTGCTAGTTAGTTAATTAATTGTATTTTACTAGTCAAGTTGATGTACATTGTACTATACGGCTTCACGAGAAGTTCACGTTTGTCCAATAAAAGTTTATTCGGAAGCCGAATCTCGTTTTATTCTTATTTTTAATCCCGACACACCCACATCGGAAAGTAGAATAAAATGAAAAACAAACTATAAAATTATGTATTAGCATGATTTTATAGTTTTTCAATATAGAATACCATATTTTTCCCCACACTTGAAAGTTCACAGATGGTAATACTGGTATTCAGCTGCATCCGGTTAGACAGGAAGCCGACCCCAACAAACTTGGGAAAAGGCTAGGCAGATGATGACTTGAAAGTTCACAGGTGGCTTATTATAAAATTAATTTGCATAATATGAAACCTGTACATTGTTAGTTTTAAACCAATTCAATATAAAAGCAACAAAAAAATTAGTAGGTACTACACTACTACTCAATAACAACCACAGAGAGTGAATGCAATAAAATAATCAAAACAAAATAAATCAATGAAACAATGTCTGACACAATTTAACAGAATTTGCTCTCCCGACCACACAACACTCGCACGTACCTCAGCAACAGCAGCAATTCAAATATCACGAAAACTAACAGATAATATTGATACCGATGAACAATCGTACAGATTTTTTTCCGCATTACATTGAAAGATATGGACGTGTTGCTTGATCAAACCCCAATACGAAACAATCAGAGTACACAACACATATTGATAACTACGCGCCAGTGCTAGTGTGGTAAACATTGAAGTATACCTAGTGAGTGCAGCACTGAGTGATTGATAGCGATTGTTGTTTAGAGCAGCTCAGTATTATAGTGGGTAGTGTGAGCCACTGCTCCGACAACAGAGTCAATATTATACCTAGCCGGTGCGATGGGCACAGCTAGTTCAGCCATTAGATGTATTACGGAGTGAGGGTGTGTATCAATCATCTTAAAGTGGACGTACTTACCTATGTACCTATGTCAGTTATTTGAATAGATGAACACTACGCATGACCTAAATTATTGGCAATACTCTAGTGATCTGGAAGAGGCTAAACGTCATCATCTCAGAGTTCCCTCTTGACATAACCGCCTGTATTCCCGAAAGGGTGTGCTGCTACCTCTTTGAACTTTACAAATAGATATCAAAGATAATATGCAAAGAAAAAGAGATCCTTTTAATTTTTTTAAATTAGTTGCAGAATCTTTTCAAAGAATCAATTAACTATTAAACAGCAATATAAATTAATGCTCCAGTGACACAATTATTAAATCAAACTTCTAATTTTGTCTCACTTAGCCGACGTGACTCCTTTCACCCCATTTTCCTTGATAAGTATGATAAATTAAGAAAATCAATATTTCTATTTTTAATCATAGTTAAGAAACACTTAGTTTACCATTTAATACACATTTTTTTCACTCAAAACTATATTGAAGTTTGCTTTATGTGTGTAATATAAAATGAAGATGTCGGAATAGTAATAAATCTCCCTGAGTGAAGTGTGAGACGCAGTCCGGTGTGACGCTCGCGTGGGCGTGACGAACTGCGCGACCACTCCGCGAGATTGTGTGTGCTTAGTACACACACAGAACACAGCACACAGATTGTGCACGCACCGACGCAGGCGGCGGCGGATTGGATTGCTGTTTGTTGTGACACCTGTGTACTCGTGTAGTGAATCCAGAGCGGTAAGTAATTGTGGCCGCCACCGTTTTATGGTGAGCGGGTGTCCTTGTTGAAGTGGACGGTTACAGCTTTGGTGATTTTTGATACTTTAGTGGTATAAGCATACTTACAGTCACACCTTCTCTCTAAGGCAGGTATGTCTAAGTTATTATTACACACCACTGAAACTGCCCTGCAAATGGTGTGCCTACACCCACCGGCCTCCGAGCCTATCAGAGCGTTAGTTAGTTCTAGGTTTGTTCCATTTCACGATCACGTTACTAAGCTGCACATGGTGAATTTAAAAGTACTTTTTGACCTACATTTTGAAAAAAATCCTCCTGTTTTAGATAAACTAGCAGTTTCTTGTATATTCGGTAACAAAAAAATCTTTTTCCTGGCATTTTTGATCCGTTACACTTAAAAAACTATTGATTGCGAATCATTTTGTGTCAGGCGTTTTTATACATAATTTGTTCAGTAACGAATTTCGATTTAAGTAACAATTGGCTTAACCTAGTAGGGCTTGACTAGATTGATCAACATAAATAACAACATTATGTGGCATAACTCGCCACTAGGTTCGGCAGCGGCTGGGACCAGCTTAAAATGTACCAAGACTGGGAGATGAAAATCAAACGATCCTATTAGATACAGTACCTCTATCGCTAGGCACGTCTCTGGTGGAGAGTCTGACTTAGGATAGCTAAAAACATCTGGACTGGGTCTACCAGATGCTTGTAACTTATCGAATAATTCCACATACTAGTAAGGCGATCAGTGTAAAAAAAACAAATCTCTCACAAACAGCGTAGGTATGCCTTTTTTATTCAATCTTTAAGCATTTATTTCAAAAACCTAAATAATTTATAAGCCATGGCAGTGAAGAGATGGGCAGTCCGACATACGAAGTAGTATTGGCAGTCCCAACAAAATGCGTGGATCAGCAGACTGAATGATCCAACACGTCATGTTGTTTTCCATCAAGATGATTTTGTAGTTGCGCGGATAATTCACTGAATGCACGTCTCTAAATACGTTCCACGCGTAAAACACATTTGATTCACCAAAACAATGATTTACGATTTCAATCATCAGAGCACCGCAATATCGTATCCAATTACCGATAAATTGACACGTATCGCAAGTCCAGTAAGAAAACCAAAATCGTCAATGAGATATCGCTTTCAAGAATGTGTATATCGAGCTTAAAGGGCAAAAAATGTGCGGCTAAGTGTTTAATAAACAATAAATAAACAAACAAACAATAACACACCAAAGAGCTCAACGTTTGAACGTAACAGTAGGTTTCCATGGCGACGAGTGACATAAGTGAGTGAATGAGCGAGTGACAACTAATATCAGTGTTTTCAGACAGATAATTATTTTTACCCACAAATCAAGAATCACAACAAGAATCTGCTTCGGAAAAAATACTATACCTACAAAAGAACATATTAATCTATACTATAACACTAATAATATGTTGCACGTTGTTCTATAGATAGTGCTGTGCACATCTGTATGTGACGAATTCACAATACCTTAAACTGTATGTGATTTTTATTTGTGTATGTTTTAGTGCGTTGGTTGAAGTGCCATATCAGTAAATAAATAAATAATATGGTGGCCTCCATGGTTATCTCCTGTACCTCAAAAATAAGGAATACTCCTACCTCTGATCACATTAACCGAATGAACGAAATGAACTGTAATCTGTCACTTATCGTCGCCATTAAATCGAAAAATGTAACCGGAACTACAAATAATATTTATTTTTATTCAATTTTAAACATAGGCTATGATTGACTTCAGACTATTACCTTAAATCTAGTTTGAATAAATGAAGGATACTAAAATATAAATTGGCTGTAATCGATTAGGGCATAAATGGTCATCGTCAGGTGAGTACTTGTAGAACCACACGCGCTCTGATATGTCCCGCTGGGTGTATGCACACCTGCTGCAAATGATCCTAGTACGGGCCCTCGGATGTGGAAGGCAAACTATTTAAAGGCCATTAGCCAAATGTGCCGCTAATTAATATTATTAGTGCCTATTTGTGATAAGAGCTGACCGAGCGCTGTCGATAAATGGTAATCACATCTTTCTGCAAAACAAAAAAAAATGCAATTTAGTGCTAATTAAGTATCACAGTACAGGGGGCTTAAAATAGTCACTTTGGCAGAATCATAATAGGAAAATATTATGAATCATCGTAAAAGGTCACGAGCGGACAATTCATAATATGATCTGCGTGCGATTCATAATACGAAATAATTCATAATTTCGTATTATATGTTTATGTTTTCGTATCGTATGTTTTACAGTTTTCTATGGAGATTCGTATTATGAATTGCTTTTGTGTCAAATTAGAGGAATTTCTAATGACATCTGGAAATTCAGAAAATGAATTGCTTTTAGAGGAATTGCTAATGTCACATTAGCAATTCCTCTCGATGTAGGCACCCAGTAGGTACTCTTATTATGTTATTGTACTGTCTTAAGTTTTAGTAGTATGTACTGCTGTTGGTGTATCTAATAAACAAATAAATAAGTATCTAAAGTTACACATAATCAACGCACGCACAAAAACATTACTAATTAATTAATTAGTACAAATTTTGTTTTACTTATAAATTTGTTCTGCTTTTGCGCTTATGCGAGTTAATTTTATTTTACGTAGAGAGTACTAAGTATAACTAACTTGCATACAGAGATGTGCACTTAGCGCTTACACCACGTAAGTAAGATACCCTAATGATAGCATATACGACGGATAAGGAACAACACTAGCGTATCCGCGGGTGAAGGGTATCCGCACAAAGCTAAGCACCTCACTAGCTAAGTATGTTGGTGAACTGGATTAGCTCAATTAGAAGCAAATGACATTTGTAGCTTTAATAAGTGGATTAGTGAATCACTTAGTTTTAGCTATAGGTGAGACTGTATGCACTCATAGTGCAGATAGGCAGGATATATAGAATAGAATACTCTTTACTATGTATTCGTTTGGTGCACACCATAAGAGTGACAGACATGAATCTAGACATGTCACACAGGGCGACACGATGGATGCTCTTATAGTTTAATACATAAAACATACACTTCTGCTTTTCGTGTCGATGGTATTCTTCTCCGTTGTTCTTATCAACATCTATAGAGTAGTGACCACCAGCTTATACTTATCTATATAATACTAATACTATCATAATGATGAAGGTTAAGATGACAGGAAATAAATACAAAAAGTAAATGACTGTAATGAATATTATTAAAAAAAAAACCTAAATCAATATTAAAAACTAAATAGGAGTAGATTAACAAAAATATTATTCTACGAATTAATTAGATACCTTTATCACAAAAAGATCAGCCTTAGCAGGAATTAGGCAAAGCCGAGTAGTAAGCAAAATGTATGTAAGTAGTTCAAATGAAATGCTCTACATCTCCTTCCAAGATTATCATCAATTTAGCAATTAATGAAATCAGTGTAATCATCACTATTGCGCACTCCCCTATTATCTAATCTGAAAGCTTGCACATCTGATCCGCGACTGATTCCTGCCACGTCACCGCATTGTACCTACCTCATCAGCAGTCGCTCGAGCCGTTCGCGTCAGTCGTTGCGCTCCGCTCGCTCAGCACTCCGCGTATTATCGCGCAGGATTGCTCGCCAATGGAGCGGACAGGCGGCGCCCGCTCGTGCGGGAAACTAAGAATTATTTGTTCGTTAGACGTGACTACGAATAAAATTGGTCTAATTATGATAAGTGTGGTCTTATGGTAAGTTTCTTTATGATCTATCCGTTTATTTTTGGAAATGTTGGATAAAAGATTATTAATCGGTTACTATAAAGCTTTTACTTAACCAAAAAAACCTCCCAAGAGTGTGTAAACGGAAAGCCATCAAATCAAAGCAACAGGCTCGCCCCTGATTTTTGGCACAGTTGCTACGAGTCTACGACGTAGCCGAGGGACTCCAAGATGTCGTAGCTACGCGGCTACGCCGGCTACGCTTTCGTAGTACAAAACCGACCCGCTACGGGATGATAAAAGTATTTTGTAGTGCATCAGTTTGGGCATATATTTTATTTCAACCGTTCTGGGCAATTTATGTGTTTATTCACTAAGCTAACAACATACTTTACCTGTGTTTTTGCTGTTTCACAGTCATTTGGTATTTATATTTGTCACGAATATAAATTGACAAATGATTACCGTCATAATGGAATGTTTCACACGCTAGTCACATGTTTGCTGTTAAAGTACTTTTGCTCACAAATAAAATTATTCATATTGTGTGTTGCGACATAAAACAATGTTGATTTGCGGTTTATTCATCAATTTATATCTATGGTTATACGCCGAAAAACAAATCGGCGTAAAACTGTGTGTTCCCATATTTTATGGAAATGGTATTTTACGTTTTATTTGTTAAAATGACAATAAATGTTCTGCGGATTTTCATGGAATTGAAATGTATTTGCGGTAGTTTTCATGTTCATTGTCCAATCATCAGTCTGGGGCAACTCGAGTGCAGTCATCGTGAGACAAAATGTTAAACCATAAACACCAATTAAAATAATAATATTTTCGATTGATCGTGCATTACGCAATTAGGGTACAGGTTTCACTAAAATGAATGAGCAGCTAGACTTTATTTATTTAAACTTTTCGCACTCAAAAAAGAAGTACAAAGGCGGACTTAATGCCTTAGACTTTCTAATAGATCATGGTGGATCATGGCCTGTGGCATTTATTCCGCCTCTGAACATTTCTGTGATTCAAGTATTAAATAAATAAGTAAATCATGCATTCATTTCTAATAAACAATGTGCCAAGTATTACGTCTCTCGTCACGATACTAATCTAACTCCCACGCTTTATCTGATTTTCGTGATTTTACAGGCGTGAGTTTACAGTTAAAATACTACTTGGGCCGCTGTTACGTCACTGTGCTCGGACGGCCCCAAGCCAGTACGAGTGGGAGCGAACCAAATGCATGGCTCAAATCTTATTCTGTAGTGTCCGCATTTTTGACATTTTACTGGATTTCGTTAAGTGAAACGACATATCACTAAACATTTTTAGTGAGAAGACGTAATACACAAGAATATTCGACATCTACCGTGATTTCGTGGTATCCCTAGGGATATCGTGAAATCCCTGGTTTATTTCCCTGCGACATATATATAATATGAAACAAAGTATGAGCTTTGCATATCTGTATCTGTATGACCGCGTAGATCTTCTAAACTGCACGATGGATGTTGGAGATTTTCACCATCATTTAGACCATTTACTCTGAAAGGTTTATGTGTATAATATATTAATATTTGTTATTGGATTTTCCTATCTGAAATTTCTCAGTAGCAGCCCGGAGTCTGGTTTTATACCCGGTTAATAGCTATAGGCTCGCTCCCAATTACAAGGGACTTAATAATCATAACTGGCGAAATGTGGGTGTACTATAGGTACAATAGAGGAAACAAGATGCGCTGTTATGTAATGTTGTGTACATTTATATTTAACTTCGATATAGCTCGGGAATACCAATGTTTCGACATATCACCATTGCACCCGTGCAGAGTAGCGGTGGGTCGCATACATATTATAAATAATACGTGGTTAGAGCAGGGTTACACAAATGTAATGAAAGAATATAATATCGGTGGGTTACCTCGATAAGTCAGGGTCGCAGAGGGCTACCGAAGGGGTTGCATGAAGCTTAGGATTTGCGCAGTCAATTGTTTCTCTTTTCTTATACCTATTGGTACCTATTTATTACTGGAAGCTAAATTTTATGGCTTTTTTGCCAATTTAGGGCTGATTTTCAATAGTCCGATAAGAACCCAACCTAACTCACCTGTTCCTAGCAACCCAGTACTACGGAACAGAAAGCGGCAGGCAACCTAACTGTTACATGTTCTGTATGCATTATACTCTCAATTCGAATGTAATTCGTTTGGTAAAGAAGTCAGTGAAAAAAAAATACCTTAAGTATTTTTCATTTGCAATAATTTTGTAAACATAATCATTTATTTGATTTAAAAAAAACACACATTCGATAAACAGACGGGTGAAGGTCGATCTCACTTCGGAGCTTGGACTACAATAACCTTCGACAATATTTACAGACAAGTAATATTAAATAGTATGTATGTGTCGCCGGGGCCGGGGTGTTAATAAAGCATGAGCATCTCACCGCCGCGCCGCCTTCGGCAAAGTTATTAACTCAAACTCCTTCGTAATATAACTAATTGAGCTAGCTTAATTAGTAACTTATTACAAGAAGGTAAAGACATTCGTTAGTAACAGAGGTGCCCCCATTTGTTATACAGATCATTATCAAACATTGTGGTGAGTGACGGTCATTTAACATTAGTATACAGTGCTAGTCTCTAATGATAAGGATATGTTCCCAGCATGGCATTAGTATGTACTATATACAGTTCCCAGATTTATTAAGTTTAACCAAAAAATTTTTTAATTCAAAATTCATTGTTGGTTCATGATTGAGCTCACATAACGTACCCAAAACCAAGATTCCCCGAAGGGCTAAAGGCAGAGGTGTAATATGATATTTACATGTAATAGGGGCCGAGCTAATTGCCAGCAAATTTATTACCAAAGATGCAAAGATTTGCATCTTCCAGACATTAGTATGACGGTGTTACTGACTGCCCTCGGGCACACGAGTCTCTGCTTACACATAAACTGTTGCGTCTAGTCTATAAGTAAGTTCTTTGGTCGCGGTTGAGTACAAGAAAGCGCACTCAGTATGGCCGCCATTAGAGAACGATACGCGATATCGATATCGTCGATTTGATGTGTATCGATACCGTATTGTGCGACTGTTATGAGCGAGCACTCGGCCTTATGGTCGACACACAGCGCGGGGTCGCGCCAGTGCACACAGCGCGGGGTCGCACCCGGGCCTGTGAGTTATTAGATACGTTGTGTGCTATTTCTTGCTCAATTAAAACAAAGAGACAGACTCGTTAGATTATTCTTTTTAAATAAAAGTAAGTAGTACAAAAATGCAATGGTTTACGGTCAGCGCGTCTGTAGTTAAAAGCAACCTTTGGACTTGCTATTATTGCTTCTGAGTTACAATAACAAGAGGATCAGTTATAAACAATCCTCACACATGCGCCACAGCGACACGACATACGAGAACACAACTCCTTACTTCTTGTTAGACAAACTGGCGGCGGCCAGTCTGGTCTAGTCAGTCTGGTCTAGTCAGTCTGGTCTGGTCAGTCTGGTCTGGTCAGTCTGGTCTAGTCAATGCATAACTCTTTAACTCTATAAAAGAGGCTGGACCTGGTGAAGTTAATGCTTTAACCACAAGCTAAAATGATAATGTGTGTGGAGACAGTGTCATGGGATAATACCATCAACAAACAGTCATTAAAAAAATCACCATTCTGCCAAACTCCACTACTGAATAAAGGATTATAAATCTTAGTATTTTTTAAATCCTCGGCAGTTATTTATTCAAACAAGGTTGAGAATCAGCACTTTTTGAACGTCAATATTAGTGCTTCAGCTGGGAAGAAGTGGCGCAACTCCCGAGCAGCACAACTGTCTGTTCAGTCAGAAGAGCTTAATTCTATTTAAAGTTATGTGTCTATTTAAAGTGTGTGTTGTATGCAAAGTAATTAATATTACGGTACACAACATAAACATCGGAAACTATACTTAAGCCGAAATAAACGAATACAGAACATACATAACTAAATAAAAGCCTCCAGGCGTTAAGGACGTGCTCGCTCACATGTGTGCCATGCTGGCAAGCCTTACCCCAAGCATCGCCAGAAGTCGCGGTCCAGCACCTTCAACGCGACCTTCAACAGGTCACCGGTTGAAGGTCGCGGAAGGAGGGGTCCACAGACGCTGCACTTTCCGGTGCGCGGTCGTCACTCCAGAACTTTCCAGACCCATCGGACATCCGCTCTGCGAGCAAACAGTTAACTTCATTAAAAATACATTATTGTTTGCTTTACTCTAAGTTACATTTTAAATAATTGGATAATTGGCCAAAAAAATACACTTTGTACAGAATTTTAATTATGCAGGAAAATGTCATCATCATCATCATCATCATCAGCCTATAGCAGTCCACTGCTGGACATAGGCCTCTCCAATTGCACGCCATTCAGCTCGATTCTCGGCAGCTCTCATCCAGTTGCTACCAGCCACCCTGCGAAGATCGTCGCTCCACCTAGCCTGAGGGCGTCCTACCTTACGTTTTCCGATTCGCGGTCTCCACTCAAGAACACGTCTACCCCAGCGGTCATCGGTTCTACGGCTAATATGGCCGGCCCATTGCCACTTAAGCTTGCTTATTCTGTGAGCTATGTCGACAACTTTGGTTCTCTGCCGGATTACCTCATTCCGGATTCTATCTCTCAGAGATACTCCAAGCATAGCACGTTCCATAGCTCGCTGAGCGACCTTGAATTTATGGACCAGCCGTACCGTGAGTGTCCACGTTTCGGCTCCATAGGTCATCACAGGCAGGACGCACTGATTGAAGACTTTAGTCTTTAGGCTCTGCGGGATACGCGACGAGAAGACTCGACGGAGCTTCCCAAAAGCTGCCCAGCCCAGCTGAATTCTTCTGTTAGCCTCCTTCTCAAAGTTGTTCGTACCAAACTGCAGAGTTTGACCGAGGTAAACGTATTCACGAACAACTTCGAGAGCATCGCCATTAACAGCAATCGGTCCCGGACTAACGTGGTCGTTGACCATAACTTGGGTTTTGTCCAAGTTCATCCGGAGACCAATGCGTACAGAAGAATCAACCAGGCCGTCCAGCATCTGCTGTAAGTCATGCAGCGACTCAGCCATTATGACGATGTCATCTGCAAATCTCAAGTGTGAGATGTACTCGCCGTTGATGTTAATGCCGCGTCCTTCCCAGTTCAGCGTCTTAAACACATCCTCTAAAGCGTTAGAGAACAATTTCGGGGAAATAACGTCCCCTTGCCTCACACCTAAAATGTCATCACTCTCACATAAATTGTCCTTTATAAAATGAAGGTTATTTTGTTTTATATTATTGTTTTGTTCGACATGAGAAGTTGTCGCTGTAATCTTGGGCTATTGAGAATCACAGAAGAAATGTACAACCACATGGAGACCGACTAGTGCCTGCATACTCGTTCATACTCGTTCTCATTTAATGCGTGAAGATAAAGGGAGATTCGGTCCAAAACAAACCAGGTAGTTGCTAACACAATTTACATTTCCCAGAAGCCAAAGTGGAAAATTGAACTAAAATATATAACACGGGGAAGTGAAACATTTTGTTTTTATACAGGGTGTAGTTAGGCGTTAGTTGTAACTAACACCTGTTAGTTCGCAAAGAAGCCCCGCCGACGGTATTCCTATTTTATTCAATTTGCCCTTTATCCTAATAATAATGGCAATTTCATTATTGGTAAAAATACATTTTTGCTTTTCTTGAACGTTATTGAGATAAATTGCGTGTCCACTTTATTTATGAAATAAATCACGAACAACAGGTTTATAATTAATTTTTTTTTTTTTTTTTTTTTCTTTTTTCTCTGCGATCAGTCCCAGGACTATGAGCAGATTTGTTGTTGGTATTGGTCGTGCAGAGTGATTTCTCCAGCGAGATTTCCCTCTTTATATTTTATGGCAGCATGTCCTAGTTGGCAAGGTCCATTACAGCTAACCTTTTTAGCCGCCTTTTATAGTCCGGCTTTGTAAGCGCTTTCGCTAAAGGATTTGGATGGCCCTGTAGGCGTGCTCTGTAGCGTCCTGCCCAGGTTTTCGCCTCCTTATGCACTGTGCTTTGGTTAAGGTATTCATGAACCTCGCAGTTTCTTGTAAACCATGGTGCATTAGTGATGTTTTTAAGGATGACATTTTGGAATCTTTGGAGTATGTTGATGTTCGAGAGACTAGCAGTCCCCCATAGTTGGATGCCATATGTCCAGATAGGCTTCAGGATTGTGTTGTATACCAACAGTTTATTGTCTATCGACAGGATAGAATTTCTTCCTAGGAGCCAGTATAGGTTCCTGTACTTAATATTGAGCTGATTTCTCTTGGCGGTCAAGGTGCATGCCCAGGTACTTCACAGAGTCAGTATGAGGAAGTTCGTGATCGCCTAGTTTCACAGGTGGGCATATACCCTGACTCAGGCTGAAGGTGACCTGGGTTGATTTAGATGCGCTTGCTTTTATTCGCCACCTCTTTAGCCATTTGTAAATATCGTCCAGACTACTCTGAAGTATTTTAGAAGCAATTTCAGGGTCTTTGTGGCTGGCCAAAACGGCTGTATCATCTGCGTAAGTTGCTGACGTAATATCTGGAGTATGTGGTAAATCTGCTGTATATATGGTGTACAACACCGGCCCCAATACAGAGCCCTGGGGTACTCCTGCATTTATTTTTGGAAAGACGAGGTAACGTCTCTTTCCTTAACTTGAAAAATTCTGTCGGAGAGGTAGGATTCAAGCAGTTCGTAGTACGTGTGGGGAAGGGATGCTTTGATCTTACAGAGTAACCCTCGGTGCCATACCCTATCGAAGGCTTGTTGTATATCTAGAAATGCAGCCGAACAGTATTCCTTATCTTCCAAAGACTTCCTTATTTTATCATAGATCCTGTGGACTTGTTCTGTTGTACCGTGTTTCTGCCGAAAGCCAAATTGGTGGTCAGGTATGATGGACCGATGGAGTAGTTGTGATACCATTCTGCTCAGCAATAGTTTTTCAAATAGTTTAGATGTTACAGGCAATAAACTGATGGATCTATATGAGGTTGCCTCATGCTCTGGTTTGCCTTCTTTATGGATCATCACTATTTGGGAGACTTTCCATAATGCTGGAAAGTGGTTTGTTCGTAGTATGCCATTATAAAGTGCCGTTAAGAATACAACACCCTTCTTTGGTAGTTGTTTTAGGACTTCCTTAGTGATAAGATCGAAACCTGCTGCTTTTTTGCTATCTAGCTTTATTATCTCCCGAAGTACTTCCTTGGGAGTTATTGGTCGAATGGGTAGATCAAGTTGGTATGGCTGATTTAGTATGGCTTCAATATCAGAGTCGTCAGAGCCAGGCTCTGCCTCGTTTGGTGTGAACAC
Organism: Lithophane semibrunnea; assembly: GCA_947363905.1. NCBI lineage: Eukaryota > Metazoa > Arthropoda > Insecta > Lepidoptera > Noctuidae > Lithophane > Lithophane semibrunnea. The sequence goes on along the minus strand of OX376199.1, from coordinate 482,562 downwards.
TTTCTCTAAGTGCGTTGCAAATGCATCTGCTTTTTGCTCGCTAGTTTTCACCCATCGTCCATCATTCAATTTAATTGGTGATTTCGCACATTGTGGCCGGTTCATGCCACTAGTGGCATTCCAAAGGGAATAATTTGTGGATTTTGTGGCTGTCAGGGACTCCAATTGTGCTTTTAAAGTTGCATTCTCAGCTTCAGCAATAGCGTTTTTAAGGTCCACAATCGCTTTGTTCAGTGCTGTCTTGTCTTCTCTGGCCCTAGACGTATGCCAGACTCGTCGCAATCGTCGCTTTTCTTTGATTTTAATTCTAATTTGCCTGGGGATAGTAGGGTGAGAATGTGAGTTCAGGATATCTGGAGTTGATTGCCAGCACGCAGTCTGTATTGTGTTTGTTAGGTATTTAGATGCAGTTTCAATATCGTCTTTTGTTTTTAAACTTATATTCAGGTCTAATCGGTCTTCTATTAGTTCTCTAAAAGTGTCCCAGTTGGTTAGTTTGTTGTACAATTTCGGGTTGGTTTCATAATGTAGTACAGTGGTACTAATAGATAGTAGTACCGGGGCGTGATTCGAGGAGCCATCTAGGCAGGATTCGGCCTTGAAGTATAACCTAGAGAGTCCTCCTGCTATAAAAAAGTCTATCAGATCTGGAAGCCTGTTCGGATCACTTGGCCAATGTGTTGGTTCGCCTGTAGACAAGGTACTTAGGGAGTGTTTGTCGATGCACAGTTTGAGTTCTCTTCCTCTTGTGGTACTTAATCTTGAGCCCCAAAATGTGTGCTTAGCATTCCAGTCGCCTCCTGCTAAAAATCTTCTTCCGAGGGTAGCAAAATAGTGTGAGAATTGGTGTTCTTTGATATTGTGCTTCGGTGGACAGTATATTGACGAGACGTTGAATCCTCCATTTTTGTCCTCAATGCTCAAAGTTGTTGCTTGAATATGTTCAGTTCTATAGCTGGCAAGCTGATGGTGTTTTACTGAGGACTTAATGACAACAGCAGTACCTCCATGAGCAGTGCCGTCAGGATGGTCGGTTGTATAGATATTATATCCAGGTATTGTGACTGCACTTCTGCTGGTAAAGTGGGTTTCTGATATTAATAGTATGTCGATGTTGTGGCATTTCAGGAGTAATTCCACTTCGGATTTGTTAGGCGCAAGGCCGTTAATGTTCCACGTCCCTATAAGGAGACGACTCATTTTAAGAGTTTTTCTATGAGCTTTGTCATAAGTCCCATAAGGGTGCTTATTTGTTGTACTAGCATGTCAATTTTTTCTGAGTTTTTTATAAGTAGTTCCTGTACTACTTGAGTTGGCTCCACGCTTGGTTGATGGGTTTCATTCTTTAAAACTTCCTTGTAAGTCTTTTTGGTGGTTGTTACATTTTTTATATTATTATCATGTAAATTGCTTGTATTCCTATTTGTTAAGTAAAAATCCTTTATCGTAGTCAGGCTTTTTTCTTGGCCCTGTTGCTTTGTCGGTGCTTCCCGCCTGGTGGTCTGTTTTCGAGTTAGGATTTCTCTGTACTCTTCACATCCCTTGTAATTAGCAGGATGGCTTCCCAAACAGAGTGCACATTTTGCTGGGGTATTTCGGTCCTTTTTCGGACAATCAGCTGTTTTGTGGCTTTCAGCACATTTGACGCATCTAAATAGCCTCATGCAGTTGTTCTTCGAATGGCCATATTGCTGGCATCTTTGGCACTGAATAATTATCTTAGATTTTCGGGGATCTTCTATTTTAACCTGTTGGTGGTATATATGCTTAATTTCTTTGACTGCTTTGTTATTTGGCCCAGGTTCAATGTTAACAAAGAATGTTGAGGTAGGTGTCCTTTCAGGGCCTCGAGCATTGACAATCTCGCCTCTCACTTTATTGCCAGTAGCTTCTATTACCTCAACAATTTCACTATGAGGTGTCGTATAGTGGAGATTTTTAACGACAATCCTATAGCTTTTTGTGTTTTTTTGGGTAAATGTGTGGCCAATTAGGCCTTTTGCTCTTATTACTCCTATAACTTTCTTGTATTCTTCTGAGCAACTGACGAGGATGCGTAGAAGATTTTTATTTACAATTTTAAGTTTAAAATTGCTTTTGTCCGTCACTGTAAGTAAGAGTGTGGTGAGTTCATGGATGTCTTCAATGCCATAAAGGACTATTGGCGGTGGTTTTGACAGCTTAGGTTTGGTCACTGTAGCAAAGTCTTCTGTATCTAGTGGTAGATCACTGAAACTATTTGCAGTTGGGGTGATCGCTCTAGGCGGGGATTCCGTAATTCGCATGCGCTTTGTTGGTGGCACTCGCTGCCAGGAAGGTGGCACTGGCATGGGATCATGGGCAGCAGACGTTTGGCTTGTATGGCCTGGTTGAGATTCAGTGGCAATTTTTGGGTCATCATTCGCTTTCTTGGTGTCGTTGTTAATGTCGGACAGAGATGACGATCTGGGTCTGTTGAACAGACCAGGATGAAATATTTGTTGAGTAAGAACTTTATTGGGTGCGTTCGAATTCATGATGGTAGTAATTACTAATCAGTTATGGCAACACTACTTTTCCAAACATCAGATGACATTTTTACATTGATGTCCCAGAATTAAAAAATTGAGGGTGGGTTGAAAAAATTTTGGAAACTAAATTGTAATAATTAAATTTTAAAAATAGTTTCTTACCGTCAATGCGGCACGCTACGGCGTAGCACTCGTAGCAAGTTTCCTGCCGTCAGAGTCAATGCGGCACGCTACGGCATAGCACTCGTAGCAAGTTTCCTGCCGTCAATGCGGCATGCTATGGCGTAGCACTCGTAGCAAAACGTAGCCCAACCGTACATTAGTACACGCACTCTCTAATCCAGGGTTGCTATGCCTGTGGCCCGCCAACAAATTAAAAAAGGTGAGAAATATTGAATACTTCTAGTACGTGTTATAAAATAAATGTTGACATTTTGTATATACTACGTATATAAGTTAAGGTACAATCAACTTCTACCGTTACATTGACAAAAATACGTATAAAAAATTGCGAACAAATGCGCTAAAGTATACGCCGATCCAAATGATCGACGTATTTACTTGTAAACAAACGATTTATTTCATAGAATTGGATATGAATCCGAGTGAAGCGTAATAAAACGAAAACTTGAAACCGCCGAGCGCCAGCAAATGATTTGTAAGCAATATATTACTTACGTGTGGCGACAAGACAAGTAAAAACATAAAAATAGATCGTCAATGCAATGCCATGCATCAAACTAAGTATTTTAAGTTATACAAAGAAGTTATACCTAATTAAATGCATTTAAAACGTTTACCTTGATAAATTTTGATTGTCACAGGCCTTTGGGTCATAATGTGCCCGACTGGCCCCTATTCTCTATAAGTCGATGCATCCCTGCTGTAATCTAATGGGTCTTAGACCCGAGTTTCAGGACTAACGGGACACTACAGTGGGACATAGTTCGGACATTGGGATTATAAAGGCACCTACAGATCTACACTTTTTGGCCAACGTTTACTTGTTTTAGCGAAGTTAAGGCCCTTCTTCTTTTCGTATTAATTTCTTCTTCCATTCATTTCGGTATATTTATTTATAGCCTGCAGGTACTTTAACCCATGCGGATTACAGGGCGATGGGGACAGGGTGCGCCATTATTAACTTTAGGGACGGAATTTAAATGTTTCACATTTTTATGTCCATTATATATTTTTTATCTGGATATGAAGTAAGTAAGGAACTCAGGTGTATCTAGAAGGAGGGATTATGGCCGACGTAATTTTAATAATGAAACATGAACAAAAAATGTACAATTGTTCACACTAGTCATCAGTAGATACCCAAAGGTACCTAAAGGTAATCTAAATTGTACAATATTATGAGCTACATTATTGTCAATTTACAATTTTATATCTTTTGTTTTGTTTTTTCCGTTTTGTTAGAATACGAAATATTAATAACCTACTTTATTGTACAAATACTAAAAAGTACTTATTTTATGCTCACTGCTGATTTTCTTGAACGTCTTTTTCCATTTTAAACAAAAAATATGAAGAATAAGACAAAATAAAACAAAGCTTTTACATAGGCGACATGTTTACAATATTATGTTTTTATAAGCAACATAAATAACGGGAACCCTTTGTTCACCTGAGTCCAGCCTCGTCCTGCCTGGCCGCGGCTAACATTTGCTAATATTTGTCGCTTTCACACACAAGGAGCGCTGCAGCCTGCATTGTGTTCCGATTACTATACACACAGTACATCATGGACATTAAAAATACTAAACATTTACATTTTTAACAGGCTTTGCTTATAACGTCGAATGAAAATGGCTGGAAAATACTTTTTTCCAAAAAAACATCCGACCACTTTTTTATTTTGTAGTGTTTGTTTTTGGAAGTCGGGTATATTTATATCTGAAGCTTGTAGCAGCGTGCAGTGTCTTTAACAATTACAAAATATTTCATACCTTGTACAGATGGCACAACATACATCATGTGGGCCATTCAATGTGTAAGCAATGTCACCTGGTTGCAGTGATTTCTGGAACCGTTGACGAGCATGCTTGCCGTAAGTACAACCCTCACATGCGAACTTGTCGCAGTCTGATGAGTGTCTACACCAGTTATCATATGTACTTACTGTTACTTACTGTATCGTGTACGTTTGCTAGTAGAAAACAAAATTCACTAGTACAAAAAGTAAAGAAATCTTGTTTATTATTATATCTTCAAGTGCAAAGTTAATACAATTTTAATGCGAGTACCTCTAAAGTATGAGCTACCAAACGAAAAAAAATCATCAATTCATAATTGGCAGAGTAATCGCGTAACAAACATACAAAAAAGTAAAAACGTATAGTCGGATTGAGAACCTCCTCGTTTTTTCTCGGAAAGCATATTTTTATGTCATCGAATCACCTTCGTTATTCTAGCAATTTCACAAGTTGATATTAGGTTCTGTTTGTAGTACCACCCGATGCGACTGACAGCATATCTTGCATATAATATTTTAGGTAGGTAGGTACAATTTAATTTCAAGTTACACAGTCAGTTGCCGCCTCGTGTTGTTACATGCTATGCGCTGTGTCGACCGCCCGGGTTGTCGCGCGGTCGTCTGCACATCATTAACTGTCTTAACTTATTGCTTTACTGATACAGACGAAGATTTACTTACAAATTAGACACGGCTCACAATTTTTTTTAAGGAGTTTAAGGAGTCTCCACTGACTCACAATGCGGTCGCGCTGACTGCTCGCTGGCGGTCGTATCAAGCTACGTAATGATTCCACAGGTGAAGCTCAATTTGATTTACAAACGGAAATGCCCCCAAGTCATCGCTATTAAATGTGAAGTGCGCTGTGACCCGGACCGGTGCGGTGCCGGGCGTCCGGCGGGAACACAGCTCGCTAATCAGGCGGGTGACCCGGCTCAGTAGGTAGCTCTACCAATAATGCAAGTGATCCACAGTTCCTGATTGACAAGTGAGCGTGTGCAAGCTGCGCTGATTAAATTTGTAGGCGGCGACGCGCGACCATATTATGCATGGCCCGAGTGTAGCCGGCGCCGAGCTAAGTGGCCACGAGTGGCCGGGTAAGCTAGTTAGGCTATTAGCCGAGCACTGATTTACTAACCATACACCCGCTCATGTATGTGTGGTACCGCATCACTAAGTTAGTGGAAGGTATTGTGTAGGAACTTTCAATCTTACATAATATAGATGAAATTATCAGAAGTGGTTCTTATGAGTGAAACGCTTACAGTTAAGGCAGGAATGTGGGCTGAATGAGTTTTCATGAATTAACACTATTAGAAAGTTTCCAAATAGTTACTAACTTGCTGTGTGATACAAGGTTTGTCTGAAACTGTTGAGACGGATACACAACGGAAGCGTTACTAATAAGTTTTACTTGCATAGGTACCTACTCTATTGTCAATGATAATTGTCAGCTGTGCGTAGGTTCGAGACACAGCTATATCAAGGGGCGGCTGTACTCAGCTCCACACAACGAGGTTCTGACTAGCAAGATACTTTTGTTTATTACCTTTTATGTATTTTTCGTTACCTAATTTAATTATAAGTAGTAAATGGAGCACAAAAACAAAATAAAAAGCTTACTCCCCGTCAGGTAAAGTGATTCCTAAACATAGGTAGATACATAATATTATGATCCCGCATGTCATAGGTATAATAGATCACGTCAATTCCCAGTAAACTCTTTATCGTTCCCGTAGTAAATGTTACTCGTAGTAGTAATCCGCTGTAGTGGCTAATGTGCCGATAACAATTAGCGCGGTGATTAATGCGTAATAATGTATTTATGAAGCTATTCGTTATGCCACCGCCACACCATCCGTCCCGCCCGCCCGGCCCATCCCGCCCTCGTCCCACTGTCGGCTAAGCTTCTAATATCCCGAATTAGTAGTGTGCACTCATTTGTTGAACATATTAAATGGTTCTTTGATAGTTTCATATCATTTGTATTTGTTTATTCAACCTCAGCCTATAGCAGTCGGCAGTCCACTGCTGGACAGTCTTCCAGTTGCACGCCATTCAGGTCGATTCTCAGCAATTCTCATCCAGCTGCTACCAAACTGCATTTGTTTATTCATTTAAACCTAAACATCAGAAGTTCCCAGCGAAGCAGCTGCAACCGTTGAACTATGTATAAGTATTGCCAGTTGTCGTACGTTGCGTTAATGTTGCCAGCAATTCGAGAATTTTAATCCACTCTGCGCACTGGGTGTAGTAAACATAGTTAGGTACGTATTTTAGTTACCAAAACAATATACGCTTTATGCCTTTAGAAATGTACTTGTTTATTGTGTCCTCGCGCATCCGTTTAACAAAACGATCATTGATAACCAACCACAACATTAAATCAGCAGCTAGTGCAGTTCTTATCACCTATGACATAGAGTCGAAAGTACTTTGTTACTATGCACGGTGTGTAGTTGTTGGAGGCTAAATAATTGTTTAATAGTAGGACATAAATAGTGTCTGCGCGAGTGAGCCCGCACTGGCCACTAGTTTATAGGAGCAGATCACCGACGCGACCCGCGACCCGCGAGTGCAACATAAAGTTCACCAATAGTCTATCACGGCACTTTTTGCCTCAGTAAATGCGAGAGAAAACAACATAAGTAACTTTTTATTTACTTACAATTCAGCTATTACGTTTGCTTATAAATTGTAGTAAAAATAGGGAACTACGTACCAATATTATCGACTAGATGACAAAACTTACTGCGGATTCATTAAAACAAAATAAGGAGAGGAACAAACGCGTCCCACTACATACCAGTCCCTGAACTTTCCTACTTAAGTTCCTGCCAATCACACAAGGAATCAATTAATTAATGAACATCTAATGAATAGAACAGCAACAAGTCAATAAGACCACTCCTAAGTCCTCAGTGATAGCCGGAGAGGAGCATTAACGTAGATAATCGTGCATAATCGAGTTGAATCACGTGGAAATCATCGACGAACGCGAGCCCACTGAGACACAGGCATTCATAATGTAATAGTATTAGCTGTAACAGCCGCACGGGTCGATCAATCAGGTTAAGCTAATCAGGCTAAGCTTGCCGCGGTTGGTCCGTGGATGGGTAAACATCTTTACATACTAAGACCCCTCCGTGTCTCTGAAAGCACGGTCATTTGTAGATCTTTGACAGTTGTTACGGGTAGTCAGAAGACCGAAAGTCTGACAACCAGTCTTACCAAGGGATATCGTATTAAAGGCTAGGCAGATGATGATGAGCTGTAACTCACGACTTCTTTGTGAATAAAAACTACAAGCTCGCGTTACATCGTGTTGTCTACAATCATCGTTGTTCAGTGCACCTGTCAGTTTATTACGGAACTGACGTATGATGCTGCTTTACTAAAAAAAAAGACTGTATTCTACACTTATAAATAAAATATTGTGATTAATCCGCGGTATATTACCGACTTCCCGTTCCTCCCATAAAAGGTTAATTAGTAATTAATTTAAGGATCATAATTATTAGATCAGGAATATCTGCCTCAGCTTAATTGTGACACACTAGCACTCGCACTTAACTTAATTGTGACACACTAGCACCCATACAGTACCCAATACATAATTGATGTAAGTTGGTTATCTACCTCCGCGGTTCAACAGTCGTTGGGCTGGTCTACAACAGCTTGATGTGCATACAAGTTGTAGCAGTTCTACGCCCGCTACGAAATCCGTAGGCCGTAGCGTAGTGCTTGTAGTACAAATTAGTGGATTATATCCAAGATAAGAATGCTTGGAAACATGCTAGTCCTTAGTCCTGCTCCATAGGACAATTTAGAGTCTCGACAAAATCAATTGGTTACTAATTTAATTGCATAATTTATTATTTATATGACATTTTGTAATTAATTGTACTCACTCACTGACTTGTATTATTTGTGAAAAAAATTGAAATATCGTTTACGTACTTTTACAATGCTTGTAAATATTTGTGAGCACCATGTATCTATCACATAATTAATTTATCTGTCATTGCTTCATTTTTTATTCGTTTTACCTACCTATTGTTGTAATAGTAATATTATTTTAGGTGCATAGTCTTCACATTGCAGAGAATAAGCGAATTATAACGAGCAATATGTTCAGAGAAGAGCAAGTTCAGTGTTTACACTCTTTGTATTAAAAACTTAAAAAGTATTACAAGCGCATTGTACTGTAAACATATTATGCAGATTTTTGATCATAAGTACAGCTTCCTGCATCTTGCAAAAGTGTAAAAAATGCAAACAAGCAAACAGCTCGCTTCAAAAATTTATAAATTTGCAGATTTTGAACAAAGTGTATAAAACTATGTTTAAATTAAAAATACATAACGTGGGTAAACTATTAATAGCAACTATTTATTACATTTGTTGGTCTGTTTTCATATTGTATGTTGGCTGCAGCTGTACGAGTATTACCTCATGCTTAGAAGATATTTGCAGAAACTATGAAACGTGTTTGTACTTTTCTTGCATGAGGTAAACATATTCAACTTGGTAAACTTCAAGGAAATCTGCTGCTGTGCTAACCTACCTTTGTTCAAACTCAAATAGCAATTATTTCAAATTAACCATTTACTTTTTATTATCAAGTAGTCGTTCAGTTAGTAAAAGTCGTCCATTCCAAAGAATAATGGAGAGGAACGGGCAAGAAACTTTATGGACACTCGTATATTTAAATCAAAATATTTTGTTCCAAAATGTTCTTCTCTGTCGTTCCTCAATACAGCACCACCATCACGAGCTTCGATGAGCCTGTAACAACTCATAATGAGGAGTAATAGTAATGATCCGGTGTGTCCCGGCCCCCCCGGGCCTGTCGATGTAGATGTCGTTCATTGCGGCAGTTTTGCAATTCATGAGGTCGCCGCGAGCCCGTGCCCATCCTGTGAGGTTTGTGTTGCCAAAATGGGATATTTTGTGGTTTTTAACCAATTTCACTGCGGTTTATGAATCAGGAAATTAATTAATTTTGCAAAATTTGTAGCAGGAAATTCTTGCCTTTAAATTACGAATCCTTTTATATTAAAATGTACTTGTCCTATTTTTTCCTGCTAATGTTCAACTAATCGAGAAGTATAGAATAAATGATATGTTGTGCCGACCCCGAATAAATTGGGACCAGGGCAGGAGAATGATGATGCCCTGCTAATGTTCGATCCATTATTTAATCTGATAATGTCTGACCATGAACGACATGATTTGCTTTGCACGCAAACATTGCTGGAATTGTTCTTGGTGGTCTTCCAGAATCTGCAAAGTATCTGATCTGTATGTTTGTAGTCTGGCAACACTGTCAGCATCAGTTTTCTGCCCGGTGGAGCTCCCCACAGGCCTATTTATTATACATTCAGCATCATTTAAATGAAATCACCCCCTCTGCTATCCTCCTCACCAAATATTATATTTTATAATTGTAACACCGGAGCTGATACCTGTTGACGTATTTAAAATATCTTTGTTTTCGTGAATATTGATGATTTTAATACAAAAAAGGTGTTTTCTGTGTTCTTGGTAAGTTGCTCTGAGAGATCTGTATCGAAGCTATTGCAGTTGAGTACCGTTTAATTGGCAACACTGGCGATAGGTACTAACGGAAGTCGTAAACTTGTCATAAATAATGTAATATTTGAGTCGCATTTCCTTGCGCCGCGCCGCACCGCGCCGCATCGCCCGCCGCCGTCGGCCGAACGTTACACATACATGTTTACGTTTATGACCCATTACGTTTATAGCAACATCAACAAATTGGTGATGAACGTAAAACATTAACTGATCTACTTGTTATTGATAACTGAGAATTTATGTTCGTCTCGAAAATCCTACAACAAAATAAACTAAAGCTAAACTTAATTCACAACGCGTGATGCGTTGTGAATTAAGTTTAGCTTAGCATAAGCATAACAAAAACAGCCAATAATTTTCCCACTGCTGGGACACAGGCCTCCTCTCTTCGAGAGGGAGTGCGCTGCAATCCACCACGCGGGCCCAGTGCGGGTTGGTACCTATATTTTATGTCACATGTCTCCACATTTTTACCTTATGACTTGCCAGACCTTCAGATCTTCAAACAATGTTTAAGTTAAGAGTGTGGAGACGTTCACTCCCACACTTAATAGGCACCAACAGCAGACCGTCTTCACTATTGTACGGTCAACTACAGGTCAATTGTGACACTTAGCACTGTCAAATTGAAACTGTTAACTTAGACGTGCGGTTGACTATACGATGTAATCCAAGCTTAGCTCCTGACAGCGGTCAGCAGACAGCGGCGGCGGCCACTGATAACGACTGATAACGTCACGCCGCTTATGTTAACCACCACGAACGGGAGGGAACGCCTCTCCTAGAAAGCTTACTGTCAATAGGGGCTTATAAATTTACGACTAGGTTTTGCCCGTGGTTTCGCTCGCGTGGTTGTCGGAAAATATCCCAAGGGAACGTACTACAGGCTACAGATATTAAAAGTACCAGTGGGTAGGTAGGGTATCTACACTACCTATCTACCCTACCTACCTACCTACATACATACATAAAACTCTTTTACGAGATCAAATCTGAAGAAGATTGCACCGCTCTTCAATCAGATGTAGATGCAGTATACAGATGGAGTGTTGAGAATAAAATGGAGTTTAATGCTGCCAAATGCCAAGTCATGACTTTTGGTCGAATGCGACACCCAATAAAATTCACGTACAAATTAGACAGCAATGCTATTATAAGGACTGATTCAATGAAGGACCTGGGAGTCACATTTGATCAAAAGCTCACTTTTCATGAACATATTGTATCTGTTTCCAAGGAGTCTTTTAAGCGGCTTGGTTTTGTATTAAGGAACTGCCGCGATTTCCAAAGTGCTCATGTTATTAAACTAATTTTTGGGACCTTAGTTCGAAGCAAACTTGAGTCCAGTGCAATTGTGTGGAACCCGTACGAGAAAAAGTATGCGCTTATGTTGGAAAAAGTCCAAAAAGCTTTTCTAAGATACTTGTATAAAAAATTGTATGGGTATTATCCATACTTATATCCAACGAAATTTCTGTTGGGGGCTTTGGGTTTTAACTCTTTGGAAGTGAGACGGTCGTTTGATCAGATGATTGTAACATGCAAGGTTCTATTGGGGAAGATTGATGCATCGGACCTCCACGATCAAGCCTGTAGGTTGTTTGTGCCAAATAACTATTGTCGTGGTAGACGGCACAGATTGCTGGCGGCTCCGTCGTGCCGTACGGTTGCACGGTCAAACTCCCCCCTACCAAGATCACTAAGGGATCTCAATGCTCTCCTGGACTCAAATCCTGATTTTGATTTATTTGCGGATGAATGGAAGTTGTTATTGTTGGAATGTTTGAATTTTTGTGAGAAGAATGCAACACAACATTTTACCACACTTTCATAGTGTGGTAAAATATTGTTTTGCAAATTGTGTTCGTTTTAATTTGATTAAATAGTATAATTGGCCTCGGCCGTTCTATTTAATTTAATAATAAATAAATAAATACATTCATACCTACCTACCTATCTAGTATCTACCGAGATATCATCAAAAAAGCCGTTCCATAAAAAACAATTCCGATGTTTTAATAGTTATTTTGCTATTCGGGACCGAGACTAATTCAACAAATTAAAAACCATGAAAATCTAATAATAAAATAATCTTCCGTTGTTGCCTCATTCCATTTAGTGCGAGTTGGCTTCGGCCCCTCGCACGCCTTCCAAAGGTCCGGGACCCCAAGGTTAGCCATATACAATAATAATATAATATACCTATATAGATATAGAAGAAGATATACTGCTAACCAACTTTATTTACAACAAAAGACCTCTTCTACACTCTCCCTTAACGGATTGCCGACATATAACCAATAACCCTGAAGATGTGACACAAATAATTTTCAAACCTCATCAGGTAATTTTACTTAGCATAACCAACCCCATGCTGACCATACGCCATGACTACAATCCAACCATGATCGCCAGCAAGCAGATAATAAAATAATCTGTTTATCACTTCCTCAAATATCAGAAGGAAGAATAAGATCAGCTGAACCACAGCCAGGATTAAATAAAAGAGGATCACAAAAAACACGAGTGAATCGAGATAACTCGGATGCCTCTAGAACCTTCCTGCTTCCAGACGCTACACACGATCCATTGTGGGCACACTGTAGCCAACCGACAGAAGCATAACGACAACCTTCCACTCGAAAATAATAAAGTATATTAAACGAAGCCCACGAGTCTCCGATCCCGTAAGTACTACAAAACTTATCAGATCAATATGTAGATAAATACTTAACGTACGTACTTTGGTAACCTGTGCTACTTTATGTAGGCGCCATATCTGATATGAGACGAAACGCGGTCATGTGGTCGTTGACATTATTTCCATACTAATGTATTTTATATAATTAAGCCAAAAAAAAAAAAATTGAACTAGTGTCATTAATCAAGGAGAAAACAAAAGAACACGTCTCTCCAGTTCTGTTGATGGTGCGCTTCTCTTCGGCTGCTCCGAGTTTCGGTACTCGGTTCACTCGTGCAAAGCGGTGGCGAATTAGATCGGGCGGTTAAGCCAGAAATTAACACTGGATTGATGGAAATGGCGGCAGCTCACGGGAACAATCTGCGACTCCCGCGTTCCCCTTAAACTTAAGGGGAAGATATATAAAACAATGGTTAGGTTAGCTGACCCCAATATAGTGGGAAAAGGCAAGGCAGATTGATTGGTTAGGTTAGGTTAACCTGCTGTCTTGTATGAATCAGAATGTTGGGCCACAAAAGGGATGAATGAAAGGCAATTGCATGCAGCTGAGATGAGAATGGTAAGGGATGTGTGGTGTTATACAAATGGATAGAATTAGGAATGAGTACATAAGAGGAAGTCTGAAAGTGGCACCGGTGACTGAAAAGTTGTGAGGAAATCGATTGTCATGGTATGGGCACGTGATGCGGAGGAATGAGGAAAGTTTTGAGTATGAATGTCGATGGCTATAAGAGTAAGGGAAGACCAAATACGCGATGGATGGACTGTGTGAAAGATGATATGGATAGAAAGGGGGTGACTACCGAGATGATGGCTGATAGAGAAGTATGGAAGAAAGGGACATGATGCGCCGGCCGATATAACGCCTTAGTAGTTCTACCGATACTCACGTACGCCTCACCCCTGGCAGGACCGTGTTCCTAACATGGAGGTGCTAAAGCTCACTGGAATGATGAGCATGGAGGCGCTTTTGATAAAGATCCAACTGAGACGGTGTGGTCATATACAGCGATTGATACCAGTAGACTGACTAAAAACTCTCTACTCAGAGCTCGCAACACCTGCGCAACAAAGTTACGACTTGACCAACTTATGACTTGTGGCATACCCGTTGATCGGTGGCAGGAGCTTGCTCGAAGCCGAGAAAGGTGGCGCACTTCAATCCACAAAGCTGCTGAATGCTTTGAAACTAATCGTCTTGAACACCTAGACAAGAAGCGCCATGTATGCACAAATCACCCAAAGCCTTCATACGACTATACCTACACATACAAAGATGCTGATCAGCTCTTCTGCACACGCTGTGACTGGGTTTTCAAGGCCAAATTTGGTTTTGCTAGTCATCAGAGAGCTCACGAAAGAAAAAAAAGTAGTCTAGGTCGCGGTCGCCGGAGACGGTGAAGAGGCCTATACTATAGGTACCATAAGTCACATGTAAGTTCTCAATAATGTAGAATAGAATGGTACCCATATTATTATTTTTTTTTATTACTGCACGTGGTTAACAAATAAAGCTGATCAAAATTAAAAATGTATCTCTTCAACTTACCTCTAGGTCCGGGTGTACAATCATAAACAATATAAAAATGAGCCCCCTAACCGGAATAAACCGAAAACTAAACTATGTACAAGAACTATTTTAACATAAGATGAGAATGTTTGTACTTTAATTATTTACAGCTGTCAAATTCAAATTCAAATTCATTCATTTGTCGGAATATGGTACATTACATGGTCTTAGATTAATAAATAGTCTCATCATATTCTGCCACGTAGGGCGCGCAAATATCGGGTATACAAGTAAAATTATTATAAAACATAAATGGAACAACATTTGAACACTTAAATAGTAGAACCTAGTCTTGGCCAATGTGATTTTAAATGCAGTTCCCTATCTATTTGCAGAGTGGGCGTTCTGCCCTCCTGTGCCTTATTAGTTATTATACAGTATCATCGTTACCTCGCCGTGTCTCGCCGCACCTCGCCGTACCGCGCCGGGCCTCCTAGCGCTGATTTTTCAATATCCGGCCACGTTTGAGTCCGCCGGCCGCCTCTCCTCCGCACAAAAATACTTACTTCTACTTCAGAATGCTTACCGAGTTGAGGCATCGTAACGGATATTCATATACATATTTAACAATTCATCCATTTTCCGATGAAGCAGACTTTTACGTGCACATTTTTTAACCGACTTCCAAAAAGGAGGAGGTTCTATATTCGTCTTTAAGTTTTTTTAAATTTATTTCTTATATAAGTAGGTATATCCACCGATATTTTCGTAAATTGTGGACCCATTTTGAAAATTCGTTTTTCATTTGGTAGAGGAAGCTTGCGCGGTGGTCCTCCTCTATTTTATTAACTTTGCTTGGGTATAGTTTTTGAGTTAGCTTCATTTATATATATTTTTCGCACCTATGTGATGGTAGGTATTCGAAATTGTCTGGTTTAGGTACCGACCACTAACAAAAAGTGAAAAATAAAAACATTTAGCTACAGTCAAGTCGGTGGCAAAAAGCGAAAATTCTAAACCATACAACGATTTCCGAAATTAAAGTTCTTTTTCATTTTATAGTGTTTTTTTTAGAAGTCCGTTTTTTAAGTTTTTAAAAGAAGTTTAAAACGTTAAATCGTCAGAGGAGAACATTTTGTCACTAGTTTATTTTGCGTCATTTCTGCAACGAAACAACATTAAAAATCCAACTGGGCTAGCAACTAGGTATATTAGGAAACCCTTTTCTTTTATATAAGACCTGTGTCAATACGGTAAGCTCAATGGCGACGTTATTGGCTATTTATTAGTATGAGACCGCGGCCGCTAAGACGCGGGAACCTGCACACAAAATGTACAATGAATGTAAATAACAAAATCCGAAGCCTTTTGTCGTTCACAAACAATAAACTTGAACAAGATTGTTCCTCGTGAACACCTAGCGCCATCTCTCGAATGCTAGCTGTACTACATTTTCTTTGAAGTTACCTATCATTCAGTTCGGCGGTTGGGCGAGTTTTTCTCAAAATATAACTCTTTTGTCCCGATATGTTTCGTTACGAAGCCTGAAACATGTTAAGTTATAACAAACGTGATAATAAAAATTAAGTTGTTTCTCAAATGCTGCCTTTTTGTGTCGTGCCGTGTGATGTCGTAGTAGGGGTTCACAATGTTTACATTTTGGGAAACAAATAACATAATACAGACCCAGCAACAAGCTTGTAGTGTAGGTAGGTATACAGCAACAAGCATGTTGAGTAGGTAGGTATACAAGTCAAAGGTAAATTCCATGCCATCCGTCACAGACATCCTGTATCAAGATTAGGGTTTGCTGTACAGGCTGTTCCTATCAAGCTAGAACTTTCCAAGGGCGAATCCAGGGGAGCAGCACAGGGGCTCACGTGCCCTCCCAAACGGGTTAAGTAAAATGGCCTGAATGCATATCTATCAAGACATTGCTTCAATGACGAACGCTGAAGAAGTAGGTATTACTATAACTTCATTGAAAAATAATGAATTCCAAAAACAACATACAAACGCAATACAAGATATGGGAGACACTTCTTACCTGTCTGGCCCATGTGCCCCTCCTACAAATAAATCCTGGATCCGCCCTTGTAAAGGTCGCTGGTACAAGACAACTATATGAATTATTCTAATCCCTACTTAATAACTACTTCGACAAAAAATCAACTAAAAAGATATACCACAAGACATCACAGAGAGACAAATAAAAAATCCGGAGTCACACATGTAGGTATAAATCCAACAGATATATATGTGACTCCGGATTTTTTATTTATCTTTCTGGTGACTTTTTGTCATAGTTGTTATAACTTTTATTTTTATTTAAATTTTTTGGTGTTATAATATATAATTATATTTTTGAAGACACCCTACATGGCATCATTAAAAATAAAGTTCATGACTTTTTGTCCTCCAGAGGGCGCCTTATTCTTTTTAATGTGAGATCACATAGCCTATACTATAACCTGCGGACGATCAAGACGCTTCCAACGATACCCTATTTGTCAAATTATGAGGAGTTTAGAAGTTATGAGGACACATGAACATACATACATAAATACCGGTCAAAATCATAACCCTCCTTTTTGCTTCGCCGTAGTCGGGTAAAAAGAGTACCGTCAGATCACTTTGTCCGGCCGAAGTGACACTATGCAATCTCATACAAATCATACAAAACTTTGCAGTTTGAGTCAGTACTTAGGTACTTAGGTATACTATTTTCATATTGCACAATTAGGTACTGTTAGTAGGTGCTTCAACTAAGGTTTGAGAATAGATCAGTTGACATTTGTTAATAAAATGTTATTATTTATCTACGTTTGCTAATTTTTTTTTTCCCCCG
Organism: Lithophane semibrunnea; assembly: GCA_947363905.1. Taxonomy (NCBI): domain Eukaryota; kingdom Metazoa; phylum Arthropoda; class Insecta; order Lepidoptera; family Noctuidae; genus Lithophane; species Lithophane semibrunnea. The sequence goes on along the minus strand of OX376199.1, from coordinate 465,414 downwards.
CAAAGACTCATCAGACTAAGGTTTCTTTTTTCAACGATTACAATTCCTAGACGTAGGTAAGTAGGTACTTACGTAACTTCTGAAAAATGTAAATACGCTGTGAGCCGCACGGCTCACAGCGTATTTACATTTTTCAGAAGTTCACCCACATTGTAACAACGCGCGTTGTTACAATGTGGGTGAACTTGGCTCATGTTACATATGGTCGAACTTGGCTTGGAACAAAAAGCCAGAACTATTTTTATTAAGTAAAAGGAGCTCTGGAACTCAGCCGCATGCCAATAGTACACACATTTTTTTATGCTCTGCTGGGAAATGATCTGCCAAGTTCACGCACATGAACTGTGTGCAGGTGGTATCGTGTGTCGCCCGGCGGCCGCAAGTTTTGTGGATCCACACACGCGCAGAGCGCACTGGCAGGAATCACGTTCGTGTTTCATTTGACCAAGCGTTTCTTTTTCGCTGATTGGTGTGATTGCTGTAATTGCTTGGTTAGTTTGGCTTGTTTTGTTTTAGTTGTTAGTCAGTTGTGAAGGTAGGTACCGTAGACGGCAGTAGCAGGTGACGCTCGACGTGTCGCCGCAACACGACTGGTTACTATGAATTTCTATGAAATTCCTTCCGATGCTAGCGACACGTCCGCGTCGGTTTCACAGAAATACATAGGTAAAAACCAGTCGTGTTATTTCTAAACGTTCGCATCCGCACATTCGCATTCCGACAACTCGCATTCGCATACGCGAATGTGAAAAATATGGAACTCGTAACATCCCTACGTGTATAACCTCGGAGAGTGAGGAATCAATCGGGCGAAAGCCGCGGAAAGCCCTCAATTGTGACTGATTTATATCGCAGACTCCCTGTACGCCGACAGACACGCTGACAACAAGCGCAACAAAACGGATTTCATAGCACAGCGGAAGAGTTATAACTCCCCGTTGTGGGACCAGATACGCGAGATTGTGTATCTGATGTTACGAAAAATTCAAAAATGATTTTAGGAGTCAAACTTTCAAACAATATTTTGCGCGTCAGCCCACAAGTTCTGAATGGAACACATTACACGAGTTTAACGAGAGCGGCAGAACAACATGTGTAGCGCCTAACAACATGTGTAGCGCCTAACAACATGTGTAGCGCCTAACAACATGTGTAGCGCCGAACAACATGTGTAGCGCCTAACAACATGTGTAGCGCCGAACAACATGTGTAGCGCCTAACAACATGTTTAGCGCCTAACAACATGTGTAGCGCCTAACAACATGTGTAGCCTGCCTAACAACATGTGTAGCCTGCCTAACAACATGTGTAGCGCCTAACAACATGTGTAGCGCCTAACAACATGTGTAGCCTGCCTAACTACACCTAATCAAGCGAACCCAAACCGATCTATCTACCTACATCGGTACCTTCTGATCAGAGGTTCCCAAACTTCTTAATCTCGTAGACTCTTTTCAAAATTTTCCTGGTTTCGGTGGACACCCGAAACCACTCAACACACACCAATGCTGCTACATTTCTACCATATTCCCAAAACTAGTCGAAAAAAATGTTTAATAACCGTGGACCAAAAAAAAAATCAATGCAATATTACTTTTTGGCGCTATCTGTTACGATTGCGAGAGAAACGTAGCTCCTAAAAAAATCTGAAAATTTGAATGTTAATTAAAGCTTCAAAATGTTTTTTAAAAGTCTCAATACGACCATTTTTCACCGAAATACAGCCTGTCACAAATCACAACACATCACCACATTTGAATCACCTATTAGAGGAAATTGTTAGTTTTATTTAGTTACGAACAAAGGAGATAGATCTCAAAAGATATGCAACTAGCTTTTGAAAATATCCCACGGGCCCGTACTACCTACGGGTACCTATTTCATTTCGAAAGTTGATGGTTCGATTTTTACTTACGTACCAGCGAAAAATAAGCAGCGTCGATTAAAAAACCTTAGATACGGTAGTATACATGGTAGATATCAAATGCAAAAATTAATTAATCATGCAGAAATTAATTTTACTCTGAGCACGCTGTGGTGCATTGCAAATTTTCAGCAATAGTTTCTAAAGAGAGACAGGGAATATCGAGATAAACATTATCCTATGTCCTTATCCAGGTCGACGTTCAAAAGTGCCTTTTATGTTCCAAAGTATCTTATAGAATATAGACAAAAGTTTATCTAAAACTTTTGTGTCGTTTCACCAAAGGAACGAGAATTCTGGCGCAAAAATTAAAATGATCTCTTCGGCAAGTCTGAGCTCGGAGCTAATCTGAATGTTAATCCTTGGCGGAGGCGAGAAGATGAGCCACAGTGGAGACGGACACGGAGGAACGGCTTTGATACTTGCTTTCTTATGTACCTAAAACAGAAATGTTATTTACCAAAGTTACAGCTGGGATAGAAGAATACGTTAAACCGTTAAATTCTGTTGTACAACAAATAAATAGGTAGTTACCGGTTCTTCATTAATTACCAGATATGTAATTTATGTTAGTTTAGATGTCAACTGTCAAAGCAGTTTTGGCACAGTTAATCCTGTGTGTGTGGTTAATTTTGCAGAAGCAACAAAGTATTACATAGGCATAATATTTCTTACATATTTATCCTACATTTTGCAAACAGGCCGACACTCGGTCAGTCGGCCACATTGAAAGCGACTGTTGCTGTCACAAGGCGGGTTGACGTGAAGAGCTCCGCGGGAACGGGACCCGGGCTCTGTATCTATTGGACCCACCACATGACACACTTGATGTCAATAGCGCTAACGTCGGAGCGGGGCAGACGGCGCGGGATCCGTTGTAGGTACGCGTACGTAATGCAAATGTTAACATCAGCCTTTTGAACCTTTTTTGAAAGTTTTTGAACATTTATTACTTATATCTTGGTTATTTTGCAAGGGTGAGTAAAATACAATGAAGGCTGCAGGTTCTTCTGAAACAAAAAATCTACGATAAACAACTTTGGTATGTTCAGTCAGAATCAGTTTATCTCGTTCAGACACAGACAAACAGTCGTACCTACATAATATTCACTGCTCAAAACTTTTTGGAATAAGTAGAGCGTGTCGGACCACGCACAATGAAGGGTTCCGTAGTTGGGATGAATTTATCCAAAGAACAAACTTAACATTCTTGTTTAAACATCAGACAACTGCAAATGTAAGTTGTGTAGTGGCATGTCACCCACGCATGCAGACAAACTTGTGAACTCAACATAAGACGCCACACGTCCGTTAATTTGAGTTCAGAAATCGACAGTCGGTCACTTTTGCCGCCACTCGCAACACTTGCGTCATTTTATATTCATCTTAGTTAAAGTTTTTTTTTTAAACCGTGTTTAGTTATAGTAACTCTAACTTTATTATTAAACTCATTGTGTAATACCCAATTAACATTTAATTTATAGAACCTGTAATCACATCCTAACAAAAGTTCTCTAGTTGGTTGATTATTACTCGGTACCTTGTACCTACCTACTTAGCTGTGATAGTTTTCCTTTTATTTTATTTCGTAAGTATATAATTATGTATAGTACTGCCGTAAATTTTTTCACGATTCCAAAACCAACCATTATTATTAAGCTAGCGAGGGCGGGGGGGACACTTGACTCTAACAAAAATTAGCACTTTAATATTTCCCCGAATCCAAAAATTGTTTTTACAAACTCACATTATTTTTGAACGATCTTTCCAACGACACCATGAAAAAAAACATCCCCATTTTTCGTGTAGGGGAGGTACCCTAAAAAAATGTTTTTTTTAATGATTTTTCTTACCACTTTGTATACCCACATACCAAATAACAGCCTTCTAGTACTAAGAATCTCTGAGCTAAGCCGCGGACAGACAGACGGACAGGGCGAAACTATAAGGTGTTGTTGACTATGGAACCCTTTTTTTTTTTTTTTTCCGTGGGGAAATCCTCATGGATGTTATGTCGGACTCCTACCGACTAAAACCCCACTGTTCCTACTTCTACCATGAGTCGGGGGCCCGGGAGATACTTATACATGACTATGGAACCCTAAAAAAACGGTACACCCTACTATTACTATGTAATGCAAATGGCAGGATGGACATGCCTGTGACTTGGGAAATTAACTATGTGAGCTACCTATCATGCTAAGGAACAGGGTTTAAAGTGAGGTAACTCATCCTCCATAGAAAAGGGAGGATCCTCCGACCAGACGGGTGTCGTGGCTGGTGGGCTACTGGGCGTACGGCGACAGTGTGATGCGTAGTTTTGCATGTGGCGATGTAGAGGCCGCTACAGTGCTAAGATAGGATTGACGAGACCAATAGGTACCCAGAAACAAACAATAAAATCTTGTTTCAAATTACTCCATTTAATTTTGTTGATTTGGCTTGTGCTGGTAGACAGTAGATAGTACAATGAAAAAATGTAATACGTCAACAACAATTTTTCCTCAGAATACTATTTATTTTATAAAACCAAATATTTAGAATAAAAATAAACTAAACCTTAAACCGGAAAACCATAAAAGAGACCAAAAAAACCATCAACAAAATGTAATAGAATTCTTTTATAACTGCCGATAATATATCCGATAAAAATAAAAAGAAAAATAGGATAATGAAGAAAGAATATCTATGTTGACGAGATCGGCCGCACGACGAGCACGCCCACCACCTCCGGACTCTTCGCTCAGCTCCGCCTCGCCGCCGCCGGTAACTAGTGCAATTGTGAGCGCTGTGATGACACCGGCCGCGGTAGTTGCGTCGAGCTCGAGCGACGAGTATTTCTCCCCGCCCACGACGCCACCACCTGCTCGTCGACGGGGAGGACGCCGGCCGCCGGAGGGTTTAGGACCTCGAGGCCCACCGGCCTCTGATAGGGTCCCAGCTCCCGGCGGAAGTGTGCAGCGCATGAGATGGACACGATCCATTAATGAGAACGTCATGCGCTCATACTATGGGGCTACAGAGGGAGGAAGCCACCTGACCGCGTACCGTGTTCGGATGCTCTCTCTGTTTCAGGTGCTTGAGCCAGCTGTCAACGTGACGGCACAATGACTGTCGGACAATAATCAGATTAATGTCGCTGACATACTCCAAATCCTCAAAATCTACTATTGTATTGTTGTGAGTTTGCTGTCTCGGAATACAATTCTGTTTTCCATCTTCTGGCCATATTGTGGCATACGGTACATTAGTGAGCCGTCAGCGGTAATAATCGAACTTGCTACAGTTGAGAGGTGGGAACTACTCTATGGAATTATTACATTAGTACAGTTGCTGTGCATAACTCAGCCAGACCGCGGCTAGACTACTTAGTCAGAGTACTACCTATGTAACTTGATATATATTTGTATTAAGTAATGCCTTTCCAAATAATTATAAATAATTGGCTTAAGCAGGAGTTGGCAATCTAAAACTCACAATGATACAAAAGAGAACTTAGAGCATATTTTTCTTTAGAGTTTTTCATTATCTCAGCCGAAAGACGTCCACTGCTGGACATAGGCATCCCCTAAGCACCGCAACTTCGACCGGTTCTGTGCTTCTCGCATCCAGCGGATTCCTGCGGCCTTCACCACGTCATCTGTTCACCTTGGGCCTTCCAATGCTACGTCTTCCGGTACGCGGTCGCCACTCCAGAACCTTTCAGCCCGATCGGCCATCTGTTCTGCGAGCAATGTGCCCTGCCCACTGCCACTTAAGTTTGACAATACTTCGGACTATGTCGGTTACCTTGGTTCTCCTACGGATTTCCTTATTTCTGATTCGATCACGTAGTGAAAGTCCAAGCATAGACCTCTCTCCAATTGCCCTTTGGGTGACTTTCAGCCTTCTAATGAGGCCCATTGTGAGCGACCACGTGTCAGTGCCACACGTCAGCACAGGCAACACTCACGTTTGTCTTGTGACATTGTGGTTAGTGTTTTTAGTACCTAAGTAGAAAAAGTTAGTCAAACTCAAAAACATTTAACTTGTAGGTAAAAGGCATCCCTTTCTAAACAAAATAACTAAGATCTCGCTAAGATTACTTAACAGATTATCTGCAGTTATGGTAAGTTGATAATCAAAGGTGGCAGCGAGCAGCCGCCGCCTGCGCGCTCTAGCGACAAGTTCGCGCCGCCGCCGCCGCCGCCCGCCGCCATCGCACCGCAGCTTAGACAGCCTGGCTAACTTTATCACTGAGTTCAGGCGCTGAAAGTAAATAGTAGATATTCTTGATATATCACGACACAGGTGCGCGTGACCGCGAGTGTCACGTGCCACTTGGTGTTTGGTTTGACAGTGGTAGTCAATAAAAGGCTACGACCATTTCAAATATATTCAAGTACCTACTTAGGTAAGTATCCACTGATTTTCTTATCCGTCTGAAAACTTTGGGCAAAGAATGTTCAATCTCCAAAATAATTTCGCCGAAGTGACGTCTGTGACAGACGCCTACAATATACAGCGCGACAACTTCATCAACTATCGCCATCAATCTACTTTTACAAAAATAATTAATCACTAAATCTTGATGAACGACCTCTTAACGGAGAGAAATTACTTTGAAACATGTTCGATTCGAAGCAAATAGAAAATAACGCAGAGAATATAGCTTTTAAAGTAACATTTAGGTAAAAAACTTTTCAAAGTCTTTGAAGAAGCTGGAGAAGGTTGATTAATGTCCGGCTAAACATCTTACTATCAAGTAAGTAGGTTGCGTTTCAGTGGGTAGCCATGAAACTTGCGAGCTGGCGGAGACATTCAACCCAACCAAACACATGACGAGCAGCACAGGGGCAGACGAGTGTCCGAGTGGACAATCCGACGACATCTCGACTTTACCGCGTTCGGCGCTCCGATTGGCCATTCACCAGTAAAGGCCAACAAAATTGGTCCACAAATGACGAAAATACCGATGGCCATAGAACATAGAACCTCTTCCTTTTTGGAAGTCGGTCAATGAATCAAGAGATAGAGAGAGACCGATGATAGAGATGTATGTATATATCCTAGAAACATGCAAATTTGTTAGAAAATACATTAACTTTTTCACAACACGCGGCGATAAACATAGAGACCGATCTGTCAGGTATAAAAATATGTTAATTCTACCCTCTTCGCGCATGAAACTACATGCCAATAGCACCTACGTAATGTCCATAAAAATATTTAATAAATTACCAGATCCAATAAAAGATGAAACCAGCGATACGAAATTTATAGATAAAATCAGGCAAATATTAATTAAAAAGCATACTTACTACACAATAAACAAGACAAAAAAAATGATTTAACACAAACAGACACCTTAAACAGTTACTCGTACATTTCATACATAAGTAGGTACCTACATAGAAAATTATAATATTATGATCTCAATTATTGTTATAAATTTAAAAATTGTTTGAATTATTTAATATGTTTCTTTTATTTTTTTATAAAGAGTTTGTAATTTTATACTTTTTGCTGTGCCCTAGAGGGTCCGTAATTGTACTTTTAGCTTTAAGCCATTGTAATACCTTATCTACATTATGGAATGCAAATAAAATATGAATATGGAAGAAGACACGCCATTGCAAAAATAATCATAAAATAATCTTAGCAGCAAGTATTATTAACTAGCTCGCCCGCGTGTATGTCGGTTAATCCCACACTAGGGCCTCTGATAGTGCTAAGATGCAGGTCATCATGATCATCATCTTCTATCTTAATCTTAAGATCCAGGTACCTATCATGCGGAGTCTGGCGACCATTAGTATCTGCCTAGAGCTTTATCAATAAGTCCACTATGAACTGCGATACCATGTCATTGACTGACTAGAATAATTCGCTACAGTCTTTGAATTGTACCTATCGATCATTGGGTAAGTACCTACCTACTAACCTTTGAAGTCACCTACCATAGATAATGTGTATAGGTTACACGTAGAACCATCAACCTGCACTAATCATAAAAGTGCTGATAGCGTGAAAATTGAGCTACACGCTGTCTCCGCGGCCTGGGGGTGTACGGTCCGTCTTAACGGCCTCTCGCTCTTTGAGATCCCGCCGCATTTTAAATTAAATAAGTATCTCTGACGAACTTACACGAATTCATAAAAGAGGTCTTGTATGAATTCGTGTTTCGAGATTTTGCATTTTTGACAGCATAAAAATACAGGGTGTTAGTGTAAACACAGTTATCCTTGAAACCAGTGGTTTGGTTTCATTTATAGAACGTAAAAATCAATGGAAAAATACAACTTTTTTTTTAAAGAAAATCTACCTTTTTCCTCAAGAATATGAAATATTCTTGTGGAAAAAGGCAGATTTTCGGTCGTTGCCCTACACGCAAGGGCAACGGACCGGCCGTCAGCTGTTTCGCAGCTCTCTCGAACGCGTATCCATGAGTATCGGGACAGTGACGGATATTTACTTTTTAAAATCTTTTTATGAAAATAAGGTTTTCTTGTTGTTACTGGGTCATTTATTATTATATTTAAGTCAACTACCCATGGTTTGAGTGACAACGGTGTTTCAGGGCTTGAAATACCGTTAAAAATATGGTATCGTTACAGCCTTCTGATGCGGGTATCGTTAACTAATAAATAACGTTATATTATTTACCGTTATATCTGGCACATTTTACCGTTAAACATACGTAACGTTAAAATCTAAGGTAACGATAATTTTATCGTTATAATTAGTTTTGTTACCGTCGCTCTCGTCCAATTGCAAAAGAATGTCAGATTGCATCGACGCTAAGACTGCCGTACGACTATTTGCGCGTTTAATAGATATTATCTTATCATTGCTATTCTGTGTTGTGCTTGTACTTGAGAATATACTTGGTTGGTTGGTCCACCGTGTTCTGTAAGCGCGTACGACTGTCGTGAGCGGTGAGAGATATGAAGACGACAAACGAAATGGCAACAGCGCCGACAGGGTGTGAGAGTGAGAGGGGCGCGCGCGCACGCCGGCCGCGGCCGCCTTTGAAGCGGGCTGGCAACGTCGCTTAAAATAACAAAATAATACCGATAATTTTTTACCGCTATTTTTACAATAACGTTAAAAATACCGGTAATTTTTACCAAAAATGTTAACGTTATTATTATGTTATGCTACTAAGTAACGCTACCAAATTGTACCGATATCGAAGTATCTCTACGGAAATACCGTTACTTAACGTTACTTTTAATGTGAATTGGTATCGTTTTCAAGCCCTGCGGTGTTTACCTTTACATCCTGTATAAATTGTCATTTGTTCCAAACATAATTGATTCATCATATTGGTTGACTGGTACAAAACACCTCAGGCATTAAGTCTTCCTTTATTGTACATTAAGTATTTTTTTACTTATATGCATAAAGTTTTAATATTATGGGTCCAATAATCAAAAAGTTGACTCGCGAGTCGCGGTAACAATAAAAGTGTGATGCAGGGCTTGAAAACGATACCAATTCACATTAAAAGTAACGTTAAGTAACGGTATTTCCGTAGAGATACTTCGATATCGGTACATTTTGGTAGCGTTACTTAGTAGCATAACATAATAATAACGTTAACATTTTTGGTAAAAATTACCGGTATTTTTAACGATATTGTAAAAATAGCGGTAAAAAATTATCGGTATTATTTTGTTATTTTAAGCGACGTTGCCAGCCCGCCTCAAAGGCGGCCGCGGCCGGCGTGCGCGCGCGCCCCTCTCACTCTCACACCCTGTCGGCGCTGTTGCCATTTCGTTTGTCGTCTTCATATCTCTCACCGCTCACGGCAATCGTACGCGCTTACAGAACACGGTGGACCAACCAACCAAGTATATTCTCAAGTACAAGCACAACACAGAATAGCAATGATAAGATAATATCTATTAAACGCGCAAATAGTCGTACGGCAGTCTTAGCGTCGATGCAATCTGACATTCTTTTGCAATTGGACGAGAGCGACGGTAACAAAACTAATTATAACGATAAAATTATCGTTACCTTAGATTTTAACGTTACGTATGTTTAACGGTAAAATGTGCCAGATATAACGGTAAATAATATAACGTTATTTATTAGTTAACGATACCCGCATCAGAAGGCTGTAACGATACCATATTTTTAACGGTATTTCAAGCCCTGGTGTGATGTAATTCCGCGGCGTTCCCGCGTGGTCGTCACGTGCCCGCGTCGGCGTCGTCACGTCGGGCGTGGCCGTGTCGACGACGACGCGAGCGCTGATTGGCTCCTCCGGGACCCCGGACGTGACGCAATACAACCACACTTGAAACACTGCACACATTCTGAAACACGTTTTAATTTTCCTTTCCTTCCTCTCGTTGTGACACTTACCTAGATCGATAGGTATACAAAGGTAGGAGGTACTAATGATAGGTGTAAAAACACAAAGGGGTGCGCGTCTGGCGCGTTTCGTGTGCCGTTACAACCTGCACCCGTTCTCTTTGTTTATCGCTTTAATCCTCACGCGCGAATACACAAAGAGTCCATTATTCTGAAAACATTTCACTTGATTTCACAAAAACTGGAGACTCAAAACAAATTTGGTAGGTAGATACCTCATAAACTCACGTCCTATATAACAAACGTATTCCCCAGGGAAGTGTCCAGTCGCCGTAGGTACGGGCCTCTTACACCGATAATAAATTTCAGTTAATTTAGGGGCGCAGATTATTGTGTAATAAATAAATAAGAAATATGAAGTGGGGCGAGTCACCTTCGGCGCGTAATATCGGATTACGTTAGCAGTGTCGGGACCATGTATTACTATCCTCTATGGTCGGGACGACGGTGACGGTGAGCTCGCCTGTAAGCTGTCCATATTAGTTGAACTTCAATATCCGCGGATCAGCGGTATTGACCCGCGCTCGCCATTCATTGAGACGCACACACGCGAGTACGATATAAGTAGGTACATATATACACGTATTAAAAGCCGCTCCTATGTAGGTACTTTATTTTACAGCAGAAGATTAAATTAGTCAAGTTCCATAGAGGTGAGAGTTGGAATGAACTTAGTTACATACAACCTTGCAACTCGGGCCTCGTACGCCGTGAGCTTACTAAGGCGAGATCTTCTGCACAATAGATTCGTTTTGGAACAAGATTTGAACCGTAACTAACTGTGCGACATTGAGCGCTTAAGATTTCAAGTTGGCAATGATGTTCATTGTATTTGGATAATTTCTCAGCGTCCTGCCAGATTCCTGGCCTGCCAAACGTGGACTATAAGATCTGATGATTATTGACTGTAAAGTGCCATTCATCTAATAGTTCCTATGCCGTAATGTTGGCTCCACTGTTAAACTTTAAAAACGGACCTATTCCTAGTAGGAAGCGCCGTAGCGTATGTTCGTCCTACGTTACAACAGTGGAACAAACATTACGGTATAGGATCTATTTGATGAAACGCACTATGGTCACTTCGAGGACCTATGGATTGGGAAAAGAATAAAAGGGGGCGAGGACAACAAAAACATGATTTGGAACTCTTAAATTTTAATCAATATGTCTATTATGTACAAAAAGTAACTAACACAATGTTATCATTACCTTATCACTTTAAAATTACTCAAAATAATTGTAACCTTACATCAACTGAACATGAACACATTTCATACACGCACACGATACGCACACATTTAATTATTTGTTTACAAGTCTAGCGTCTTGAATATTTCATTGATTCGCGTACAAACATGTGACGAGTGAATTACAAAAATATATTATCATCCATTACTAAGTACTTGCATGCAACCAACTCAACTGGTCGCGTGCACAGCACGCCGCACTAACAGACCGTACAGCTCGCTCGGCTCAACTGGTCGCGTGCACAGCACGCCGCACTAACAGACCGTACAGCTCGCTCGGCTCAACTGGTCGCGTGCACAGCACGCCGCACTAACAGACCGTACAGCTCGCTCGGCTCAACTGGTCGCGTGCACAGCACGCCGCACTAACAGACCGTACAGCTCGCTCGGCTCAACTGGTCGCGTGCACTGCACGCCGCACTAACAGACAGTAGGTACAGGTCGCTCTACGACCTGGGCCTGCAAACGTACTCAGGCTGGAGTTCGGTTGACATAGTTCAAGATGGCCGCTCACACATCTGTTGTGTGACAAGCGCGCACGTCGTTCGACTGCTCGCCTTTGCTACAGAGAACAACTCCTGTACATAAAACTAATTCTCTACGTACAATTTTATGATGATAAATTAATAATAGTGTTATTGCTCTGCTTCCATAAACAAAACTCGATTTAGTTTCACAACTTGATAAAAAATATTAATAATATGTACATTCCATAAATTGCGATGTTAATTAAAATTAAGTAAAAAATAGTAGGCCGCACACTGCGCGCCACATTGTTGCAGGACATATAGAAATTATTATTTGATAGCAAACCAAACGTTGCTTCTAAAATTATTTTTTGTCGTCAGATTCATTCTAAACACTTGAATGAATAAATAAATAGTGAAGGGAAATTAACATAATGTTCGGGTATCGCATAGTGACTACTAGTTCTTTGTAAAATCGTTTAAAGCTACACCGCGCTGATGCCGTACTACGGCAAGCTTCGACGGAGCGGGACGCAGCAACGTTCACTTCACTTCGGAATAATCGGACCGCGTACAAATTTGGGTCGAAGGATTCGTGTAAGAAAATATAAAGTTTTATATAGACAGAGACCGCGAGAGCGAACCCTCGCGCGCGTGCGCCTCGCGTCGTGCCCTCGCGTCGTGCCCTCGCGTCGTGCCCTCGCGTCGTGCCCTCGCGTCGGGCCCTCGCGTCGGACCTTCACTCGTGGTAGGTGGCTGTCAGCACGTAGAAGCGGCGCGGCCCCTGCGGCGCCAGGCGGCTCACGTACTTGGTGAAGGCGGCGGCGCCCGCGTCGCAGTACACCAGCGACAGCGCGTTGTGCGCGGGCGGCACGGTGACCAGCGCGGCGCCCCCGGGCGGGGGCCCGGGCCCCGGCGCGCCGGGCCCCTCCTCGGGCGCCACGTAGAGCGTGCTGCCGCCGGCCGCGCGCCGCCCGCCCAGGTGCAGCAGCGCGTGCAGGCGCGCCTGCTGGTAGGCGGCGCGCGGCGGCAGCAGCGAGTAGTCGCCGGGCGCCCAGCGCTGCAGCTCCAGCGCCGAGTGGCCGGCCAGCGCCAGGTCCGTGCAGTCGCCCAGCAGGCGCACGAAGGCGGCGCTGGCGAACAGGCCGAGCGCGCCGCGCAGCGCGTGCGACGCGGGCGCGCGCGCCAGCCAGGCCGGGCACACGCGCCGGTAGTGGCGCTGGTTGGCCGGGCCCACGTCCTCCCACGGTAAATCTGTGATAAATTAAACGACGCATTCATAAACCAAAAAATACTCTCCACGAGTATCTTTTTTCATTTTTTCATATGTAACGGGTGTAAAAGGGGTTTTAATTTTGACATTTTTCAATAATAATTGTAATAATTTCTAACTGTGACATTTTTAATTTTATTTTTAGATAGCTTCTTGACAATTTTTATAATTTTTGCGTGCCTATTTCCAGGCAGAATGTACATGGCTCACTCCTATCTACTCCACCTGTATTTTAATGTAACCTACATTCGTTGTAAATAAATGATTGATTTTTTGATTGATTGAAAAAGACACGAAGGTGAAAGTCATTGTGATCATTTTTTTTTGTTCTGGGAACTTGGGAACTTGGGATCCTTCTGGTTACGGAGATTTTGAAGGTCGAAGTTCCAACATTTTCAGACGTTTTTTTTTAAACGTCTGAGTCCTCTGTACCAGACGAGACAAGCGACGCCAGAATATAGGCTGGTGCATCGTCTTCAAAAAGATGTATCACGCCTTAGAACGCTAAAAACCGAGCCGATTTCGAATATTCAGTCACATAATTGAGCTGCCACTTGTGCTGCACAAGTGCACATGCCTTCCACAAATTATCATATTATATTTGCAGTCATCTTGAAGACAGATATTAATAATCTGACTGTCAGATCTTATTTCCGAGCGGTCCACAGTTATATACTGGGCGAAAAAAACTCTGCTGTTGCTTACATTTATATTCGCATATCTCGTCAATATATAGGGAACAGCAGATATTTTTTTCGCATTTTCGGGTTTGGTCTCATAGAAAAAGTTGTTCATAATGATGAACGATGCTGGTGATGTTGTTCATGATGATGTTGTTCATATTTTACTCATGTACAATAACCCCTTAAGAGGATACCCATGAATTAAATTACACCCTGTATTTTTGCATGTGACTGTACACCAATTTATCCGTGATTACTGGGCCGATGTAAGTAATTCTCAATTCATAGAGAAAGCCGGCGCGTGACGCGGTCTCATATCAATTCATAGAGGAAGCCGGCGCGTGACGCGGTCTCATATCAATTCATAGAGGAAGCCGGCGCGTGACGCGGTCTCATATCAATTCATAGAGGAAGCCGGCGCGTGACGCGGTCTCATATCAATTCATAGAGGAAGCCGGCGCGTGACGCGGTCTCATATCAATTCATAGAGGAAGCCGGCGCGCAGCGCGGTCCCATAGCAATTTTATTAACCTTTCTTGAGCAGGTTTTGACTTAAATACAATAATAATATATTTAATCAACTTTGAGTATGCCAAATCTACCAGCATGTGGGTCCCAGAAAACATCCGGCGACATCGAGGCAGACCCAGTAGAAGATGGTGAGACGAGCTTGACGCCATCAGACAGGATAGGACCAGCTCAAGACAGAGAGGAGGGGAAAGGAGAAAGGGAGGCCTGTGCCGTGCAGTGGGACAACATAGGCTAGAAATAAATAATAATTGAGTATGTTGATGATGTTATAACTTCCTGCCACTGACATTTACATAGGAGATAGTGGTATAGAAATTTGTGTAGGGTAGGAACTACGAACCAAAAGCTAAAAATAAAAAAACGCGCTCCATCTGGTACTTGTACAAGCTGTATAACGCACGGTACCTGGCTCGTCGAGCGCCTGCATGAGCTCGGCCAGCTTGTCGCTCAGCAGCAGGTCGGCGAGGCACACTTCGCTCTCGCGCTCCATCTGCGCCTGGATCTGCATGCGCGAGCGCGGCGACATGTACGTCGCCTCCACCCACTGGTTCAACACCACCTGCACAACAGAACAATGAAGAAACTACCACATATTCATGAGAAACCGACGTGTCGCTAGCTACGGAAGGTATTTCATAGAAATTAATAGAACCAGTAGTGTCGCGGCGACACGTCGTCGCCTGCTGCTGCCGCAAGCAGTCGGCTGCGGAATGGTACCTTAAATGGAAACTTGTAATCGGCCATAATTGTAGGCCATTTTTGATTACACTTGGTATTGATGGCGTTTATAAAAAAATGATTGTTTTTCTTTAGATTTCTCAAAAATCAAGCTGTAACTAGACGAAAATTGGATAAAATTTTGGAAGAAAATAGGAAAAATTTTAATTGCTTACTTCGATCGAATCGAAGTAAGCAATTAAAATTGGTATAAATAAATAATGTTAGGGTCGGCGGTTACGTACGATGTCGGAATGTGGCTTGCAGACAGCCGGCGCGGGCTCGGGCTCGGGCGCGGGCGCGGCCGGGCCGGCCGGCGCGGGCCCGTGGAACCAGCCGTTGATGGACAGGCGCGGCAGCTCCAGCGACAGCACCTCCTCCACCTGCGACGCAACACACGCTCTGCACAACTGACCCATCACACGCTCTGCACAACTGACCCATCACACGCTCTGCACAACTGACCCATCACACGCTCTGCACAACTGACCCATCACACGCTCTGCACAACTGACCCATCACACGCTCTGCACAACTGACCCATCACACGCTCTGCACAACTGACCCATCACACGCTCTACACAACTGACCCATCACATGCTCTACACAACTGACCCATCACACGCTCTACACAACTGACCCATCACACGCTCTACACAACTGACCCATCACATGCTCTACACACTTCTTAGTTCTCCTAATAACAGCTGTATTATGCCTTTTGTACATTCGATGAGTGAGAACTGTCAAACGTTAACGTCAAGCTCCCTTACAATGCGGCCGATATAACTTAGCAGTTCCAAACTTCGCGAGAGGGCTGCGCAATAATATTTTTTAGGAACCAAATGGTGACATGACGCGAGAATGAGTGAGAGAACATGCGGCATAGTTATATGCGCCTATGTTCAGACCTGTCATGTTATATGCGCCTATGTTCAGACCTGCCATGTTATATGCGCCTATGTTCAGCAGTGGCGAGGGGTGATTTTTCGGGGGAGGGAAGCCGGAGCAAAGAAAAAAAAAAAAAAAAAAAAAAAAAACTATACTGACGAATTGAGAACCTCCTCCTTTTTGAAGAAGTCGGTTAATAATACTTGTTATGATGTCACTTCGGACCTTCCTTGTGGCCGCGAAAAGCTACTTCTTGTTTGTTTAGCTAACAAAAGAACGGTGTCAACATTCAAAAAGCCCGCTTTCACAAACCACGCATACTCACACAGTTCAACAAGTGATTTCAACCGCACTACCGCAGATCTTTACGCTCCTATGCTCCTAATAGCGCAACGCCATCTAACGAAAATATCAGAAATGCATTTTGTCAGTACAAGAACGTGATATCTCCATACAAAAAATGTACAAAATAATTAAACAGAGAGCGCGTTTAACGAGAAATTTTTAGGGAGAGGCATTTTACAATTCAGAGTTTTCGCTCACGGCCTCTACCTATAGCTTCAAACTAATTAACGAAAAATCGTCAGATTATGAATGTAAAAACCCCTTTATTACATAAACTACTAGAATCTGAGAAAAGTAAACAAGGCAAACAATACATTTTATTTTATTTACAACTGCCAGTCAGCCATTCATATTTATCGTAAAGGGAAACATTAGAATGTTTGAAAAAACTATCACGTCGTTTGTAATTTATACTTATATCTGAGCGAGCACGGCCTAACGTAATTATGTGTTTCTTATTTTCAAAACTTAACCTTGGAAAGCATGTTTCCTCACAAAGAAAATAATCCTAAACAACAATGTATAGGCTACCACTAAGCTACCAGACGGGCCGCACGCGGGCCAAAAGACATTGTAGTTAATTAGAAAGTCCTTGACGAATTATTGCCGCCATCCTAATCCTACTGATCGTACTAATAACTTTTCAAATCTATTAAGAAATTTCAACTTATTAACTATCTACTTACCCCAAATACATAATTACAACGTACACTAAAGTCAAAACACTTTAATCACTGTTTTATACCAACAAACTAATACTACTACTACGATTCTCGTACTGATAAACTAACGAATTCAATAAATAATACGAACAAAATGCAAATTAACTGCAAGTGTAAACAAATTATAATGCGATTACGTCAAACAGCAACCACACAATAGCGTCGTCCTGTCCGAACTCCGAGCCGAACGCATTACGAAATTCAACGAAAACTACCGAACCGATATCGCTGCATCTCGTTCACGCGCACGCAATTTTGATCGCTTTAGGTACCATAACTCGTTTTGACCGGCTTGCTTGAAGCGTATGAAACCGGGGTGTCACGTGACCGAAGTGACGTCATGACGCCTTGATTTTTGAAGGAGAGATAAGCCAGCTGCGCCGCCGAGTTATTTTAGATAATTTTTTTTTGCTGTTGGGAGACAACAAAGACAAAACATTGAATGTAGGCGTTTTGTATAGTTTTAATTATATGGTGTATTAAATACCTATAGTGTGATTACTGAACAGGCATTTTAAACACTACTGACTGTGTCATTTTTCAATGACGAGAGAGTGGTTTTGTTTCGAATTCCAGAAGGGAAGCCGATAGGAACCGGTTGTAGGAGAGCTTCGTCCCTGATGTTCAGACCTGCCATGTTATATGCGCCTATGTTCAGACCTGCCATGTTGTATCGGCCGTATTGTAAATTTGATTTTAAAGTTTCGTTTTCGCTTTTTAACTGATTTGAGGTTAGAAACAATTTTTATTAGTTTGTCGACGAGTCGAGAAAGATACGCATTACCATTAAATAAGAGTGGTAGTGTTATAACCGAGGAAACAACCCGAAAAAAAAGGAGTTTCATCATACGAGCGGTAGATCCTCACCTGGTGGAAGGAGTCGGCGCCGACCTTGAAGAAGGCCAGCATGTTGTTCCTCGGGCAGACTGACAGCTGCACGCGGGAAGGCCCGCGCGCGTCGCGGCCCAGCAGCTGTAGCGCGCCGCCCATGCCGGCCGCCCAGCCGCCCCACGCCGACTGTTGGGCGACATGTTAACTGTTCAAGCTTCCTTGCGCGACAGGATAACCATAATGATTATCTATTATATTAACCATTAAGAATTTAATAACCTATTAAGTCTAGAATTGCAAAATAATAAATATGCTTATTTTTTTGATTCAAACCAAAAGCTCACGTTCGACATGTTCTCAAATAAAACAGGGAAAATTAATATAAATGGAATCAAAAATATTTATAAGACTATTTTAGATAATATATATATTGATCTAATTAATACCACCGCTATTGAACGAACAAATTTGGAAAGTGTTTCTGAACAAGATAGTTCATTGAATTTTTTTCGTGAATTTTTTTTTTGGGTTTTTTTTCGTTTTTTTCATATAATAAACAAATTGTATTATCTCGGGAGGACTGTGCAAGCGATACACATAAAACATTGACTATCTACCACCAAAATCTATGTGGAATAAACAGCAAGAAGGATGACCTTGAAATATATTTGTGTGAATTGAACAAAGAAATAGATTTTATCTGTATTAGTGAACATTTTTTAAATCAATCATTAGCAGCACAGTTTAGTTAATTATAATTTGAGTTCCTATAACACTAGATTAAACAAAAAACGTGGAGGTACTTTGATCTTGACATTAAATGACAAGAAAGTTGAAGATCTACAAATTTGTAAACAACTTTATAAAATTAACTGTTTTGAAGTTTGTGGTGTAAGGGATTTAGAGACAAATACTTATATTATTTGCTGCTACAGAATTCCTGAGAATAGTAATATAGATAGTTTTATGCAGAGACTTGAACAGCTGTTGCAACATTTCATCAATAAACAGTGTATAATTTGTGGTGATTTTAATATTAATTTATCAAAAGATGACTCAAAACATTCTTTTCTATCACTCCTGAAATGTTACAATTTTCGACATTTAATTTACTCAGATACATTTCGACGCAATAATTCAAGTTCGTGTATAGATAATATATTGACTAACATTGATGAGACAATAATTAAAAGTATAGACACGGACCATAATGGTCTATCTGATGGGCATGCAGGCCTTTTTTGTACATTATCACTGGAAAAAGTGGCTTATAGGAAAGACCAAAGTTGTATGTACATTGAAAGAAGATTATATAATGAACGGAACAGGTCTTGTTTTAGGCAAAAGTTGTCACAAGAAAACTGGTGCGCAACTACATTTATTGACAAACTCAGTGAACTAAATTCTAACACATTTAATAAGAAGAAAATAAAAATAAATATAAAAAACAGCAACAAATCTAAATGGTTAACTACAGGAATAAGAGTCGCTAGTAAAATGAAACGGTTTCTAAATTTTATTGACAAAGATAATTGTGATGATTCAATAGTAAAATATCGTAGTAATTATTTTAGGGTATATAGGAAAGTAGTACGACAAGCAAAACGACTAGTAGTAAGAACGGAAATAAATCTAGCTCAGAATTCTGGTAAAGTTATTTGGAAAATTGTAAATAGTAAGAGGAACCCTAAAAATTATGTAAATGACAATTTGATACTTATGGATAATAATAAAATAGTTCATAATCCCTCAGACGTTACTAATGTTCTATTGGAAAAGTTCTGTAACAATTCTAATCTTATCATGAGTGACACATGAGTGATACAGCAAAAGAGTATCTACAAAATCATGGGATAAGAGTAGAGGAGGATATGGTCTTTGAACCCGTTACACCTATTGAAGTTTTCAAACTAGTTAAGACTATGGATAGTAAAAAGTCTTTTGGCCATGATGAAATTCCTATGACTATCATAAAAGACAAAATTGATGTATTAGCTAGCCCTTTGGCTGATTCAATAAACGAATATGTAAATAAAGGTGTTTTTCCTGAGCAATTTAAATTAGCTAAAGTACTACCTATACATAAGAAAGGCTCTAAAACAGATCCAGGGAATTATAGGCCTATCTCTTTATTGCCGGTATGTTCTAAAATATTTGAAAAAATTATGAAGGTGAGACTTGTTTGTCATTTGAATAAACACAAAATTATAACCAACCAACAATTTGGTTATCAGAATAATGTAGGAACAATAGATGCTATTGACATGTTGATTGATGATGTGGTGGGTAAGCTCAATGCTAAACTAAAAGTAGCAGGACTCTTCCTCGACCTTAGTGCTGCGTTCAATACAGTGGAACATTGTATTCTTCTGAATAAGTTAGATTTCTATGGTATTAGGGGAAATGTGTTAATATCATCATTTATTTGCATGAAATATGGTGCTTACAGATCTCATAATACAATACATAGTACTTCATATTCCGCCTACTAAATTCAGCATGCAAATTTAGGTTGTGTCATAATTTTAATTAATTAAATAATAAATTGCAATCATTTAAATATGTCACAATGGGAAAATGTCATGAAATTAAAATACAAATGTCAAACTATGAAAAATTACAAATGTCAAACTATGAAAATTACAAATGTTAAACTATGAAAATTACAAATGTCAAACTATGAAAATTACAAATGTCAAACTATGAAAATTACAAATGTCAAACTATGAAAATTACAAATGTCAAACTATGAAAATTACAAATGTCAAAGTACGAAAAATTACAAATGTCAAAGTACGAAAAATTACAAATGTCAAAGTACGAAAAATTACAAATGTCAAACAATAAAAATACTAATGTTAAAACTATAAAAATTACAATGTTCAAGATAAGCTTAGAGGAATGGCAAAGTTAATTTCTAAATAGTTTAATAGTTTTGTTTTTTTTTGTTTAGTTTGTTAGTTGTAATAGTTTTTAGTTTTTGAATTTATTCAGATCTTATTTATTTAATAGAACGCAGTATGTTGAAATTAAAACAGTTCAAGACGCTGGGCATGAAAAACTACACAAATCAGACACAGCTATAATAAATAACGGCGTACCACAAGGATCAGTTCTAGGCCCTGTCTTCTTTATAATATTTATAAATGATCTGATAGCTTACATGAAAAGTATTTCAGATGATACTAAACTTGTAGTATTTGCCGATGACACAAGCGCTATTATAGCTAGCGACAATTTGGAAAATTTAGAAAATAAGATTAATTTTATCCTATGTGCTCTTGAGAAATGGTTCACTATGAATGATCTAAAACTAAATCTAAAAAAGATGCAATGTTTATTATTTAAATCGACCGTGAAGACCAAAGATACTGTCAAAGTACATTTACTAGGGAATAAAGTGGATATTGTAGACAATGTTAAATTTTTGGGGGTAAAAATAGATGCAGTTTTAAATTGGAAGAAGGAATTAGAAGTGGTCACTAACACTATGAGTAGTGCTTGCTATGCTCTCAGGAGTCTTAGAGATGAAATAACCATTGCTCACCTCAGAATGGTTTATTTTGCACTCATAGAGTCTAGACTTAGATATAGCATAAAGTTCTGGGGCAACAGCTACCAATACAATATTGATGCTGCTTTCGTTATGCAGAAAAGAGCCTTGAGAACTATGCTTCGCATTAAACAAACGGAGTCTTGTAGGGATCATTTTCAGAAACTGCACATTCTTACAGTACCATGTCTCTACATTCTAGTCGTGCTTGGTCATTTTATTAAAAATATAAATAAGTTTGAGAAGAACAGAGACATATCAGAATAAAAACGCGAAGAAAGGATCTACCTACCTTCATACAGCCTACGCTTAATGTCGTTAAACATGCCTCAAGAGTGCATTCAGTATATATGTTCATAAATTGCCTGTACTATTTAAAAAC
Organism: Lithophane semibrunnea; assembly: GCA_947363905.1. Taxonomy (NCBI): domain Eukaryota; kingdom Metazoa; phylum Arthropoda; class Insecta; order Lepidoptera; family Noctuidae; genus Lithophane; species Lithophane semibrunnea. Next base: position 443,484 of record OX376199.1, on the reverse strand, counting down.
TCTATGAATCCGAACGAATTCAAGAGAAAATTAAAGTCATTGTTATTGAAGAAATGTTATTACAGCATTGATGAGTTTCTCAAAGATAATAGTAGTTCAAACTGTAAATGAAAATGTAATTATTATTTTAATGACTTTAAAGTAATATATATTATTCAACTTTCTATCATGACATTGCCTAATATTATTAATGAATTTTATTGACATATATTTCTTTGAATTGTATTTATATTGATTTTTGAATTAGTATTAAGTTAAATTATTATGATTGAGACTAACAATGTTGTGAGAGTGACCAATGTGGAATGTAATGGTAGTTTTTTCCTGACTTTATGATGATTTTTGTGTTCGTAATTTATATCCAACATTCTATCATGACATTACATACTAATGAATTTTATTTACATACATTTATTTGAATTAAATTTATATTGATTTTGAATTAATATTAAGCTAAATTATTATAATTAAATTGATTAATATTAAGACTGCAATGTTGTGAGTGTGACCAATGTGGAATTAATGTTTGTTGTTTTCCTGACTTTACGATATTGTTAAATTTTTGAGTTATTTTATTATTAGAATCACTATTGTTAAAACCATTGTTCGACACAAATGTCAATTTGTTGAAGAAATAAATAAATGATCTCATTCAATTTTAATTTACCCCCTCAGCACACATTGTGGGATGCAACAAAATATTGATTATGAATTGCAATTAAACGGTTTTAGGTGTAAAAAAGGCATTAAAACATTCTATTTTATGCAGTGTGGCCTTGAGAACCTCTAATCATTTTTTCGTCGTTCAAAAATCCCAATCGTTACCTCGTGATGGTCTCCGTCGCCGTTCTCCAGCGGGCGCGCGCGCTCGGCCCACGGCGCCAGGTACAGGATGAAGGCCACGCGCCGGTCGCCCAGCAGGTCGTCGTGCACCAGCAGGTGGTCGCCGGGCCCGTACAGCGAGCACGAGGCCGACACCGAGCGCAGCGCCAGGCCCGTCACCGCCGACACCTGGCGCATCGACACCCGCGTTCGTTATTGCATTGCCGGGACATCTCAAAAAACGCTGTTATTCTTACATATTGATGGCCTAATTAAGATTTCGTTGCAATACTAAATTATTAAATTTGGTACTTGATATACTGAATTCATGGAGTAAGAACCAATTTTTATTTTATTTTATGGACCTTATTCCACCAACTTTGAGTTGGGATTTTATTCCTTGCTTTAATATAATTAGCTTGATCGATTAGCGCGCCGCCCAACGATAGAGTCGATGTTACCATTCCACATGACGAGAACCTCGTGAAAGCTGAGGAAGAGAAAACAATAAAATATCTCGACTTAGCACACGAGGTTGTCGACATGTGGAATGTGAGCTCGGCTATCATTGTGCCGTTTGCCGTAACGGCCAATGGCCTGATGGCCGAAATCCTCGACCGTCGATCGATCGAGGCTCTAATTAGGTGGTTTGATCAAGGGCGATTCAGAAGGTAGTACTCCTCGATACGGCTCGCGTTGTAAGGAGGTTCCTGTCCTGCAGCCCTAACCACCGGTAGCTTGGCTCCTGCTCCGGATATAATATAAACTTGAAAATCAACATATTTCTTAAATATATTTTTCAATAAAGTTCCACGATATGTAAACACACCTTATGAAGAATTTATTAACATCCAACCTCCCGAACAAGCCGGATTCCGTAAAGGCTTTTAGCACCGTACACCACATACGTACGCTGCGGCAGGTTACACAGAAAACCAGACGCCCGTTTTTGAGTCACAGAAATACATAATGTGTGCCAAATTTCAACTTGATTGGCCTATTGGATTCGGAACAAATTGCCTAAAAATAGCAAAATATTGAGTTATAAACTTCTGACCATTTTGATAATCATGAGCGACGACGACGCTCTACTAATCCGGTTTATTTTAACACGATTTGACTCTACTGGAAAGTGTATTCAATACACCAGTATTGAATACACTTTCCAGTAGAGTCAAATCGTGTATAGACCACTATGACAGTGTGGAGGGAAAGTGAAGTACAACAACAACAACTGATCGCCTATCAACTGTTCTATATAAATAAAAATGAAATGCTGTTTCGTTGGTAAGCGCATCACTTGACAACAGCTGGACCGATTTAAAATGTTCATCAGTATGAATCAGGTTTTTAGGAATAAAAATTGGAAGAAATGAAGTTTTCCGGAAAATGTACAAATTCGGGAAAAACTGAACATCCTTATGTCTATGGGATTTTTGTAAGAATTATTGAAATTTTGACAGGACAATGTCTGTCTGGTCAACTAGTTAATAATAATATTCCTCCGTCTCAATAGATAAGGGATAGGTAGAAGTTCTATGCAGCGTACCCAACTCATAACTTCAGTCTTGAGCAGCTCATATATGCCTCTAATACTGCGCTGCCAGGTCAAGCTGGCCAGGTCAGCTGTCTGGTGGAACTCGTACAGGTCCATCTTCTTGCGTGACCAGTCCAGTGTGTTCATATCGTCCACGATGTTGTTAATCATCTCGGGGTTGGCCAGGAAGTCGTGCAGGAGGCACAGTCTGAACGGCTCACACGTCAGGGACACTTCCGGAGTCTTCAAGTCTTTCTGTTCTGACCAATGTGTTTGTAGTCTCTCTATTAAGTCTTCTGACTGTAAGCAAAAGTTTTGTTAGTGAAATGTAACACACAAACATCATATGAGATAAGCACAGTGTAACCTGGATAAGTGGGATCTCAAGGGACAGGGGATTTATTTATAATTTAAAGAGGCTTTTCATTTACTCAGTTACCCAAATAGGTTTAAAATGTCAGTTCTTATTTACAGAGGCCCCCACTAAGACAGGTTGAAATGTACGGTTATTTTAACTTATAAAGGTGAAAATGTTCATTAAAAATGCATATTTTAAATTATTATTAGATGTCTTACATAAACTATTGAACTATTAAGTCCCAATTGTAAAGGTAAAATTAAAAAAAAAGTTATATAAGTTTAATTATTCCCAGTAATAAAGGTATCAAAATGCAAAAGTATTGGGACCTCATTGTAATTATCAGTAGTAAAGGTTTCTCACATATCCAGGGCCTGCGTAACCAGTTTACACAGTATTTATGATCTTGTGAGGACAATACAGAACTTGCTGTTTACATAAAGATTTTAATTAGAAAAGCCACACTTTAGTGTTGTCAAATGACCTTAATCCTAGGGTTAAACTGTGGGTCATCCATTCTGTTAGCGCGAGGGTTGAGCAGCGCCTTCACTGCTTTCACGTGACTCTTGTCATCCTCTACCAGGATGGAGTCATCCTCCCAGGATGCTTCTGAGTCCGAGCTGTAGTCTGTTGATGAGGACGATGAGGAGTAGTCCTCTGGAAAGAGAACACACTCTTATTTAATTTGTAAATCCAGTAGACAAAGTCAAATGAAGTTTCAGAAATGATTGATAAGTAATTTAATCATTGGTACTATGGTTTTCGTAATGGTTGGCCACACTTGTTCTTAGAGTGTCTATGGAAAATAAATTTGCTGTGAAAATTCTGATGTTGACCACTGCACACTAAAGTACTAAACATACATACTATACACTTTATAAACTACTACTGCTTGGTTTATTTCAACTATCAAACAAGAAATCAAATAATCTGTTAGTGAAATGTATGCACTATGATAAGATTCTATAGAAAATAGTCATTGAAGTCAACTATCTGGGTACTTTCATGCATCTGGGGATTATTTAATGAAATAACGAGATCTGATCCACTATCGCTTACGGCACAAATACAGAGTCCATTATCAAAGTTTACAAACATGCATCACATAGTTTGCATTCCTATTTAGAATTTTCAAGTTTCCCGCGCAAACTGGTACAAACTAAAAATGTATGAGTACTGACCTCCACGGATCCTCTTGACTTCGTCAGCAGAGGCCTGGTAGGAGTTGACGGCGCACACGTCTGAGTCATCGCTTTCCGTGTCCGAGATCTCGATCACTGTGCTGGAGAGCCTGCGCTTGGCGGGCGGCCGGGGAACCGCCGTGGCGCCGCCGCTGCTCGCACCCAGGCCCTCGTCCGCCGTCGCTGTGCTCGACGACGGTTCCTCGTTGTCTCTACTGGGCGAACTCATTTTGCACCACCAGCACTACATAATACGTGAAAGAAAAACAAAACGAAACCAATACGATGCGACGCCTAACCTAAAATTTTGTTGACGTCCGAACCAGTCCGAACCATTACCATAGATTAGATATACTCTACTCCACAGAGCATGCTCTACTCTACTCTCTCTACTCTCTCTATCTGATGCCATTGTGTAATGGTCTAGCTATTACACAATGGCATCAGATAGATAGATACACTTTATGCAGTGAGTGAGTTTGGCTTTATTGTTTTTTTATGCCGCAGGGTCAATCTAGAGTGTAAAAGTGGGGACCCTAGAGTGGACCCTTAAAATATTTTTAGGTTAATAATTGTAGTTGGTGAAATATTTTCTTCCCATGTTTCCAGCGTACGTTCGCGACCTTACTCGGCTCGCTGTCGGTGCGTCGTCTCCGACTGTATATAGTTATCTGTGCGTCGGCGTCGGTGACAACCGTGAAGCTTGTTCAAAATTTCATAGTCAAATTGGCTCGCCTCACCGCTCGCGGCGATGACAGACGGGCGAGTAATCTCGCCGAGCCATAACCATAAGGTTATGGCTCGGCCAGCCGAGTTTTTTGATAAAAATGTTAAACGGGTGATAGACGTGCGAGCAAGTCCGTAAACTTTTGGCAATTGAGAAAAAGGGACAAACACCTCGGTTCGGCTATCTCTCTCGGCTCGTTTTGCCTCGGTTAAGATAGCCTAACAAAAGTAAACCTAAGCTCCAGCAGTTATGGTACATTTTTGTATGATACGATTTTTGAAGACCTGGGGGCCAAGTCTACTAATTTACAAACGTGTCAGTTGTCTCTCAATGATCAGTTTTTGACAGACATGCCATACAAAATCTGTCAAAAACTGATCATTGTGAGACATTGACTTTAGTCATTGTTGTGAGACTACTGACACGTTTGTAAAATAATGGACTTGGCCCCCTGCTGTTTGTCTATGTCCATATGTCACGACGTCACGTCTCTCGTCAATCGTAGTCGTCATCGTCACCAGGGCCGTAGCCAGGAATTCATTTCGGGGGGGGGTTAAGCTTGCTAACTTTTTTTTAGAAGAAATAAGTACTTATTTCTGATTTCAGAGATTATAGTTTTATAATAAAAAAGAGAATTATTTAGGTTATTTTTAAAACAGAACCTTTGTTCTTTTTGCGGAAAATCATTAAAAATACAATATTTTACGATTTTAGACATACTAAGTCAGAATACAAATTGGTGAAGAGCTTAGTTATTATCAATTGTAATAAAGCCATATTTCTGTTTTCCCACCACTTTGCAAACATGACCAAAAAACAGCGACATTTAAGGCCACTTTACCATATTAGGGCCGCTAGGGATAATATTATTATGTATATGATGCAAGAGCGAGCGAAGTGAGTTCGAAATTTTTGGCATCCCGCTTCAAATAAGTTACATTCTTTTATCCCTTTGACGGTTCATACCGAAATAGAACTATAAGTAAGTTTTTCGACTTATGCGGAAAAGTTAGAGAATTAAGAGAATGTAAGAAGCAAGTGCGAGCGAAGCAAGCTCGAAAATTATTCATTCAACACAAAAACGGAGTCCATAATACAGATTACTAATATTTATCAAGCTAAGCTAGTCTATAAAAATACAGTATGTAAGCGTACTCTTACTGCTTTTGTAGATTATAAAGTCCGTATAAGTGAAATATGTAGATTAAAATCTGTAATTAGAGTACGGAGCACAGAGCACTATATAATAAGGTTGATCTTTGGAGATTCTGGTTTCTCACATTTCGGGGAGGTTTGAACCCTCAAAAACCCCCCTGCCGACGGCCCTGATCGTTTGTAAAGACACTATAGTCTATTACGCTATTTATGGTTTATAGTACTCTGTGGTCGTCACATAACCTCGATCTGCTTCAAATCAAATATTTGTAAACAAAATAAAAATGACGGATTCCTTCTCACAACAGCCTATAAACGGCGTAATTGAGCCTCAATGCCAATACTTTGTATTAAGGAAAAAGCGGCTGTGTCGGATGACCGTCCGGCCAGGCCGGCAGTACTGCGGCGAGCATGAACCTCAGCCGAAGACCACTAATGGTCAGGTAGGACCACTAGCTTAACCTTTAGAACAATTGCCACACGTTATAACTGTAATCATAACATACACGTTAACACGTACTATGAAATTGTATATGATAGTTTTTAATATAATACAGGTACGTACCTATTCGTAATTCATGAAACTGTTCCATACGGAAAACCTACAGTAGTATCCGTCTTTTTTGTTTCAGGACGACACACGACTACCATGCCCAAACGATCCCAAACAGTAAGTACAATAAATATAAATTGAATTCTATCTCTTTTGACTTGGAGTATTACTTACCACGAGGCTGTATTATGTTGTAGCACTGTTTACATCAGTAAACTGGTCAAACACCTTTCGATCTGCAACGCTCGGGCAACAGAGCAGCCGCCATACATTGTACCAAACATCAATGCACCCACAGAGATAGAGACATGTCTTCGGAAGCCACTCAGTCAGCTATCCCGGGAAACAGTTATGCAAGTCATAGACAAGGTCAACTATTTATATGATAGTAAGTAATTTATTTGGAAAGTTTAGTTTCAGTATGATGGTCCCTGTTTCATTATAATGAACCATTGAGAAATGACTAACTAATTACAAATTCCATGATTCCGCAGAGCATGTGAAGGACAACATAACAACCGGATCAGAGTACCCCATCCACAGCACCGTGATGGAGGAGTTCTCGGAGAGTGACCGTGCCGAGAGCTCCCTGCGCCACCTGCGCCAGGTTTCCAGTTTGCTGTGGCTGGCTGAGGAGGAGGGGCTGGTTGGTGCCAACACCTGCTATGTAGAGCTAGGAGCTGGGAAAGGTAGTCATTGATGTCTATGTACATTTTTGTTTTCTAGGAAACTGTACATTTATTGACTTGAATAGGGAATATGCATGTATTTTTTTTTTATTCGATAGTTTACATCGTCAAATAATAGTTAAAAAAAAATCGACGGCAAAAAAGCAATTTAAAGTACTTAAAAAAAATGTTAAAAATATCCACGCGATCCGGGCTATTTAAACGCCCTCCATTTGGCGTGTTTGGTGTGGTGACGTCACAATTCATTAAAACAAACAAGCAAGTGTCAAGTTTGACATTTTGTTTGTTGTCCTGAATTGTTACATCACATTCGCTCTTAGCTTTTCAAGTATTTGACTTACCCACAGTTTTTTGGGAAAAAAAATAATTTCTCGCTCAAAAAGAAATGTTATTCAAAAATATTGATGGAGGCATAATTCTGAAGTAATATAGTTTAAAAAAAAAATACTTGACCCTTATTTGAATCACATGCATATTCCATATTGAAAGTTCCCATTTACAAGTTTAGTTTGATTGTTTCCTTTTATTTTGGCAGTACTAAGCTGATTGATGACTGCCTCAAACTTTCCATACAAGACATACTGATAGTTTTGGCATGTTGGGCTGTATGTGATCCAGTTACTGATACTTATCTGAAGTTGATGTTAGGTCTAAAACTGCACTCAGGGTTGTAAGGTATTTGATGTTGAGCTATTTTTTTATCAGCTCTAAGACTGTTTGATAGTATCCATCTGTAATTCCGTGCAGGTCACGTGTCGTACTACGCGTGCAAGGCATGGTGCGGCGCGGGCAGCAGCGCGCTGCTGGTGGACCGCGCGTCGCTGCGCCACAAGCGCGACAACCTGCTGGGCGCGCGCGCCGCCCGCGTGCGCGCCGACCTGGCGCACGTGGCGCTGCGGCGCGTGCCCGCGGTGGCGCAGTGCGACGCCGTCGTGGGGCTCGCCAAGCATCTCTGCGGCGTCGCCACTGGTGAGTGTGCTGTCTATAGTCTGTTCCGAAACTATCTAATAAAAATGTACACAAGCCCTGTTCTGGTTAAATTCTTACGCAATCACTCACTGAAGGGATTCAGAGACATTTTTCCAACAATTATTGTTTGAATAACGTTATTGAATTATATTTTGACTTTGGAATTTTGTTATGTACTATGCAGAATATGCTTTTCCTCATTAAGGCTGTTCTGGCTGTCCTTCCGCGTGAGCCGCGTAACGTATCATTTCGCCTGTTAGGTTTAACAGTATCTGATAGGTGCGGAAACAAGTGTGCAAAATTATATAGAATAAAAGGTACTTTATATTTTGTGTAATACTTACAAAATATTTGTCATCAAATCAAATCATTTATTTCAAGTAGCATAGACTCATAGAAATACTGAACTCTTATTACTCTTATTGGGTAATGCACGATCGGTCAGAATTGGAATCTGTTCGAAACAAATGTGTAATCCATTGCTTCATAAGTTCGAAAAAAAATCTGCTCAACAACGTAAATATTGAAATTGAATGGATTAGATATTTGTTTCGAACTGATTCAATTCTGATTGATCGTGTATTACGCATTAAGAGTGCTGACCTTTAAACTTGATGGCATGCTGAGTTCAGACTACGCGCTGCGCTGCGTCACGGCCCCGGGCGTGCTGCACAAGACGCGCGGCGTGGTGCTGGCCACGTGCTGCCACCACCGCTGCGAGCGAGCCGCCTTCGTCGCCGACCAGCAGCTGCAGGTACGTTGCGCCGCACTGTAAACAAAACATCCCTCTAGGTGACCAGATATTAGTAAAAGAGCTCGTCTGGAGAACAACCTCACTAGCTAACTCACAGGAATTTTGGTACACTAACTTACGTTAACATAGAACTATAATATTTTGGTACACTAACTTACGTTAACATAGAACTATAATATTTTGGTACACTAACTTACGTTAACATAGAACTATAATATTTTGGTACACTAACTTACGTTAACATAGAACTATAATATTTTCTTAAAAGCTTCAGGCGTAAATGTCTTTACACTTAAAGAAACCTAACCTCAAGCTATTAAGAAAATAATATAGTTCTATGTTAAAGTAACTTTTGTTTAGTACTTTTTAGTTCATTAAAAGGTTTAAAAATAAAAAACAAATGTTATATTTAAAAAAAAAATTTTTACTTAAATTTTATTTTGTACTTTTTAGCATTAGATTTTGTTTAAATATCTGTGCTATCACCTTCACTTGAAAAGTACAAACAAAGTCAAAAGAGTACCCTCAACTTGCGCTAGGAAGCCATTATTTCACAGAGCGAGAAGTACTCAAAGAATTAAAAAAACTAAATATCTACAAAGGTCCAGGGCCTGACGGCCTACTGCCGCATTTCATAAGGCAATGTGCCAAATATTTATCACTACCCCTCAAACTTATTTTTAACAAGTCTCTTATGTCTTCTAAGTTTCCCACGCAGTGGAAAATCACACACGTAGTTCCAATATTTAAAAAAGGGGAGCCTAATGATGTTAAAAATTACCGGCCCATTTCTCTTCTTTCAATTTTCTCGAAACTGTTCGAATCATTAGTTTGTCCTGTGTTAACTTCGCTCATTAAAACTCAATTGGCTACGCAACAGCATAGTTTCTGTACCAATAAATCTATTACCACCAACTTAGTTAACTACATTAATGATATCAGCAGATCCGTAGACTCCGGTGTGCAAGTGGACTCAATTTACACTGACTTCAGTAGCGCGTTCGACAAAGTAAATCATGTGCTTCTACTTCAAAAACTTGAGAACTATGGTATGCATGGTCATTTGCTACGCTGGTTTGTATCATATCTTTCGGAACGACAACAGAGAGTTATTATAAAGGGTTATCAGTCGCCACTTTATTACTCAACCTCTGGGGTGCCACACGGATCGCATCATGGTCCTATTCTTTTCCTGGTATTTGTGAACGACATCATACACTCCATTAAAAACTCAAAATGCTCTATGTTTGCGGATAATCTAAAATTATACAAGGAAATTGAATCAAGCGCCGACATTGCTTTGCTTCAGAAGGACTTGGACGCAATTCATGAGTGGTGTCATAGTAACATTATGACTCTCAATGCCGTAAAGTGTTATCATATAACATTCACACGGAAGAAGTTGATTCGGCCTTCAGCATATCACTTAAACGGCATAACTCTTCAAAAAGTCGATACCATTCGTGATTTGGGAGTCCAACTTGATAGTCAACTATCCTTTTTAAATCACTTTGACACTATTGTCGCCAAAGCAAATAAAATGTCCGGATTTGTAAAGAATTCCAAGGAATTCCGGTCAAGTGGCACCCTTAAGGTTCTCTATAACTCTCTGGTGAGGAGTATACTGGAGTATGCATCTCCTGTACGGAATCCAGCGTATCGTGTCCGGGTCCATATTGGCTCAACTAAAGTTCTTTACCCGAAATTGTTCTTCCTAACGATTTGTAATCCGAGTGATCACTCTTCCTAAAATTTTTCATCCTAAAGTTTTCATTCATACTATTTGTAGTGCTACCGGCGATGTTCATAACACTCATGTTTCCAAAAATTGTAATTAATAATATCATTAATGTAAATATATTTAAACTCCTACTGTTTTTTATCATAACGGTTTTATCCCTAAACATAATTACCATAATATTTTCACTCATACTCAGAAAGAAACATTTACCAAGTGTTATAAAAAATATATGTGGGTAGAAGATTCAGAAGGTCAGAGTGTCGTCTAGGACCGATTCGGTTCTGGCACTTCGCCGGCCGCTGCCGCGGCATGCTCGCTTCGCTCGCTCGGCTCGTGCGTAGTTGGTCACAGTTCTAACCTAACCTAACCTATGGTTCCCTTCCACAACGTTTTTACGACAAACGGTTAGTCGGAGACAAAAAACACCAAGACTCTTTTAGCCTTATATTTACGCAAAATTAATGTATATAATACTGATTATTATGAATAAAAGGAAATCTACACAAAAAGATATGACTTTGAATAATAGTGTAAAAGATGGTTATGTTGAGAAAATATGGGAAAACAAATAAAAGTATAATAGATGTTTATTGCTACTGACATTATGAAATTGAATGCTTCGGAATTATGAACATTAGAGACAGAGTAGTTAGGAATTGTGATTGTTAGGATGAAAAATGTTAGGAAGAACATTTTCGGATTTCCAATTATCGGAGTTGAAAATTTAGGTGAACTTTGGCGCACCCATCGTGTCCACATCGACAGAATAGAGTGTATCCAAAAAAAGTTTACGAGATACCTGCGCTACAGATCACAGACTTGTGATCGCGAAGTTGACTATCCTCACAGGCTCTGTCATTTCAAAATGAGCTCCTTGGAGCAACGAAGAAGTTGCTCAGATTTAATTTTCCTTTATAAGACCCTTCATAATTTGGCGAATGTACCGGAGTTGGTTTCGGGGATTGGTCTAAATGTGCCCCGCCGTACCTCATACAGATCCAATTTTAAAACAGACACATTCCAAATGCCTAAAAATAGAACTAATCTTGGTCGTTCAGCTCCTTTATACCGGTTTTTGTCTAGCTACAATAAGCTGAGCACGCGTACTAACAACTTGGACATATTTTCGAACAGCCTGAATGAATTCAAACGATACGTCCTCAGTTCTTGATCGATTTGTTTGTTTATTTCTGATACAAAATGTTAATTTGTGTATTATTCAAGGTATTTAATGTACAATCTAATTTAATTTAAATTTTTGAACTCAAGTTTTAATCTATTCTATTATGTAATGTATCCCAATTAATTTGTTATTGTTATTTTTATAGTTTTAATTTATAATTGTTTTTCTATTCCAATTCAATTGATGTTTTTTGTATTTCAGTTTAACTACGTGACATTCTGAATTCAATGTAAATTTTGCAAATTTTAATTTTGTTATTATCATAATTATAATTCCATTTTAGTTTTTTATTATTGATTATACAAGTGCTGTGCACGCCTATAAGTGACGAATTCACCGCAAAACTGTCGAAATACAATATATTTTTAATGTAGTGATTTAGTGAATAAGTCGTTGGTGTGTCAATAAATAAATAAATGGTGTGAAGTCAACTAAGTTGCACTATCCATGTCGTGCTATAATTTAGAACGGGCTATCATAATTGAATACATATATAAAAAATTTCGTCTCTGCTGTTGACCACTGAGGAGTTCCCTCTTCTGGAGCCAATCCTGGGTTCAACAACCAGGTCATGCATAGTCTTCGGAACGGAACCAACTTTTAAAATTTCAAAACCGTAGGATAAGAGGAAGTGGTTTTAATTCAGCTCGCAAAATTTCACTAATACACACATCAAAAAAGTCCAAGCAACATGTACGGTTTTGAACTTATGAACGATTTTTACTATTGTATTATATTTATATTATAAATAACTAGCTGATGCCCGCGGCTTCCCCCGCGTGGATGTCGGTTATTATATACTCAAACCTTCCTCGAGAACCACTCTATCCATTAGTGAAGACAACATGAAAATCTGTGCAGTAGTTATTGAGTTTATCGCGAAGAGACAGACGCGGCGGAGGACGACTTTGTTTTATAATAATGTTAGGATAACTAAGCATGTTTTGATTACTCAGTGATTATAGCAACAAAATCTTTCGGCTTCTTTGCCAACGATTAGTTTAGAACAACAGCGCAAACTTACTCTATTAAGAGCAGGCCTAAAGCAAAGTACCTATCAATTGACAATTCGTAACACAGAATCATCCAGTTGTGTACATATTTCCAGGAGCTGGGCATAAGTAGTGAGGAGTTCAACGTGATGCTCGGCATCGTGTCGTGGGCGACGTGCGGCGACGGACGCAGCCGCGACTCGCGCAGGCTGAACGACCAGGCAGGAGATGTGACCAATCAGAATCGACAGCCAAGCAGTCAGGACCATGAACCAGCCAATAGTAATAGAGAGTCTCATGAAGAGCCACTAGATCGTGTCGTGCCGCCGCAAGAGCACCGCGAGCCGCGCAAACTGAACGACCAGCCAGGAGATGTGACCAATCACAATCAAGAACCAGCCTATGGAGAGTCTCACGCGGAAGAGCCAGTAGAGCGCGTTGTGTTGCCGCAGGAGCTCCGCGAGCGCGTGGGGCGGCGCGCCAAGCAGCTGCTGGACTGGGCGCGCGTGCTGCACCTGCGCGGCTGCGGGTTCGATGCCCGCCTGTGCTACTTCGTGCCCACGGCCGTGTCGCTAGAGAACGTGTGCATCGTCGCTAAGAAGCGCAGCTGATGCTGTATCAGGCAACTGTCCCACCGCTGACGAGGAGGCGACTAGCTATCGACTATTTTCTCGCTCAAGAAATGTACAAAAGATTGTAGGTTCCGTGTCAGTAGAAGAGATAAGTACATAATTAATAGTTCATCGCTGTTTTAACTTTGGCAAACAAACATATTTGACAAATAAAATATTAAGAGGAAATGCGGGTGGTATTTTCTCCATGCAAACGCTCTCGCCTGTTTTCAAGCAATGATATTTTACAGTAAAATAAATATCAACTACTTGTATGTCCCTATGTTTTCCTTTTTGATTTCTTTGTAAGCATTAGAACCCTCATAAAACGCTAGAAACCGCTGTCAACAGAGGTCTACTGTTGACAGCGGTCCAAATAGGCGATTTCTTGTACAAATTTCACAACTATTAATGAAAAAAGAAGATCATATGAAATAAAATTGTTTGTTCTGTAAATAGTATATCGGAATCACTTTTACACGTCATATTAAAACACATTAAAAATAAGCTAGATGATGTCGGCGCACTTTATAACTTTAACTTTATAACTTTATTAGCAGATCAAATTACAATTTACAAAAATAACAGTGAAACCACACTAGGCAGAGCCTGTATCGTGGCTATCAAACAAAAAACGATTACTCTAACAATAGTAAAATAAATTGAATCTGCATATCATTCTCATGAAGTTGAAGTGCGAGTGTGGTGAATGTGTTGATTGTGAAATGTGTAAATAAGTGTTTGAGAAAGTATTATGTGTGATGTGTGTTATGTGAGTCGTGTGTGATAAAATTTAATGAGAGTGTTTAACTTAGTCTTTAGGCAACTGTGCGTAGCAATTGTTCCATCTGATTGTAGTTCATACCGGTGATTAATTTCTTAATATTGACTTTGGCTTTACGAGTTGTATTATGCTGGAGCTGGTATTTATTTACAATTTTATTGTACAAATATGGAAACATAAACTTCTGAGATCTTCTAGCAAATGAAGTTTTACATTTAGTACTAGTTATTTTAAAGACTCTAAGCTTCAGCATGTCTTTGTAATTTGGCGAATTAATGATTAGTTTATGAGTGGAGATAATTGCATGCATTGCATAGAGCCCTCGCACGCTAAGTAGATCAGCCTCTTTGTAAAGATCTTTTGTTGGAAATCTAATAGGTTTCTTTAACATTACTTTTAGAACTTTGGAACGAATGAGTCATTTGCTGATTGTATGTTTCTGCTACTGCTGCACAGGCCGGATGGCACGGCACGCCAGCATCAATGACATCATCCGTCGTGCTCTTGTCACCGCCGGGGTGCCTGTTCTAGAACCCAATGGCTTGGCACGCGACGATGGGTAGAGACCAGACGGAATGACCATAATGCCTTGGAAGGTAGGTAGGTCTTTGGTGTGGGATGCAACGTGTGTCGACACCCTTGGGCCATCCCATCTTCCTAGCACGGCAGGCTGTGCTGGAGCTGCTGCTGCAGGTGCAGAAAAGTTCAAACGGCGCAAATACTCCAATCTTATCGGGACGTATATGTTCGAGCCGTTTGGGGTTGAAACCCTAGGGCCATGAGGTCCAAGTGGACTATGTGGATCATTTTTTATTTTTTGCTCCTCTTTCCCTGTTTTAATGATGGTCTGGCAGTTTTGAGTACTTTCTGCGGCCTACCCAAATGTCCTTTTTTTGGTATTGTTCGTCGAGTCGTTGAGCTCCTTCAGCTCTGAGTTGAGCTCCTCGGTTACTGACAAATGCTTGCACTGACTGGACAGGTCCACTCAAATCTGTGTGGTTCTTTCCTCAAAAGACCATTTCAGACATTAATCTACATGGTCCTCATATGGCTTGACCAAGATTATGTCTGGACCTTAAAAGAGACTGCGACCTCTGAGTTTGTTTCGGCCTTTCTTCTCAGAGTAGTCAGATAGGAAACGCCGACCTCATCTAGCTTATTTTATTTTTTTAATAATATGACGTGTAAAAGTGATTGCGATATCCTATTTACAGAATAAACAATTTCATTTCATTTCATTTCATTTCAGTGCCCACTTGGTTTTTCAAGACATCGCCAAGCGGTTGGTCGACTCTTCACGTGACCAGAGGGCTGGCCTATTTTTTGGCCAAAGAATCAGCATTTCTACTCTACGTGGCACTGCTGTCAGCCTTTTGGGCACTTTTCCTGTTGACAGCGATGTTTGATCATTTCCCCCCCTTTCTTTATATACTTGTACGTAATTATTATTATTAATTTAAATCAGTAAGTAGTTGTATTAAATTTTATAGAACTGTTTCTTAATTATATACTTGAAATTTTGCATAAGCATAGAATATTTGAAACATACATTTATCAATAACTATGGTTCCACGCGGCTTCATTCGCGTTTGAATTTTTAATTTCGTCGAAAATATTTGCATGATTTATGTTTAGCTGTTAAAATATTGCTCTTTTCTAAATAATAATGTAGAAAACGTTAATACTAACTTTTACAAAGGTATGTCGTGCTCAATTAAAGGTCTCGCTGATGGTGGCGCGTGTTGGATCATTCGGTTCCCTACAAAATGGTTGAGCTGGATGGTGCTGATCCACGTGTCATATTCGTCAGTTGAGACTGGTCACCTCTTATCTGCCAGGGCTTTTTAAAATCTTATATTTTTTGTTTTACATTGTTCTCACATAAAGAAGCAACAAGACTTCCTACTGTACTGTACCCAGGATTTTGTAATATCTATATTTAAAAGAGTGTTCTTGGAGTTTCTTGCCCGTTGTTCTCCATAGAGATCTACGTTTTGGAATGGGCAACTAGCTTCAACTTTCTGACTAACTGACCGACTCTTTGACAATTCAAAAGTGCCTGTTAATGGTTTATTTGAAATAAATAAAGTTGATCATTTTCACGTAAAAATGTTGACAAAGCCGAATCATTATTTCCGTTCTCAATATAAAAAAACCGGCCAAAAGCGTATCAATGAAGGGTTTCGTAGTTGGGATGAATTTATGCCAAGAACAAACTTAACATTGTAGTTGAAAAACACATATTGTTCCAACTGCAATTGTAAGTTTGTTCGCACAATATTAGTTGCTAAGAGCGGGTTGTTTCACGTCCACTTTACGCACGGGTAAACGTCAAAAATGGCGTTAACCAGCCGTTTGAAACAACCGGTGCGGTCCTATGTCTACTCGCTCTCGCTAATCGCAGGCGGTGGGACAGGCAGGTGCCTCAGTTGTACCATTGGCTGATACGATTATCGGCAAAATAATCGCCGAGTCCACATCCCACATGTCGACAACCTCGCGAGCCGAGTCAAGATGCTTGATTTGTTTATCTTTCTCGGCCTTCACGAGACTCCCGTCATGCGGGACCGTTATGTCAATGATCATTGCGCGCCGCTCTGTTCGATCCACCACCACTATATCAGGCTTATTGGCAACAATAGTCCTGTCAGTGATGATGGATCGATCTCTGTACAATGTGATATTTCTATTTTCGAGAACTGGAACGGGAATATACTACCGGAATACTTAAGAAATGGTGCGTTTCATAATAGAAACTTTCATCCCCTTTAGCACCCCATAAGGATTACTTTTTAAACAAAAAGTAGCCTATGTCCAAGGAATGGACAGGAATGTCCTATGTATACTCACCTACGGCGAACCTATGTCCTTCCCCAGGATGCCATCTATCTCCTTGCCAAATTTCGTCGAAATCTGTTTAGTGGTTTAGGCGTGAAAAGGTAACATACAGACAAACAGATAGACAGAGTTACTTCATATTTGTGACACGCAAGTCTTGACTCGGGAGGAAGTTGATCATAAAGGAGATGGATGGAAATAAAATAAAACAGTAGCAAATATAATTTTGTATATTTATATCAATAATTATTATCTAAAAACAAAATTCTAATACTATACAAATGTTTAATGAACCTAGGAGCGGCTGTGTGGCCGCACCCGGCCGCGTCGCTGTCAGTCCGCGGCGGAATATCAACATTGTACAGGGATCTTTTGGCGCAGCGCGATCGTTATATGTTATATGTTTACCAACAACGCCCTCTTCGATGCAATGAAATACAAGCGCCAAAAGGTCCTTGCAGCACTATACACGTGGACGAGAGCACTGCGCCAGGTGCGCCATCAGTCAGAACGTCATGTAAATACGAACTATCGCTGTAGCATTTGGATTGAACTTCACAATACATATCGTTATACTTAAGGCTTGTTTGCCCACAGTTATCTTAATAATTCGTAACAAACTTACGTGTCGATGATAAAAATACGTTCTAAAAAATAAACATGCTTACATACCACTCGGGCTCGACGCGCACTGGAGCACCGGGCGGTACAGTATGAACGGTGCGACTGTCGGCTGGCTCGGGTGGTACAGTGTGCCCACGAGCGCGCCGCCTACGCGAGTTGCACGGCTGCATGTGCAACAAAGACTCTCCAGTTTCGTACTGAATAATAATAAAATAAGTTTCGTACTAACATCATCCTAACCAAGTAACTATAAAAATAAAAATTATCTATCACCAAAAACGTTTAGATAAAAATAAATAAACGATAAATGCTCCGTTACTGGCGACTACTCCGCGTGCTGGTCAGAGTGCGCTCGACAGTATCGGCGATCTGCATGTTTGATGGAATGTTCGAATATAAAGTGGAGGTGTGCTAGATAATGAACATTATGAAGTGTCAGCAGTCTGACCAGGCACTTAGGGTCAGTTCACACCGAGACGCGACGCGCACTTTTTTATGTATTTACTACACAATAGGGTACACGCGCTGCGCCACACCGCGCATCTTAGCGTACTTTGACACATGTCAACCCTCGCACTTATTTTCTTCACGAAAAGGTATAATTGCAATACCTTTTTGTGAAGAAAATAAGTTCTATAATAGTTAAAAGTGCGCGCAGCGTCGCATCGCTTCACGTCGGGTTCTGACTGAACCTTACAGATACGGTTTCATTTTATGCGCATTCTTCATCCAGGGTCAGCTCAGACCGCAACGTGAAGCGAGGCGGTGCTGCGCGCACTTTTTAACAATTATCGAACTTATTGTCTTCACGATATGGTATAATTTCAGTGCGAGAGTTGACACGTTTCAAATTACGCTGAGAAGCGCGGTTCTGCGCAGCGCGTGTACCATATTGTGTAGTAAATAAATTCGATATTGTATCGGATCATAGAAAAGTGCGCATCGCTTCGCGTCTCGGTGTGAACTGACCTTTACGTTCAATAGTAGAACAAAAGAAAAACAGATAATACATTCGAATTCGGAATGCGATAGCGAAGTAGCAGGTAACAATGCTATGTTCAGAGTTCAATAAAAATGTTTGTTATGGGTAACAATATAAATTCTCTAAATACTTTAAGAAATAACGTAAATAAACATAGTGGACAGAATAGAAGTGAGAATACAATAACTTTCATATAAAACGTTCTACTGCTTGCGTGAGGCAGATAGCGCTAAGCGTCTAAATGCTGCTAGGTAGGTAGTCTAGTAGTACGTATGAGGAGTGGAGCCTCCAACTCTATATACTATACAATTCACTATATTTTACAATATTTACATGCACGTGTGTGTGCAGTTAGTTCGAACGCGAGGGATAGTTGCTGCCAGCGAAGTACACGATCGGATGTATAACTGAAAGTGCAAAATGATGATTCGAGTACCCGACAGAGGAAGCTCGGGAGTGGTCGTGGACACGCGACTCGTCTTCCTCGCGATGTATCTTAAAGCGAAAGCTGATATTAATATATTGCAATAATGATCGTTGTACAAGAGATGACACATGAAAAAACTAGTCTTACTCTATGATTGCGTTACAAACGTGAACATGTATAGTTTCATGAAAATATAGTCAAGATATGCCCACAGCGTTCCATATAGATTTATCTAATAGCTTTACACAAATAACAATATTTATTTATAGGTTTGCGTCATACATTCCAAAATCAATTTGCATCAGACACATAACTTTGTACACAAAATAAACTTTATATTAAACGTCATAAAAGTCAGTTTCCTGTCAGAATATTGGCTCGTCGTGAATGTGGCCGCTATCCTAGCGCAACAGTTTACGTCACTCATGTTAAATCAATATCAAAAAGATGTACGCACGACTACAGATCAAGCTATACATTTCCAGCCGACCTCGCATTGTACGGAAATCCTATACAATGCGAGATCAGCATAAACTGGAAATGCAAATGCATAGTTTGATGTGTAGCCGTGTGTACAAACCTGTTTCGTAGAATTTCAGGAAAAAGCAACCTCTAAGCCCCGCACGGTATTACGTCATTACTTACAATGTGGTGTTATTTGTCCGTCACTTACTAGAATTATGTAAACATCTTATACAGGAAAAGATTATCTTCATGATGCAGAGGCGGAGATTGACGTTGTAGTATGAGGTTATTTGTAACATAATCCCTGCGAGGTAAAGGATCTTGTCCGTAGGACACACTGATCCACTGCGTCACACCGCGACACCGCGGGGCTGCGGCCTGCAGTACTCAGTGACAATACGTATTATATATAAGGCTGATGTAACTTATAATTAGCGATCAAAACTTATTTATAAAGGTTTAGAAAACTTATAAATTTGGAAAATCTGGCATTTTTATTATTATTGTCAAGACACTAGCGAGGTCGCCACGTGCGCGATGGCGGCCTTGGAAAACAATGGAACGTTTGTTGTCAAGCGACGAACCACGTCACAAGAGTAGTGTGTCGCAGGCCGCAGTCGCGCGCGCTCAGTAGCCGTGCGCATGCGCCCAGTAGCCGTGCGCGTGCGCCCTGTAGCCGTGCGCGCGCGCCCAGTAGCCGTGCGCGTGCGCCCAGTAGCCGTGCGCGCGTGCCCAGTAGCCTCGCGCGTGCGCTCGGTAGCCGCGCGCGCGCGCTCAGTAGCCGTAGCGCTCCTGTATGGACGATACCACGCCGTTGGCCAGCGACGACAGGCGCCCAGCCACGCGCGTCACGCCCGCGCGGACCGACTCGCGCACCTGCGGGGTCACATGCTAGATGAGCTTCGATGACATTCATATATACAGGGTGTAAAAAGACCAACACATTTTGCACATCAGACTTAGTAATTACTCAACGACACGCAGGGAAAAAACTTTAATTTTTGGTGTCAAAAATCGCTGTTTACGCGGCGCGCAATGGAATGCACACAAAACATTGTGCTTATGGGTGCATGCAACGGTACAGGGATTGTAAAAGAGCTATTTTAAGTTAAGTTATGTATATGTGTAACATTTAAACTTGTTTAAAAAAAAAAAAAAAAATTGAACTTTGACCTTCAATATCTCCGTAACCAGAAGGTTCCCAGGTATGGTCCAGTACAAAAAAACCCTCCGTATCAAAACGTCTTAAAAGCAAATGGTCCTATTAGCAAAACGACCCATAATCAAAACGACACGTAAGCAAAATGTCCTATGAGCAAATCGTCCTATAAACAAAAGAACGGAAATGGTCAGTCATACCACGCACAAATATAAGATTTTAAAGGAATAATATTATGTAAAAACTAAAACTTACTTTAATAAAAACCGGTCAAGTTTGGGTCGAATTTATCCCAAGTACAAACTTAACATTGTAGTTGGAAAACATGTTCTCCCATAAATTCCAACTGCATAAATCTAAGTTTTTAAGGGGGATGCGCTAGAGTGGCCCGCGAAATTCAAATTTTCTTACGTTTTTTTGCAATTTGCAGGTCAGTATCAGGTTGTATGTTGATCTAAATATTATTAGCGCTCGTAACAATAGTATATTATGCAATTAGTGAATAAAGGACGGATTTAAAGCGAGGGCCATAGGTGAATCACGAGCAAGTGAAGGATTCTAACGACTGAATCACGACCATAGGGAGTCATTCATGATGATTGAATCACGACCGTAGGGAGTGATTCAAGTGTTAGAATCCAGAACGACGCGAGCGATTCATGGCCCTCGATATAAATCCGTTTTATTCAAGACTTGCATACTATACTTTATACCATGACTACGAGAAAAAGAACATGCAACTTCGAGTATGTTGTTATGTCAATTTTATGCCTTGTTTTTATAGTAACTACACCGAAGCATAGAATACATACTCCATAATGTCGATGACTTCTTTTTATTCGACAACTCATTAAAATAAGTCAGGAAAACAGACTCTGAAAGTGTGCTCAGCTTGATTTTCATTTTTCCTTTTGCTCAAACAAACAAACAAACAAACTCACACTCAAACTCATCGTAGGCTTTGATGTAAACCAGCCGTGATTTGTTGGGTATTCTTCTGGTGGTGGTGAAGTGCTTGTCCCTTCTTTTTCCATTATAAACAAAGAGTATTAAACCACTTGAGAGCTGATAGACCGATTTCGTCTAGGCACACGACTCACCACTGCGGGCCGGGGGACGAAGACATTACAGCGGTTGTGATTGGCCGATGCAACAATGTCAGGACGAAAGTCCCAAACATAGTGAGGCACAAGTCAGTTTTCCAACAATAATATCGATATCGATAAAATCGACGTCGATTCGACGATTTCCTAATTGAACAATAATTAATTTGAATTTCACTTATGAGAATTTATTGTTCTATCCGAAAGGAAATGACATTGCTATTACTTATTTTTAATCTGCTGTGAAATGCCTTAAACAAACAACGATATATTTATTTGGAATAAAATTTTCTCTGTGAACTGCATTAATCCACTTTTCTCAAGGTTACGGAATATTTTGAAATCTAAAATGTAAACATTTAGTACATAATGTTATTTTTATACCATTACGAAACATCGTAATTTTTATCGTCAACAATATAGTTTCTTTATTATGAAGTTATCACAACACTCTCCAGTATAAGTGCAGATAGAAAGGGACAGACGTATTGCAATACCCTAGTGAGAGAAAGGGACTTTTCAAAAGGACATCAACGCGGTGTACTTTTTTTGTGACCCTTTACGTATCAACCAGTTTATCTTGAGCCCTGCAATAAATTCATAATATTATTAAATTACAAATTTATTCTACTTACCGATGAAAAGTAATGCTATCTTTTTTATAGTTGGATGTTCTAGACGATTTTCCACAACAATTAACCGAACTCATAATTGTTTATTATTATGTTTTTTAAGATCAAAATAACCGCGTGTGCAGAGTTCCAACCACTGGTCATAACTAAAGTGAGCCCAAGTCGGGAGACTTGGGCTCACTTTAGTATATAGTGCATGAGCAGTCAAGAGGCTATAATTAGTCATTGATTATAAAGGATCAATTTTGTTTGCAACAATTTAGTAGACTCACAAAATTGACATAGGTACCTATCTCATGACATTGGCATAAGTAGCAATAAAATTGCTTTAATTTTTCTTTATTTTTAATTTCAATGGCACCTTAGATATAAATTCTATAATGTAATAGCCATGACGATAAAAAAGCCGACTGCGTTAAAGTGAACTTTAAAAAAGATGGAAACAAGATGACCTAGTTCTGTCTCCAATCCACTTAATATTATAAACAATCTCATGTAGTCGGAGGCATCTTCATAAAAACAATTAAAGCCTATTGACGCACACTACTTTTTACGCAGTCGGGGTTTTTTTAAATACACTTTTTAGTTAGGTTTTTTTTTTCAGCCGTTTAATAGTTACGAGGGAATGGACATACTTACATGCCTACATACATACAGGTCAAACACATAACCCTAATTTTTTTGGCTTCACCTCAGTCGGGTACAAACCGATAGTGATTTTTCAGTGTTACTGTACTTTACAAGTAAAACGTACCGCTAAAGGGATCATTTGCGAATAGGACGATTTGCTAATAGGACCATTTGCTTTTAGGACGTTTTGATACGGAGGACAAAAAACTGTGATCGTAGACGGAAAGAGTCTTTTTACACCAATTATATGAATACCGTTGATATAATCAGTGATTAGTTTTATAAGAAACTTGATAACGAAATACAAATACAAATTGTCTTACGTTTTTTGCAATTTCCATTGTCAGGTTGTATGTTGATTAAAATATGATTCGCGACCGTAACAAATATGGCTTTACAGAATTATAATCATTAGGATCAGCAATACAACTCCTAAGTTCATATAAGTGCGAAATTTCATGATTTCATGAAATAGTCATTCAATACACTTTTATGACCTCGAGAGAGTTGTATTGCTGATTCTAATGTTATTAATTCTGTCAATCCATATTTGTTACAGTCGGGAATCATATTTTAATCAACATGCAACCTGACACTGACCTGCAAATTGCAAAAAACGTAAGAAAATTTGAATGTCGCGGGGTACCCTGAAGCTTTCGCCTTAAGTCTAAGTACAAGACTTGCAGCTCATTGCTGTGTGTGGCTCACCTCGTCCAGGTCGGGCGCGGACACGCTGAAGGCGGAGTTGCGCGCGTGTCGCGGCGCGTCTCCGCCGAAGTACTCGGCCGACGAGATGCTCGTGCTGCCCTGGAAGCGCGACAGGTTGCCGTCGCGCTCCCACGCAGAGTCCTGCCGAGCACAATCACAAATCACAGGAACGACATCGGTGCAGAACATTTTAGAGATTAACCTTTTGTATGCCGTAATTACAGACACAATTAAAAAGCCATTGTGTCTCGCGTGGATCTACGTTCCGGCACACGAAGAGTTAAATACCCGCCAAGTGCGTGTCGAACCGCGCACAATGTAGGGTTCCAATGTTGGAAAGAATTTATCCCCAGAACACTGACGAGCTATGCGGACATAAATGTATGGGTTGGTTCCATAGTGAGAGCTGTTCATAATGATGAGTACAATGACCCCTTAAGAGATTTCGTGTATGAAAAGATACACCTTATATTTTAATCATTATTGAATCCATCTGTGGTCTTCCCATCACTTTCACTTCACCAAATGATGCTTTCCGAGAGCAACTGCATGAGTTGCTATATAATATACCCAAATCCGATAATATTTGAAGAGTTCCCTCGATTACTCCAGGAACACATCATCAGATCCTGACCTGATAACAATGGGACCATCTCGGAACCCTTTCAAACAACAAAATAATTTTGCAAATTCGACTATACGGATGACATTTTTTACCGTCTCGAGTCAGCGGACCCATGCGATTTGATTCCCTATTTGTAAATTAAATACAGGCTAAAATCCTATAAGGGCGATAAGACCCTCGAGCCGATTGAATATCCGATCGAACAAAAGCAATCCTACCAAAAATATTCACAGGCAACACTATAAAAAAATGTTGAAAGTGACAGTTCTTTGCTGCAGGCGATCGTGAGGCTAAAAATTTGTGATCCAGTGAAAGTGAAAGAATCTGTGTTTGAAATTACTATATTTATTTGTTAGATTACATATCTATTCATTATGTAACTTACAAAGTTTCCTGTAAATTGATACACTAGTTTTATCACAAATAGACATAAAACAGGAATAGACACGTTTTTCCCCCTTATCTGATAATTACATGTTGTTTATAAATACGATTCTCGTCTTACGAGCATTGTATACACATAATAAGATGGTCTATATATTCAAGAATACAATGCAGTTTACATTGTGTGCCTAGAGACAATAGAAACAGCAGGAGAGCGTTTTTAGTGCGCTTAGGTAGAAACCTGTCGAGCCGGCCATCAGGCGCCTGGACTTTACGGTTAGATACGTCATCGCGCGCGAGGCTTTGAGCGTCGGCACGAAGCGACACACATGTGTGTCATCGGAGATTTAGCGGTTAAGGGCCAACCTAACCTCAAAAGTTATCTTACCTAAAAAATCCGTTGGTGGCAAAAACTAAAATACAGATCCAAAGACACCGACTTCCGAACTGTTATTTTTCACATTGTAGTGTTTTTTTTTTTAAATCTGTTGTTTTACTTATTTTAAACATGCTTGTGCGAACTGACCTGTTCACCGAAGAACTGCGCTGAGCTGATAGCCTTAGCGGAGCCGAACTTCTTGACGGCGGAGTCGTCGTCCGCGCTGTCGGCGCGGCGCGCGCGCGGCCGGGCGGGCGCGGGCGCGTGCGCGGGAGCGGGCGCGCGCGCGGGCGACGCGCTGAACATGCTGTGCACGGCGCGCGCCGGCTCGGGCGAGATGCGGCCCGCGCCCGCGCCGGCCATGCTGGAGATGTTGTCGAACGACGAAGACTTGCGGTCGCTGTCGCCGAACAACTTGTCTAGGTTGCGACTGTTGCCGTACGGCTCGTTTCTGATTAAACACGAATATAAATTGTTTTTTTTTAATGTGGCTTTTATGTTGCGGCGTTTCAGACCTGCCGTTGGCGTCGCGATGCGGCCGACAAGACCGATTTTAATATTTTTATATGTTTTCATACATATACAGGGTCTAAGGGACAGCCCTCCGCAAATTAACAGGGGGCATTCAGATTTCTTATCGCGCGCCCGCCCCAACACGGGGAGTGCGGCTACGCGGGTTTTGCCACGGTAACGATACATTGCGCGTGAGGTAATAATACAAATCAGGTTTATTGATATGCTGAATTCACCCCATCAGTCTGCGGAGGGCTGTCCCTTACACCTTGTATACAGGGTGAAATTGAATTCATGGGCATCCTCTTAAGGGATCATTACACTGATCATTATGAACAACTTTAACTATGGGACGAACCCAAAAACCACGAAAAAAAATCAGCTGCTCCTTACATTTATGTAACAGTAGATATTTATTTTTCGCGATTTCTGGTTTGCTCCCGTAGTGGAGTTGTTCATAATGAGTACAATGACCTCTTAAGAGGATGCCCATGAATTCAATTTCACGCTGTATACAGAATACTTAAATAAATATTTCTCGATTATTAAAAAAAAACTTTTATTTCAGACATACTTGGCCCATAAATATAACAACGTTTTACTAGAACGTCATATATTAAAAAAATAAAATTAAGTATTTGCCGCCATCTGGGGCCCCGGGCACACGCACTTGTGCTTGAACCCAGCGCCCCAGAGGGGGCTGTGCTTGTGGCTGAGCGCGCTCAGGATGGTGTTGGGGCACGTGCAGCGCATCAGCGAAGCGATGCGGCGCCGCAGCACAGTGTGCAAGCCGTCTGTGTGCGCGTGCGCAAGCGTCGCAGACGTACTACAGTAGCATGGGAGCTCCACTAGCACCCTGAACGCATTGGTGCTGGTTTAATAAACCATCCTTTCATGCATATATTCGATCCGAAATGCAGCAGGTGGGGTCCTGATTCATGCACTGATATGAAATTTGTATGAGGAAATTTGGATGATATGATGAACGTTTTGTATGAGGGCAACTAAATTGCGGTTAGACGTCAAGGGGTATGCGCTAAGGTAGACCGCGAAATTCAATTTTTCTTACAACCGTAACAAATATTTACTTGCAGAATTATAATAATTAAAATCATCAGTACAATTCTCTAAGTTCAAATTACCATATTGTTCAGTAGTTGAAAAATAGCACCCTCGAAAACTATGAAAACGACACCCATGACGAAAAATTTGAAAATTTACGCAGCCGCCATCTAGGATTTTCAATTTGACTTCATTATCGGCTTTCATCATTTCAGCCGAAAGACGTCCACTGCTGGACAGGCCCCCCAAACGACTACCAAACTGAACTTCGTACTACATCAAGATTTTATTTCGACAATACAATAGTTCGAAATCAAATTAAAATCAAATCATTTTTATTTGCATTAAAACATGGTATTCGACACTACTATACTTCGACAAAACGTTTCTTCGATATCATTTAATTTGGACGTACTCTACTCCGACATGCTGTACTTCGACAATATCTTAAATCGATGTGATGCGTCTCAGACACGATGCTAATACTAAATTATTCTGCGACGTTGGGAAACAACTCAACTTGTGAAAGATCATCGTGACATTGCCACTATGACGGCATTAGCTTCTGGAGGGCCTTAACAACGGGCCACCTTTCCACCATCCTTCAGGAGTTCGGCCGTAACTCCGTCATCACCTAAGCTGCTTCAGAACGATGCTAATCTCGTACAATCTGACGTCCGGGATGTCTTCGTTACAGTACATCTAGGACGTCAGATTGACCCGACGACGCTCAATCTAGCTTTTGAGTCGTTTGTCAGATTCGTAACGGGGTTACTGGTTGACGTGTATATCTGTGCATAGAACCTCTTGATCTCTCTTAATAGTTCAGGTTTGGCGCATACGATTCTGCCATCATCGGTCTTCAGTTTCGTAAGATGGCTCTTGCGAAACTGAACCCCTTGTTCAGCTCTATCGCGTCGTTAATACCGTCCGGATTAGTGGCGAAGGTAAGTACAGATATCCGTCTATTGAGCCGCCCGTATTTGAGCGCATCGTCTGACGTGAACATCTCGTGCTTCTCCTCCATGAGCTGTAAAATAGCATCCCCGAGCTTCTTGTTTCGATTTGTGGTTTTGAAGATCTTAGACCCGACCGACTAGAATCTAAATATTAAGCTGGAAAGATCTCGACAGATGAAGTCCGTCCAGCACCGATTCAAATACAAAACCCCAAGAATTTTCAGCTCGAACTTCAGAATGGTTACGAGTGCCTCCGAGGGAGTTCCGTGGACGATTATAATGATGGGTTCGTGAAAACTGTCGGTCGGAAAACATTTCGCAGCCGCCGTCTTTGTTAAATGTTGACCTCACAATCGGCTTTACCACCCTAGAAAACTATGAAAACGACACCCATGACGAAAAATGAGAAAAGCTTCGCAGCCGCCACCTTGTATTCCCATCTTAATATTTTTTTTAAGTAAACATGAGACGGTTTACTTAAAAAAATATATAGTTAATAGTTAGAACGATTTTTCGCGTGACGATTTCTGCCAGTTTACTCTTACCGCAAGCCGAGTTAAAGAACTTATTTCCAAAAAAAAAAAAACATTTTGGGGGGAGGGAGGTATTTTTTTGAACATAACTGAAACTTTTGGAAAGGCCTACACTGTCCTCCCATAACTATTAACACTGTAATTCGAAAATATTGTAAAAGCCAATTATCTTTTAAAAGAGTAACCATGGAGTTTCTTGCCGGCTCTTTCCCCATAGGAAACGACCAATTGGAACCGTGCACCTAGCTTCTGACGTTTCATAAGAGTCCATGTAGGCTTATGTAAAATAAAATATTTTGATTTTTCATTTTTTTGGCCTAAACAAATCGCTTCGGTAGGTCGCCCGGTCGGTTCAAACAAATAGGTTTGGCTAATGTTTCCATCATACGAATCAAAAACTAGCGATAACGCTTGCCAAAAAGTGCCACTTGGCTACGCATCTCTGTGGAACTTATCGTTCGACGCTGTCGATTCGTTTCATGGAATCGAATGATGTTATCATTGTCTAGATAATTTGATAACAGGTCAACAAAAAAAAAAGTAAAAAAAAAAGTTGTAAGTAAATGTAAATGTATGGGGTTCTACTAGCGTTTAGGAGGCGTATTTATCGTAACAGATAGAAATAACAGATATTAAAAAATAACAAATAACAATTATTGTTCCTAAAAATAAAACATACCTGTTACTTAAAATAACATATCCTCAAGAATGTTACCGCGCCTGTTACTGTTAAAACTTCGGATACGATTTTCGACTTTAAACGAAATGAAATTAAATACGTATTTATCTTCCGTACAAAAATAACAGGCTGTTATTTTTAAGAACAGATAGATACGATTTTCGACTTTAAACCAAAAGAAATAAAGAAGATATTCAATTAAGAATTAAATACGTATTTATCGGTCGTACAAAAGTAACAGGCTGTTATTTAATAAAAGATATTTGGATCTGTTATTTTTTTGTAACAGTAACAGCGATAACAGATATCGTGTTTAACCTGCTACATTACAACCCATCTCTACTAGCGTTATAGTTAATCGAATGTTACTTTGTCTAGGTCCTCTGACTCTTTCGCCTAGACGACTTATAATTTCTTATGAACGTGCGATGAATACACACAACCGTGCAGAGACATAGCACACTATAACGTATGTCACCTGATCATGGTGAAGGAGGAGCTGAAGTCGTCGATGTCGTCGAGCTGCGCGCGCGCGGCCGGCGCGTCCTCCTGCTCGATGAGCGTCATGTCCGACGTGGCCGAGTGCGACACGCCGCTGCAATGTCAATACAACAATTATTGCCACTTTTAAACTGGCAAGAAGTCCGTCAGTATCTATTAGCCCAGGAAATTAACATATTTTCTCCGTAAAAAACACGCACCTTTTACTCCGCCTAAAAGGTGGTGCGAAAACCAAA
Source organism: Lithophane semibrunnea (assembly GCA_947363905.1). NCBI lineage: Eukaryota > Metazoa > Arthropoda > Insecta > Lepidoptera > Noctuidae > Lithophane > Lithophane semibrunnea. The sequence continues at coordinate 413,989 of OX376199.1, read as the reverse complement.
TTCATCATTACCCTAAAATTTCGAAGCATCTCGAGAACTACGAGGCATGCCTTTTAAGTTTTGTCGTTTGAAGAAAAAAATACAACTAGAACCTTATAGTACTTTTTATTGTTTTTCAAAGTATTTACCACGTAGCTTAATACATACTTTTCCATTCGCTCAAACCAGTTATTATAACATTTATTCCACTCTAAAGTGGGGGTGTTCAAAATGGCTGACTTGAAAGCGTCGACTGCTTCTTCACCGGACTGGAACCTTTGACCACGAAGACTTTTCTTAATTTTAGGAAATGTAAAGAAATCGTTAGGGCTTAGGTCAGGAATGTATGGAGGATGGTCAAGAATTTCTACTTTTTCCTGCTTCAAATACTCAATCGTTTGACGAGCGCTGTGTGAGCTTGCGTTGTCGTGGTGCAGGATGATGCGTCGCTTTGAGTTAGAATTTCGAAGTTCAGCGATGACTTGTGGTAAACAAACTGTGGTATACCACTCTGCGTTAACCGTTCTACGATCTTCAAGTGCAATAGTCACAACATGGCCGGTTTTTCCAACGAACGTGGCCACCATCTTCTTTGAAGTGCTTCGAGAACGAACAACTTTAGTCGGCTTTGGCTCGTCTTGAAAGACCCAGATTGTAGATTGTTGTTTGGAATCAGGATCGTAGGCATAGATCCAAGATTCGTCACCACTGATGATATCGTAGACGTGATTTGACTGTCCTCGGTTGAACCTTTGCAGAGTTTTCTTACACCATCTGACGCGGGCCGCCTTGTGATCGTCGGAAAGCAGATGCAGTATCCAACGGCAAACTAGCTTTCTCACACCAAGCGCTTCATGCAAGATCTTCTGAATGGTTGTCCCTGAGATGCCTAATAGAGCCTCTATCTCTCGATACGTCACATGACGATCTTCGAGAATAAGTTGTCTCACAGCAATGATGTTATCTTCAGTGAAGGCGGATTTTGGGCGTCCTTCGCGAGATTTGTCACACTAGTATGTCCACGCTGGAATTCCATTTCCAATACCAGCGTTCGACAGTCCGCAGACATGGGGCTTCATCACTGAACACAGATGTTAGCTCTTCAAAACACTGAAGCCGTGTCAGGCCTCTTCTAAAGTTGTAAAAAATGATTTCACGAACATTTTCCATAGAAAGATTCATTTTCGTACGTAACTTGACAGATTCCAATCGACGCTGTGACTAAACAATAGCATTAATCCTAATACTTTCAACTGTTTTGAGATTCCAAATTTAAACACATTCGAATATAGAACAGTTCCAAATTCAAAATTGCCGGGAAATATGGAAACGACAGAACTTAAAAGGCATGCCTCGTACTGCTCATGCTTGTGTAGGACTTTTTTGTGCAGAATTTAATGAGAAATAAACTTATCCCAACATAATATAAAGTGGCGAAAAATCAATAATTTGGGGTCCCCTATGACAGTTTTTTTTCACACGTTATCGCATTGGGCTTTTCACACAGTCCTCATGTCTGAACTGAATACATATAATAGGGAATATGCATGTAATTTTTTAATATTTTTATTCGATAGTTTACATCGTCAAATAATAGTTTAAAAAAATTCGACGGCAAAAAAGCAATTTAAAGTAGTTAAAAAAATGTTTAAAAATATCCAACCGATCCGGGCTATTTAAACGCCCTCCATTTGGCGCGCTTGGTGTAGTGACGTCACCGTCCGTGAAAACAGACAAGCAACTGTCAAGTCAACGTCAAACACTCCTTTTTGTATGAGCGTTTGACATTGACTTGACACTTTTTGATTGACTTGACATTGACATCTTGATTGTTATCCCGGATTGTTACGTCACATCCGCTCTTAGCCTTTTCAAGTATTTGAACTACCCACAGTTTTTTGGGACTTTAAAAAAATTAATTTCTCGCTGAAAAAGAAATTTCATTCAAAAATATTGATGGAGGCATCATTCTGAAGTAACATAGTTTACAAAAAAAATATTTGACCCATATTTGAATCACATGCATATTCCCTATTCCGGTGATAAATCTTTACGAGGAACTATTTCGCAGATTTGTCTTTAACTTATTTTCTTGGGCTAGTAAATCCGAAAGTCGAAGCAACTTGCCGAAGAGTTAATTCCTATGACGCAGAACGAGCAAGCTATTCATGTCGACGTTCTGCACACTGGGCTTATTTGGGAGAGACGTGTCAGTGGCAGACGTCGCCGCTCGGTGTACGTGGTCCAGCGTGGCCCAGCGCACGCCGTAGATACTCACGAGCGGTTGGCGGAGCTGGCCTGCGCGATGCCGAGGCGGTCCGCGTGCGCGCGCTGGCCGGCGCCGGGCTCGCGGTAGGCCAGGCGCAGCGAGGCCACCTCGGCCTCCACGTGGCCCAGCGTGGCCGAGCTCTCGGGCGCCGCGGCCGTCTCCAGCTTGAGCTTCTCGGCCAGCATGGCCTCGCGCTCGATGTCCTCGAAGTTCGCGGCCACCTTCGTCGCGCCCAGACCGCCCTTGCGTGCGCCCAACTGTACAGCAGAACTTTGCTTTAACACGGCAATATGTTTATTAACAATAAACACAACAGTCGCAACAAACGCAAAACGTGCATCAAAGATATGAATCAAGTTTACAATTTAAATAAGTAATACTTATGTAAACTGTTCGTATAGCCCGAATTAGGTTTTCACGGAAAGAAACGCAAGGCCATACTGAAAGGACAGGACAACGTCTGTCGGGTTAGCATCATCAGCCTATAACGTCCCCACTACTGGCACACAAGCGGCCTCTCGGTGAGAGGCAGCGGGCTGTACCCACCACGTGGGCCCACCGCGGGTTGGTAGATGTCACATGTCTTCGAATTTTTAGTTCTAGGACATGCTAGTTTCCTCACGATGGTAAATAATTAACACAAAGTAAAGCGCCTGTCTGGCTTCGAACCTACGACCTACAACTCGTAAGTCGCAGCCGCTAACACTGGGCCACCACTACTTTCTCGAGTTAGCTAGTCTGAAATAAATGAATAATATTAGTATTAGTATGATTACCCCGCTCCTCTTGGCGGGCTGCTTGCGCACGCCGATGGTGCAGGGCCGCGCGTCGGCGCCCGCCACCATGTCGCCGCTGGCCACGCCGGAGCCCGAGTCCCACAGCCGCGCCTGCGACGTCAGCGCCGGGTCCGCCCGAGCCGCGCCCTGCACACACATAGCTCGTGCTGACTGTGCCCGCCTAGCGAGCACGCGAGGGACATATCGCCACTTGTAAGTGCGTAATAGACCGGACGGTCTATTCTGTAAAAATCTCACCGTGAAAACTTGGTGTAGTGTCGGTTGTGTGCAGTACACACATTACAGTGCACCCAGATAGAGGTCGATTGAAGTCCATCGTTGCTTCATACTATTTTCATAGTTAATAATACAGTATGTTAACTAACAAAAGGCGTTTCTGTTAACCCGCAATAGTATAGCGTCCATACATGCTAATAAAAATATTACCAAATCTAATAATATTACGATAGCCTTATTAGCCTTATGTAGTAACACAGATGTATTTATGTTACAATATAAATGCTAATAAATTTAGTTTAAAACGCGTGAAGTTAAAACTATGTTATCGCTATGGTTGCTACGCGCTGATAAAAGCGCGGGATGGCTCGGGCATGTGTAGCGTGTGGCGCACATGTGCACACTCCCGAGACACTCCACACTAGACCTGTGTGGCGTGTGTCGCATAGGTGCACACTCCCGACCAGACCTGTGTGGAGTGTGTCGCACATGCGCACACTCCCGAGACATTCCACGGGCCCGAGCCTGTGTGGCGTGTGTCGCACAGGTGCACACTCCCCACTAGACCTGTGTGGGGTGTGTCGCACAGGTGCACTCTCCCCACTAGACCTGTGTGGCGTGTGTCGCACATGCGCACACTCCCGCGACACTCCACGGGCCCGAGCCTGTGTGGCGTGTGTCGCACAGGTGCACACTCCCCACTAGACCTGTGTGGCGTGTGTCGCACAGGTGCACACTCCCCACTAGACCTGTGTGGCATGTGTCGCACAGGTGCACTCTCCCCACTAGACCTGTGTGGCGTGTGTCGCACATGCGCACACTCCCGAGACACTCCACGGGCCCGAGCCTGTGTGGCGTGTGTCGCACAGGTGCACACTCCCCACTAGACCTGTGTGGCGTGTGTCGCACATGCGCACACTGCCGAGACACTCCACGGGCCCGAGCCTGTGTGGCGTGTGTCGCACAGGTGCACACTCCCCACTAGACCTGTGTGGCGTGCGTCGCACATGCGCACACTCCCGAGACACTCCACGGGCCCTAGCCTGTGTGGCGTGTGTCCCACAGGTGCACACTCCCCACTAGACCTGTGTGGCGTGTGTCGCACATGCGCACACTCCCGAGACACTCGACGGGCCCGAGCCTGTGTGGCGTGTGTCGCACATGCGCACACTTCATACTACACAAGAACATACTCTTGTGACCGACAGCCACCTGATTACTTTATATCTATTGATGATTTTTGATAAGCAGCGAAGCGCAAAGTCACAATTGAGTTTTAGCCATTTTCATCTTAATAACTGTACTGAACAGATTTGTTAAAAGAAATCGGAAATAAGATAATGACTTTTAATTAATTTGTTTCTGATGCAGATGTAGCTGATTCTCAAGATAAGGGATTTACGAAGAAATGGAAGTAACTTGCATGTGACAGCAATGTACGACTCACTGCAAGAAAGCACACAGTAAACTATGTTCAGTGATTTAATGAACAGACAGTTGTAGTCCTGCAGATACACACATAATGTCAGACTAGTCATATAAAAGATTTAACTTACTTTTCGTTATTTACTTATTTTCTAAGAAAAAATATAATAACACACAACACACCAGCATACAGCAAACTTGCCGAACTGAATACTATGTGGGACTGTTTCTAACATAGTGGTAGGTGATGCAAAAACAGTTTCAAACAAAGCACAGCAAAGGAAACAAGCTCTTACTACGAGACATACCTGAGGACAGACATATCTGTACAGGGCAATGTATCCAGTAAGTATAGTCAGATATCGGCGTGTGGGAACACACGCGCCTGTGCCATCACATTCACTTCTACATCATACTGTGAATGTCACATTCATACATATAAATAAAAGTAATAAAACTAAAACCCAACCACGACAAAAAAGTCAACTAATAAAAACTTTTTACAAAAAAAAAAACAACCGACTTCCAAAAAAAAAGTGAAAAATAACTTTAATTTCGGAAGTCGGTGTCTTTGCTTTTCAATTTTCGTTTTTTGCCACCGACTTCCGAAATTAAAGTTATTTTTCACTTTTTTTTTGGAAGTCGGTTGTTTTTTTTTTTGTAAAAAGTTTTTATTTTTCACTTTTTAGTTGTGGTAACTACCCCACACAAATTCGTATACCGTTGTCTGCTATGTGACGGAGTCAATTAACATGTCATCAACATCGCAAAGTGGGAAAACTACGTAATTATTGAAGCTAACTCAAAAACTACGCAAGCAAAATTAATAAAATTTATATGGGACCACCTCTGAAGCATAACCTACCAAACAAAAAAAGAATCATCAAAATCGATTCATAATTGGCGGAGTAATCGGGTAACATACACACAAAAAAAAAAAAAAAAAAAAAAAAAAAAAAAAAAAAAAAAAATAACATACAGACGAATTGAGAACCTCCTCCTTTTTGAAGAAGTCGGTTAAAAAGGTATAAACAAGACATCACAGACAGACAAATTAAAAATCCAGAGTCACACGGCTTATATCGAACAGATTGACTCCGGATTTTTAATCTTGTTTATATCTTTTTAGTTGACTTGGGTTTTAGTTTTATAACTTTTATTTTTTTATTAATTTTTTTGGGGTTATAATAGGACTAGCGATATTCTAAATACTTAAATATAAATTATTTTAAATTACAATTTTAATGATTAAATATTTTGTTTTGATTTCCTGTTTAGGTTTCCGACAATTGCCTTGCAAAAAGCACAAAGCTTGCGCATTCGCTATGTTCAAACAACAATAACTCTTACGGCGCCTTCAAATTAGCCGCAAAGTGCCGCGCGGCATTCGCTAGGTTCGAGCATCATAGTGTTGTACATTTAGTTTCGACCTCATCGATAAATTCTTCAACCTGATTTTCGTTCATGTTTTGAACAAAAACTACGTGCGCATCGTCACTAGTCGATCGATGCACTGATGCGCGGCACGTTGCGGCAAATTTGAAGGCGTCCTTAAAGTATTAGACATACAGTTGTGATACAGCTCAAAATCTGTCAAGCTATTAAAAAAATAAAAGCTGTCGGGGGTGTTTTTGTAGGAATGAACAATTATTGGTTGAATTGCATAATTTTTCATTATTTTTTTCCACTTTCACATTTCTTTTCAAAGGTTATGAAATTGTAAACACATTGCCTTGTAGTGCAGACGGTAAGTAAACAATATTATTGAATTTCGAATAAGCCAATTTTTATCTCAGTATGACTAAAACTTTGAGATTTATGAATTTTTTTGTATTCTCATAGAGAATATTTCAACAAAAAAACAAAATGGCTGCCACATAGCGGGGAGGTGTATTGGACCCAAGCTTAGAGTGTAATTGTACTTTAAAATAGTTTATATTTAAGTATTTAGAATATCGCTAGTCCATGTCCTGACACACTGTATATATTTTTTAAATGAGCTAATTAAGCTTTTCATTTGAAACCCAACACGGCATAATTAAAAAAAAATGTGTTTTAAATTCATGACTTTATATCCTCTGGCGTGCGTCATATTCAATTTAATGTGACTTCGTCCTATATCCAGCGGACGATCAAGACGCTTCCAACGATACCTCATTTGTCAAATTACGATGAGTAGTTTAGAAGTTATGAGGGAACAGATACATACCGGTCAAAACCATAACCCTCTTTTTTGCTTCGCTGTAGTCGGGTAATCAATATAATTTCCTCTATGTTACAAAGTTTAAAATAGTAAATGGAAGACATAAGAACATTTTTTGTATACTTTAAGGCTGAATATGCGGAATAGCCTCCTCCTTTATTTGAAGTTGGTTAAAAAGATTTGAAGGAAACAGCATCAATCTACATAAACATTAAAACATTAGCGAGTGCTATGTACGGACCGGACAACGGGACAAGCTACCAGCACTTTGTGTGTGGCGACACGAGCGCGTATGAGGTGTGAGGTGAGATGTTTGTGTTACCTGTGCATTGAAGTCAAACGCGCTAGTGTTAATAGGGGCGGAGTCGCCGTGCTCCGCAAACCAGTCTACCTCGCGCTCCTTGGCCTCCTTGGGCTCGGGCGGCGCCGCCTCCAGGTGCAGCTGTACATAAGGCATTGGTTAAACTCTCACACATGCAAATCCAATATAAGGAGGAATTGCAACAACAAAACTGACACGTTGATAAATAGAGCAAAATTGTCGAAACAACCGTGAACTATTTTGCAGAAAACTAAAATGCATTTATTATATTTTTATTGAAAGTTAGCCCAGTATTAGAAACCAATATAAAAAAATCCAGCCTGCAAGATTGCAATGACATTATAATAGGTCTTTACCTATGAAATTGCCGTTCTGCAGTACTGGCCATTTCAAATCAAAATAATTTTTGTTTGGCTAAAGTTTTTAATTTCAAATTAATTTTATTTTAAAAACATGGAATTCTTTTTCAAAAGAAGTCATTTGTTTAATGATTAGTGTTACATTTTCATCGCATTTCAATCTTTTTCGTCATCATGGATACGTTAAAAATTCGAGTAATTATGGAATATGAGTACCGTTACCGTCGTGGCAGCAACGAGGCACAAGCGGCACGCAACATCAACGACGTTTACGGAGCTAACACTACAAACCAACGCACCACATGTTATTGGTTTGCTCGCTTCCGTTCTGGAAATTTCGACCTGAAAAATGAACCTCGCGGTCGTCCGAAGACTTTGGTCGACAATGACGAATTAAAGGCGATTGTGGAAGCTGATGATACACAATCTACGGCTGAATTAGCAGCAGCTTTCGACGTTAGCGTCAAAACAATATTGGTCCATTTGCGTCAAATTGGCAAGGTAAAAAAGCTTGACAAATGGGTGCCCCACGAACTCAATGATCGCCAGCGCGAAGTACGCGTCGAGGCGTGCCTTGCACTGCTCAACAGACACACAAATTAAGGAATTTTGAACCGCATTGTTACCTGCGATGAAAAATGGATTCTGTTTGATAACCGCAAGCGCTCAGCAAGTTGGTTGGATCCTGGTTCAGTACCTAAACAATGCTCTAAACGAAAACTTACCCCTAGATAAGTGATGGTCACTGTTTGGTGGTCTAGCGCCGGTGTGATTCATCACAGCTTCTTACCAAACGGGGTGAGCATTACTGCAGATGTGTACTGTGAAGAACTGAACATAATGATGGAGAAGCTGGCACATCTCCAACCAGCATTGGTCAATCGCTCGTCTCCGCTGCTCCTGCACGACAACGCGCGACCTCATACTGCACAGCAGACGGTCTCCAAGTTGCAAGAACTGGGGTTGGAAGCTCTCCGTCATCTGCCCTACTCACCAGACCATGCGCCTACAGACTACTACTTTTTCCAGAATTTGGATAACTTCGTGGCGGGAAAAAAAATCAATACCCGAGAGGCAGTACAAAATGCCTTTGAAGAATTTGTTGCCTCCCGTCCAGCTGATTTCTTTAAGAAGGGCATCAATAAACTGCCACTGCGTTGGCAAAGATGCATTGATTGCATGGGTGATTACTTCGATTAACACAAATAAAAAATACATGAAAAAAATTCGTTTAAATTTTTTGATACAAAACGGCAATTTCATAGGTAAAGACCTAATATAAAAGCTAAAAATCTTTTGTATTTACAATTGAAGCAAACAGTGTTCTTTTTTTTCCCATTCTTTTTACTACCACAGGTCTAGTGTACCTAAGTAGTTAATTTTATTATCATAAAACTATAAATGTTTTTATGTTTAGTCACTTCTGCGCAACTATTACGTGGATAATCATGTTTTTTTATTTACCTTGTTATTTAATCATATTAGCAATTCTTATGCTAACTTTATTTAGGGTACATTTAATTGGCACTAACTCTCAAATAAATAAATATACATACTCATCAATAGGCATCTAAATTGTATATTTTAATACAATCATAATAAGAAAGTTAAATTGATAACTTACATTATGTACTTACCCAAATCTGTAAATAAAAATAACAACCAAAATAAAACAAGGCCTTAATTCGTGTTACAGTTTTACATTCATTAAAACACTAGCTGTGCCCCGCGATTTCACCCGCGTGGGTGTCGATCCCACAGCAACCACTTTTTAGGGTTCCGTAGTCAACAAGGAACCCTTATAGTTTCGCCATATCCGTCTGTTTGTCTCGTCTGTCTGTCCGCGGCTCAGCTCAGAGACTTACAGTAAGTACTACAGTTCGATTCAAACTTAATGGCGGCTCGGAACATGAGGCGAGTCGCTGCGCAGTAACAATTTCATGTGACAGCGGGGGTGAGGGGTGGGGTACTGCGCAGCTAAAAGCTAACTTCCGAGCCGCCATTTTGTTTGAATCGATCTGTACAAAGCTGTCATTTGGCATGGAAATACCTACATAATGAATCACGCCGACAAAGTGGTAAACTAAAATCATGAAAAAAAATAATTCCCGTCTATCACATGGTGTGGGCCGCGTGGTGTGTCATTGGAAAGGTCGTTCAAAAATATTGTGAGTTTGTGGAAACCAATCTGCGATAAGATCCGACCTGTATCACTTGTTTCTCGTAAATCAGCCATAACGTATTTTTAATACAGTATGCAAGGGTAAACACCGTTGTCACTCAAACCATGGGTAGTTGACTTAAATATAAAAATAAATGACCCAGTAACAACAAAAAAAAATACCATATTTTCATTAAAAGATTTTAAAAAGTAAATATCCGTCACTGTCCCGATACTCATGGATACGCGTTCGCAAGAGCTCCGAAACAGACAGTTTTCAAGTGTTATTGTGAATATGCAGTGAGCATTATTTGCAAAGCGAGATTTCTGCAACTGATTATTAAAAAAGTGAATTTACAATGCCACCACCGCACCGGCGCAAAGTAACATTTGGAAAAAAATATCTTAGGATCCGCATCCGCGGATGTGAAAATATTTGCAACATCGCTGGTATATAATAACGAAATTAAAAAGGAAAACTTTCACAGGTAAGTAGGCTCTACAAGTTACCGAGTAATAATCGGCCAACTTACATTTGCAGATGCAAAAACATATTCTCCAAAACATTACGTATGGGAGAAAAAGTTTTTCAACTAAAACGTTAAGTTTGTGCTTCTGCTTGGGAAAAATTCATCCCAACTACGGAACCCTTCACTACGGTACGACACGCACTTGACCGGTTATTAGAGAATGGGTTAATCAGTTGGGCCTACTTTATCTTATTATAGACTAGCTGTTCCCCGCGGTTTCACCCGCGTAGGTCTCTGCGCTCCCTCTGCGCGAAGTTCAGAACTGTCAAGTTATAATGGCCATATTGTAACTGTGTTATTTTTCGAAATCTGCACTTATAACATCTGTCTTCTAAACCATCTATAATGGCCAGACGCGGGCGGAGGGTCACCATGGCCGGCACGATTATGGTGAGATAGTTAATCCAGAAAAGCATAAACATAGCACGCTAACGCCTTGGAACATACAAAAGTAGAAGAAGTTCTGGACGTTTCAACCTAGGTATCCTGCTAGTTTGTTTTATTTCTATGAAAACGTGCTTACCCCCCACGACAGTGCGATCAAAGTGAGCCGCCGAGTTCGGTCGCGGGGGACAAAAGATCGCCGTCAACGGGACGTCACATTGGACTCGCATAATCTCAACAATATGATGGTAAAGAACTCTTAAGCTGTGCCTTAAATAGCCATATTTTATTAGTTACAAAACAAGTAAGTGATTCACCTTCACAAACAATACATGAAAACAGTGGTGAACTGACCTTGGTCCCATATGTCTTCATCGCCTGCTCGGACAGGGCACTCAGCTTGTCACGGTACATCTGGGCCACACGAGAGCTGTACTTTTGTCGAGCATCCTCTGTTGACAGACCGTGTGTGCGGAAGAACTGGGTCTGACAAGTGGACACACATAATGTTACCTATGCCTTAACTTGTTTAACTTATCAATAACAATGTAACTTTATATCGTTAATAGTACTAGTTAATCACACATTAATCATTCTGTTAGTACTTAGATAAAATTCTGTAGTGCTACACCATTGCTATTCAGGAACGTATCAACACAACGGTTGGCCTTGAAAAGTATCAAAGTTATTAGTTACTTAACTTGACAAAAATAAAGTAAGGAGCCGGGAAACTACAGAAATAGGTATGATGCGAAATATTGAACATACAGCGTTCGAGTTCCCGCCAAGCTGCATGTTTCTGAGCTGCTTCCATGTCCAGTTGGTGTCGAGCTGCGTGGAACGCACGAACGTGAGGTGCACGCCGAGGCTGCGGTGCACCGCGGAGCAGTCGAGGCAGATGAACACTCCGTACGTCACCGACGACCACGTAGGGTTCTTCGCGTTACAGTCGAAACATACCTGCACACCACACAACATACATTATTATCACTGAAGTTTTATTTTATAACTTCACAGCTATTGAAATCTACGCACCTTATTCGACGAAATAGAGCGTAATCTTTGAAAAACTGCTTCAATATCGGTTTTACTTGGCCCAGAGTCAGCCATTTTCGACGTGTTGTCACCACAGGTTGTCACTATCTTCTATCTGTCACATCAATCGTGTCAATTCGTGTCATGTCAACGTTATAGGCCGCGTCCCCACTATGGCCGCGTACGCGGCTCCGTGTAAAGTAGGTGATAGACTTGCGAAAGTAGGTACGCGGTAATTCTGTTCGCGAACTTACTCGGCTCACCGTGTGACACATCGCGATACAGTGTGAGCAAGCTTCACGTGTCACCGCGTGAAGCTTGCTCACACTGTATCGCGATGTCGTTGACAGAGGAAACCTCCGTGAAGTTAGCCGCCCGATTTCATTATTATGATTTTTTGTTAATGTTAATCGTTAGAGAGAAAAGAAAAATTGTTAGAGAGTAATTCGTTTTTATGTAAAACAATTTTAATTTTTCGTGTGAAGTTGGCCCCCCTTCCTGCAAAAATGGACATAGACGTAATTTTTTTTATCGTTTCCGAATTGTTAAACGGGATACTTGCGAGCAAGTCCGCGTACTTATAGCTCGGTGAGCTTACTCACCCGTCTGTCATCGCCGCGAGCCGCTATCCAATTTGACAATGAAATGAGCAAGCTTCACGTGTGTCATCAACGCGACGGCGAACCGAGTAAGGTCGCGAACTTAAAGACCGCGTAATTTAAGTACGCACGTCTAAAGATGTAAATAAACCGTTTAAACAAAAATCCGTGGTTTGTAAACCGTTTTTTTTTAACCCACATTAGAGAGAGATTGAGGGTTTTATTTGATTTTGACGTTTTATTTGATATTAAATTATTTCTCAGAGCGTCTTTTACCCTAGGACCTGAGCAGGTTAGGGTCCCGTCCTATTACTAAGGCTCCGCTGTCTGTCTGTCCGTCTGTCACCAGGCTGTATCTCATGAACCGTGATAGCTAGACAGATGAAATTTTCACAGATGATGTAAATCTGTTGCCGCTATAACAAAAAATACTAAAAACAAAAATAAAATAAATATTTAAGGGAGCTCCCATACAACAAGCGTGATTTTTTTGCTCAATATTGAAAACGACAACAGGTAGACGCTTGATATATTTACAGAATATTTAGTTACATATTCACTTTAAAAATAAATAATTAAATTAAAATAAAACAAATATTTAAGGGGGCTCCCATACAACAAACGTGATTTTTTTGCCGTTTTTATAGATGGACATACGGAACCCTTCGTGCGCGAGTCCGACTCGCACTTGGCCGGTTTTTTAAATATGACAAATCTCATAGGCTGGGGCCGCACCAACGGGAAATGCCGTTGATTATCGCGATGCCACAACTTACCTCGAGAATTTGTCAACGGCATTCACATTGGCGTTTGACGTTGTGCGATTTTAGGCAGATCGAGAGAGCTTTAATTGCATTGATTGAAGCGGCCACACTTACGTTTTTCATTGTGTACATACGTAGTATCTCTAACCGTGCGTTTGCACTGGCGAAACATGTTTTCAACATGTTTCGCAAATGTTTCGCCAGTGCAAACGCACGGTTACAGATATGAATAGTTGAATACCTTGTAATCGTCGGCTCGTTGCTAGCCGCACGCGTACCGCTCGGCGCTCCCAGCAGGTTTGCGAACCACGTACACAATATGTTTTTTGGTAACAGTTCATGCAACGGTTACGGTTACGGCTCGTTAATGAGTACTCGGCTTTAGAAGCGACATCTGAAGTGAGCGAGAGGCACTGTGACAGTTTTTATCCTCATAAAATTTAATCTATAATTTTCGAATAAAAATCTTCCTTGTCTATGGTCGCTGATGGTTTGGTTGTCGAGTTGAGCGGACGCATGTTGAAAATTTCTAGAGATAATTTTGTTGATAAACTTTATTTTCGACACGGTAGCAAAAATGTTTATTGAAGACCTAGACAGGCTTCAAAATTGAAAAAGTGCCGTGCAAACAATTATCGGTATACAGATAGTGTTAAGTGTGAGTGGAAGGACGCTCTTGTACGGCGGCATCTCGCAATCGAAGTGCTCAATTAGCTATGTGTACGTGCCAGTGTCCCCGGGCTGACGAGTGAAAGTGCGACAAACTAGCGAGTGACCATGTCGGAGTGGCTGGTGAAATGAGTGACAAGTGGATGGGACAGGCAGTAGAATGGAAAACGTAAACTTTCAGCCGAGCGGGGAGGAGATCGAGCGGGCCTTGATGGACCTAGGCCCCCTGCTCGGCGTCACCATCAAGGAGGAAGTGCAAGACGAGCTGGGAGACGCCGGCGCAGCGCCCGCTGCCGCGCTCAATGTACGCACTGCACACACTTCGCAACTGCATCATGTATTTGTAAACAATGCAACCTTACCAACTAGTTTCAGCTCTTCATTCATTCATATAAATAAATCAAAGATGTTCCTTACTTTCAAAAACGGTGCAGAAGATTGTCTCGTCAATTTTTTTTGTATCAATACAGGTTTAATGTTCATATTGCTGAGGCTCTCATACTTTCAGTTATTTTATAAGATTTGACAAAGTAAAATCTGAAACCAGCTCATTCTGGCAAGTCTCTTGGGATGGTGTAATATGAATAGACAATAGTTCAATTTTGTCCTGACCACAATATGTCAGGTCTAAATGTTCATTTAACAATATGTTTTTGCTCATTGAATTAAATAATCCTTACAAACACTTAAGTTATTAAAGAGCCACTACAGTGTGCATCATCAAACCAGTTGTAAGACAATAGTTCAGAGTAGGACTAGTCAAATCAAATCAAAGATAAGCTCTAGTTGATGAGCTCTCTCTCTTGCATGCCAACAGACTGCTGGACACTCATTATGGTAATGATAATACAGTTGGCTGATGCTGAGGTATTTACAGTAAGTCTGTAGCCTCAGGGCAGGGTGAGCATAAGAGTTTTTTAAGATGCTCTCTCCTCAAACTATTTTGAATTATAATAAACTCAAGAGTGTTTATTTCAATTATACCATTTATGTGTAAAAAATAGAAACCAAAAAATATGAGAATACAGACATTAGAGATTTATATACTCAAAGAAAATTATCTGGTACAGATACATTATTGATTCCAAAGTGTTTTTTTCCTAATTGCTGCATGCACTGCTTAAACAGCATGCACAGAATCTACAGCATCAGCATTAAAAGTGACCTACTAAAGTTTTCAATGTTTGGACTAGACACCGACAATATACAAAACATATTTGATTTCTTTAAATCAACAGGAAATAAAGAATTGGCATATTAAATCAAAACATTGCCACCAATTAGACTTTTTGTCACATTGTCAATTGGTCATGGCTACGTATAATCCAATGATTGGCATGTAATATTTGATGTATACAGGTGAGTAGCACACCCGACGGCGGGCTGGGCGCAGAAAGCGGGGGCGCGGGAGAGGCGGGCGGGGGCGCGGGCTCGCCGGGCGGCGCGGCGGACGCGGGCAAGGGCTCCGCTGACTCGCTAGCATCACCCGGCGCGCGCGTCTCTCTGTCCGGCACCCGCTGCGTGCTGTGCAATACGGCGCTGGCGCTGGCTGACGGGACGCCCAAGCTCATGGAGTGCCTGCACTCCGCCTGCGAGCCCTGCATCCGCAGCAAGCTCGAGGAGAAACAAGCCAGTTCGAGAGACTTCTTAGGTATGTATTGCATGAAGGTCTTATTTATTTCTTGTGTCACAAGCCATGTGACCGATGGATCTCTCATCAGCAAAAATGACAAAGTTCCATACAAATTCTCATCCCAATCAAAAATTTTCACAAATCGTCTTGTGCTTTGTCCTGACAGACAAATGAGTTTAAATTTTTATTAGGTAGATGCAAAATAATTAATAATTTATAAAGTGGGTGATAGACGTGCGTACTTAAAGTACGCGTTCTTTAAGTTCGCGACCTTACTCGGCTCAACGTCAGTGACACACGTGAAGCTTACTCAAAATTTCAGTACGCGTACTTGCTCGCCCGTAAATCAGCCCTTTTAGATGTGTAGGTGCAGAGCACGCAATAATTTATTTACCCCTTTATTTGTAAATGTCTTGTCGCTTTAAGGCTCTTACATACTGGCGCGATTCGCCGCGCGACACGAATTTTAACAAAACAATTCTGAGAAAACTTCACGGCGAACAATGCGGCGGCGTCGCGTCGCGCGGCGTATCGCGCCAGTATGTAAAAGCCTTTAAGTTAATTAAAAGACATTTAAACATAAAATATGTTACTAAACTTTAATTTAAGCAATGTATATAAATAAAACTCTAAATGTGCAGGTGCAGAGCGCGTGACGGTGACGTGTCCAGCGTGCCGCTTGCAGTGCCAGGTGGCTAACATGATCGACCAGCGCTTCGTGCTCGAAAAGATGGCGCTTGAGCAAGTCGGCTCCAATGGTCAGTGATAATTCAAAATTCAAATAATTTATTTCAAATAGGCACATAAATGGCATAGAAAATAATTATAATTGATTCTAGTTGCCCCTTGCAAAAGGTAGCTTCGTATGGAGAAGAATGGACAAGAAACTCCATAGTAAGAATCATAGTTTATCTATGTAGTGTAATCATAAATATAGTCTTAGAATAAATGTTAGTAACACTAGTTTCATAAGTTTACATTGTTATTAACAAAATATGGAAGTGATTCTGAAATAAATGTTGTTTTTTTTTTAAGTTCCTGTTTTATCATGTTAAAACCTGTGAAAGCAATAACTATGGAGTTTAATATTTTCAATTTTTTTTTGTACTAATTATAACGTACCTAGTATAAAATAACTACACTACAATAGGTGCAAAGAATTCAAAATAAAGCAATCCATACTCTCCAAACCACTGAACGGATTTCAACAAAATAGATAGATAGATATATAGCTACTTTTTATCGACATACCGTGCGGGCGAAGCCGCGGGCGGAAGCTGGTGACAAATAAATTGATTATGTGATAGATACATGGTGCTCACTTATTTACATGTTACAAATATTGTAACCATAGAAAATTCTCTTAATTTTTTTTACAAATAATGAATAAGTGTCTGTGTTAAAGTAATCGCAGAATGAATGCTTCCTACACATGGTTTATGTATGTGTGGCATTGATTGCCCTCTCGCCCTGTGCGCAGGCGGCATGAGCGGCGAACAGCAGTGCAACAGCTGCGAGGACACGGAGCCCGCCACCAGCTACTGCGTGGACTGTGCCGAGTTCATCTGCGACAACTGTGTGCACGCACACCAGAGGTAACACACACTCACACACTGCGTCACAGTCTCGCGAGTCGCGGCTCGCGCCCTCCCAACTCTACATTAACATTCCGCGATTACTTAAACAGCCCGAAACATTATTAGCCCGTATTTAGTTTAGTCTTAGGCTTATTTTTAAGTTGATACTAAGAAGGACATTTACGCCTCAAGCTTTTAAGAGAATATTAAAGTTCTATGTTTACGTAAGTTTTATATAGAACTCTTAAATTCAATCAAAGCTTGTTCTTAAAAAGATTATTACTTATATTTTTTATTTTGTACTTTTTAGCATTAGAATTTGTTTAAATATCTGTTCTATCACCTTCACAAATCCAGCGAGCCCAACACTACAGGGCTATCTTGTAAGGTCGAGAAGTTTCTTTGACCACCTTCCGCCTCTATAATTAGATCCTGGACACGATAGTGCTATCTTGTTTGGAGTTCCTATGCCTACTTTCCGGATCCATCATCAGACCCTGAACACCACCTAGTCTCAAAGCACTTGTTAATATATCCTAACCAATGAGTCGAAACACGATGGTGCTATCTTGTTTGATTGAGGTTTTCACATGGCCACCTTCCGGCTCCATCATCAGACCAGCAACATGGTATCATTTTTTCAAAATGTCTCGGTAGTTGTATTAGTATGCCAAGTTACAGCACAATTAGATGCCAGGAAGTCCTTGAAAAATGGATGACAATTGGAGTAACTAAAAACACACTTAATCTTATGCACTTGCGACCACTAGACCATACATTTTTTAATACATTTATTTTGATGAATGGTAGGTAAGTATGGATCTCCACCTATGAAATTGGCGTTTTTTTCTCACAAATAGAGAACCTTGTCACTTCTA
Organism: Lithophane semibrunnea; assembly: GCA_947363905.1. NCBI lineage: Eukaryota > Metazoa > Arthropoda > Insecta > Lepidoptera > Noctuidae > Lithophane > Lithophane semibrunnea. The sequence goes on along the minus strand of OX376199.1, from coordinate 396,189 downwards.
TGATTTAAAATATTCATCAATTGCTAGGCTACCAATAGTAAAAAAACCTTATTACTTATAGTTTTCTAAACATAAAAAAACCTTAAAAAATGACTCCTCATTTTTAACCCCCGACGGAAAAAGAGGGGTGTTATAAGTTTAACGTGTGTATCTGTGTATCTGTGTGTCTGTCTGCGCCATCGTAGCTGCCAAACGGCTGAACCGATTTTGATTTGTTTGGTTTTGTTTGAAAGGTGACTTAATCGAGAGTGTTCTTAGCTATGATTCAAGAAAATCGGTTCAGCCGTTTGAAAATTATCAGCTCTTTTCTAGTTGATGAATGGATGTGAGCATCTTCCACAGGTCTAATCGATTGGAAATTTAGAATTCTCTTATTTCAATGATATGAAAAGAATATATGTAGTAACCTTGAGCTGATGCTGCAGCATCACCTGGAATTTGCAGGATACCCAACTCCCTCACGAACTTACAGCAGAGGTATCGTGTTTGGACTCATTGGAAAGGTCTCAACAAATAGGTTACGGATAGATGGTGATCAAAGTCTGATGATGGAGTAGGAAAGATAAATGAGAGTAAATTAGTAGGTAACAAGCTTCACTGTGGCAAAAAACGTACAGCTTCGCAGATTTCGGCGAGCTGTGTGTTGATCGTAGCGTTTCTACTAGTAATATAATATAACATTTAAAAAGCTGGAAATAAAAATTAAATTAAAAATTTAAAAAACCCCCGACAAAAACAAAGCGTCTAAAAAGTAAAAAAATAATATCATAAAAGTTGTAGGTAATATTTTGATCCAACCGTCCGCGTCGTCGTGTCGGGGGACGGCTAATGAAAATAGGAAGTTAACAGCAGCTATCCTTTCTACAACAGCATATATTCATTATGCCTAGTGTGTGTTGGCGTTTGCATTAGCCGTCCCCCGACACGACGACGGTTGGATCAAAATATTACCTACAACTTTTATGATATTATTTTTTTACTTTTTAGACGCTTTGTTTTTGTCGGGGGTTTTTTAAATTTTTAATTTATGTTAGCAGAAATGAGTACTATTTTTTTTTAACTTAGCCAAAACTTATTTTTGTCGATTACATCTAAGTGGCATACGTTATCTTAGTTTGCCACCTTCCGGCTCCATCACCAGACCTTGAACACAACCCAGTTTCAAAGCACTAGTTTATACGTAACCAATGAGTCCAAACACGATGGTGCTATCTTGTTTGATCGAGGAGTTCCTATGGCCAACTTCCGGCTCCATCATCAGACCAGCTCCATGATACCAATTTTTCAAAATGTCTCGGTAGTTATAAGTATGCCAAGTTTCAGCTCAATCGGATTCCAGGAAGTGCTTGAGAAATGGAGGACAATTTCAGTAACCGGAAAGACATACGAACAGAGCAAGCTAATAAAGCTTGTAATAAAAATATAAACTTTTTTACAAAAAAAACAAACGTCTTCCAAAAAAAACACTACAAAGTGAAAAATAACTTTATTTTCGGCAGTCAAACATTAGGTCCCGACCTAAAATCAGCGTTCTGTATGGAGAATTTTAAAGAAGTTGCATTTTTCATACTAACATTTTCTTAATTTATACAACAACCATGGACACTAATATTTTAAAACTTTTATCTACACCTTTTGTAAACAAGAAAAACACCATTCATTAAGCAACATTACAATCATGAATAAAAATTACAATCATATTGAAAACATTCGGAATGTCAACAAATTAAATTAAAAGAATGTCAGAAGATTCGATTACAAATGTCAACAAATTCAATTCAAAATGATAGTATATCCAGTTACAAATGTCAATAAATTAAATCAATAAAGCTAAGGATAGAAATGTCAGTAAACTAACTCACAAAGAAGAAATCACACACTATTAACAGACAGTTTTGTCATTAGCAAAATCATTAATTGCGTAGTAACACTTGTCCAGTAGCAGTTTTGTTAACTTTTTTTTAAAGAGTTTGAAGGGTAATTCTTTTAAGTGTAACGGTAGTTTATTATAAATAAGAGGACCCATGGCTAAAATATTTTTTCTAAGTAAAGACGTTTGGTAACCGCCTGTATAAAGTTGATTTTTATATTGTGATCTTATTGGTCCTGAGCGTTGTCGTTTATCCACTACCGATGTAAACAGGTGCTTGTTCGTTCTAACGAATAGGGCAACTTCTAGTATATACAACGATGGCAATGTCAGTATCCTTAGCTTAACAAATATTTATTATAATTTATTCATATTTGGCGGCTGGTTTTGTTTTTTCCGCTAGCGATGCACGCGCGGGTGTAAATAAAGGCATTAACATTATATATAATATATTACCATTAACATTATATTTTATATTATATTATATTATATTTGAAAAAAAAAAATTGTTAATAATACATAATACGCAAATGGGGTTAGGATAGTGAACAATAAACACTGAAATTGCCACAGACGATATAACCCTTATTTAATAGTATAGATAGAGTTTTATTCCGGGCGAACGCGGTGGTACACGAGCAGGCCAGCGCGATTCGTCTAGGCGGGTCAAGTGGCCTGCGCGCGTGCCGCCCGCGGTCTTACCTGAAAAAAGGCGCAAGTCTCTGCTCGGGTGTAAATAGAAATGCTCATTTATTAGTAGGATAGTTCATACTAATTAATGTATAGTAAGTATCGCACTGACGTTTAGTTATGGTAAAAAAAATCCCATGGGTATGCATGGGATTTTTTTTACCATAACTAAACGCCACTGGTTTGCTTGTGGTTCTTTTTTTTAATAAAAACTTGCTTTTGAGCGCTTGTCTTTGGTAAAAAGCTTCACCAAAACCAATTACTATTGGATACAAATTCCATGCTGCCATCATAGTACTTACTAATTCCATACTGCCATGTTTTTACTCCGACTAGTAAATAGTTATCTTTGCACATTACAGCACTGGCGCACATTTTCGCACTAGTGCGGTAATGTAAAGTAAAAAGCACGCTTCCATAATACGCTGCATTATGAATCTAAAAGCGGTTCAATAAGAGCCATTTTACGAGCAAGTGTGTTGAAAATAACTATTATGCACTAATGGTTAAAAACTAAGATATCGTAATATGCCACTTAGATTAAGCGACAAAAATAAGTTTTGGCTAAGTTAAAACAAATTAGTGGTCATTTCTGCTAACAAAGATTAGGAGTCATTTTTAAGGTATTTTTATGTTTACAAAACTGTCAGTAATGAGGTTTTTTTACAATTGATAGTTGACTATGATGTTCCTTATTCGATATAATACCAAGCGATTGATGAATATTTTAAATCATATAAGTGACAAGGTTCTCTATTTGTGGGAAAAAAACGCAAATTTCATAGGTGGGAACCCAATACTTCATTTATTACAAATAGGCACATAAAAGGCACTTTTGAACGTCAAAACCAAATCACCGACTTCCGAAATTTAAGTAATTTTTCACTTTCTAGTGTTCTTTTGGAAGTCGGTTGTTTTTTTTTGTAATAAAGTTTTTCCGTATTCGGGACGCTAGACTTGATCATTAAAGCGACCGGCATATTATTGTGTCGCGGTGCGCGCGGTTGTCACAACGAGTTTTAATTGGATAGCACTGCGTCAGAAAGTGTTACGACACGACTCAACACAATAATGTGAATCCAGCTTAACTATGAATGTTTGATGTTCGCACTAACTCGTTACTGAAGCGTATTTAATGTGCGCAGGCTGAAGATAACGAAGGAGCACACCATCAAGTCGAAGGAGGAGGCGCTGGCGGAGCTGCAGGCGCAGGCCGGCGCGCGCAACGCGCACGACATGTTCTGCACCGAGCACGTGCAGGTTACTACTCACATACTCACATCGACCTTACTTACACGACTTGACTTGATTTAATGTTAAAATAATTCACTTAATTAATGTTAATAACTATTATTTATATTAGGTATCTAAAAAATATTAATTGGTTCTTATTTTTTTTTCTTACACTTTTTATTTTTTGCTGTGCCCTACAGTGTCCGTAATTGTACCTTAACAACCTTGTAACATCATAATTATTAACATTATGGGACGTAAATAAAGATATGAATATTAAAGTTGATTCCGCACTAACTAGTACTAGAAGTTGAAGCAGAAACAATTTTTTATATGTGGGCGATAAGGTTAATTTCTGTTACACCAGAGTGCATAAACTGACCAAAGCATAAACTACGAGCACAGATTAATACAGATGGTTCACTACGCAAAATCATTTAAATAAAAAGCGACTCTTGATAGGACACATTGAAGTGCAATTCAGGTCGCACAGCGCTAATTACAATTACCTACAGTTATATTCACCTAGAAGTTGCCTCTGTTTGTGTCGCGTCACTCATATTTTCCGACTTCGTAATTGGCCCGACAAGACGAGCCAGCCGCGTACATGTACAGTCACGGACTTTAATTGATGAGCCACCTTCAAACTTTTCAATTTTGCAGTTTCATACATTCACGAGATTACACGATTAAAAACGAACTCAAATCGCACGGTCGTAAACAAGATGACAAATAAATTACTTTTAATCAGAAATATCCATAGAGGTTGACTAATAAGTTCTCAATGATAAAAATAAATACAATGTTGCATTAAGTTTATCCAATCTATTTGATACCGACCTCTTTTGAATCATAGCTCATTAACTTGATAATTATGAAAACATAACTGAAGACAGTGACAGTTGAAATATCGATGTCAGAGAATTTCTCCGTACGCTAACGTTACTATGCAGCAGTAACCTAGCAACAATTGTTTATCGTTGCTAGGTTACTGTTGCTAGACCTGCAATTGGTTGACTTTGAGTAGTCACTGCTGTCAAGTTTGTAGTTCTGCTCTCAGGTTAGCCAACCGGTAAAGATATTAAATATAATTTTCTTCTTCTAATACGAAGACATAGACTTTGCGTGTCGGGAACCGAATAAACCCGATTTGCACTACACGGCTAAAATGCGAACAGTACCAGGTGGCTCATCAATTAAAGTCCGTGACTGTACCTTCATACCTAAAATGAAGAAGGCGCACTCCGTAAGTGCGCCTTCTGTACTATTCTGTGCTACGAGTCTCCCTCCAGCACGGTCTCAATTTCATTTGAATACTGACTTTTATGAAAGTTAACTGTCAATAAGACAATCTAAATTAAAACTGTATTTGATTTAGGTAATTGATTTAATAGATTAGATTTTAAATTCACATTTACATAAGGAGCTCGTGGCTGAGTAATAACAGCCGCCCGGGTCGATCCAACAGGTTAAACTACGCTTGCCGGGGTTGGTCCGTGGATGGGTTACCATCTTTACATACCGAGACTCCTCCGTGCCTCGGAAAGCACGTTAAGCCGTTGGTCCCGGCTGTCATTCGTGGATCTTTCACAGTCGTTACGGGTCGTCAGAAGCCCGAAAGACTGACAACTAATCTTACCAAGGGGTATCATATTACCTAGTTATTGGGTTGTGGAGGTCAGATAGGCAGTCGCTCCATGTAAAATACTGGTATTCAGCTGCATTCGGTTCGACTGAAAGCCGACCCGAACATTACTAGAAAAGGCTAGGTTGGAGGAATGATAGTATTAGTATAGCTATAGATAAAATATAAAAGATAGAAATATGGTTCGCGGACTTTTTTGTACAATAATTGAAGGTGGACCAGGTTGCCATTCACTGTTTACAATTATATACATACAACTGTGTAGGCGGCGGCGCATGCAAATAATTTTGTTTTAAGAAGTCCTCTTCGTTTCTGATTAGCGTTCTTTCTGACGTTTTTTCTTTTAGCTTGAGGGGCGTAGCGTGATGTTACATAAGCCTATAACACTCTTCGAGAATTGGGCTATCAAATGCAAGAATTTTTCATATCTGACTGGTCGTTCCGGTGATTACCCACTACATACAAACTTACAAACAAACAAATTTTATCTGTTTATAATATTAGTATAGAAGTATAGATATAGGTCAAAGCATATTTGTATTTGGGCCATTTTTGTGTGTTGTCTAAATGGAGTAGAGTAATGAACGTGTTGTTGTGTGTCAGGAGCGGCTGTCGCTGTTCTGCGAGACGTGCGACCGGCTGACGTGCCGCGACTGCCAGCTGCAGCACCACCGCGACCACAAGTACCAGTTCAGCACCGAGATGGCCGCGCAGGTACCCTCGCACCCTCACACCGTCACACCCTCGCACCCTCACACCGTCACACCCTCGCACCCTCACACCCTCGCACCCTCGCACCCTCACACCCTCGCACCCTCACACCGTCACACCCTCGCACCGTCACACCCTCGCACCCTCACACCGTCACACCCTCGCACCCTCACACCGTCACACCCTCGCACCCTCACACCCTCGCACCCTCACACCCTCACACCGTCGCACCCTCGCACCCTCACACCGTCACACCCTCGCACCCTCACACCCTCGCACCCTCACACCCTCGCACCCTCGCACCCTCACACCGTCACACCCTCGCACCCTCACACCCTCGCACCCTCACACCCTCGCACCCTCACACCGTCACACCCTCGCACCCTCACACCCTCGCACCCTCACACCCTCACACCGTCACACCCTCGCACCCTCACACCCTCGCACCCTCACACCGTCACACCCTCGCACCCTCACACCCTCACACCCTCGCACCCTCACACCGTCACACCCTCACACCCTCACACCCTCGCACCCTCGCACCGTCACACCCTCACACCCTCGCACCCTCACACCCTCACACCCTCGCACCCTCACACCGTCACACCCTCGCACCCTCACACCCTCGCACCCTCACACCCTCACACCGTCACACCCTCGCACCCTCACACCCTCGCACCCTCACACCGTCACACCCTCACACCCTCACACCCTCGCACCCTCACACCGTCACACCCTCGCACCCTCACACCCTCGCACTGACACGCATCATCGTTTGCCACTGTTGTGCCAATCTCCACGACCCTGCGCCGGGCTCGTCGGAGTTCGGGACACACGGCTACGGTACGGCGCCGGCCAGCGTGTGGCGCGACGCCGCTACCGCAAGACGGCACGGTGCCGTGTGCGGTGCACCGCGGGCACAACTTGGTAATACTGAGCATTAACGCATTTAATTCACATTTAAACTTTGTTAGCCATTATTATGAATTAATTACACAACAACAAAAAATGAACTACCGAGCGGTTCGCCGTATGCCATCGCGGTGCACCGTACACGGCACCGTGCCGCTGAGCGACGCCGTCTGCCGGTAGCGGCTAATAAATAAAATTATGAATTCCTGTTCGATTTAATGGTGTGGGAAATCTTCTAGAACAGCTATACTCTAAGTGTGTTCCGCGGAACCCTAGGGTTCCGTGATACCTCTGTCGGGGTTCCGTAAGAATTTAGAAAAAAAAATCAAAACACCTCTCTCTGATCGCTCCGCGGCTGCGCGGACTCCGCGGACTCCGCGGCCGCGCGGAGACAAAACGCTATGAACGTTATTTATTTATTTGTATTTGTAGAAACATGTGTTACAATAGCTGGTACAATATCTCATAAGTTTGGTATCAACAATTTTATACTTGTACAACCCGTTCGCTCTAAGTTTGCCGTTCTGTGGAATGCGCGTACCCTCCCCCACGTGACAACAAAACTTATAATGTGTCATAGTTTTACCCAAATATTACAATTTTTATTGTTACAATTAAATAAAAAATATTTTTATATTATGTTTTGATGACGCTACTTTTCGAACGTCATACCTATCGCCAGCGGCAAACTTAAAACGAGCGGGTAGTATACTTGTGAGCGCGTAGTCTCTTTGATAAAAGCCGCCTCTGAATTAGACGCTATAGTTGTCAACAAGCGACTTTCGACTCTAACTTCAAAGGATAAAGTCGATATTGTTTACAACGCAATTTTTAATTTGAAGGACCGTTTGTATGATAAAACTTGGTTGTTCCGATTGTCTTTTATGGCGGATATCTTTCAAAAACTTAACGAATTGAATTTATCGTTGTAAGGTAAACAGACAACAGTGTTTCAGGCCTATAATAAAATAACTGCTTTTAAAAGAAAATTAGATTTTTGGATCATTTGCATTGGTAGAAAGAAATAGAAAGCTTTACGTTACTCAGTGAGTTTGTTAGCGAAAACGACTCAGTAATGTTTGAAGATGATGTGTTTGAATTGGTCCAATATCTCAGTTCGATGCGCGCATCTTTTGAAAAGTATTTTCCCGAAGAACACAATACAAAAATTAAAGTGAATTCATGGATTCATAATCCTTTTTTACCCAACTTGGAAAAGCCTGAAAACATGTCAAACGAGATATATGAATCTGTTTTAGAAATGTCATCAGACACAAGTATGGAGTCACTGTTCAAAACGACGCCTCTCAATGATTTTTGGTGCAGAATCCAAGATGAATATGCAATGCTTGGCCAAATGGCTCTGGATATTCTGCTCCCGTTCCCAACTACATATTTGTGCGAAACAGGATTCTCTACCTACGCAGCCACGAAAACAAAATATCGCAATAGACTGGACGCCGAAGCTGATATGAGACTCCAACTTTCTTCCATCAAACCTGATATCAACCAATTGATGAAAAATAAAAAACAGTTTCATACCTCCCACTAGTTAGATTTTTTCTTTTTTAATGTTTTCTATTGTTGTCCTTGCCAAGTGGTGAAGTAAATAATAATTAGTAACTGTTACATTGTACTTTTATTATGCTGATTAATAAAAAATACACTTATAAAAACAATTGTTTTATTGTAGGGTTCCATCAAGTATTTTGCTTCCCAAAAGGGTTCCGTCATTTAAAAAGTTTGAGAACCACTGTTCTAGAACATCCAGCTATAAAAAGATTGCAGAACTTTTCATCTCTCTGATCTAATAATATTATTGACCTAATAATAATAATCTTTCTGACTGAGCGACTCCTTGACAGTACAAAGGTGCCTGTAATTGGATTAATTGCAGTATATGGTTGGTGTTTGTTTGCAGGCGCGCGCCAACATCAGCTCGCTGCTGTCGGAGGTGAGCTACAAGCGCGTGCTGCTGGGCTCGGCCATGAAGGTCATCCGCGACCGCCAGCAGCTCATCGCCGACAAGAAGAAGGCGCTCGTGCACGAGATCACGCAGACTGTCGTCAAGTATATACACACCAACTACTACGAACGATCTAAAATCATTTCACACAAGTCATCATCTGCCTAGCTATGTTGAAGTCGGCTTCCGGTCTAACCGGAAGCAACTGAATACCTGTATTTTACATGGAGCGACTGCCACTCTGACCTCCACAACCCCTTTGCTAGGTAACACTCCCGTAACACTGGTTGTCAGACTTTCGGGCTTCTGGCGACCCGTAACGACTGTCAAAGATCTACAAATGACAGCTGGCACCGACTGCTTAACGGGCTTTTCAAGGCACGAAGGGGTCTCGGTATGCAAAGATAGTCAACCATCCACGAACCGGACTCGGAAAGCGTAACTAAACGTGATCGATTGACTCGTGCGGCTGTTATTATTTAGCATTCACACAAGTATGTGTTACTAATGTTTAGATTAACGAACGCCATCAACACGCGCGGCAAGCAGCTGGTGCTGCGCCTCAACGAGGTGTGCGACGCCAAGCAGCGCACGCTGCACGAGAAGAAGGAGGCGCTGGAGCAGCTGGCGGCCATCACAGACCACTGTGTGGCCTTCGTCAACCAGGTCAGTCCAGAAAAGCCTGAGTCTACTCTAAATCTTGGTAAAACTAATCTGGTCGCTAATTTAATTACATTATTTTTATTTTATTCCCATTAATTCTCTTGGTATCTTAACTCGCACACTGATTCATTATTAGTTAAAATTTTAGGAAAAATTGTCTATGGTTGCAATATTTGTAAATATGAGCATGGTGTACCTATCAACCTAATTAATTTATCTGTCATTTCTTTATTTCTTTAATTTTTAATTATTTGTACCTATTGTGGTATAGTAACTTTGTTATAGGTACAGTCGCGGAATGAAAAGGTTGACCACCTTAAGATCTGTTTTTGCTTGCTCAGTATAAGTTATCAGTATCTGCTTTATCGACCGAGTAGGTATGACACATTCCATCATAATAAATGTCATTTCACTACATGGCCCACAGATACATCCACTATGAGAATTGACCTCTTCGCATTTTGGAAAGGCGAGTTAAAATTAAAAAAGAAAACTATTTCTCTCATTCATTCTTCAGTTATTTCAGGAAGCCGAAAAGAAGACCGAAAATATCGAACTTTCGTTTTGCGAGCAGAACATTAAAAATCATAATGTGTAAATCTAAATCTAATATCATATATTGTATGTTATGTGTAGATTTCTATCTAATCTGTTAAGATTAGAAGTTAATTTTTGAAATGTAACTTGTAATTTTTATAGGAAATGAACAGTTCTTTTTTTAAATATTGTAAATATTTTAAGCACGCTTTAATAATTTAATTGACTTAAGAACGAGTAAAACTTGCCTTAAATCACTGGTGTATACCCGTGTTCACAGAAATGAAACGAATTTAATGCTAGTATAATATATTTTAACAAAACAAACAATCACTTCTGTGAAAATATGTCGATTGGGATTTATTATTAGCCCACAATCTTAACTGAAAATAAGGAATAACTGAAGAAGTACACCACAAGCATCAATTACACTTTGTAACCTATTTCTCATGGAACCCACAAGGCGGGAGCACAGGTTCGTTCCTCTCATTTCTTCCCAGATCATTTGACAGTGGTTTTCTATGGCATCTTTGGTCCTTTCGTTTCTGTTCTCCCAACGCTGCACCATTAAACCCCATAGGTTCTCTATCGGATTCATATCTGCAGATTTTGCTGGCCAGTTAATTTTTTTTATATCACGGTGCCGGTCGAACCATTCACTCACAATACGAGCGGTTTGTGTGCGAGCATTATCTTGGACAAAACTGATCTCAGGAAAATCGTCAGCCGGATAAATGATTCGGACACTTGGCAGCATACTCTCTTCCAGAACCGGCATATAGTGAGTTGCGTTTGCCGTTGAACGCAACTCACTATATGCCCAGCGGCTGACATCCATCCCCATAAATTAGCCGAAATTCGTCCGGAACTAAAATTGGGCACTACATGGTCCTCCGTATATCTCGTACCGTTATAATTATCTCCATAAATGTTGCCTCCCATGTTGGCTCGATTTGAAGCATTTTTCGTCGGTAAATATTGTCGTACGTAAGCAATTTTGTTTGCGTGTCGTCTATAATGCAATCCCTTTGAGTGTAAGGCGTTTCTTATTACTCTTGGACAAACTTCATACATTTCAGCGTAATAATTGGTTGACACAAAACCGTTATCTTCATATTGTCGTCTCATGTCAGCTCTTTGTGCAGCACTAAGGAAGGGGCGGCGACCTGAATTATGACGATGATCAATCAGTTCACCTTCTTCAGCATATCTTCGAATCTAGAATCTCACAGTATACCTGGTTAAATTTAGGTTTCGCGATATTTCACTGATAGTGTAGCCATCTTCGTGTTGATCAATAATAGCTGCTCTTTCTTGAATATTTAAATTTCTCGGCATTGTAAAATGCTCAGACCAAATAAGTAAAATGTATACGAATAGTAAATAAATATATACGAATAGAAGAAAAAGCAATGATGACATTGACAGGAACTGTTATTCACATTAATAGTTTTAATCATTTTATGCGAAGAGGATTTAATCATTAGATTTATTAAACTTGACACAACGTACTGGCATGATCAAACGAATAAAAAGGTTTTAGTTTGACTATTAATAGCCTAGGAACATTCGTCTAAGTAAATTTGAACTTTGTTGTCAAACAGTTAAACATAATTTTCAATACAACACTCTCGTCTGTTACACAGTTTAAAAAGGTAACATGTGCTTGCAACGCGTAAATGACTTTATTTGAAAACTGATCGACCTTTTCATTCCGCGACTGTACATTGTCTTATATAATTATAATGAATGTTTACAAAATATTGTAAAACATTTGAACGGCCCACCCACTATAACGATCGTCGCCGGGCTCCCAGGCGCTGGACGGCTCGGACACGGCCGTGCTGCACGCCAAGCACGCCGTGTGCGCGCACCTGCAGCGCATCAAGTCGCGGCGCGCCGACATCCCCAACCCCGAGATCCCCGTGCGCATCGCGCTGGCGCTGGACAAGCTGCCCGAGCTGGTGCGCGTGCTGGCCGGGCTCGGCAGCATCGTGGTGGACGGCAAGCTGGACGGCGGCGCGCCGGCCGCGCAGGGGCCCTACCACCCGCCGCCCGGCGCGCCCGGCCCGCCCGGCCCGCCCGGCCCGCCCGGCGCGCCCGGCCCGCACGGCCCGCCCGGCCCGCCCGGCCCGCACGGCCCGCACGCCCCGCACCACTCCGCCGTCGTGGCGCTGCAGCACGTCGCCATGCACCAGGTACGTGCCGCGCGACCGCACGACCCGAACAAATGATGAATGGACTGTGTGGAAGACTCAATGGCTAGAAAAGGGGTGACTACCGATATGACGACTAATAGAGAAGTATGGGAGAAAAAGATATGGTGCGGCGGTCACAAATAAATTAGAATAAGGGCAGGGGAATATGAATACTCAATTTTAAGATATTTATTTGTTTTTGCCTGACTTACACTGAATTTCAGAGCTGTAATACTGAAATTCATTGGGCAAAAACCAACTTTCAGGGACTGAATGTTCATGATATCGGTCGCGACCAAGGAGTACAGTCATCCGCACGTCCACAGTAAAAGTCGGACCTTGACTGCGTATTTATTTTTAGCAGTAAGGACGGTTTTCGTAGTTGAAGTGTAACTGGTGTGACGCGCGGGTGACGGTTCGCTGTGTTTACTGTGCTAACTGATGTGCGACGTTGTTCCATGTCTCAGACGTTGGCTCGCTACCAGGTCAGTGCTCATCTCGTTGTTAGCGAATGACTTCTGTCTGTATGTTGTCGCGTCGTCGCCGAGCGAACTACCCGCACCCACGACGTTATCGCTCTCTCTATATAACGTACGAGTAGTGTTGCCGACTTTACTGTCGTGTACAGATTTTATTTTGTATTCGCTTGTTAGCTTCTTTACGTTCCATTGGTGTTTATCATGTGCATGAACTTGTAACGTTATAATATGTATAACCACAGTGTAACTATTCTTGCGGTTCATCGCCCATACATGATGAGGCAGTGCAAAATAAAAGTCCAAATTGATGACAGATTTCTAAAATAATATCAAAATAATTGCACCTAACAACATTAACAATTTTAAATGAACGCCATCTTGCTATTCAGAATCCTCAGTTTCGACAGTAGAGTCCCAGTTCGAAGCCCTCCTTGATTATTTTGGAAAAAAACTACATGTTGGGTATCAAGGCCCAAAAACCGCGGAAACCTACGCAGGATGACTGGGAAAATGACACTCATGATGAAAAATGTATTACACTCGCCTTTAAAATAGTTGTTTGCTCCCAAGACATAGAATCTACAATTGGACAACACGGCGACCGACCGTAAGGTAGCTAGACTGTGGTATAACTGTCCAAACTAGTTCTACAATAATTTGAAATGGTAAACGTCTCGGTGATAGTTGTTTTTTTAAGACTTTATATGTTATAGATAGATATAGATATGTATGTTGAATGAACGTATCGGACTCATACGAGATAGTAATATGTTACGCCGTAGATCGATGTCGCCCGTTAGAGATGCCGCGCACGCGTCGCTCGCTCACTGTACAGTCGACCGCACGGTTCGACTTTGACGGCGCCTTTATTTCGTAGCCGTGAGAGTTAGAACGCTACAAGCTCACGCCGGCGCCGTCCCCGTACAGTGACCACTAACAGAACGTTCCCGTGCAGTCGTACGTGCAGGCGGGCGGCGCGGGCGGCGCGTTCCTGCCGCTGCACGGGCTGCGCGCGCGCAGCACGCCGCTGCGCCACGCGCACGTCACGTCCACCACGCACCCGCACCATCTGCACGGTACGTCTGCGCCTCCTCGACACACAGTACACACCGCTATAGTCTGTTCCGAAAGTACCTGATGGACATGTAAACAAACCCCGTTCAGGTCAAATTCCTACGCAATTCACTCACTAGAGGGCATTTAAAACACATTCATCTGTTTTTTTACTTGTATATCAAACTTCTTTTTTTATTTTTGCTTGAGAACAATTATTAAATCGTCATTGAAATATCATCGACGAAAGTTGAGGATATAATAACGTTTTTACAAAAAAAACAACCGACTTCCAGAAAAAACTACAAACTAAAAAATAACTTAAATTTCGGTAATCGGTGTCTTTGGTTTTGTGTTTTTGCTTATTTTTTTCACTTTGGAGTATTTTATTGGAAGCCGGTTGTTTTATTATTGGAAAAAAAAAAATTTTTCGCGCTTTTTATAGGGTCAGTTTGTAATTTATCTAAGTTACAATAGCCTAATGTCAACTGCTCAACACCTTATACAAAATATTGCTTTTCTCGATGCAGGGACGTTAATCGTTGAGGAGTTCTCCTGGTACTTCACCATCAGCTCCACTTAGCCATTTACATTGTGACGAGCATAAATCGCTTGGCAACCATATTAAAGTACCTAATCGAATCACAACCCGTGAAATACATGTTAGTGTGTAGTTCCGGTAGCCATCTGTGGTCTTCATAATCAGTTCCACTTCACCAAGTGGTGCTTTCGGAGAGCAACTGCACGAGTTACTATAAAAATACCCAAATCGCTATAGGTGTGCCTATAATATTTGAAGAGTTCCCTCGATTTCTGCAGGCAATGCCAATGGGACCATATCGGAGGTATGTTTCAAACAAAAAAAGAATTTTGCAAATCCGTGTATAAATGACGGAAATACGCCCTGACATACATAAAAAATATATATATAAACTTCCGAATTGATAACCTCCTCTTTTTAGAAGTCGGTTAAAAACTACTGTACTGTACGGTAAAGTACTGATAGTCAGCTTCATCCGGTTAGACTAGAAGCCGACTCCAACATAGTTGGGAAAAGGTTAAGTACATTAAATGCACCTCTAAGGTGATATAAAATGAGAATTTCAGGTTTAAGTATTTAAACTATCAAATCAAAGCACTCAATTTGTAAGTGGCACCAGAAAATGGTATCCACAGGTAAGTTCTGATATAATTTCATCTGATAATTTTGGAACAGATAACACACTTACAATACACACGTTTCCCTCGAAAACACCTCTCAGCTCACTTAATGAACAGAGGCTATAGACAAAATCCCTTTTCTGTAAGGATTTACGCCAACGGAAATTTCAAATTGTATGGAGTTGACAGCAGCAGTCACGTGACATCTCTAAAGCTAATGTCAACTCCATACAAATTGATCTTTCCGTTGGCGTTAACGCTTACAGAAAAGGGATTTTGTCTATAGCCTCAGGACTTACTGGCATATCTTGACTCTGGCTTGTTGAATGCATTGCCACTCGATCGGTTGGGAACTTTATAATCTTACGTCCTATTTTAAAGCGATCTGCGAATACACGATCGTTCGAACTTTTTGTTCGGTGAACCCGCTTGGTCGCGCCGCTGCCGACAAAAGGCACATTTTTCGGTTTTCCGAACAAAAAGTGACATAAGCACGCGACCGATCGCGTATCATGCGATGATCGCTTTTAAATAGGACGCGGTCTAAGTCAAGAGGGTCTGCTTCTCTTCTACTCCCGATATTTTATAGCGGGTGTAAAAAGAAGCTTAGCGTAACCGAGAGTCGCTTAAACTCCTCGGCATTGTGATATTTTTATGTACTGGACCATACCTGGGAACCTCCTGATTACGGAGATATTGAAGGTCAAAGTTTCAACTCCATTTTTTTTTCACGAAAACTGGTTTTAAATGTTATAACTTAACTTTAAATAACCCTGTTATGCCTTAACGTTTAATACCCCTACAAGTCCTGTACCGTCGCACTCATAAGCACAATAGTTTGCGTGCGTTACATTTCGCATAACTATAAACAGCGAAATTTCAGAAATAAAAGTCGTTTCTCAGTAATTATTTTTGCATAACTTTACTCGGTTCGATGTACAGCATGCGTAGTTGTGGATCTATTTCCTCCCTGTATGTATGAAGAGCCCGCTTATACTTACCGCGCACTGATACGGCACACTGACCCCGCGTGTGGCGCAGGCGTGAACGAGATGAACCTGCGCGGGCTCCTGAACGCGCAGTCGCAGCGCGGCGCGGCGCGCGCGCACCCGCCCGCGCACGCGCAGCACCCCGCGCAGCTCGCCATGCAGCACGCCTACCACCAGAGTGAGTACGAACACACTAACTATATACTCCGTATCATCCGCAGCCCGCGGCAGTCGACTGCTGGACGTAGCTTGTCCGATAGCACGCTGTCCCGCGAAAATCTTCACTCCACTTAGCCTGGGATCGACCGATATACAGCTTTCCAAATAAAAGTATGCGCATCGGTAATCTTCGTGTTTCCAAATTAGCACGAACGTTGAGGGAAAGTGTAACCCCTCACAGATGCAATGCTACTAAGTTTAGTACTACCGCGCTTTGCACCCGGATGTCTCACGGCAGTTATGATTTTAAATTTGAATATTTTAAAAACCGTTTGAATTGAGCACGGGTGGAGGGGCGCAGTAGATTTGTCGTTCTTGCGGATTCGTCAGTCGCGAGGTGGCAGTGGTCGGGCGCGCACAGTGCGTACGCTAATAAAGCGTTTTTGAAGGGAGGGAATCGTACATTACGCCTCGGAGACAGTTTGGTTCCCAAAACAATATCAGACGTTCACGAGATGGACCAAGCGAATCCTTTTTTATTCGCTATAAATCAACCACGTCTGGGCCCGAGCAGAACTTCAAGAACGAAAGAAACAATAAACGAAGTTGCAGCAAGCGTTCGTCACAATTTGCGCTTATCATTACGCAAAAGGGCAGCGGCCTTTCATCATCACACACATCCTGCAGTAGGCTGAAGCCACTCCCCACATTGCTAGAGCAACTATAGACCAACGTCGTGGGCTGTTTCCTCAAAAATTGATATCGCGCTTTGGTGATCATACTGATCATGCAGCATCATCAGCATGGCCTACGCCACGGTCACCAGATTTGACTCTCATGGACTTTATCCTGTGGGGATATCTTAAGAGCACAGTTTACATCAATACTCCAAGGAATATAGCCGAGCTAAAAGAAATTATCCGTCGTGAAGGGCGCGAAACCCGCTATGTTTAGACGTGTTATGCAGAATATGATGAACGGATTTCGTGAGTGCGAGCTACGAATTGGAAGACATCTGGACGACGTGATCTTTAAAACATAAAATCAAACGTTACAAACGTTTTTTTTTTTAATTTGGAAATCCTATATCTGCCTTGAGACACCCGTTACTCGTTAGTAGTGCACTATTGTGTAAACGCACGACGAAGATATGAAGTTTTCTCTCTGTCGGGTTACCTACTCCGGTTTCAGATCGTCATTTGCCACTCAAAAGCTTTTTAGACTTGCATAGAGTTCTTAATATACAGCCTGTATATTAATCGTAGTTGTCCAAAGGCGTAAGGTAACACGTAGGTGGCCACCTATCACTTCAATACTTTTGCGAAACTTTCAACGCCCAGATTTAAGAAAATATGACGCAAAAATACATAACTGGAAAGAGAATCAAGGAGTATATTATAATCTATAGAATTTTGCTATCGCAGGCGGGAACAAACGAAAGTTACACCCCAGTTTGTCCCGGCTGCTCCCTGCTGCTCCCTGCGGCTGCAATACCTAAATTGTATAGATAATAATGCTTGTTTTTCTCTGTTATGTGTTTTTACAGTCGGGTTTTTTGTTTTTTCTTTCTTTCTTTCTTTTTCATATTTTTTAAAATAATTTTGCTTATTTTCAAGTTTTTTAGTTTTATTTATAATAATAAAAGTAAATGTTTGGAAGGATTTGGGGGAGGCCTTAGCTCAGCAGTGGGACAGTATAGGCTAACATAAAAAAGTATAAGTAAACAAAATGTAAAAAAAATAACCTGGCCGATCCGTGTGAGGGTGTTGTTATAGTCCAAGATCCCAGGGCCACCAGACGTCACGTATTTTCTGACGAAGGAAATGTGGACGATTGAGTAGTGTTAGTATGTACTAAGAACGCATGCCTACCTGCTAGCTTGCTTAGACGGCCAGTTTTCAGGTATCAGGTAATCAAGGTACATAAAAACATAACTTACCTCATGTAAATTCTCAAAGCTGATTTTTACGTATATTTTAGGCAATATCCTTAAAAATAAGTCGCCAATACTCCCCGACACCTTCCGTCGGCCGTATTGCCTTACAGACGCTTAAAAGCTTCCAAAATAATTAGGTACTTAACTTCACGTAAATTCTGATGCTCCATTTTTATATAATATCCACCAGACAACTATTTTAAAACCTTTTATAAGAAGACAGACTGATCCAAGGGGCTAATCATCCCCTAACCGCAATTTTAATGCCTCTGTGGGTAGGAGTGCGAGGGCATAATCAAAGCGCATGAGACTGAGTGAGACATGTATTAGGATATATTGACTTCTCTCTCTTTCACTCTCTTACAGTTTACTCATATCAATTAATTTAAAAAAAAAAATCTGTTATTCAATTTTGTTAACACTATCTCATTAATAATTAATTGATATGAGTAAACTGTAAGAGAGTGAGAGAAAGAAATGTGGATGATTGAGCAGTGTTAGTATGTACTAACACTACTCAATCTGTATCGTATTATGTATCGTACTGACAGTCTATTTGTCACCTACGCCGAGAAGAAGGACAGCTTCATACAAAAAACATGTGACAAAAACGCGACTAAGGCGCCGTCTATTGAATGCCCCCTGGAGTGTAAAATGGAATTTCATATACCTGGATGGATTTTGTTTTCCATTTTATGATTTTTTCAAAGGATACCTTTGATTTAATTAAATAACAAGGTGATTTAAACACAAGTTTATTTAAAAGTCCAATGAAAATAAACAAACATCAATAAAAGTACCTACAGAATTAAGTCTGACGGAAAAATTGTAGAATTAACATGAATAATTTCAGATTGAAATTGAAACAATGATTTATTAGTTTAACATTCACAGAGCACTTAATAATACTATAGCATTCCACTTAAATTACGTAATCCAGACCGCAAACCGTATATTGCAAGATTTTCAAATACGATTAAATTTTTGAAGTTGCAAAGGAAGATCTTTTAACAGCATCAGCAGGGTTCATCAGCAGGGTTGCAGGTATTACAGGGTCAACCAGGTTCATAGCAAACAGAAAAAGCTATAATATATTTAGGAATTAAAAATTAAAACAATACGACAATTTTACAGATTATTTGAATTTTGACGTTTTCAGACAAGTTGTCATTTAAAACAATATTGCTATCATAGATTCCTATAAAAATAAATAGTTAAATGTATTGTAATGGTAATATTACTTTCTGGGCCCCATGCCGCATGATTGGCGAGCAAAGCTGCGATTTATGTTGTAATTTTCAGGAAAACATAAAAAAATAAACCGCATTTTTTATGGGGAATTTTAACAGTTTATTACATGAGTCGCGGACGGCCGTCGTTTAGCGGGAATATTTGCTAATTTTATTTAAATAAGCGATTTTCTGAAACTGCAAAAAATAACTTTGTAATTCACAGTATCATTATGAAATAAAAAATAATCTTTGCTCTAAAAATTAATTTAAGATGAAATGTATTCATCTTTGAGTCAAACTCAAAGCATTAATTCAAATAAACCAATTACAGGCACTTTTGAATTGTCAAGAAGTCGATCAGTCAGAAAGATGAAGCTAGTTGCCCATTCCAAAGCGTAGTAGGTTCCTATGGAGAAGAACTGGCAAGAACACGGATACTCTTTTAAATCAGAATATTGTTACAAAAATAACATTGGTTACATCATTCATGTAGAAATTATACATGTGAGAACAATGTAGAAAGACATGCACATTAAAAGCGTCCGTAATAAAAAGATAAAAACAAAACAATTAAAATAAGCCGTGACAGCTAAGAGATGACCAGTCCCTACTGATGGCGCCCGTTCACGAACATGACGCATGGATCAGCACCATTCAGCTCAACCATTTTGAACGGAACTCAATGATCCAACACACACGCCGCCACCAGCGAGACATTTGAGTGAGCATGACACTCTCAGTCGCCAGGGCCATCCAAGTCAATGTAAAGTATCTTCAATTATGTGCAATTATCACTTACTAATTGCACGCAATTATTGTATAATTATCACTTGCTTTAAAAACTGTGAAGGAAACCATCGTGAGGAAACCGGCATGCCAGAAAGATATTTCTCGACGGCATGTGAAGCCAAGTCAGAGAGCTTTGGGCGGCATTAAAACTCTGACACCAGCTTAGTCATCATCATCAATTTTCTTCAATCTTCTTCTTAAGAAGAAGAAGGATGTAAATTAGACGATTACTTTACGAATCTTTACATATTGTTATACCGCCTCTCTTGTTTGTTCTACGAAAGTATTTATTAAATCTTGTACGATTTGGTATCGAACCGGAACCGTTCGTGTGCGAGCCCGACTCGCACTTGGCCGGTTTTTCCGCAACGTTCGCGCTAATTTGGGAACACGATGATTCCCGATACGCATACTTTTCTTTAGGTACATATTTAGCGAATCGGTTCATTTAACAATAAGAATCAAACTACACACCGACAGAGGGACAATTCTCGTATTTTTATTTTAAGACCATTCATTCATTCAGATCTCAGTCTAAATCTCCTAAAAATGTCTGTAACTAACCTAAATATTTGAAGAGGTTTTGACTTTTATTGTTGCTGAGATGAGATTGCGACTAGATTTTGAACGTTTTTAAATACGGGAATCGGCCTTCAGTCAAGTCGGACGTGTCACTCCCCGCAGTGATCGGCGCGTACGCGTCCAACGCGTACGGCGGCGGCGCGGCGTCGGGCCGGCGCAGCGGCGGGCCGCGCACGCCGTCGCCCGCGCCGCCCGCGCCCGCGCCGCCCGCGCCCGCGCCGCCCGCGCCGCCCGCCTACCTGCACGCGCACCAGCTGCAGCCGGCCGCCGCCAAGTGGCACATCCCGCAGCAGGGCCTGTCCAACGGTGCGTATGGACACTTCTTTATTTAAGAGGTTTCGATCAGACTGTAAACGTGTCACCTTTATAGGAAGCCTTTGTAACATGCAAAACTTAATATCTCGCTTAATCCCTAAATTAACTAATTTATATTATACTAGCTGTGCCCCGCGGTTTCACCCGCGTAAGTCTCGATCCCGTGGGAATATCGGGATATAAAGTATCCTATGTGTTAATCCAGGTTATAAACTATCTGTTTGCCAAATTACATCCAAATCCATTCAGCCGTTTTTGCGTGATTGAGTAACAAACATCCAAACACACAAACTTTCACATTTATAATATTAGTAGGACTATCTGTGCCCGCGACTTCATTCGCGTGGATGTCGGAAAACAAAATGTGTCGCACAACACACAGCACAGTATAAGCTGACCTCTCATTGTACGGAAATCCTATACAATGCGAGATCAGCTTATACTGGAAATGTATAGCTTGTGTACCTCCATTTAAAAAGGGAAAATCTTTCGACCGGACCTGGTGATTTTCCTAGTAAGAAACTGCCAAAAACCTTGTTATTTAGATAAGGTATTGCATGCGGGGACAAACCAATAACCTGAAATATGGTGTAACTTTTGTTTGTCCCCGCCTGCAATACCTTACAAAAAACAAAGTTCAATGCATATTTTTTTCTTTTGGGTTATAGGTTTTTGCAGTCGGAATTTTTGTTTTTTTAAATAATTTTACTCCAAAATGTTTTGTGAAACCTGAAAAATCAAATCAAAATTGTTTAATTTCGTTATTACACGTTGGACATTAAACAGTTGGTGGCGTCTTCTTTTAAGCATAATTATAGATGCTTGTGCCAGGAGGCGCGGCTCTTTTATATCTTACAAAATTAGTGTAACATGTTACTAAACAAAAGTTTATATATGAATGATTTTTATTTATTATCAGTAGTCTGTTGGTGTGTATGTGTTTGTATATGTATATGTGTGCGTGCGTGTGTTTGTATATGTGTGCGTGCGGGCGTGTGTATGTATATGTGTGCGTGCGTGCGTGTGTATGTATATGTGTGCGTGCGTGCGTGTGTATGTATATGTGTGCGTGCGTGCGTGTGTTTGTATATGTGTGCGTGCGTGCGTATGTATTTATTCTTTTGTAATTCTCTTCAAAAACCTATTTACAACATTTTTCTTTACAAAATAATTATAAGATATAATCTGTAGTATAATGGTTTCTTTGTACACCGAATAACAGCTTTAATACAGCTATTATACAGCTTCTCTATTGCTTCTACAGCTACTATACAACTTTACTATCGCAAAAAGCTGGGCCCTTTTTTTACTTACAAGGACTGTATAAGCGCTTAAACAATCTATATACAGCCTGAATATACAGATTCTAGTATGAAAACCAACTTAAATACAGCCTGTATACTGCTTGCAGTTCAATTCAATTCAAATTCTTTATTTCAGACATGAGTCCATAGTGTTAGTATCAACAAAATAACTTAATAAATAGTGTTAGTAACAAGGAGATAATATGATATACTGCTTGCAATTCAATTCAATTCAATTCAAATTATTTATTTCAGACCTGAGTCCATAGTGTTAGTATCAACAAAATAACTTAATAAATAGTGTTAGTAACAAGGAGATAATATGATATACTGCTTGCAATTCAATTCAATTCAATTCAAATTCTTTATTTCAGACATGAGTCCATAGTGTTAGTGTCAACAAAATAACTTAATAAATAGTGTTAGTAACAAGGAGATAATATGATATACTGCTTGCAATTCAATTCAATTCAATTCAAATTCTTTATTTCAGACATGAGTCCATAGTGTTAGTGTCAACAAAATAACTTAATAAATAGTGTTAGTAACAAGGAGATAATATGATATACTGCTTGCAATTCAATTCAATTCAATTCAAATTCTTTATTTCAGACATGAGTCCATAGTGTTAGTATCAACAAAATAACTTAATAAATAGTGTTAGTAACAAGGAGATAATAAATAACAAACTCAAAAAAACTCAAAACTCAAAGCATTTATTTCAATTAAACCATTTACAGGCACTTTTGAATTGTCAAAGAATCGGTCAGTTAGTCAAAAAGTTGAAGCTAGATGCCCATTCCAAATCGTAGATCTCTATGGAGAAGAACGGGCAAGAAACTCCAAGGACACTCTTTTAAAATTGGATATAGATATTACAAAATCCTGGGTACAGTATTCTTGGTGCTTCTATATGTGAGAACAATGTCAAATGAAAAATAATCAAAAACAATTCAAGATATAAGATTAAAAATAAGCCCTGGCAGATGAGAGATGACCAGTCTCAACTGACAGCGCCCGTTCACGAACATGACACGTGGATCAGCACCATCCAGCTCAACCATTTTGTAGGGAACCGAATGATCCAACACACGCGCCACCATCAGCGAGACATTTAAGTGAGTATGACATACTCTCATCAGCCATGCTCTTTCAAGTCAATATAAAACATGATACCATATTAAACGGCTTCATGGTACTCACATTTACAAAATTGAAAAAATGCTTCTAATTTATACAAAACTATAATTTGCAATGTACATGAAAGATTAAAATAATAGAATTTAAAGAAAAAAATAAACTTAAGTTTGTACAGTCAGAAAAAAAAAAAGGGGGAAGCAACTCTTCCAAATGTTAAAATTTTTAACTAGTGAGCCCTAGTGCCTGTGGAGCAGGACCAGCATTAAGCCAAGCATTTTTATCTACGATATAATCATCCAACTTATAATATGCCTGTCTACATAGTGTGCGTTTAATGCATGTTTTAAATTTCTTCTCATTTAGTTGAAGAATACTGAGTGGTATTTTATTATAACATTTTACACAGTACCCCATAAAAGAAGTATGTACTTTAGACAATCTGAAACGTGGTTGATCTAATTTGTTCCTATTTCTAGTGTTAAAGTTATGCCTGTCACTTATCTTACTAAAAAGATGTAGATTTTTCCGAACATACATAATGTTTTCATATATGTACTGACAAGGAACCGTCATGATGTTAATTTTTTTAAACAGTTCCCTTAGAGATTCGCGTTTGTGGAGGTTGTATATGGCTCGGACAGCCCTCTTTTGCAAAATAAAGATAGAATCAATATCTGCAGCCCGTCCCCACAGCAAAATACCGTAAGACATGATGCTATGAAAGTAACTAAAATAGACCAGTCTCGCGGTATCCACGTCTGTTAGTTGGCGGATTTTCCAAACAGCGTAAGCGGCTGAACTTAGTCGCCCTGCAAGTGATGTTATGTGAGGACCCCACTGTAGTTTTGAATCAAGCGTGATCCCCAGGAAAACTGTCTTTTCGACGAATTCTAGTATCTCCTCGTTCAGTACAACATGACATTCACTACTTCTTACATTCGGTAACGTGAATCTTATGCATTTAGTTTTCTTCTCATTTAATACCAAATTATTTATAGTAAACCAATTATGGACCTTGAACATAGCGTTATTTACGTCGTCAAGCTCCCGTGCATGTCTATTTACTTTAAAAATCAGTGATGTGTCATCAGCAAATAACACCATTTGTGGTCGATTTTTCAGTAGTTGAGGTAAATCATTTATATATACTAAGAAGAGGAATGGACCCAATATCGAGCCCTGTGGTACACCCATTCTAACTTTTAAACCCAATGAGTTCACACCGTTTATTTGAACTTCCTGCATTCTATCATTCAAATATGATTTTACTAAGCTAAGCGCAAGTTTACCCAGTCCGTAATGCTCAAGTTTTAAGAGCAGCGCAAGTTTTAAAACCTCAAATGGTATGGATTCTTACCCAGTGGCGCAGCAAAGGGGAGTCCCACCGATCTGAGAACACGCTCAGGAGACCGTTGGAGGTGGCGCGTAGCCGGCCGGCTATGGAGGCGGTCCTTTTTCGGATTATGGCGTAAAAATCGTCTGTGCGCGCCTCCGCAAACATAGTGGACGCACTACAACGCCATGACAGCCCCAACAATATCCTAAACGCGTTATTATATTGGACACGCAGATCGCTGTATGTCCTCTGCGTAAAACGGGTCCAAAGACTGCACGTGTAGAAAGATTGACAGTAAGCTCTGAAGAGAGTGACTTTAACTGGATTTGTACAACGTGCAAATCTTCGAACCAGAATGTTACATCGAACAGCCAACGACCTGCGCTCCCTTTCTATATCTAGATTGTCCTTCAGGTCATCAGTGACCCAATGACCCAAGTACATTAACTTGGTCACCCATGCTAAAGGGGTGCCACAGAGCGAGACACCGGGAATATCACAATAGTTTGTTGAACTCGCTTTAAACATCATAAGTTCGCTCTTCTTAACGTTGTACTTGAGCCCATGGGACACTGTATAAGACTCACACACAGCCACCAGTTTCCTCAAGGCGCCAATCGATGGGCTTAGCAGCACCATGTCATCCGCATAACTAATATTATTCAAACAAACGTTGTCAATATGACAACCAACCTTGGTGCCGCTAAGCTCACTTATTAGTCGGTTTATGTACAAATTGAAAAGGCGTGGTGAACTCAACCCCCCCTGCCTCACCCCGCACTCCAGTTCGTACACATCCGACTGAGCCTCAGCCCACCTGACACTATTTCTCTGGTGGCTGTACCAGTAACGAAACAAGGATGTAATTTCATTCGGTAGTGTTGTATCACTCCGCAACTTATCCCATAGTACCTCATACATCACCAGATCAAACGCCTTTGACAGGTCCAGAAAACACGCAAAAACAGGTGTTTTTCAGGAAGTATAATATGGCACTCTCCGTGGATAAACCAGATTTAAAGCCAAATTGCGCGTCATGGAGTTCAACGTGTTCTGCCAACTGTTGATCAAGCAAACTGTCCAAGACTTTGGCCACTGTCGTAGCCAACGAAATAGGCCTGTAATTGGCCACGTCAGAAGCGTCCCCTGTCCTGTCCTTAACAATCGGAACCACCACTGTACGCATAAGGTCTTCCGGCAAATAACGGTGACTGAGACACAGATTAAAAAGAAGAGCAAGAACCCTATACAGGTGTGGCCCCGCATACTTCAGGTGCTCGACGCTAAGGCCATCATGACCGGGTGATTTACCTCCTGTCATTTTCTTAATAACAGTAGCAACCTGTTTAACCGTAAACATTACGGCAAGCTCACCAGACCCCGACAATTCCCCCTCATCGAACACCCGCTGATCTTTTTGCAAAGGAGACTGAACTCTAGTCTTTGAAAAAGGTTGTCAATAGGTTAGCAATGCTACTTGGGAAATGTCTTCTTTTGTCCTGACAAATAATATGAGAAACGATACACAAGGTCAAATTAAATTAGCTAGCGAAATTCCGCAGACGTGATGGGTATCATCCATGTCTAATATGATCAAACGAGAAAAATGATCTGATGTTTTGGGGTCAACGACATCTGGTATTGTTGAATTACTTGAAGTATGAATTTAGAAAATCAGTATATTTTTTGTTTTGTAGTGTTAAGATATCGATAATCATCATGTATCTGAAGTTAACACAAAAAAAAAAACAGTTTTTTTAATACTGATACCGTACTCGCAGGCGCGCTGGAGGCAAGCGCGGCGTCGCCGGGCGCGGGCGGCGCGGGCGCCGACTTCAAGATCACGCTGGGCCGCCCGCCCGCCGCCGTCACGTCCACCAACCCCAAGACGCCCAGCCCCAGCCTCAACGTGAGTATGGCACGACATCGCTCAATGTATTATTGCGCTCCACGTATATGAGCTGGATTTTTGAGAGGGGGTGGTAAGGGTAGGTACCTTAATCGGTGTAAATAGTTATAGAAAAATGGTCTACGAGACTGTCCTTATTTTTTTGAGTAACCTTAATATCCAGTCACAAATTTAGGAAGTAAAATACAGTCAGCAAGAAAATGGTAAATTTTCACAAAGATTTTTTTTAAAGCTGAATGCATAAACAATCGATCCTGTTTCTTATAAGAATCAACAAAGGTTTGAGTATTAGAATAGTCAGAAAAAAATAAAAAATAAACTTTTCCTTACACTTTTCGTAGGAAATGAGACTCTCAACTCACTTTTTAGGGTTCCGTATGTCCCAATGAAAAAAACGGAACCCTTATTGGATCACTCGTGTGTGTCTGTCCGTCCGTGTGACATATCACAAGAAAGGGCTTACTGTGAGGGTCTCAAACATGTTTTTAATTTAATTTAAAAAAAAAATAGTGTTATAGTTGTTTATTTTGAAAAGCATACTGAAAATAATTCTATAATTATACATTACAGGAAAACTTATAACAAGTCCATGGTTTTGAAATAACATGGCGAATCTCTCAATATTGTGCGTAAAAACGTACATTTTCAGTTGAACATTGTTTTTCATTTTTAGTTGTTTGTTATGGGAGAACATGTTTTTCAACTACAATGTTAAGTTTTTCTTGGGATAAATAGACATAGACTGGTCGCTACAATGACCAAAAAATATATAAATTTCGAATGTCCAACAAATACGTTGTAATTATGTTGCGCCAAATATGGGTAGGAGGCCTAAAACGCCCACATTAGTAATTCCTCAAAAATGGTGACACTTATTAGCTGAATCATAATATGTACTCAATTCGATTCATATTCGAATCATATTTGGTGTAAATATTGCTGCATGAAAATGACTTAATTATTAATAAAATTACCGTAATTTAAGGTAATTAATTTTAATTTAAAATTAAACCTCAATGAAGCAATTCATAATTTGTGGACCATTTAACGAATGTCCATAGAAAACTGTCAAACAGATGAATTACGTGGCAAAGATTCTGCCAAAGTGGCCGTTTTCGCCCCCTGGAGAATCGATAATGACGCGTTATCATTTTATTTGCTTTGAGAACACCCATTAGTTAGATTATTGCTTGTAATTTCTGAAATTCTGGGAAAAAAAAAAAACTTCAAATAATGACGTTTGAAGTTAAGGTTTACATTTCAGTGAGAAAAGTTTTACCTGCTATTTCTGACTTTTTAACCGACTTCAAAAAGGAAGGAGGAAAGGAGGTTCTCAATTGGACGATGTTTTGTTTGTTTTGTGTTTGTTACGCGATTACTGCGCCAATTAAGAGTTGATTTTGATGTTTTTTTTTGTTTGGTAGGTCATGCTTCAGAGGTGGTCCCATATAAATTTAATTAACTTTGCTTGCGTAGTTTTTGAGTTAGGTTAAATATACGTTTTTTTCCCACTTAGACTATATGGATGTCAAAAAAATCAAAATCAAAATATTTTATTTCACATAAACCTACATGGGCACTTATGAAACGTCAGAAGCTAGGTGCACGGTTCCAATTGGTCGTTTCCTATGGAGAAGAGCCGGCAAGAAACTCCATGGTTACTCTTTTAAAAATAATTGGCTTTTACAATACTTTCAAATTACAGTGTTGGTAGGCATGGGGGGACAATGTAGGCCTTTCAACAAGTAAGTACCAGGTACTTAACAAAAATAGAAGATGTTCAATAAATCTACAGTCCAATAAGCCTACAATGTTCTCACATTCACAAAATAGAAAATAATCTATCTAAAAGACTAATGATAATAAAATTAGAATTCATATAAAAATAAAAACCTATTTAAACCAATTGACGTGATTGCTATTACAACTGTAACAAATTGAATAATTATAATCCTGTCCACAAAAGCCACTAAGAGTTGAAATTAATTGGAGGTATATAATGTCAAATACAATGATTATATGTCAAGGATGAATGTAAAGAAAATAAACATGGTAATTTGGGAGCAGTTAATAGACTTACATAAATATGCCGTTAATGAGGTACCAGGGAAGCCACATGTGCAGAAGGAATTATTGCCAAACTTCCTTGTCTTCAACGTAGTCTTTAATCTTATAATATGCTTTTTTGATAAGGACTCGTTTGATGTGGGTTTTAAACTTTCCATCGCTAAGTTCTGTAACCGACTTTGGCAACTTGTTATAGAAGCGGATACTGTTTATTAGAAATGACTTGCTTGTTTTAGTTAATCTAAATTTGGGTATGACAATTTCATGTCTACTACGTGTATTTATATTATGGAAATCGCTTCTTATTTTGAAAAGTCCCAAGTTTTTGCGAACATACAAAATACTTTCAAAGATATAGAGAGAAGACAGAGTCAGAATATCAATTTCTTTGAATTTGTTTCTAAGGGACTCGCGAGGACCCATTTTATAGATCGCGCGGATTGCCCTCTTCTGTAAAATGAAAATTGAATCTACGTCAGCTGCCGATCCCCACAGCAGAACGCCGTAAGACATAATACTGTGGAAATAAGCAAAGTACACTAACCTAGCTGTGGCTATATCAGTCAACTGCCTTATTTTTCTTACTGCATATGCAGCTGAACTTAGTCTACCTAAAAGAGTTCTGATGTGGGCGCCCCATTGTAATTTTGAATCTATGGTAATTCCTAAAAATAAAGTTTCCGTGATTGCATCTAGTTTCTTGCCATCAAGTTTTAGATTTAGACCCACTTGAGGTACATTTGGTAATGAGAACCTAATACATTTAGTTTTGTTCGCATTAATTAAAAGATTATTGGCTGCGAACCATTCCGAAAGCATAGCCAGGCTATCGTTGACATGTGAGACATCTGTATCTTTTCTATCTATTTTAAAGATAAGAGAAGTGTCGTCAGCGAATAGTATTATATCCGATAAGTTAGCCAACATGTAAGGAAGGTCATTTATATAAACTAGAAATAAGAATGGGCCGAGAATTGAACCTTGAGGCACGCCCATTTTAACTAGAGACCCCGAGGACGTCGCCCCGTTAACATTTACTTTTTGCTGCCTGTTTGATAGATAAGAAAGAACAAGATCAGCAGCTGGTCCACGAACTCCGTAGTGGTGTAATTTACAGATCAGTGTATTGTGGTCAACGCAGTCAAACGCTTTTGAGAGGTCACAGAAGATGCCAATTGCATCCTGGGACTTCTCCCAGGATTCTAAAATGTGACTGATGAGCTTTACTCCCGCGTTTGTCGTCGACCTACCTTTCGTGAAACCAAACTGGTGACTATGTAAAATCCTATTTGAGTTAAAATGTGACAACATCTGGTCTAGCATGATTTTTTCATAGATTTTGCTCAATGCTGGTAATACAGATATTGGTCTATAATTAGAGGGATCGCTTTTATTACCTGATTTGAAAATTGGTACAACTTTACTATGTTTCATTAAATCAGGAAACGTACCCGTGTCCAAACATTGATTAAATATGCCTGTTAGGACAGGGGCGATAGTTTCAATTATATCTCCCAGAACCTTAACAGAGATGCCCCATAAATCTTCAGTATTTTTTGAGTTAAGACTTATGAATGCTTTTTTAATAGTGGTAAGAGTAATAGGCTTGAATGCAAAACTTGGAATGACTTTAGTAAAGTTTTCTTTGAGAAGAGAATCTGGTAATAAAGATATTTTAAGTTCCTGTCACTGTTATTTATAAAGCAGATAAAGCAGATTCGAATTCAGGTATTTGAATATGTGTGTGGGGAAGGTACCACAACTAAAAAGTAAAAATCTTGTATCTTTTTATAATGCATTTTAATCTATTCAATTGGAATACAAATATCAAAAATTAATAAAGTCGTTTGTTTTTTTTTGTATAAGTTTTTAGTAGCGATAACGTCCAGAAAAAAGCAAATCCAAATTTCTCAATAGGGAATATGCATGTGATTCAAATATGGGTCAAATATTTTTTTAAATAATTTATATTACTTCAGAATTATGCCTCCATCAATATTTTTGAATAAAATTTCTTTTTGAGCGAGAAATTAATTTTTTTAAAGTCCCAAAAAACTGTGGTTATTTCAAATACTTGAAAAAGTAAGAGCGGATGTGACGTAACAATCCGGGATAACAATCAAAATGTCAATGTCAAGTCAATCAACAAGTGTCAAGTCAATGTCAAACGTTCATAGAAAAAGGAGTGTTTGACGTTGACTTGACAGTTGCTTGTCTGTTTTCACGGACTGTGACGTCACCACAGCAAGCGCGCCAAATGGAAGGCGTTTAAATAGCCCGGATCGGTTGGATATTAAAAAAAAAAAAATTAAGTACTTTAAATTGTTTTTTTGCCGTCGATTTTTTTTTACTATTATTTGACGATGTAAACTATCGAATAAAAATATTAAAAAAATACATGCATATTCCCTACTAGTTCAGGACAGTCTCCTTAGACCGTTTTCTTGTAGCTACAAGCTACTTAGCTACTGTACTTTTAACCCCACAGCAACACACAAACACTCCTCACAATTAACCTTTAAACCCACTCAATTAATATGTTAACATCAGAATTATAAAGCAATGCTAAATATTTAGTAAAACGTGTCAATCCCACTAGAGAGCACTGTCCTTCAAGATACAGGATTTTCCTAGTTTGCAGGGCAGGGGTCTTACTCATTTGTAATAGCCACACCCATCCCATAATGAAACAACACTTATCTTACCTGGGCTAAGTTTTTGCTAAATAGCTTTCTGCCCCATCTCAAAAATCTACCCTGTATACCTCCTATCTCCCCTGTTGTCATGCAATTAAAACAAAAACAATACCTAACTGAATTGTTAAGATCCCTAATAATATATGAAGAAACAGACAACCACATACACGCACACACACACATATACACACACACGGGCACTCCTCACATACCGAGAGCAAATTAATGTTTTATTTTATTATTACTTTTTCTTTAATCCCTCTATTTACAAGTATTTAGCCTCATCATTGTTAAGCTACCACTTAAGGGTAGAGTGATACAGCTCCGACATTCAAACAATAAAATTGTATCTGAAAAAAAATATAATATGACGCTGGCTATACTCGCCGATGATATTATAACATAATTAGACAAACGGCATTATGGGCTAGTTTCTCGAATGAAAATGATCGCAAAATTAATGAATGTGACGAATTGTTAAGCACGTAAACTGCTGCGATCGGTTGAATAATTTTTTATTTATATTTTTCGTTCGAAAAACTGGCCCTATTTGTCGCGCCGCGGAGCCGATCGATCGGTCTCGGCGGCCACTCGCGTCAACTCTTGCGGCGCAGGGCGGCGTGCCGACCGAGCTGGACAAGGTGTGCGCGGCCTCCGTGCAGGACCTCATGGCCACCATCGCCAAGCTGGACTCCAACGGCGTGCAGGTGGTGGCCGAGGCCGGCGAGCCCGCGCCGTCGCCCGCGCCGCACGTGCACAGCTCCACGGACGAGCCCAAGCCGCCCGGCGACCCCAACGAGGACTGGTGCGCCGTGTGCATGGACGGCGGCGAGCTCATGTGCTGCGACAAGTGCCCCAAGGTGTTCCACCAGTACTGCCACATACCCACCATCGAGAAGCTGCCAGAGTGAGTGAGACCCTACGACCGTGCCGCCGTGTGCGGGCGAGAAGCCGCATTCGTTTTTAAATGTACAATCACAGCCAAAATATGTTCTACACAGGGCTATTTTTGTCTGCTCATTGCACAATAGAATCATAATATCAATGCCGCAGAATAACATTCGACCACCTTCTTCACTTGTCAGACTGAATTAAAAATAAAACACTCACAGCCAGTGGCAGAAACGAACTTTAACTTTTAAAACTGTCATTAAATACTAATCTTCCATTAACTTGTCGCAGAAAGCAACATTAGACCTGATTTAATGAAAAAATTATTATAATATCGGTGTACGGTAACGGCAGCGAGACGGAGACGTGGCAGTGCCTGCTGTGCGTGAACTTCGCGGAGCTGGCGAGCGTCGGCGACGAGCCGGCGTCGGGCGGCGAGCTGGCGGCGCGTGCGCACAAGCTGGTGCAGCGCCTCACGCTGGAGCTGTACTGCCAGTACGAGCCCAGCCTGCCCTTCCGCGAGCCCGTGCCGCCCGACAACCTGCACTACCACTCCCAGGTATAGCCCGGACCGCATACGTTTGTACGTGACGCTGGAGCTGTACTGCCAGTACGAGCCCAGCCTGCCCTTCCGCGAGCCCGTGCCGCCCGACAACCTGCACTACCACTCCCAGGTATAGCCCGGACCGCATACGTTTGTACGTGACGCTGGAGCTGTACTGCCAGTACGAGTTTTTTTCAAATAGCTTTGATAAGGTTGGTAATAGGGATATGGGGTGGTAATTTATGGGATCGGTCTTGGTGCCCTTTTTGTGTATCGGAATCACCTTGGCCAATTTCAACTGGTCAGGAAAGATTGACTCTTCGATGCATCTATTAAAAAAATCTGAAAGAGGAGAAGCTTCTATATTCTCCTTTATAATTGATATTGGTACTTCGTCGAAGCCGCAAGAATGTTTATTAGCCATTTTACTAACCAAGTTTAGTATTTCATTTGGTGTAGTTGGCTTGAAACTTATATCACTTTTAACTCTCTTCGTCGTATCCATCAGAAAAGTCTCTGCTCTATCTTTATCTTTGTTTACATTTGATGATTTGAATACAAAACTTTCGATAAATATATTGGCAACATCCTGAAGATCAGTAATTCTAATTACCTTATTGTCTACATTTAAAATAAGATTTCTACGTTGCTTGTTTTTTCTTCTTCTTAGTATGTTCGTTTACTATTTTCCATGTTTCTTTCGCTATATTTTTTGCGCTATTTAAATACCTTGATATAGCTTGCTTTTTGGCTTGCATAATAACTTTTCTATGGATTCGTACGTAATTTGTTTTATGTTTTTTGACGCTGATATTATTTAGGGTTCCAGAGCATAGGACTCTTTTCATTCTACTTGATACTGTAATACCTTTTGTAATCCACTTTATTGTATTGTTCTTATTGGACTTTATCCTAATTGATTTTTTGGGATAACAACCTTGGAATGTTTTATTGAAATAGCTTAGAAATTGATTTATTCCCAAATTGATCCAATTGTTGTTAGTAATACTTCTTTTGAAAACGGAATTGTTTTTCTCGTTGAATAATCTTTTAATTATTGTGGTGTACTCGAAGTTTTTAGATTTTTTTCTGATTTCATCAAGAGCTACATAACAGAAAAGTCCACAATGACCATCAGCTAAGCCGTTATGATCCACAAAACAATGCTCTATGTAGTCACTATCAAGATTTGTGTTTATACAGGTTGTCAGGGTAAACACCGTTGTCACTCAAACCATGGGTAGTTGACTTAAGCCCAAAACACACACAGAGAGGGTGCGGGGCGGGAGCGGGTCGGGTCGTTTTCATCGCGTGAGTCGCGCGGTTCATCGTGTTCACACAGAGCGCGGGCGCGGGGCGGCAGCGGGCGCGGTTGTACTTTGACAGACGGTAGCGGTTGCAGTGTGAAAATGTTAGGTGATTCTGACACGGACGAAGAATTATTATTTTTTACTTATTTTAAAGAGAAGAATGCGAAAATGGAAAAAGTTGTAGGTTCTTGACATTAATAAAAAAAACATCAATATGGGGAATATCATCGATACGTGTATTGCAACGAATGTAACGCCGCTACACCCACATTGCTATTCTGTAACCATCTTACCTTGAAAACTTAGGTGAAGTGAGAGTGGAGTGAGTCATTGAAATCGATACCTACTGATGCTAAGGCAGTGACAGTTCACTCCAAGCTCACTTTGATATTTTACTACACTTAGTTTTCACGGAGATATTTTTACAGAATAGCACAACCGCTCCCGACCCGCTCCCGTCCCGCGCTGTTGTATCAGCGGGCGCGGCTCCCGTTCCGCGCCCGACCCGCGCCCGCGTTCTGTGCGTTGACATCCATATAATTCCTTGAATTACAAATTATTATACCCGCCGTACTCCCGCGCCCGACCCGCACCCGCTCTGTGTGTGTTTTGGGCTTTAAATATAAAAACTAATGAACAACAAAAAAAAAGTTATTTTCATTAAAAGATTTTAAAAAGTTTCTATCCGACACCGTGCTCGCTGGCGAAACAGCTGACTAACGCAGGGATGGGTCACGGCCCGCACCCCCGCCCGTGTTGAGACAAAAGTTCGTTGCCCTAGCGCATAGGGTAACGAACTTGCGTCTTTTGTGGCAAAATGTAGTTTTAAAAAAAAGAAAAAAAAATGTTGTAATTTTCCATTGATATTACGTTCTCTATATGACACCAAACTACTGGTTTCAAGGATAACGGTGTTTACCCTAACACCCTGTAATATCTAAACACGACTGAGAGTTATTTCGGATAAAAGTAGGAGTTCTTACAAGGTATCTAAAATTATAGCATGTCAATATACTTAAAAACTCAGATTTTTTGTTTTCCTCGCAAGTGTGTTGAAAAACGTCCTATGAAACGCGTGTGCATTGATTATTACTCTCTCGGCTACCTTATCGCCTGACCGTCCCTGAGGTTTCTTAGCGCTGAAGATATTGCGGAATCAATGGTGGTGAGCTCTTTTTTTCTATTTAATTGGGAATCTATATACACTCCTAAAAATGTAACTTTTACTAGTCCAATATTATCTGCTATGAGCGTGACACCGCGCCTGATGCTATCATTGTTACGATACGTTGTTTTAAACAAAATAACATGGGTTTTATTTGGGTTTATTAGTTAATTATTAGCTGTAAACCAGTCATAAAGGTTTTTTAAACACATATTTCATTTTCTAACAAGCCATTTATATACATACATACAATACAGTAGTTGGTTAAAGACCAATAACAGGAGACGTGGGTGAACCTTCAATAAATTCCATTAACAGTTCATGCAAATAAGTCCGAAAATCAGTTGAGCTATTAGTATGCGTAGTTGCTTGAGAGTACCAAAGAAGATCATTCACCGTCCATTCATTTTTGGGTTAAGGAGAACCTGACCAATACTTTCAAAACATTCTAAGGAATAGAAGCAAAATAGTTCTATAAATTTTTTTTGTCGTTCACTTTTAGTTTTTTTTTTTATAAAAAAAAAATGACCTTTATGTTAGTTTATTTATTCGTTCGTGTTAACAGTCGTTACGAGTCGTCAAAAGCCCGAAAGTCGGACAACCAGTCTTACCAAGGGGTATCCTATTACCCAGTTACTGGGTTGTGGAGGTCAGATAGGCAGTCGTTCCACGTAAAATACTGGTATTCACTATTGAGCTGCATCCGGTTAGACTGGAAGCCGACTGCAACATAGTTGGGAAAAGGCTTGGCATATGATGAGTTCGTGTTAACTTAAGGCGAAAGCTTCAGGGTAGCCCGCGAAATTAAAATTTTCTTAATTTTTTTGCAATTTGCAGGTCAGTATCAGGTTGTATTTATTTATTTGAAAGGTACAACAACGACGTGTTCACCGGAAATATTAACAAAAAAGAAATATATATGACGGCGTCAGCATGGCTGAGCGATAGTTGCCGTCATCATCTCGATTCGGAGGTATGACTCCATGGTGCAGGTTTACAATAAAACAAGATGATACAGCAAATCAGTTAGTATTTCACTTTCAGAACAATCATCACAGTAGGTACATTACTAATAATGTTCACGCACTACTTTACACGTTCGGGCAAACCGACAGTTTCGCAGGAGAAGCGGAGGTGTGCACCCGTTCGTTGCCGTCACGACACTCCGAGACCGCCGCGCCGCTCGCCCACGGCCCCTAACACGTGCCGCCCCGCTCCAGTGAGCGCGTCACGGAGTTTACCCTCGCCTCAGTACTACAATAATCAATTGAGAGACTATTATCGCTCAACTTTTATAATCTGCGACATATATAACAGTTGTATTGAGTTTTGGTGACCTAGTCACTTACAGGCGTACACAGCACTAATATAAAGATAGCTTCATAAATATTCGGTTTATCAACATTTTATAGAAAGATCAAAACATTAATAAAAAACTCGAATCATAAACGAAATTAGAATCAAAATTAAAATCAAAAATTAAAATTCATCAAAATTAAAACTTATTTTAGATTAAAATTAAAAATAAACAGTAAGATTGAGAATTTCAAAACGGTAGAACGCGATAACGAGTGCAATAAGACAACATTCCAGGATGTGTGGCAAAAAAACAAAAATAAAAACAAAACAAAAATTGAAATGAAATCATGATTCGTCGCCAATAGCTAAAAGTTTTCTGCGAAATTGGGAAAATGTGTCTGTAAATATATCTATATTGTTACAGATATCTATTTTATTATAATTAAGCCATAAATCGATTCAAGGGGGCATTGAGACCAAGGTTGGTTCTTGATGAGGATGGTGCAAAGGTATTTATTTTAGGCAAAGATCTAGTTAAGGTACGCCGAGGTACAGTTATATTAATTTCTGAAAATACAGGTATGTTGATTAAAATATGATTAGCGATCGTAACAAATATGGAGTACAAAATTATAAACATTAGAATAAGCAATACAACACTCTGTAAGTTCACATACTTATTTGAACTTACAGAGTGTTGCATTGCTGATTCTGATTCTGATGCCCTTGCATTGAATAACTATTTCATAAAATCATGACATTTGGCACTTATATGAACTTAAGGAGTTGTATTGCTGATTCTAATTCTGTAAAGCCATATTTTTTCCGGTTGCGAATCTTATTTTAATGAAAAAACGTAAGAAAATTTTGTATTTCGCGGGCTACCTTACCGCATCATCCTTAAGGGGCCGGCGGAGCATCGGTCGCAACTACTAATCGAGTGCTACAAATGTTGCGCTAGTGTGCCTGTCGGAGCGATACACACAGCTACCGTGAACTGTACGACCACGCACACATTTTCATTGACATGACATTTGCTTGACGCGATAGCACTACTAGCTATCGCATCCAAATGTATTTATAATACATTTGGATGTATTCTATAATACCAAAAATGATGAAAGAAAACTTAATTCTTTTTTTAGATAATTTGTAACATGATAATATAGGCTATGTTCCTGCTTATGTTATAATACAGAAAAAACAATATGAAAACATGTCATGGTTAATCCCTTTTCTGTAAACTGTGCGAGCTACCTACTGGTGAGTAAGGAAGTATTTGTGCACAGATCTCACGTCCGATGTGCCTGGACATGATCCGCCTGAAGCTGCAGCCGCAGAGCCCGCAGCGCTACACGCACGTGGCGCAGTTCGTGGCCGACGTGCGCTTGCTGTTCCGCAACGCCTACAGGTACAATCCGGTGAGTCGCATGCCACAGGCACACGTGTGGGAGTAAGCAACCACGCACAGGTGATTCGTGTACTTATTTAAGGGTTAACAAATATCAAAATATTTGCGAAATCTGTGAATGATAAATGATATTTATATCTGTAAATTTGTTTAAAAAAAACGGTTCCACACTTAATTTTATGTTTTAAAACTATAACTCGGAGGTCTCTTTTAAAGTCCTGACACAATCTTGGTCAGGCCATATGAGGACCATATTAATGTCTATTAAGATGGTCTTTTCGGAGAAGTACGAATTGAGTGGACCTGTCCAGTCAGTGCACGCATTTGTCAGTAATCGTTAAGCTCAACTCAGAACTTCAGGAGCTCAATGACTCAACGAACAATACCAAAGAAAGGATG
The DNA here is from genome assembly GCA_947363905.1 of Lithophane semibrunnea. Taxonomy (NCBI): domain Eukaryota; kingdom Metazoa; phylum Arthropoda; class Insecta; order Lepidoptera; family Noctuidae; genus Lithophane; species Lithophane semibrunnea. The sequence goes on along the minus strand of OX376199.1, from coordinate 357,598 downwards.
TTTGGGTAGGCCACATAAAGTTCTCAAACTGCAGGATTATAATGAAAACTGTCTGTTGAAAAAAAATACCTTCATATCTGGTCTCATTCATTGTATGGTAACAATCTGTAACAAATAATGATCGTTTTCTTGTATGTGTTGTCGTAACGAGTCTTCTGTGTTCAGCCGGACAGCATCATCTACAAGGACGCCAAGCGGCTGGAGGAGTTTTTCGACGCGCAGCTGGTAAAGTGGCTGCCCGAGTACGCCTACTGGAGCGGCGAGGGCGAGCCGCCCAGCAAGCGCGCGCGCCTTGACTGACTCGCTGACCGCGCACCAGCGGGCCCGCACACACGCATCGGCGAGCCCACACACGCACCAGCGAGCCCGCACACACGCACCAGCGAGCCCGCACACACGCATCGGCGGGCCCACACACGCACCAGCGGGCCTGCACACACGCATCGGCGGGCCCACATACGCACCAGCGGGCCCGCACACACGAATCGGCGGGCTCACATATACTCCAGCGGGCCCGCACACGCACCAGCGGGCCCACACACACTCACCGTGCACCGCACACTATAATGATACAGTGCAACAACACTGCTCTTCCGTTTACTAACAGAGAACTGAACTCGACATTAAACCTCAGATAACTGTAATACTAAGACGCGGCGTCGCGACAGTAGTGACTGCGATATGTAAATATTTTATTGATATTATTAGATATGTTGTTTTCTTATCTTGAAAGTTCCTTTCTAGTGTTGCTACACTGAGGCCACAAGTGTAGCCGCTGGCGGCCCGCGCGGGCGTCGACTCACACTAGTTTACTGCATAATACTATAAGTAACGTTGGCTACTGGCTCCTGTTTATTGTTCCGAGGCGCCTGACTCGACTGAACTAATATAATTAATATTATGTTATTGTCTAGCACTACATAAGTAGCTATTTACGTTATGATGCGCCCTCACAAGCTGCATTATGTTCTTGTTTTATACTAGGCTATAATAATATTTATATCACAATATGTATATTAATATTATAAAGAGGAAATATTGTTTTGTTTGTTTGTACCGAATTAGCTCCGAAACTACTGGACTTATTTTAAACAATAGAAAATTAAATTACCAGGAAATAACATAGGCAATAATTTATTAATAAAAAAAATAGAGATCCTTAAGAAAATTGCAATAATGAAATTCAAAGTAGCAACATTTTGCCTATTAACTTCATTATTTGGCGTGCGCTGAGAAAACTATTGATGACATTAAAAAATATGTACTACATGATTAAAGTTCGGCTACCTAACATAAGTTCGAAGAATATTTGACCGAATTTCATATCATTTCAGCTATCTGCAGCTGATGTTATAGCTGTAACACAGGCTACTTTTGTTTTAGATAAATAATTAAGGTCCAGCTAGTCTTAAATAAAGCAAATAAACAAATTATAACTTGCAGCAAGTTGAAGGATTTAGAATGATCTATTGTGTTAGCACTCGTTCTAAATGTGTTCTTTACGAATATAGCTTTCGAGCGCATTGTTTTACTTCGGAGAATATGTCGCATTTGCGAGGAAGTCGAGGATGTTCCGAACGTGTCGCTGTGAGTGTTGTGTCGCGCACATGTCTCTAGTGGATCGAGCTCTGTGATATGAGGCGGTGGCTGATGTTTCGTCTGTTCTTTATTCGTTAGTAAGTTACTTTACAAAACTGATCGTTAGTGGGCCGACCTACGTCGTTTTAATTTATTGTATATCTTGGATCATCCCCACACATTGTATAAATATCTTTAAGGTACCATTACATAGACTTTAATATTACGACATACGTATTTTTATAATTAGATACACTATTTTAATAAAATATGTAACAATTAATAGGCTAAAACCTCTCAAACAATTATTTCAACTTGGTCAAAATTTCTGTCTACATTGTACGAACTCAATTGCATTGTTGAACTTTAGCGTGAAGTGGTAACATTTTCGGTCGTGTATTTTCAGAACACGTTCAAATAAAAATTTTTAATACTTGCTATACATTGGAATTCAATTTTATATTTTTTTAATACTAGGTAATTTAAAAAAAAAATCTCTCAGTTACCGGTTCAAATATTGTTGTAAAAGGAGGAAGTTTTGCTCCAAAAAGTAACAGTTACAAAAAGTACTTGTGTTGTTTTTTGCGCCTTACACAGACGGAACAAGTCCTAGACATCTTCATAGTTATAATGTTGTTAAAGTTCTAAGAGCTAGTTGATACGGGGGGACCTAGCGTCTCCTAATTATTGATAATAATCTCCAGATAAGTATTATTGTACTAGAAATAAAACACATTTATTGGAACTAACGTTTTATATTTCTGTCCCGTACTGGAATATTTTTATTAGGTAACAACACTGGCCGGCGATTGTCAGTTGTCGGCGCGTATGACGTTTACACATGTCATGTCAGTGGCTGCATGAGCGAGCGTGCACTATCATCGTTATCATTCGCTAGTGGCGTCCTAAACAAGCCAGGCGTTTTGTTATTGTTAGCGTACACGCCGCTCATCAAATAAAACAATATAATAATCAGAGAACGAGGAGTGCCACGCAGAGAGTGCGTCCTGTGACCTTCACACGCTAAAGGTAAGTGACCCCGCTAAAGGTTGTTGACGCTTTGCGTTGCCAAAAATATTCAAATTAAATTATGTACCGTAATCTTACAAACTATAGCTTCATCATACTTATTTTTGGTCAGTTATTTCTATTGATTGGATGCCCATAGTTCAATCATTAAAACATTAGCCTACTGCGGAATTTGTAAAAAAAAATTTTTTTAATAGGTACCTAACCTTCTTCCTTGTTTTAACTACCAAACCGGTCTAGTAATTTTTTCAAAAGTTTGAAAATTAGGTCACACAATTTATATCAATGTCACATTTTGGTCAGTGGGTCCTCTTAGGGGCGTGTAGTCACTTACCAGCACGAAACACTAAACAAGACTTATGTTGTACCTACTGACAAATATTAAAAAAAATCAAATAGTTCTAACTATTCGGAGCAGGAGTTTAATTCTCGGTGCCTCTGCAAGAAGATGCAGGATTACAGGGCCTACAAAACAAAACAACTGCAAGCTGTAGTTGTGTTTTGTTACTTAACTGACGTCGATTTTAGCTAGTTCCTTCCAATTTTGTTGGCTACATTCTCAGACCAACAAAAAAAAAAGTGGTCTGAGGCTACATTAGACTACACTCTCATCAGAGGTTACACTATACGCACATGGATGAAATAAGCCAGTGCACCTAATTCCTTTTCGTGTATAAGTAACTCGTAACTCATTTTCGTGAAAGTACAGTTTCTTTGTCCGTATTTGCAAATAAATAAGTTCAATCAATTTTATAGTAGATATTGTAAGTCACCGCAATAATGTCGGATGTAGATAACGTGCGGTAGGTATTATTCGAACGATCACCGGCCGCCGCGCCGCCAGTCCACCGCCACTGGATCGAGTGTTGTTTATATTGATATTTAGGGCGACGACACGTTATCTTTTGTGCCAATGCTACTATAATCGTTCGTTTAAAAAAAGTCTTGGCACTTGAAATGATGCAAAAGCTTATGAACATGTAAACAAACGCTCAGACTGTACACATGATTAAATTCAAATGCTAAATGGTAAAAAATGTAATCTACATATTATGTACTTACCTGCATCTACATCTACACTAATATTATAAAGAGGAAAGATTTGTATTTTTGTGTGTATGTTTGTAATTAATAAACTCAAAAACTACTGCGCCGATTTCAAAAATTCTTTCACCATTAGAAAGCTACATTCACCCTGAGTAACATAGGCTATATAATATAAATATAATATAATTTATATAGATTACACGCGGGCAAAGCCGCTGGCGGCAGCTAGTAATCAATAAAACTCATAATAATAATTCAATTATGCCTGGCAATTTTTTTATAGTGAAAACTTTATACGCTTTGAGCTATTTTTGGTATGGGATAAACTTATGGATTCGCGTCACTGACATGCTCGCGCCTTCGCCGTCGCGGTCGTGGTGTAAGTATAGGCCGGGGCCTATAGAAGATCTAGGCAGCAATGACGAATGAGCGACGGGACCCCGTGAGCGTTGACCAATGAGTGGATTGCACTGCCCACCCGTACACATTACATACCTACCTACCTACCTACCCTACCTATCTACCTACATACCTACTTACTTATATACCTATACCTACCTACCCTACCTCCTACACCAGTAATTTCCAAAGTGGTGAATCCAAATTTTTCGGAGATTCATGGTACAAGTACGCCTTAAACTTGTTCTTTTGAACATTTCAGTAACACAGATACAAACATGCGTCTGATAATCTTGGAGGACGCTGCCGTGGTGGCGGACTGGGCAGCGCGCTTTGTGCTGCAGCGCATTACGCAATTCGCGCCGGGCCCGGGCCGCCGCTTCGTGCTGGGCCTGCCCACCGGCGGCACGCCGCTCGGCATGTACCGCCGCCTCATCGACTTCTACAAGGAGGGCCGGCTCTCCTTCAAGTACGTCACCACCTTCAACATGGACGAGTACGTCGGTTAGTACACGACAACAGTCTCATCTCATACAGGTATTGAATAGAAACTGTCCGAGCTGTACATCTGGCAAGTACCGACAACTTCCTTGGACCATGACCTTTAGTTTGTTTCGGCAATTCTTCTCAGGGCTCCACCAGATAGAAAATGCCCGCACCATCTAATTAAAATATTGGCCGAAATGTTGGCGTGTTAGTGTCTTAAAAAGATCTACTTACAGAAATAAACATAATTTCATTTGGCTACAATTTAAATGCTCACCAAAATAATTTTTAGACCCTAAGACTAAGTACCAAGTAAAATATGACTTCAAATAAAATAAACCCACTCTATACCGAGGTGCCTAAAAAACAACGTTTTAAGTTCCAAAATAATTGTGGCGAACCAATTAATTATCTGTGGTTCCCACCGTTAGTATAACCTGACAACACTGGTTGGTCTAGGTAGTAGTCTATGGTTCAATAAGTTTGAGAATGCGATCTGCCTGCAAAAACTTGCTAAGTTATTGTTAACTAATAAACTCTGTGTACGTGTGGGTAACTAACAATATTACCCTGTTTGTCTATACGTTTGTTCCGCCGTCACTTGGATACTGTGCTGTGTAATATCAATAATACAAGTCTATTACAACGAAACGAGTTTCATTCAAAGGGCGCCGTAACGCGCCTAAATTGGTGACCCCGACGATAGAAGAACATATCAACGTAATAAGAAGAAATAGAATCCAGTATTGTGAAGCGCAACGAGCCCACACTAATCCCGGACAGCGGTTTTCTTCGTGAACAGATCCAAGTCGGTACTTACTCGTCGCGATTACGCGAGTTTACGTACGAAAATCGAGGAATTTTCCTTTCCTTTCGAACATTCGTGCTATTGGTACATTGATTAACGAAATAGTGTTCAGTTGTGCATACCTTCTGTGCCAAATTACACCGTATTTGAACTTCATTGACCTGAAACAAGAAAAATCATCTCATCCCGCGACAGCAGTGCCATTTTTTCTTGTGCGGTTTTGTAAGGAAACTTCAATCAAAGTTACCGGTAGCGCGCGAAGCTTGACACTTGACAGTGCCTGTCTTAGAGTCTGACCAACGAAAGCTGTCCACGAATTATTATCTGTGGAATATTTTACTTCGCTTCTAAGTAACATTATTACATGTCTAATTAATATATAAATAATGAAAGACTGATGTAATTATCGCATAATATGTCTTGAATAATAAATAGTATCGACTCCGTTTATGCAGTGTATAACAATCTCTTGATTTTTTAAATTGCCGCCTTTTTTCTTGGACAACTTTCGTTGGTCAGACTCTAAGTCTCCTGTCATCACGTTCTGCAAACCTCAAACGTCAACCGGCTGCGTTCCAGAAACCCCCAGCAAAATGCTGAACACCTAAGACTCTTGTTTAACCGACTGCACCAGTATGGAGTGGTCATCAACCCGGCGAAGTGTGTACTTGGGGCAGCCGAGGTAACGTTTCTGGGTTACCGTATTAATGCTGCAAGCACTTTCCCTCCCGAAGACCGTATCCGTGCTTTAGTGGATTTCCCTCCCCCTAAGACCGTGCAAGGCGTGCGTAGGTTCTTAGGCATGGTAAACTATTACCGCAGATTTTTGCCCCACGCCGCCAAGTATCAGGCTCCTTTAATCAACGCAGTCGCTGCAACTAACAGCAAAGGCGCAAAACCATTTCCATGGACGCCCGAGCTCGAACAATGCTTTGATGACTGCAAGAAAAGCCTAGCTAATGTTACCACATTATCACACCCAAATTGTGAGGCCCCCTTAGGCCTTTTTACCGACGCGTCCAGTATGCACATAGGTGCATGTTTACAGCAGAAAGTCGATGAGAACTGGCAACCACTCGCATATTTCAGCAAAAAGCTAACCGAGAAACAATCTCAATGGCCTGCTTATTATAGAGAACTTCTAGCTGTGTACGAGAGCGTTCAACATTTTCGGCACATACTAGAAGTGCAAAACGCAGCAGTTTTTACTGACCATAAGCCCCTGGTTTATGCCTTCATGCAGCGTCGCGATAAGCTTCCACCAACACAACGCAACCAACTAACGTTTATCAGCCAATTTACCACCAACATACGCTATATTAAGGGCACCGACATCGTAGTCGCAGATGCTATGTCGCGTGTTGAATCCACCTCATTGGAAGAGGACTACCAAGCTCTTGCAGAGTCGCAAGAGAGAGACGACGAACTCAAAGACGCGAGCACATCTACTTCTTTAAAATTAATTAAAATCTTTGTTCCTGGAACCAACACTTCCATACTCTGCCACACGTCGACAGGTGCGTAAGAGCAACCTTACGATTGGTGGCCGAGCGTTACGTTTGGCCGCATATTAACACTGACTGCCGAAAATGGGCGAAGTCATGCCTAAAGTGCCAACGCAGTAAAGTAACCAGACACACATCTGCACCGCTGATGTCTTTTCCGATAGCATCAAACAGATTCTGTCACATTGATATCATAGGACCACTACCGCCTTCAGACAATTTCACATATTGTCTGACCGCGGTTGACAGATATACGCGCTGGCCCGAAGCGTGGCCGATGACATCTATCACGGCGGAAGAAGTGGCAGACACGCTGCTAACTGGTTGGATATCACGTTACGGGGTGCCAAGCACCGTGACGACCGACCAGGGTCGTCAGTTTGAATCCGCCCTGTTTCGGCGCCTTATGAACGTGTGCGCAACAAAACGGATTCGCACAACCAGTTACCACCCGTGCGCAAATGGCATGGTAGAACGCATGCACCGCCAACTTAAAGCTTCTTTAATGTGCCATCCCCAAACGTGGAGCAAGGCCCTTCCACTGGTACTCCTTGGCATGAGGACTGCCCTCAAAGAGGACCTAAATACCTCGTCCGCTGAGCTTGTCTATGGAGAACTTCTCCGACTTCCCGGAGAACTAATCTTGCCAGCGGAAGAACCCAGAAGCTCTAACGACATCACAGATTTCGTCACGGAGTTGAGGAGCCGGATGGAAATGTTACGTCCAATACCAGCCTCACGACACGCTCGACCGTCAACCTTCGTGTTCAAAGATTTGGCGACGTCGACCCATGTTTTACTGCGCGACGACACTGTTCGACGGCCTCTGCAACTTCCTTACACTGGCCCATACCGCATATTGAGGAGAAGGGATAAAACCCTTATCTTGGATATGAAGGGAAGAGAGGCTACGGTCAGCATAGACCGCGTTAAGCATACCTGGACTCTGAACTAGTTTCCTCACCACCTGTTTCAGTTCCTGTTCCAGTTTCTCCTTCCACACACTCAACTCCCTCCACGCCAACAACTACTCCATCCCCTTCAGGCACTGTCACCACCAGAACTGACAGACGGGTTAAATTTAGGGACATCCTAGATTTATAGTTTTCTTCTTGTATTGTTTTATTCTTTCTGTGTGTATACCTTGTATTTCTACGTGGGGGGGTGGTGTGGCGAACCAATTAATTATCTGTGGTTCCCACCGTTAGTATAACCTGACAACACTGGTTGGTCTAGGTAGTAGTCTATGGTTCAATAAGTTTGAGAATGCGATCTGCCTGCAAAAACTTGCTACCTAAGTTATTGTTAACTAATAAACTCTGTGTACGTGTGGGTAACTAACAATAATATTACCCTGTTTGCCTATACTTTTGTTCCGCCGTCACTTGGATACTGTGCTGTGTAATATCAATAATACAAGTCTATTACAACGAAACGAGTTTCATTCAAAGGGCGCCGTAACGCGCCTAAATAATTATACACTCATCAGAATAATTGTACGTGTTGTATTTATATTCTTTTTGCCTACCAAACTGGATAAATGCTCACCAAATTCCCTGAAATAGTAACATTAATACCCAAAATGACAGTTCTAAATAGCTTTAGTGTAATCTTTAGTGCTCGAAAAGAGCATTTTCAAAGCAGGCAAATTGTGCGAAAAGTGCCACTTTTTCGCACTAGTGTATGATACTGATAGGTACACTTGCGTAAAATGATTTCCGAATCGTGTTGGCTTATACACTCTCTCGCTTCACTCGCTCGTGAATCAAAATGCCACTCGACGAAAATCCTAAACCTACCTTCGGCGGGTGCGGACTCGTGGTCACACCTAGACTGTATATGTATTTTTTCACATGTTACATAGTACCTACATGGTTTAGAAATATTAGCTGTGTGACCACGAGTCCGCACCCCAGGAAAATCATTCCTGTTAGTCACACTCGTGTTACAACCCGGTGTGACCACGAGTCCGCACCCGTACTTCCTTACATATTGTAAAACAAAGTCCTTCTACCTCCACCGATTTTCATGCTGTTTACGCCAATGTATAGAGTGGTTCTCGAGGAAGGTTTGAGTATATATTATAATAACCGACATCCACGCGGGCGAAGCCGCGGGCATCAGCTATAACATAAATAACTATTCTTTCCATCCAAATAAAATTCCATCATTTTGGTTTGTTTTGTGATAAAATCGTAAGAAACCATAAAATATAAGCGCGTCCAGCAGCGACTAAGATATTTTTGAACACCTGCAGGGCTCTTGCTTGCAAGCGGTACATAATGCCGAATTGACTTTTCTTCCAGAAAAATCGCGCGATAAGTACATAAACGCGTAAAATTTGTTCAATGCATGGTGACACCTAGCATTTTCCTCGCTGTAGTAAGGTGAAAAGTTCCGTTTCGCTCGGCAGAAAAGTTATTCTTCGTCTCGTACCTTTGAAACGACTACCAAAATAAACTTCGACAAACGGTACTACGACAAGATTTTATTTCGACATTACGGAACTCCGACACGTCTTTATTTCGACAATAAATACTTTAGTTCGTCCCCGACTGCCCCGTTGGTCTCGTGGTCGCAAGCGCGATTGCAGAGCGTGGGGTCCTGGGTTCGATTCCCGGATCGGGCAAAGTGTTATTGGATTTTTCCATTAGGAATTTCGTAGTAACAGCCCGGAGTTTGGAAGTTGGCGGTGTGATACCCCCGTGCCTCGGAAAGCACGTTAAGCCGTTGGTCCTACGCCTGATCTCTCTCCGGTCGTGTCGGATTGCCGTCCCATCGGACTATGAGAGTGAGGGAAGAGAGAGTGCACTTGTGTCTGTGCAAACACTTGTGCACCATAATATCTCCCGCGCCAAAGGCTAGTCTCCGTTGAGATTGGCCGCCGTGGCCGAAAATACGGTCTGGAGGACTATTATTATTACTTTAGTTCGACATACCTTAAGTCCGAACGTAAGACAAAACGTTTCTTCGACATACTACTTCGACAATAATGCTCGTTCGACATGATTCAATTTGGACGTACTCTACTCCGACATGCTGTACTTCGACAATATCTTAAATCGATGTGATGCGTCTCATACACTATGCTAATACAAAATTATTCTGCGACGTTGGGAAACAACTGAACTTGTGAAAGACCAACAGCATTATTGTCGAAGTCACGTCATTTCCTAGTTATGTCATGCCGAAGAAACGTTTTGCGTACATACAGTAGTGTTACGTGGAGTACAGTAGTGTCAGACTTACCGTATGTCGAAATAAAGACGTGTCGGAGTTCCGTAATGTCGAAATAAAATCTTGTCGTAGTACCGTTTGTCGACATTCAGTTTGGTATTCTCTTTCGCTTGCTGAGGTTTCAATACAAGTACCTACTGGCAAAAAACAACTTTGCAGCCTTGCATAACAAATAAATATGTATTTGTTTAGATAGTGAAACTTTGTGCCAAATATGTTCTTTACCTGGCATATTTGGTCTCTTACACATTCCCTACCTACATAAGCTGCTGGAAGTGGGTCGGAGGGCAGACACACAGACCTTGTAGCTGTAGTGAACTAAGCTTTTACTAGTTTTTACTGTAGTTATCAATCATCATTATACTTAATATTGTTGTGGTTGCTTGCCATGCAGTGTGATTACGCTATGATACGCTAATCAGGTCAAACCTATGTGAGCCTAGTGGTATAATATGATTGTTACCTGTTGTAGTTGCCGCGTGAATAAATAAGATAATGGTTTGTCATTATCAGGCCTGCCGCGCGACCACCCGGAGTCGTACCACTACTACATGTGGAACGAGTTCTTCAAGCACGTGGACATAGACCCGGGCTGCGCTCACGTGCTGGACGGCAACGCGCCCGACCTGGTGGCCGAGTGCCGGCGCTTCGAGGAGCTCATCGCCGCTGCGGGGGGCGTGCATCTCTTCATCGGAGGTAAACACGTGCAGCTGTAAGGGGCACGCCATAATCATTTGTGGACGTCGGTCAAGATGCTGATGCGTTGCACATAGTTCAAAATCGGTTGACACTTCACTTTTCGTCTAAATAATACATGCAGGGGTTCCTAAACGGTAGGGGGCGTAGAGTGCCCGATGTATTTATTAAATTTTACTTTCTTGGTAGGAAAAAGAAGAAAAGTTAGGCTGAATCCAAAACGTTTCATTACTTACTTAAGTGCAGTAAATTTAGGTTCAGGTTTTCTGCATAAATCGAAAATACAAGGGATGAAAGGGACCTAATCAAGGCACGAAATGAATAGTTCGAGTGCCTAAATGGGTCTTTCATCCGAGGTAAACACTCTGCTTTTCATTTTAAATATGAGGAAAGTAAATAAAAGTTCTTAGTTAATTCATTGAAATATGTTAGTAACACGTTTTCCGAAACAGACTTGACTCGCTCAGCCATTTCCCTTAACACGACTCTGTCCACGTGCCGCCCCACTCTAGCGAGCGCGTCACGGCGCTTACCCTCACCTTAGTACTACAATAATCGATTGAGAGACTATTATCGCTCAACTTTTACAAGCTTTATATTAGCTTGCTCTGTTCGTATGTGTTTCCCGAACTCCAATTGTCATCCATTTCTCAAGCACTTCCTGGCATCCGATTGAGCTGAAACTTGGCATACTACCGAGATATTTTGAAAAAATGATACCATGGAGCTGGTCTGATGATGGAACCGGAAGTTGGCTATAGGAACTCCTCAATCAAACAAGATAGCACCATCGTGTTTGGACTCATTGGCTATGTATTACCTAACCAGTGCCATTTAGCAGTTACACTAGGTGGTGTTCAGGGTCTGATGATGGAGCCAGAAGCTGATCATGGGAAAATACTTTTTAGTTAATTAAAAGCTTGTTTAAAAAAAGATTTTTACCTATATTTTTATAATCTATGACATATATTTCTTTTGATTTTGGCGGTAAAAGGTTTTTCACTACTGTTTTTGGGCTCTTCTCTAATGAAATTAGGGACTGATGAACAGATATTTGTAAAATTATATGACTACGTATTTCTAGTTTTAACAAAGGCATTAAGGATAAAACTAGTTTTAACTAGGGAAAACGAGTTCTAACGAAAAACGGGTTTTAATTGTAACATATACAAATATCTGTTTGTAAATAATTACCACTCGACTAAACGACTGAAGATCGAATTGACGCTTTCCCGCCTTTTTACGGTTCCGTACCCAAAGGGTAAAACGGGACCCTATTACTAAGGCTCCGCTGTCTGTCTGTCTGTCCGTCCGTCTGTCACCAGGCTGTATATCATGAACCGTGATAGCTAGACAGTTGAAATTTTCACAGATGATTTATATCTGTTGCCGCTATTTATTTATTTATTTAACACTAGCTGCTCGCCCACGGGTAGCAAGTAGTTATCTACGGCGCACCTACCTTACCTACCCTACCTACCTACCTACCTACCTATATACCTACCCTACCTACCTACCCTACCCTACCTACCTACCCTACCCTACCTACCTACCCTACCCTACCTACCTACCCTACCCTACCTACCTACCCTACCCTACCTACCTACCCTACCTACCTACCCTACCCTACCTACCTTTACCCTACCTACGCTACCCTACCTACCCTACCTACCCTACCCTACCCTACCAACCCTACCCTACCTACCCTACCCTACCCTTACCTACCTACTCTACATACCTACCTTACTTATCTACCCACCTACCTATCTACCGAGCTATTATCAAAAAACCCATTTTATACAGAATGTATGAGAAAACGATTTTTCTTCATATTTTTTTTTTCGTGAATTTTTACAATTTTTTTATAGTTATTCTGTTATTCTGGGCGGAGACAAATCCAACAAATCAAAGATCATCAAAATCGGTCCAGCAGTTCTCGAGTTATAAGTGCTTGAACAAACCCGACTTTGTTTTATATACAACGTGCCGCTACCATGACGACATAAATTTAACACACGTATCCGATTTCGCGTATTCGTTTTAGGAAAATATTTTAATTTCATTAAATGTTATTATTTATTGATTTATTTACAATTTTCTAAATTACCATCCTGGAGCAACCTGTACTTAAAGAATTGTAGCGAAGAGTTCATTTGCCGGGGTCACGGATCATATGTAGGCGAATAAAAGGAAAGCCGCGCAATTCCTAGAAATTATGCCGACAAAGGATCTTGACCGATGGAACGTAAGCCAGCTGGTAGGTACCTACATGAATGAATCTTTTACAAAGAGTGATCTCAATTTTGGTTATGTTTTTATTATTTAGTTTGTTTGAAAATTATTTTTTTTCAATTTACGAATTATTTTATTTTATTATAATTTTTATGGTTACTGGCCACTAGCCCTACCCGTGTGTTAAATTAATGTCGCCATTGTAGCGGCACGTTGTATATAGATTTTGTAGACTTAACAGGTCATCCCAAAGCGTCTACAAACAGGTTACATTATCATTATATACGCGTACAGTTGTGCAATGTGCTACATGCTATTATTATATTAGATACTATTGCTTAATTACTAGGTACTTATAATGGGTACAGCTTAGCCTAGTTTCGCCGACATATTTAATTTAGATAGTGGTGATGACAACAAATACTAAAAACCAGAATAAAATAAATATTTAAGTGGGCTCCCATACAACAAACGTGACTTTTTTGCTCGTTTTTGCTCGATATTGAAAACGACAACGGGTAGACGCTTGAAATATTCACAGAATATTTAGTTACATATTCACTTTAAAAATAAATAATTAAATTAAAATAAAACAAATATTTAAGGGGGGAATTTTTATGGGAATATTTTTTTCCCATAAAACAAACGTTGTATAGATAATGGTACGGAACCCTTCGTGCGCGAGTCCGACTCGCACTTGGCCGGTTTGTTATGTTCTGTTGCATTCTACCAGCCAGTATTTATAGGGTTTAGTAGTCAATAAGGAGCCCTTAAAGTTTTGCAGGTTTTGTCTAGTTCGGCTACAGATGACTCATTTGAACTCAAAACTAGCCTACACGACTCGCTACAATCTAAGTCCGATTTGACTTCTCGTTCTCGTAAAACTATATGCCTTGAGAATCAGTTTCAATCAATGTAGATAAATCGTCGATTACAAACTGTCTAATTTTGATCAATAGATGTCTCGAGAATCAGTTTTTAAAGAAACCGATTTTTTTCATCGCTACACAAAGTTAGGTCTTTACCTATGAAATTGCCGTTTTGTATGAAAAAATTTAAACGAATTTTTTTCATGTATTTTTTATTTGTATTAATCGAAGTAATCACCCATGCAATCAATGCATCTTTAAATAAATAAATAAATAAATAATCGTTTATTTGCTAAGAAAGTAGGTACATAAAATAAAGGTGTTCACAAGTTTTTTAGATCCCTGTACAATCTACCTTAAATTAGGCATGCAAACATTGAAATAAAATGTATTTGACTACAACAAAATAAAAAACCACGTCAGTAAAATAAAAATGTCAAAAAATATAGAATTTAAAATGGAAACATACAATGTTAATAATTAAATATAAAGAGCAGTGTCATTTAAAAAATCATCAATTGAATAATAACACTTATCAAGTAATAGGCCTGTCAGTAGTGTCAGTTTCTTTTTAAACATTTGAATTGGATATTTTTTTATATTTATTATAACAAAATACCAGACATTTTGTTATAAATGGTGGGACCCATGCCGAAAACACTTTTCTTAAGTAAAGCTGTATTGTAACTACCATTTTGTAATAGGTTCCTATATTGACTTCTAACGGGCCCTTTTCTAGTTTCTGACACTGTTGAAAAGTAGTTCTTATTTTTCTTTACAAAAATGGCCATTTCCAAAATATATAATGCCGGAAATGTTAACACTTTGAGGGACTTAAACATAGGGACACAACTATCTGTCATTTTCAGGCCACACATTGCCCTTATACAACGTTTTTGGGCCTTAAATACTTGTTCTCTCATACTACAATTACCCCAGAATACAATTCCAAATCGCAGAATTGATGCTACTAGACCATGGTAAGCTACCAATGTCGTAGTTGTACTCACTATTTTACTTAAACTGAATAGCACATATGCAGAAGTGCTCAGTTTTTTGCACACCTCTTCGGCTTGGGGTTTCCATGTTAACTGACTGTCTATTAATATTCCTAAAAATTTCGCAACTGATACTTGGTCAATTAAGTGTCCGTTGTATTCTATAGTCAATTGTTGTACCCGTGAGCGTTGATAGAAATGCATTATATTCGTTTTCGTTAAATTTATTATTAAATTATTAATGTCAAGCCAATTTATTATGTCCTTAAGTGTATTATTAATATCACATTCATATTTTTTTGCGTCAGTGCATTTTAATAATGCGGTGCTATCGTCAGCAAATAAGACCATTGGATGCTGAATGTAACGTGGCAAGTCATTTATATAGAGCAAGAATAGTGGTGGGCCTAGCACACTGCCCTGGGGTACACCATATCTGATAACTCTAAAGTCAGATACATATTTCTTTTCACGTTTAGTCTTGACGCAAATTTTTTTATTTCCGTGTATTGTTTCCGGTCACTAAGGTACGATTTTATGAGGTTCAGGATGTTACCTCTGATACCATAGGCATTAAGCTTATTAAGGAGAGTTTCGTAGTGGACACAATCAAAGGCTTTGGTCATATCAGTAAAAATTGCGCATGCATGTATTTTATTGTCTACGTTTTTCATGATACTATTTAGTAATTTGTATATCGCCGTATTAATACCTTTATTTTTCCTAAAACCCTGCTGCTCATCACATAATATATTATATTTATTTAGAAACTTATTGACCGATTCATAAATTATCTTTTCCATTACTTTTGAGAAAACAGGAATTAAGGCTATTGGCCTGTAATTGGCTAAATCTTTGTTATTGTTCTTTTTAAAAAGCGGCTTAACGATAACTGTTTTTAAGGCATTTGGGAAAACACCTGAGCAGATACATAGATTTATAATATGACTTAGATGTATAACAATATAATCAGAAACATATTTTACAACTTTAGTAGCTATACCATCATACCCCACACTATTCTTGTTTTTTAAAGAATTAATTGCTCTCGTCACATCTTGGGGGAATACAGGAGGCATAAACATTGAGTGAGGATTGCTAACTAAGTTAGTAGTTTCAGGTAAGATTTTAGCGTTATATTTTATTTGGTCAACAAAGTAATTATTAAAAGCATTTGCTATTTGTCTTGGGTCATTAATTATGTTGTCGTGCATACTGATCTGAGTTATAGGTTCGGCAGAACGAGTTTTATTATTAATAATCTGCCAAGATGCCTTAGATTTGTTACTAGAGGTGTTAATATAGTAGTTGTTTTGTGCTTTTTGGGTCAACTTAATAATTTTCCTAAATCTTTGTGAGTAACGTTTAAAGTTATTCTTATTTTCATTCGATGGACTATGCCTATATTTCCATAATAAATGTCGCTGTTTTCTACTGCATACACGTATACCGCGTGAAACCCATTTAATATTTTTATTTGCCTTTATAGTTACTAGCTTAAAGGGGAAGCATAGATCATATAATAAACGAAAGTTTTCAAGAAAGTGGTCATACGCGTCGTTGGCATCTTCGGTATTGTATATGTCGGAAAAGGATAAACATTGTAGATGGTTTTTGAACTTTACTAAGTTATCCACTGATATATCTCGTTTCTTAATGCGCCAAGATCCTATTCTGCAACTTCTATTTACCTTGACTTCCAATATCTGTGCAGTATGATCGGACAATGCAAAGTCAATCACTTCACATTTACATTTTAACCGAGAACTACAAGCAAAGTTATCCAAACAACTATTACTACATAACCGGGTTGGTTGACATAATTCTAGTTTGAGATTGTAGCCTAAGAGAAAGTATTCGAAGCCAAGAGTCATGTTGTTTCTTTTTAACGTGTCTATGTTGAAGTCCCCGCATACAATTATTTTTTTATTTGACTTACAACATAATATCTTTAAAATAATGTCTAACTTTTCATAGAATACATTGAGATTGTTTGAATTAGGTGGCCTATATATACATAAAATAATTAACTGCTGATTAACTAATTCTATACCACAACATTCGATAGCATTTGTTATTGAATAGCGTGAAATGTTCAATAGTTCTTTGTGTTCAAGATCGTTTTTAATTAGAATGCACGCACCTCCACGTTTCTTTGCTCTTCTCGCGTAACAAGCGGCCAACTTGTAGTTTGGTATGTTCAAAAGTTTTTCATGACCCAGCATCATGAAGTGTTCCGTTATACAGACTACGTCAATTTCTCTTGGTTTCTTGGCTAACTCTTGGAGATGAATAGTTAGTAAGTCCGACTTATTTAAAAGGCCAGCAATATTTTGATGAACAATATTAATATTGCTATAGACGAAAAAGCTCTGAATTTCCTGAGGAGTTTGTTCTGTTGGTATCATCATGTTGGATGTCAGTAGTCGTCATAATTTGAGTGGTACGATCACAGAATTCACCCACTAACCATTTCAAATCAGCTGGACGGGAGGCAACAAATTCTTCAAAGGCATTTTGTACTGCCTCTCGGGTATTGAATTTTTTTCCCGCCAAGTAGTTATCCAAATTCTGGAAAAAGTAGTAGTCTGTAGAAAAAATTTTAGTAAAATGAGTTAAATACAAAATGACTCCTTTTTGACAGTTGTGTGCCAATTTGTGGGGGTAAGTTTTGCGTACAATTTATAATCATTAAGTGACCTATTTATGGTATATGTCACTTTCTTATTTCTTATATTGACAACCTAGGTGACATAAAATCAAATTCGGTCACTTATTTATTTAGGCATGAGTTAAACTCATGGACTCATTTCTGAAACTATTTTTCCAGAAGTTATTTTATATAGAAAAAATAATATTTATTAATTTTTATATAAGTATATTTAAAGTTATAAAGCCAAATAATATTATAGAAAAGAAATTCGTAACTTTCGTTTTCATATTAAAAAGTTATTTTAGAAAGTATACAAAATGTTCAATCAGTCGAACACATTTTATTCGATTCCCAAAAATCGAAAATTTTGACTTGAGTCACTTTCGTTCTCAGAGTGCGAATTAGGAGTGAGGCGTATTTATCGTCACAGATAGAAATCACAGATATTAAAAAATAGCAGATAGCAGTTGCTCCTAACGATAAAAAATATCTGTTACTTAAAATTCACAGATCCTTAAGACTGTTACTGTTAAAACTTCGGTTACGATTTTCGACTTTAACGAAAAGAAATAAAGAAGATATTCAATTGAGTTAATACGTATTTATCATCCGTACAAAAATAACAGGCTGTTATTTTATAACAGATAGATACGATTTTCGACTTTAAATCATAAGTGTGTGTGTCACCACTGTGTTGTAACTGATTCGGCCCTTCAAACGGTGGTCGATACACACATCAAGTATGATCCGGTGTGGTCGGACCACTTGCCACTCATTATTAAATGTAATGTAAATAATGTAAAACCAAAGATTTTGCAAGACAATTTTAAATGTAATGAATTAAAATGGTGGGATAGAAACCTCGAACAAATAGATTTATATAGTAAATTGTGTAATAATAGTTTAAAAGAAATTGATTTTCCGCCTGAATTCAGTAACTGTAGTGATAAATGTTGTGATAACCGTGACCACTTGCGTATAATAGACAGTATGTATCATAAGATTGCTAATGCATTGTGTACAGCCGCCTCTGAGAGTCATACTATTGTTAAACCGAGGAAAAAACAACCGGTGATCGGATGGAACAAGCACGTGCGGGACGCTCACGGGGTAGCTCGGTGTAAATTTATGGAATGGGTACTGTGGGGTAAACCGAGTGAAGGACGTGTTTGGGAGGAGATGCGGGAGAGTCGTAGAATCTTTAAATCATGCCTAAAGTGGTGCCAACATAATAGGGAACAGATAAAGATGGATATCCTCGCTTCTCACCATTCGAAGCATGACTTTCGTAACTTTTGGAAAACGACGAGTAGGCTAAATAATAAGCCGAGATTACCCGTGAGCGTCAACGGTGTGAGTGAACCGAAATGTATTGCGGAGATATTTAAGGATCAGTTTATGGTAAAATCGCCATTGAGACCATCACGGTCATTTAGTGTGGAAGGGTCTCATGGACAGGTGATAAACACCAGATTCACAGCGAAGGATGTTCGGGGAGTTATAAAATCAATGTCGCGTGGTAAGTCTCCTGGCCATGACAGCCTGAGCATTGAGCAATTAAAGCATGCCGGCGTCCACCTGTCCAGAGTTCTTGCCATGTTTTATACATTTTGTATAGGACATGCTTACTTACCAGCAGAGATGATGAGGACCGTGGTGGTACCAATTGTGAAGAGTAAAACCGGTGACCTGAGCGACACGAGCAACTACAGGCCAATCTCACTAGCCACAGTACTTGCTAAGGTTCTTGACAGTTTGCTTAATACACAGCTTGACCGGTATGTAAACACTCATGACAATCAATTTGGCTTTAAGGCGGGACTGTCTACTGAGTCAGCGATCTTGTGTTTGAAGCAAACTGTCAAGTACTACTCCGATAGGAGCACACCTATTTATGCCTGTTTTCTCGACCTCTCCAGGGCATTCGACCTGGTTAGCTATGACATTTTATGGCAAAAATTGAATAAAATCTCTATGCCTCTTGAACTTATAGAAATTTTCAAGTACTGGTATCTTAACCAGGTCAACGTCGTTCGATGGTCGGGTGCTCTGTCGGAGCCATACAGGTTGGACTGCGGGGTGAGGCAGGGAGGGCTGACCTCGCCGAGGCTCTTCAACCTGTACGTGAACGCACTGATAGAGGAGCTCAGCAGCACCCGTGTCGGCTGCCATATTGACGGTGTTTGTGTCAACAATATTAGTTATGCGGACGACATGGTGCTGCTGAGCGCCTCGGTTTGTGGTCTGTCCAGGTTGCTTGGC
Source organism: Lithophane semibrunnea (assembly GCA_947363905.1). Classification (NCBI taxonomy): domain Eukaryota; kingdom Metazoa; phylum Arthropoda; class Insecta; order Lepidoptera; family Noctuidae; genus Lithophane; species Lithophane semibrunnea. Next base: position 337,799 of record OX376199.1, on the reverse strand, counting down.
ATCTGCGAGCGTTATGCGCTGGATCAGGGTTTGCTCTATAACGCTAAAAAGAGTGAATGCATGGTCTTTCGGGCCAGGGGTCGGAGATGTCCGGATTCTGTTCCACCTACTACATTGAACGGAGTCAAGTTGAAAAGAGTTCAATAGTTCAAATATCTCGGTCATATCGTGACCTCTGACCTGAGAGACGATGCGGACATCGATAGGGAGCGGAGAGCGTTGTCTGTAAGAGCCAATATGATCGCCCGCCGGTTTGTTCGTTGCTCGGGGGCTGTTAAAATAACTCTTTTCAGAGCGTTTTGTACGTCCCTATATGCGGCCAGCCTGTGGGTATCATACACTCAGAAGCACTACAACGCTCTCCGGGTCCAGTATAATAATGCGTTCAGGGTGTTGTTGGGGCTGCCCCGGCACTGTAGCGCGTCGGGGATGTTCGCCGACGCCCGTGTCGACTGTTTCTACACGACGATGAGAAAGCGGTGCACATCTCAACACCATCCTGAGCGTATTTGCGAACAGGTTTGATTGTCAGTACATTAACCATTGTTATATGGTTAATGTAATGACAAACAAACAAATGACTCAGAGGCGGGAGTATTATTAGGAGTAAGTATACATATATTTATTTTAAAAAATTTAATTTTATTAATTATGTGGTTCAATAAATTATTTTATAATTTATTTTAACGTTTTGATTATGTATTATGTATTTATTTTATTTTAATTTGATTTGTTTTGTTTTTATTGATTTGATTTTATTTAATCGGATTTAATTTAATGTTTGATTTTATTTGTTTTTATTCTGTTGTGATTTCTATTATTTTATGTCTGGCAATGGGTGTTATTTACCTGGAAATAAATGATAATAAGAAATAAAGATGATATTCGATTGAGATACGTATTTATCGTACATACAAAAATCACAGGCTGTGATTTAATAACAGATATTTGGATCTGTTATTTTTTTGTCACAGTCACAGTGATTAGGAGTGAGGCGTATTTATCGTCACAGATAGAAATCACAGATATTAAAAAATAGCAGATAGCAATTGCTCCTAATGATAAAAAATATCTGTTACTTAAAATCACAGATCATCAAGACTGTTACTGTTAAAACTTCGGATACGATTTTAGACTTTAACGAAATGAAATAAAGAAGATATTCAATTGAGTTAATACGTATTTATCGTCTGTACAAAAATCACAGGCTGTGATTTTATAACAGATAGATACGATTTTCGACTTTAAATCCGAAGAAATAAAGATGATATTCGATTGAGACACGTATGTATCGTCCGCACAAAAATCACAGGCTGTGATTTAATAACAGATATTTGGATTAGGAGTGAGGCGTATTTATCGTCACAGATAGAAATCACAGTTATTAAAAAATAGCAGATAGCAATTGCTCCTAACGATAAAAAATATCTGTTACTTAAAATCACAGATCCTCAAGACTGTTACAGTTAAAACTTAGGATACGATTTTCGACTTTAACAAATAGAAATAAAGAAGATATTCAATTGAGTTAATACGTATTTATCGTCTGTACAAAAATCACAAGCTGTGATTTTATAACAGATAGATACGATTTTCGACTTAATTCAAAAGAAATAAAGATGATATTCGATTGAGATACGTATTTATCGTCCGTACAAAAATCACAGGCTGTGATTTAATAACAGATATTTGGATCTGTTATTTTATTGTCACAGTCACAGTGATCACAGATATCGTGCTTCACCTGTTACAACCCATCTCTAAGTGATCACAGATATCGTGTTTCACCTGTTACAACCCATCTCTAGTGCGAATACTTTCAACGAATGACAACTCGACCATGAATTTATTATTTATATATTTTTATTTTATTATCGACACTAAAGAAGTCGAAAACAAAAATACCAACTTTAAAAATTACTTGGAATATCTGGGCGAAGGTCATTCTTCGACGGAGACTCTTAACACCGCGATTCAGAAAATTACATTAAATGAACAACGCCATCTATCGAGCACGAAGTGATACTGTCAAAATATATGGGAAAACGTTCGAACACTCTGTAAGCTAAATAAGCTATAAAAGTGTAAAATTAAAGAATAAATACCTATATTTTTTAAGAAATTAACATTTGTCATTACTCTTTCATGATTATCATGATTTGAAAGATAGGTAGCGCCACCTATCGCACTAATACTAAACTAATAAATAAACAACGCATCTGGAAAATTTTAATTAACCTAACTTTAGAGTTATATTCTATACACAATGTATCGCGTTAAGTTTCCGGGCAAAGAAAATGACGATCATATAACAACACACCATCTCACAAACCTAGTAATTAAGGAGTAAGTATAATTTCGCGTCAATAGATGTCGTTACGTGTATGTACATTACGTAATGAAAATTCCTTCTTGAACACTTTAAATTCATATATCTTTTGATATTTTGAAGCGATTGCGATGAAACAAAAACTAAATGAAACATCGAGTTACATACAATATTTGAGTGTAAAAGTTAACCATATTGATTTCGTACTTTTTACGTGATAGTGGAACAATCAAACTAAAGAACATAGAAACAGACAGACAGACAAACAGACAAAAATTCCAAAAATGGTAGAAATGGAATCTGTTGGTTATTCTTGGACACCCCACCAACTTTTTTTTTTTTTGTTCATTGTACAGAAACGCCTCGTCTACAGATTTATATATAATTTTATTTATACATAATTCTTAAGTATACCTACTAACAAAAATATGGATCAATGTATCTGAATTAAATGAATAAATTAAAAAAAATACCTGCTATGTAATTAGCAGTGACGGAGTAACTTAATACATCGTCCATATGATTAAGTGGAAAAATACCTAATATTGAAGCTAACTCAAAAGCTATCTAATCTACGCTAGCAAAGTTAATCAAATTTATACAGGGTGTAAGAGTAAACTGTCTTGTCATTTAAACCATGGGTAGTTGACTTTAATATAAAAATAAATGACCGAATAACAAAAAAAAAACATTATTTATTCATTAACAGATTTTAAAAAGTTTCTATGCTCGCTAGCGAAACAGCTGACTGTCCGAGAGAGGCGTCGTGCTCACGGCAGTCAGGTCACCTCTCACGCCCCCCACCCGTGTTGAGAGGCAAGTTCGTTGCCCTAGCGCATAGGTGAAAGGGTGAAATACTTAAGTGGTAAAGAGTAATTTAAAAAAAAAGTCGTAATTTTTCATTGATTTTACGTTCTATAAATGACACCAAACCACTGGTTTCAAGGATAACGGTGTTTACCCTAACACCATGTATAGTACCACCTCTGAAGCATGACCTACCAAAGAAAAATACTCATCATAATCAATTCATAATTGGCGGAGTAATCGGGTAACAAACCGACAAAAAAAAACTTACAGACGAATTGAGAACCTCCTCCTTTTTGTAGTCGGTTAAAAACCGAACGTGTCCTAGTCTGGGTGCTTGAAATCTTCGAGCTCGCTTCGCTCACTCTTGCATTCTACATACTCTGAATTCATGGAGCTCGCTTCGCTCACTCTTGTATTCTACATACTCTAAATTCTTGAACTTCTGTGCGCAAGTCGGCAAAGTAATAGGAGCGGGGAAGCGTAGTGATTTTAAAAGAAATTTAGGATATTATGTTAAAAGGTTGGGAACACCTGGTCTATACTGAGTTGCTATATGTGTATTTAAATACGAAGTATAGTGTGTTGGCTGATGTGCGGGGTGTCCGGTGTGTGCAGGCATCGGGCCGGACGGGCACATCGCGTTCAACGAGCCCGGCTCGTCTCTGGTGTCGCGCACGCGCGTCAAGACGCTGGCCTACGACACGCTGGAGGCCAACAAGCGCTTCTTCGGCAACGACATCAGCAAGGTGCCGCGCCAGGCGCTCACCGTCGGCGTCGGCACCGTCATGGACGCTAAGGAGGTATGTAGGCGAGTCTTTTATATCTTCCACTGTTACGTATTTATCGGGAGCGGGGGTAGCGCATGTGCATTCCAAACGCGAGCCAATGTCATACTAATTTATTCGTTGACGCGAGGGCGCGCGCACCCCGTCACGCACACACGCGTGTCGTACGCGCAGTAGGTACATTACAATATACACTACAGACTATTGCTGAGGAATAGTTATTTTCACCTCACAAGCTCGGAAAGAATCTAAATCTGAGTGCAAAAGTGCATTTTATCCGCTAGCGTGGAAAGAGTTTTTAAAATTCGAACCTCTATTCAATAATTTTCTATACCGCCGGATCCACTCATAATGCATGAATACCTAGTTCATCTCTTGCACTAACTCTGCCACTGCTAAATAAACCAAAATGATGGAAAGCGAATTGACTATACCTACAGATTTCGAATGATAAACACTCTTTCCGAGCTATTGTGAGGTGAAAACTATATTTCTATACTTGATAATAAAAGTCACAAAAACTTTTTACAAAAAAAACTACCGACTTCCAAAAATAACACTAAAAAGTGAAAAATAACTTTAATTTCGGAAGTCGGTGTCTTTGCTTTTCAATTTTCGTTTTTTGCCACCAACTTCCGAAATTAAAGCTATTTGTCGCTTTTTGGGAGAGGGCAGTTATTTTTTGTAAAAAAAAAAAAAAAAAACACGTTTTATTTGTGGTACCTACCCCACACAAATACGAATACCACTACCTGCTATGTAAATAACAGTGATGGAGTCACTTAAGAGGAAATAGGGTCGGTCTTTTCTCCATACAAAAAGCCATAATTCGAGGTTCGGTTCTCGTCTATTTCCTCCTCCAATATTGGACCAATTTGAAAGATATTTTATAAATTGATTAATAAGGATATTTACTGTGACCCTGTCTTTCTTTTTTTAAAAAAATTGTCAAATTTGTACATTAGGCCTCTGATGTCAGCGGTCTAAACAGGCAATTTTGAGCATTTTCTGAGGGTTCTAGTGCTTTGACAGATAATATATCATCAAAACGGAAAACATAGGGGCATAGAACCAGTTGAGTTTACTGTAAAAAGTCATTGCTCTAAGATCATAAACCAGACAGAAAACAGGCGAGAGCGTTTTGTATCGAGTGGTGATCGACCCTATTTCCTCTTAAAACGTCGTCTACATAATTATACTAAGTGGGAAAAATACGTAATATTGAAGCTAACTCAAAAACTACGCAAGCTACGTTAATTAAATTTATATGGGATCACCTCTGATGCATGACCTACCAAACAAAAAGAATCATCAAAATCAATTCATAATAGGCGGAGTAATCGGGTAACAAACACACAAAAAAAAGTACTTGCAGACGAATTGAGAACCTCCTCCTTTTTTAAGTCGGTTAAAAACCGAACGTATCCTACTCTGGTTTATTTTAAAATCTTCGAGCTGGCTTCGCTCATTCTTGCATTCTACATATTCTAAATTCTTGGAGCTCGCTTTGCTCACTCTTGCGTTCTACATATTTTCTAAATTCTTGAACTTCTGTGCGCAAGTCGGCAAAGTAACTCGGGAAGCCTAGTGATTTTAAAAGTAAGTTAGGATATACTTTGGTCTGAGGTGTACAGAAGATTGCTGAATTTCATTCTGTGGTATTAAAATTATGACCCATTGTATAATGCCGAGTCGGCAAAGCAGACTCTATCGTGCAATCAGACAAAAATAGCCCTTAAGATGAAGAACATAATTTGTCTATAAATTTACTTACTCACTTTCTACCATCACAAGATATCGTGACTAGTAACACTGCGACGCACAGGTGATGATCCTGATCACGGGCGTGCACAAGGCGCTGGCGCTGGCCAAGGCCGTGGAGGAGGGCGTGAACCACATGTGGACGGTATCGGCCTTCCAGCAGCACGCGCAGGCGCTGTTCGTGTGCGACGAGGACGCCACACTGGAGCTGCGCGTCAAGACCGTCAAGTACTTCAAGGTGAGCACCACACGATCACTTACAACACTACGCCGCCGCTTGCTTGCGTGAGGTGCCAGTGAGACTCTGTGTAAATATTTCAAGTTATTAAACTAAACTAGCTGCTAATGCTATACCTTTCAAAAACTTTAATTAATTCAGCTGTATGGTGATAGAACGATCTGTAATCAGCTCGGCTCGTAAGCAGGGGGCGCATGTGCACGGTCTGCAGTGAGCACGTAAACATGGGATCTGGTGGTAGGCTCTGCCCATCGGTGCGAGCGGTCGAGTGACTGAGTGCGTGTGTGTGCGCAGGCGCTGAGCGAGTGCTCGAGTGACTGCATGTGTGTGCGCAGGCGCTGAGCGAGTGCTCGAGTGACTGTATGTGTGTGCGCAGGCGCTGAGCGAGGAGCACCAGCGGATGATCGACGGCGTGCCCGTGGAGGAGCAGCGCGTCCTGCACTGAGCGCCGCTGACGTCACGCACCGCACGCCCTCCCTCCGCTACACTGACTAAACGACGATATCTATTATACTGCATGCTACAAACTTATAATATTTATACAATACTAATTAAGTTTTCCTTCGAAAACATATTTGTGCCTGGGATTGTGCCAGGTCATCGTGTAGTACTTGGTATAAAGATATCGTGGATACGAATGACATTCCAAATCGTAGGATTATATGCCGCTTGATATTACCTGTGTCCGTCTGTGTTATTACTTGTAAGTTTGAGGTGTGGTCCAACTGACCGCTACGTAACGACGGTTGTGTTGCAGAGTCTCATGGTGGAGCACAACAAGCTGCTCGAGATCACCGCGCGGTGACTCACGACCCGTAGCTTGGGGCGCGCGATCTCATCCAACGTGCCCTTATTTTTATACATTGTTGAGAATTTTATATTATACTGATTGAGGAATAAATTTTATAGCGCATGAATTGGTTTAATTTCTTTTACTTAAAAAGAGAATGGGCGTTTCTGTCCTGGAGCCCAATAGCGTTAAATTAAATACCAACGGAAAGACCTCATCAAGAAGAATATTTCTTATTCTGAAGACTTCTCTTGATCGTTAGTACGAAAGGAGCTACAGAGCTTTAAAAATGTGAGTGATTAAATATTATTGGAATTCTGGGATTTCGTCAATTACATAACTTTTAAGATTCAGTGCCCTGCGAACATCATCTTTCAAGCCTTTTTAAGAGAGCCTTTAACATTTTAAAAAATTGGTCTCCAATGGATGCGGATGCCGATTTAGGAACAATGGTTTTAAGAGTCGGTCGACCGGATAAATCGTTAAGCCCATAGAAATATAAAAACAGGAGAAGTGGCATGGGGGCGTGTCGGTATCCGCGCTGCATAATCGAAATGCACATGCACTAGGCAAATGGCCGTCTCGGCGAACTAGTACGCTATCGACCGTGATAGTGACAAATTATAAGAATGCCGAGTTGTTCAGTGGTTTCTAGTAAAAACCGAAGCCAAAACAAAAACTTTATGAACAATGGAATCACTCACCATATGTAAGTACAAGTATTTTACAGTATTTGTCTTTAAAATCATGAAAAACAACAAATCGAAAAATCTTTCTTGGTTATACCATGTTATTTTTATTTTCAAATATCACAGCGACTGTAAATACATTGCTCCTTAACCACTACCTAAATATTATCTCGCTAAGTGACTGGACAAGCAATGTAAATCACAAAACGATACTATAACTACCTATACGAATGCATCGGTAGTACCTACGGCCGCTGTGTCTTGCGCCGAGCGCGTGATGTACTTGTGCAGATCCACTAACGTAGGCTATCGACAATATAATGTCGATTGCAGTATGAATTTATATTACTCTACTAGCTGTGCACCGCGGTTTCACCCGCGTAGGTCTCGAACTCGTGGGAATGTCGGGATAACTACATGTCGAGCTGGGTTTCAGCTCCTAGTGGTGTTCCTCAAGGTTCCTTGATGGGTCCGTTGCTTTTTATCATTTATGTAAGCGACATCGACTCGTGCTTTCATAACTCAAATTTACTCTGTTTTGCTGATGATATGAAGATATTTTCTGCAATAACATCAGATGATTCAAATTTATTCCTAACGCTCAATTTATTGTGGGCAACAACACTGCAATGCAGACGCGCGGGCGGTCACCGCTTGAATGGAGTACACCGCTCGCTGCCCGCCGCCTTGCCGCTGCCGCGCCGCTGTTTTCGAGAACCGGTCCATTTGATTTTACGCATAAGATCCTGCTGCGCCCGCACCGCCGCCGCCGCCGCCGCCGCCGCCCCGCTGCCCGCAAGATTCGAGGCAGAGGCCTTATGGTTGATTTGATTTGTTCGACTATCGGACAGCAAGAAATACACAAATATTGGCACATGTTTCTGGGGAAAGTCAACAATATACATCGATAAATACGGTTCCCGAAGAAGAAGATGCCACACACTATCCAGTAGAGTTCTTAGAATCCCTTAACACACCCGGTCTTTCAGCACACAAAATTTGTTTAAAAGTCGGAGTGCCAATAATTCTTCTCAGAAATTTAAGTCCTCCCAAACTTTGCAACGGCACTCGGCTCATAGTCACCAATCACCAACAAAACGTCATCGAAGCCGAAATCTTAACAGGTTGCGGCGCCGGTGATGTTGTTTTTATTCCAAGAATTCCTCTCATTCCCAATAATTTCCCGTTTAGTTTTAAGCGTGTGCAATTCCCCGTCAGCCTGTGTTACGCCATGACCATTAACAAAGCTCAGGGCCAGACATTATCCGTTGCGGGGGTGGATCTTAGTATTGGTTGCTTTTCCCACGGCCAACTTTATGTAGCTCTTTCGCGTGTGAGCAACCCTAGCAACTTTTTTGTGTACGCTCCAGGTGGTTCCACCGCTAATATTTTATAAAGAGAAGCATTTTCTTAAATAAAAACACAAGTTTTTTGGCAGTTTCTTACTAGGAAAAATCACCAGGCCTGGTCGAAAGATTCCCCCTTTTTAAATGAAGGTACAACTTTTCTAAGCGACATATTATTGTTTTCCGACATCCATGCGAACGAAGTCGCGGGCACAGCTAGTATTTGAATAAGAATTAATATTATGTTGATAGAACCCCTTCGCAAATAATGCAATAATTTCGAACAAATTTGATTACCATAAAAAAGGTTATAGTGAGTCAATCTTAAAAGATAGACATATGCTGTCGCGGACTTTTTTTAGAACTTTTAAAGAGGAACAATTCCATAATACATGATATTTGCGTAACTTTAACCGATTACGCAGCGCACGCAACGGAAGCTCTCAAAAAGGAATAATTTTTCCCGTTTTTGCAACATTTTTCATTTATGCTCCGCTCCTATTGGTCGTAGCGTGATGTTATATAGCCTATAACCTTCCTCGATAAATGGACTATCTAACACAAAAATAATTTTTCCATTCCAACCAGTAGTTCCTGAGATTAGCGCGTTCAAACAAACAAACAAACAAACTCTTCACTTTCTTCTGAACGCGCTAATCTAAATATAACATCACGTATTGAATGACTATTTCATGAAATCATGACATTTGGCACTTTCATGAGCTTAGAGATTTGTATTGCTGTTTTATTGTTTATAATTCTGTAAATCCATATTTGTTACGAGCGCTAATAATATTTAGATCAACATACAACCTGATACTGACCTGCAAGTTGCAAAAAACGTAATAAAAATTGAATTTCGCGGGCTACCCTAGCGCATCAACCTTAAAGAATGGAAGATATTCAATTGAGTTAAATACGTATTTATCGTCCGTACAAAAATAACAGGCTGTTATTTAATAACAGATATTTGGAACTATTATTTTTTTGTAACAGTAACAGTGATACTGATAACAGATATCGTGTTTAACCTGTTACAACCCATTTTTAACCACTGGTGACATGCTTTGCAGCACGCAGTGTTGCCAATTTATAATTTTATATGCAGAAAAAAAAAATGTAGAGTTCCTGTTTAGCACTCTTTTTCGTCGTTTACCTAAAGTGGGTGGTAAACGTGCGTACTTAAAGTATACCGCGGTCTTTAAGGGGGATGCGCCAAGGTAGCCCGCGAAATACAAATTTTCTTACGTTTTTTGAAATTTGCAGGTCAATGTCAGGTTGTATATTGATCTAAGTATATATTATTTGCGGCCGTAACAAATATGGGTTAACAGAATTATAAACATAAGAATCAGCAATACAACTCTCTAAGTTCATGAAAGTGCCAAATGTCATGATTTCATGAAATAGTCATTCATTGCACTTACATGAACGTAGATAGTTATATATGATGGCACTGAGATATTAGTTTAGTGAAAATGCTATTCTGAATTTGACGTTTTAACCTAAATATCTAAAATCTTCTAACTTAATCTGACTATTTTTAATCACGATTAAAAATGTGTGGAATAAAATTAGATGTCATGAACTAAAATTCAAACCAGCACCTCGACTTCAGTTGCAAATGAGTACTGTATCTTATTTTATTTTCTTTTGCTTATATCCAGAAAATGGTGTGTCCTATCGCAAAAATAATGAATATTTGGACCCCCTTTGAAACCCCTAATACTCTCATGTTGGTAATTTTTTTATTTTTTTTTCGTCCAAAAAATTAAAAATTCCATACAAAATACGTCGAGATGGCCAGACTGCGCGCATCTCTGGCTCAAAAAAAATCACGGGGTAGGGCAAACAAGTAGTTACCAAGTGGAGTCGCGATTGACAAATTCGATTTTAGTTGAGTCAAAATAATTTAGAGATTTTTTTTGGCAGAATTGCTCTATAATTCTCATAGTAAAAAGAAAGGAATTTTAGTTCGGTGTACAAGAGAATCGGCACCAATGTCGGACGGTAATCACTAATCATAAACAGTAACAGTATCCATGTAGTTGTGCATGGCATCGAATGCAAACCATGAAGGTCTGTACATTTCTTCAGCACCAGATCCTGTCCATGTAGACTGCTTTTTTTTTTTTTTTATATATTCCCTTTAGTTAATGGGTCAATAAAATGTTTCTCTTCTTTTTTAATTCCTCGATAGTGCAATATACTGAGAATTTATCATTTATCCTGATCCAGGCGTCATTTACCAAATTCCTATTTTTATGTTGTTTTTTACTTTTAGGGTTCCATAAATACATGGTTCTCCTTCAAGAAACTTAATAAATTCTAGGGCACTCGTTGCTCTATTACTCTATTCCATCTTGCGATTGAGCAAAGCTACCGTTCCGGTCCATTATTTACGAGGCACTGGGCTTGCAGGCTACGCACACATTTGAAATTCGAACGCGCTACGCACACATTTGAACTTTAAACGCTTTGATGTGCGCTCGAAAAACCGACTCCGAATGGAAAAGTTGATATAAATGATCAAACTTTGATAAAAAACCCAAACACCCCTGCCACACATGTGTCAAACATGTGATCAAATATTGTTGCTATGTCTGGCGCCGGCATTTATGTGTGCACACCATGTGAACCTCAAAGGGCAATGTTGAAATATGTGATCAAACCTTGATGAAATACCCAAATCCCAAACACCGCTGCCACACATGTGATCAAACATGTGATCAAATATGTGATCAAATATTGTTTCTATGTCTGGCGCATAAGATACTAGATATAGATGATAACAAACGATCATGTGTCAACACACACAATCAGATCTTTTCCCAGAGAGGGATCATCATGGATTTCCATGTTGTTTGGTCCCTCTTGCTTTCTTCAGTTTCATCACATATTCCTGAATTAGGTACCTAAATTATCCCTACTAATATTATAACTGCGAAAGTGTGTGTGTGTGTGTGAATACTGCAGGGCTATTGGCTATCTTTTTCATTGTCAGTGACTAATTGGCTTCAGTTGTACACCGAACTTTGATGACAACTGAGAATTTCATAACATTGGTATTGCGTATTACCGTAAGTGGACATCATGCTACGGTGACTATCAAATACGGAACGGTGCTCTTCGTCCCAGCACTTGACGCCTCTAATTTTTATCGACTATTATGCGACTAAATTGAGTAACGCCTTTTGAGCGTTAAAATTCTTAATTTTAGGGACCAGTATAAACACTTGTCCAAGGCTATTGTAACTATACATAAGATATATATTGTTAATAGAAGCGTTTGGTAAACCACACATAGTAAATTCGTAATGCTATTTAAAAATTATTGTAAATATTAGAATAAATAAAACATTACCTTATTATTTTATAAGTAGGTACATCATATTGTAAATTGTTTCACAAGACAAATGTAGTTGTATTATTTTAATATAAAATAATCAATAGGTAGGTCGGATTTTTTTTAAAGTTAAGTAGGTACCAAGTAGGGGTACCTACTTAAATACTTTAAGGGTAAAAAATACTTTAAGGTACCTAGGTACTTACAAGAAAAATCATTTTAGATAATTATGACCAATATTACCTACACACACGAGTACCTGCTGTTTATAAATTACATAGGTAATTATTTTTCTCTAGCATCCCATATTTTTGGACTTTATTCACATAACACAGGTATGCAGTGTTGGCAACTTCGTGGAGCGAGCGCCATCTATTATTGGCGATCGGAACTACAAACGTCGCCTACCTAGTCGTGACGTCAACATCGGACGACCGCTGCTGGTGGTAGGGGAGGTGACCGCCTGGCTCGGCGCGCCCGGTCTCTTGTTGGTTGGACCGTTCTACGGAAACTTGCTTTATTAGCTTCGCTATTTAGAACAGATTATTATTATTTAACTGTTTTTAATCATTCGCCTGATTTAACTAATTAATTCGTACACTCAATTTATTTTATTAAATGTTTTCTTAACGATTAATGTTTGTTGAAAGTTAAGCTAGTAGTTTGATTTATTTGCTAAATAATAGTTAAAATGTACAACATGTAAAATACCCACATCTTCGCATTAATAAATTGATAATTGTGTATTGTTTTTAACATCAGAAGTGACACCCACGCGTCATGGGAAAACGCAGGCACTATCGCAAGCGTGCACAATCGTCGTCAAGCAGCAGTAGCACGACGAGTAGAAGTTCCAGAACACCGTCACCTGTACCCAGAAGGAAGTCAAAGGTATCACGTCATAAAGATACCAAAGCTGTGAGTACCTTAAATAATATAATACCGGAGTTTGACCCCTTAAATGATGATATAAATGCATGGCTTAATATTATACAATCCTATGCGGCAACGTTTGATTGGACCGACGAAACGATACGTTATCAAGCTCTTAATAAGTTGAAAGGCTCTGGCAAAGTCTGGTATGACTCGTTGTTGCGTACTGATAGTCAGTGGCCTACATGGAAATGGAGTGATTGGAATAGGCGCCTGGCTAATAGTTTTCAAACACGTCGTAATATGTTTGAGTTATTAAAAGAAATTATTAATAAATAACCGGTAGATAACCAATCACTATACGAATTTTATTTTAATATTTAATGTAAAGTTGACCGATTATCTTTAAACTTTACTGAGCAAGATATTATATCTATAATTGTCGGGAGCATAGGCGATAGCAATATAGGAGCATCTATTGAGGCGAGTAATTTTAAATCTTGCTATGATTTAGCTAGTTACCTTCACGGTCGTACCTACAAAGGCAAAAACTCAAAACAATCCAGTTCGTATAGTACACGTGAAAACCAACATAAAACAGTGGATCAAACTAATAATCCTAGCCAGCCGTCCACGACCGTTAACTCTTCAAATAATAATGCCAATTCTACTAGTGCGCATGATCGTAATCAAACCGGTTCAACACATGTTCAGAAACCTATTAAATGTTACACTTGTGGTGGAACTCATAAAAGAAATCAGTGTGTTTTGTCAAAAAAAAGGGCCATGTCGAGGCTGTGTGCCGTAGTAAGAAAAGTACAGGATTAATTAAACCAGAAACTGAGGAAACTAAATTGATCCTTACCTCTGATCCGCGAAGTAAATTTGTAAATACGATTAACATTGGTCACTTTGTCCACGAGGCAATTATTGATACGGGAAGCAGTTGTTCCCTGATTTCCGAATCGGTGGTAGAAAAATATTCGCTTCAAACTAGTGCACTACCCTCGCCAGTTTTGTTACAAGGTTTTTCTAGGCAGTCACTCGGAAAGTCACTTTAGATTTAAAAATTGACTGCGTATCTTTAACTGGTGTGAACTTTTACGTTATTGATGACTTAGTAGGTTGTGATATACTTATTGGCCGTAATATAACGGAGCGAAATGATTTGATATATTCACGTGTAGGTAATTCATTCAAGTTTGACTATGCGCAATCACTTAGAGAATTTTGTGAAGCTATACACGAGATGAAGATCGATACTGACACTCACTTAAATGAATTGATTTATTTATTTATTTAGACAATATAAACAGTGTGTCGCGTCAGACATAAAAGAGTTAGGGAAAGTGAATAACCACGAGATGGTTATTACACTGACAGATCCACGACCGGTGCAGTGCAGGCCTTTTCGAGCCTCTCATACAGATAGAAAGATTATTCGTGATATGGTGCAGGAATTAGTGGATAATAAAATAATTCAAGAAAGTAACTCTCCTTACGCGAGTCCCACTCTGCTTGTAAACAAAAAGAATGGCGAGAAAAGACTCTGCATTGATTACCGCGCATTGAATAAAATAACAGTGAAGGACAAGTACCCAATGCCCCGAATCGAGGACCTTATAGATAGACTACAAGGGTATAAATATTTTACAAGTCTTGATCTAAAAAGTGGGTACTACCAAATTAATATGAGCTCACAGTCCATAGAGAAAACGGCATTCATTACCGAAGATGGCCATTATGAATTTCTACGGCTCCCATTCGGTTTGGCTAATGCACCATCTTGTTTCCAGCAGATGATGGAATAAGGTGTTAGGTAATTTAAGGTTTGAGAACGTCATTGTATATTTAGATGACGTTTATTTAATTACACAAACTATTGAGGAAAATTTAAAGCTCTTGGAAAACATTTTACAAATATTTAAACATAATGGTTTAACTTTAAAAAAATGTCATTTCCTTAAAACTGAAATAGAGTTTCTCGGATATAGAATAAAACAAAACTGTGTAATGCCAAATGAAACCAAAGTGGAAGCCGTTAAGAAATTTCCCGTACCGAAAACTGTGCATCAGTTGAGACAGTTTCTGGGGCTATTTAATTATTTTCGCAAATTTATTAAAAACTGCGCTATTATTTCTGCTCCCCTCACTAAATTATTAAAGAAAGATGCTTCTTGGTCTTGGGGTTCCGTACATGATCAAGCGTTTCAAATTTTGAAAACTAAACTGACATCAGATAGTGTACTATCTATTTTTGATCCTAATAAAGAAACCGTTTTGTATACGGACGCTAGTCGAGATGGCGTTGCAGGTATTCTTGTTCAAGTTGCTGATGAGGGTGAAAAACCTGTATATTACTATAGCCGTCAGACAACTGAGGACGAAAAGAAATACCACTCATTTGAGTTGGAACTTCTAGCAATAGTAAGTTCACTCCAAAAATTTCGTCTTTATTTAATTAGTTCACCTTTCACCGTTATCACAGATTGTAACGCGGTCAGGTATGCGTTGACCAAAAAGAATATTATTCCCCGGATCGCACGATGGGTTCTTTCGACTCAAGAGTTCATGTACGAAATTAAGCATAGAGAAGGTACACGTATGCAACATGTGGATGCCTTGAGTCGAAATCCCGTTCCGTCAGGTGAGAGATCGGAAAGGGAAATAATATTATCGATAACCGAAGGAGACTGGTTACTTTCTGTACAGATGCAAGACCCTGACATTGTGAAAATTAAAACTGAACTGTTAGGCGGAAAAGTGTACAGAAGAACAGCCCAAGGGCGACGGTGGCTCGTACCAAAGAGGTGTATATGGCAAATAATAAGGTACAACCATGATGACGTGGGCCATTTTTCTGTCGATAAAACGGTTGAGAGAATAGGGCACAAATATTGGTTTTCTCGTATGCGTCATATAATAAAAAAAAATATTAAAAACTGTTTAAATTGTATTTATTATAAAAATAAGAGTGGTGCTAAAGAAGGAGAGTTATACCCGCTGCCAAAATACGCGCAGCCGTTTCATACTTTGCACGCGGACCATTTAGGTCCATTCGTTGAAACACAAAACGGAAATATATACTTACTTGTTTTAGTAGATGCATTCACTAAGTTTGTGTTTATCTGCGCAGTAAAGTCTACAAAAACATGCGATCTTATAAACGAATTAGATAATATAACTAAAACTTTCGGTAATCCAAAACGAATTATTTCCGATTCAGGGTCATGCTTTACTTCAAACATGTACAAAGAATACTGTAAGAGCAAAAATATCCGCGCGCATATTGTGGCAACGGGTATGCCTCGCTCAAATGGACAGGTAGAAAGATTTAATAAAACAATACTAGAATCATTAAAAACTATTGGGGCAGATACTACTGAAGATAGGTGGGATCAATATGTTAAAATAGTACAGCAAGGTTTAAACAGTACAATCCATAAAACTATTAATGCCGTTCCTAGTGAGGTTTTATTAGGATATCGTTTGCGCGTTGATAATGACAATGTAGAGCCAGAGCTTGATGATGAATCGCTAGTGGACGTAACCGAGTTGCGAGCAAAGGTAGATAAAAATATTAAAGCCAGTGCAATATCACAAAAACTAAGGTTTGATAAAACTCGGTCAAAAGCTAAGATTTACGAAGAAGGAGATTTGGTATTAATCAGAATACAGATTCAGAGCAACGATGGTCGAAGCAGAAAACTCCTGCCCACCTTCAAAGGACCGTTTCGAGTAAAAAAGGTTCTGAGTAATGACAGATATGAGGTAACAGACCTAAGGGGTTCTGAAAGGAGCAGTAAACTGTACAATGGCGAGGCAGCTGCTGAAAATATGAAGTATTGGATACAAATTGATGACTGGAAATTGGAGTAGGTTATTGATAATAAGGTCCGTGTTGGCAAGTTGCAGTTCTAAAGGTATGTATTGAACTTTCCTTGATGCAGTAAATAATTAATACATACACTGCTTTATAATTGAAGTGTCTATACAGTCTCACATAATTATAGTATTGCTTATATTTTACTTGCGAGACTAGATAAAACACTTGTACCATAATCCCCGCCAGGATGGAAACACCAGCAAATGTGATTAAAGCTTGGAAAACAACTTGGTACATTTAAGTGTAGCGCATAGCTCTTTAAATGCAAGTGATTCTAAGTGGTAAGCTCTAGGAAAACCAGGACTCTTAAGTGTGGCATGGTCCCTTTAAGTACGGTTGACCTAGCAGTAATAGAGTAGGCATTTGCTGATGTTTCAAAAGCGTATTATGGCTCGTGGTTCATACTTGCAGATTAAAAATAAAATAAAAAAATAGACTAGACTCGTGGGGCGCCTGGGACATGCGCCTTGCAGAATGGCCGTGTTGGCAACTTCGTGGAGCGATCGGAACTACAAACGTCGCCTACCTAGTCGTGACGTCAACATCGGACGACCGCTGCTGGTGGTAGGGGAGGTGACCGGCTGGCTCGGCGCGCCCGGTCTCTTGTTGGTTGGACCGTTCTACGGAACACTTGCTTTATTAGCTTCGCTATTTAGAACAGATTATTATTATTTAATTGTTTTTAATCATTCGCCTGATTTAACTAATTAGTTCGTACACTCAATTTATTTTATTAAAAGGTTTGCTTAACGATTAATGTTTGTTGAAACTTTCAAGTTAAGCTAGTAGTTTGATTTATTTGCTTAATAATAGTTAAAATGTACAACATGTAAAATACCCACATCTTCGCATTAATAAATTGATAATTGTGTATTAATATTGTATTGTTTTTAACAGCAGGTATGCTGGAAGAGATTTCTGTAGAAATAAGCATTGCCTTTGTACGAATTTTTCTGTTCCTTTTTTCTTGTTGTATTTATATGTGTGCATAAATGGTTAAATAAATAAAATAATGAAAAATAGGTAACATACAAGAAAATAAGAGTTTTAGATTATTTTGAGCAACTATCAATAGCACTCTCTCTGGCAACTGCAATGAGTTCCTAACGTCCCGCAAGGTGGCGTCTCTCAATTCGCAGACTACTTTGTTTTCGCTCTTCTTTAGCAAATCGCAGCAATAATAGACGTGCCATACTTCTGCCACGATCAAGAATCACAATATAACAACAAAAGACGTAATGTTTACACGCTTCGATTGATACCGGCTTCGGTGATCATCACTAGAATCTCTAAAACACTACCTTCGAGTAGTGTCTTTCACGAAAGTCACGACTACCAAAATGATTATCAATTTGATGTCCACTAAGCTTAGGCAATCGCAATTTTGTAAGTATCGATACATTAACATCTGTCAAAATGTGTTATCAGTGATAGTGAGTGCTTATGACGTCATCCTAGTTAGTCACTGAAGATAGCCAATACGAAACTAACTGTTTGACAGCTAATCGATAGACACTTTGCCAAGTGATCATCACTATGAACTGTCAACAGAGATACGCAATAGCCCTGCTGTTTATATCTTACTTCTTCATGCAATAAACTACTGAAACGATTATGATGAAACTTGGTATGTAGGTAGATAGACAGAGAACATTTTTTTTATTTTTATATATTGCCGCTAGGGGGCGTCGATGAGGTGCTTACCTAAGGCGCTCTCAACATTTAATCCGCCACTGACTGAAAATTTATCTTCAATGCTAATATATATTAGCATTGAAGATATTGTGATAGGAGGCTTCTCTCGTTTGTTAGTACGAAAAGAGCTACAGAGCAGTAAATGTGAGTAATTAAGCATTAGTGAAATTCAGGTATTTAGACAATGAAATAACTTTTATTAACTTTGGGCCTTGCAAACATGATCTTACTAACCTATAAACGGACAAATTAAAACATTGGCCTCCTAGATGCCGTTTTGGGAACACTGTGTTTAAGAGTCGATCGGCCGTACAGATCGTTAAGCCTGCCGCGTCCTCCAATAGCGTTAAGATATATGCCAATGGAAAGATCACGTCAAAGCACAGATATTATAATACTACGTACAGATACCCCATCCCATACAAAGAAATGACACCACTCTAAGTCTGGCTATTGAGCTGGCTATTTTTCGTTCTCCATTTTTTTAACAGATGGCAGCATCAGCGACTCACTAATTGCCAGAGACTAGTTTTTTTAACGCCATCTAGGAGTCTTGCCTAGATACTACACAAGACTCCTAGATGTTTTTCTTCCTTTTTTACGTTTTTACTTCCTAGGTGTTCAATTTTTATATTTCTACGTAAAGTACTAGATTAAAAAAATTGTTTTGATTTTCCTTAATGAAACGACATAAACGCAAGTTTAAAGTGACCCTGTCATCACTTGAGTAAAACGCCATCTATTGCAAAGAGCTCTCAACAAAATGATTAACAAATTGCTACTTTATCATTCTAAGGGTTCGAATTGAAGTAAACGGCTTAATTTAAGTTTTTTGTTGAAAATCCGAGATTTATGAGTGTAAATACATAAATCAGCACTAAACAAAGATGTTTAGATTTTTACTAATATTACTCAGCCAAAATTTGTCGTATAACGCTTTTTAGTGATTGTTAATTTCATAAACTGTTACTTATGCTGCCATCTATGAATTTTTTTCAAGACTAATTATAATTTGTTCGAGTTGAGACCCCATGCTTCAAAGGAAATATTTCGTGATATGACGCTTCTCTCAATGCGAAAGGAGCTACAGAGCTCTAAATGTGATAATTAAATTTCATCACACATTAGGTCATTAACTCTGAACTGACCGAAAATTAGCAAAAGTCGTGTTAGTAGCAAAGGTTTTCATTGGAAAGGTCTTTTCATTGGTGTATATCTTATGGCTATTGGGCTGAGAAAATTCCTTAACTTTGGTACCTAAGTAGTCACCTATTTAGGTCATTCACTCCTTCTTCTGCCTAGCCTTTTCCCAACTATGTTGGGGTCGGCTTCCAGTCTAACCGGATGCAGCTGAATACCAGTATTTTACATGGAGCGACTGCCTATCTGACCTCCACAACCCAGTAACTGGGTAATACGATACCCTTTGGTTAGACTGGTTGTCAGACTTTCGTGCTTCTGACGACTCGTAACGACTGCCAAAGATCCACAAATGACAGCCGGGACCAACGGCTTAACGTGCTTTCCGAGGCACGGAGGAGTCTCGATATGTGAAAATGGTCACCCATCCACGGAACAACCCTGGAAAGCGTAGCTTAACCTGATGGATCGACCCGAGCGGCTGTTATTAGTTAGCCACGAGCTTAGGTCATTCACTCCGAACTGATTAAAAATTAGCAACAGTCATGTTAGAAGTAAAGATTCTCCTCAAATAGCTCTTTCCATTGGTGTAGGTACATCTTGTGGCTATGGGGTCAAGAAAATTCCTTAACTTCGGTGCCCCAGTAGTAACACTTATTTAGGTCATTAACTCCAAACTGACTAACAATTGGCAAAAGTCGTGTTAGTAGCAAAGGTTTTCATTGAAAAGCTCTTTCCATTGGTGTATATGTTATGGCTATTGGGCTAAAAAAATTCCTTAACTTCGGTACCGAAGTAGTCAACTATTTATGCCATTAACTCCGAACTGACTAACAATTGGCAATAGTCATGTTAGTAGCAAAAGTTCCCCTCAAAATGCTAAAGCCATTGATGTATATCTTATAGCTATTGGGCCAAGAAAATTCCTTGACTTCGATGCCTAAGTATTCACATTCCATTTAGGTTTTAGGGAACCGACGAGTGGGGTAAGGTAACACAAACGCTGTTCACTCCAGTATAAGCTTTTGTATTTCTCTTCACAGAACACTTTGTATTACTGTTTCTTTTACAGACTACTTATATAAGTTGGCGTTATTTCTTATAGGTACCCAATTCTATATGTCAAAACTTTTTCTATTACTGTCAGCCGCGCGGCTCCGTTCGGAAATGAAATTGTTTATTCTGTAAATAGGATGTTGGAATCACTATTACACGTCATATTAAAAAGTTGTAAAAATAAGCTAGATGAGGTCGGCGTTTCCTATCTGACTACTCTGAGAAGAAAGGCCGAAACAAACTCAGAGGTCACCGTCTCCTTTAAAGTCCAGACATAATCTTGGTCAGGCCATATGAGGACCATGTAGATAAGAGTCTGAAATGGTCTTTTGAGGAAAGAACCACACAGATTTGAGTGGACCTGTCCAGTCAGTGCAAGCATTTGTCAGTTATAGTGGAGCTCAACTCAGAACTAAAGGAGCTCAACGACTCGACGAACAATACCAAAGAAAGGCCGTTTGGGTAGGTCGCATAAAGTTCTCAAATTGCCAGACCTTCCCTAAAACTAACAGAACGAAAAATAAATATCCACATAGTCCTCACATTCACAATAAAACAATACTTATAAGTAATCATCATGTCATTTTGTATATAATATTCAATAATGTCAATTTGTATATAAAACTGGTAGGTATATTTTTATGGCTTTCCATAATATTCAAAATGTCACAATGCTTAGCAGAGCGAGCAGCTCAATCCCATGCATTTTTGTCTTCTAAATAATCTGTGATTTTATAGTACCCTTTTTTACAAAGTTTGGTTTTAATACAGCTTTTAAATCGTTTAATGGGTAAGTTTCGAATGTCAATGGGAAGTTTGTTATAAAAGCGTATACATTGACCCATGAACGAGTTGCCTACTCTGTGGAGACGAGTGCGATGTACAGCAAGATTGTGTTTATTCCTGGTATTTAAACTATGAATATCGGACATTTTCTGTACATGACATTGTTTTTGTGTACATACAATAGGTTTTCAAATATATATTGTGAGGCTACAGTCAGAATATCTATTTCTTTGAATTTTTCTCGAAGGGAATCTCTTAGACCTAGGTTGTAAATGGCTCGAACAGCCCTTTTCTGTAAAACAAAGATAGCATTAATGTCCGCACAGGCTCCCCAGAGAAGAATCCCATAAGACAGAAGACTATGAAAATAACTAAAATAAACAATTCTGGCTGTATCTACGTCAGTTATCTGTCTAATTTTTTTAACGGCATAGGCGGCCGAACTAAGCCTACCTGACAATTTTTCTATGTGTGGGCCCCATTGTAATTTACCGTCAATGGTTATTCCAAGAAAAACTGTCGATTCAACGGGGTCCAACTCTATTCCATTAACTTTAACATTGGTAGATAGCTGCCTGACATTTGGCGTTGAAAATTTAATGAGTTTAGTCTTTTTTTCATTCAAGAGATTATTTACATTAAACCAATGCACAACTTTAGAGAGTGCATCGTTAACTTGTTCAAAATTGACTAACTGGCGTTTGATTTTAAAAATGAGGGATGTGTCATCTGCGAATAATACGATCTTATGATTATCCCTTATGTGGTAAGGCAAGTCATTAATATAAATGAGAAATAAGAAAGGACCTAGAATTGAACCCTGCGGAACGCCCATGGTGACCGAAGATCTTGCAGATCTCTTGCCATTAACATCGACCCTCTGAATTCTGTTGTTCAGATAAGAAGTCAGAAGGTCGAGAGCCTTGTCCCTCATACCATAGTGGTACAGTTTCCTGATGAGAGTATCATGATGTACGCAATCGAAAGCCTTGGACAAGTCGCAGAAAATGCCAAGAGCATCCTGCGACTTCTCCCAGGCCTCGAAAATGCTCTTCAGTAATTCCACGCCCGCATCTGTAGTTGAACGACCCTTTGTAAAACCAAACTGTTTTAAATGGAGTAAATTATGTGCATTGAAAAGTCCTAACATCTGTTTAAAAATTAATTTTTCAAAGATTTTGCTAAACGTAGGTAAAATCGAAATAGGCCGAAAATTCGTGGGATCAGTTGTGCTGCCAGACTTGAACAGTGGAATCACTTTACGCTACACCACCCCCCTACCCAGACCATACAAAACACTCAACTAATATTGAGAGAACCATACAAAACACTCAACTAATATTGAGGAAAATTAAACATATAAAAATAACATAGAAGAGAAAGAAAAAAAATTACAGATCAAAATGTATCTACCAGAGAAATGTACCTTTCGACCAGACCGTGTGGTGTACTCTGCTGGTGCATCCGATGGCGCTAAGGTTGCCGAAGGTGCGACGGTACGATTCGGTACGGTTATCAACGCGGGTAGAGGAGACATCGGCGTCGGAGCAATCACTTCTTCTGGTGGGGACGGTATTCCTTCGTGCTCAATATAAGCAGGTTTAATGCGGTTCAGGCTGACCTCCACGTTCCTACCCCTGACATTAATTGTGAATGTTTTGTCTCGACGCTTGACAATTTCGAAAGGTCCAGTGTATGGAGGCTGTAAAGGCTTTCGAACTGTGTCATCACGAAGGAAAACATGGGTCGTTGCATCTAAATCCTTGAAGACGAAAGTATATGGTTGTGAGTGTCGCGAGGCTGATGTTGGTCGCAGTCTTGAAATTTTTTTTCGTAGTTGGACAACGAAGTCCGTAATGTCTTCAGGCCGTTCAGATGCCGGAGAAGCGACTATGAGTTCTCCGGGTAGAAGAAAAGCGGGTCCCGAAGTGGCTCACCATATAATAGCTCTTCTGATGAGGATTTTAAGTCTTCTTTTAGAGCTGATCGGATGCCCAGTAGAACCAGAGGTAACGCTCTCACCCACATGTCTCCGTGGAACATAAGGGCGGCTTTCAACTGACGGTGAAGCCTTTCTACCATACCATTGGCGCACGGTGGTAACTGGTGGTTCTACTTCTCGTTGTGGCGCACTCTTGTAGGAGTCTCCTAAAAAGGTCAGATTCAAATTGTCGACCCTGGTCGGTTGTTATGACGCTAGGGACGCCAAATCGAGAAATCCAACCATTGGTAAAGGTCTCGGCTACTTCTTCTGCTGTTATGCCGCTCATTGGCCATACCTCAGGCCATCGGGTAAACCGATCTACAGCTGTGAGGCAGTATTGGTAACCTTTGCACATTGCTAAGGGGCAAATTATGTCAATGTGAACGTGTCGCAGGCGGCCGGTCGGGTTGTTGAAATGTCCTACTGGGGTGTTGACGTGCCTCGTAACCTTACTGCGCTGGCAAGGTATACATGTTTGCGCCCATAATCGACAATCCTTATTCATTCCATGCCACACAAAACGATCAGTTATAAGACGTAAGGTGGCCCTAACTCCAGGGTGGCTGAGATTGTGGAGCTGGTTAAAGAATGAGCGGCGGAATGGCGATGTTATGTATGGGCGAGGTTTTCCTGTAGATGTATCGCATACTAGGACGGTGTTAGTACCTGGTATTATTACTTCTTTTAGATTTAATGATGTTTCGGAGGCCTGTAATAACTTTTTAAGTTCATCATCCTGTTTTTGCGACTGTGAAAGAGCCGTGTAATCGGATTCAATAGTGACAGCTTCAACACGGGACATGGTGTCAGCTACCACGTTGTTTTCACCCTTGATATGTACAATATTCGTTGTGTATTGTGATATAAATGACAATTGATTGAGCTGAGTAGGAGCTAGTTTTTCACGGCGTTGTTTAAAAGCGAACACTAATGGTTTGTGGTCTGTATAGTATAGACAGTTGTTAGTTGTCCTTCCAGAATGTGCCTGAAATGTTGCACACTTTCGTAAACTCCTAATAACTCTCGATGATAAGCTGGCCATTGAATTTGTTGGGCGTTCAGTTTCTTGCTAAAGAACGCAATGGGTTGCCAATGACCGTTGACTTGTTGTTGCAGGCATGCGCCAACGTGCGTGCTAGATGCATCAGTGAAAAGTCCTAACGGTACGTTGCAGATAGGGTGGGCAAGTAAAGTTGTGTTGGCAAGGCTATCTCTCAATGCATTAAAGTGTTGTTCTAGGTTCGGGGTCCACGGAACGGGATTTTTTCCTTTTCCTTTTATGGCCGTTATTGCATCAATAAGGGGAGCTTGAAGTTCAGCAGTATGGGGCAAGAACCGACGATAATAATTGATTATCCCAAGGAAACGACGCAGACCGCTGACTGTTTTAGGTAGGTTAAACTCCCGGAGAGCTGCGACTCGTTCCGTGGGAGGGCGGGTCCCTTCTGCGTTAATACTATACCCCAGGAAAATAACATCTTTGGAACCCAAATTACATTTTGCTGGGTTTACGACCGACGACTCCGTAGTCCTGTAGGCGTTCAAACAGTATACGCAAATGCCGGGCGTGTTCCGTGGCATCACGTGAATATACCAAAATATCGTCAATATACGCAAAGCAGAAATCGAGACCCTGAACCACTTCATCAATGAATCGTTGGAAAGTTTGCCCAGCGTTCCTTAATCCGAAATTCATATATGGGAACTCAAACAGACCAAAAGGAGTGATAATTGCCGTTTTGCATACTTCATCTTCGTGGACTGGTATTTGCTGATAAGCTTTCACCAGGTCAAGCGTGCTAAAAATTTTAGACCCTGCTAGGTTGTAGCTGTAATCACCTATGTGCCGGACTGGGTATTTATCAGGCACAGTACGGTCGTTAAGTGCGCGATAGTCGCCACAAGGTCGCCAGGTGTTGTCTCGCTTCTGTGCTAAGTGCAAGGGTGATAACCACGGACTTTTTGAGGGTCGAGCTGTCCCGCATTGCATCATATCCTCGAACTCTTTTCTTGCGATTATGAGTTTTTTTGGCCCGAGGCGGCGTGGGCGGCACGATACGGGTTGCCCTGGAGTTGTCTTGATGTGGTGCACCGTACTATGTTTGATAATCTTCGGAAGCCCTGGTGGGCGTGTGATGCCTGGGAACTCCCTGAGGATGCAGTCGAAGGGTGAGTTGTTGTTGATTCCCACTGCTTTGACGCTGGGCTGATCAATAAAGGCGATGGTTGCCTGTACGGAAATACCAGTCTTTCCATCCAGCAACTTTTGGTCAGCGCAGTCCGGGAGAAGATGAGCCAAGAAATCCGAGCCCACAATGGCAGTTTCGACGTCAGCTATGATAAAGCGCCAGCTAAAGTCACGGCGTAAACCTAGGTTTAGTGTTAGTGTTGTGCCGCCATATGTTTTAATAACACTACCGTTTGCAGCATTAAGATTGTAATTTGCAGAACGGAGGCGGGTACGAATGAGCCGGCGAGGAAAACAACAAACATCAGAACCGGTATCGATGAGATATTTATATTTAGAGACGGCATCTGTAATGAAAAGTCGGCGACTGGAGAAAGGGCCATCAGTTGCCGCCACTACTGCCTGCCTTGGTTGTTTTCCGCGTTGTTATCCCAGCTGCAAGGTTTTACACACTTTAGTGCTTTCTTTTTATAGTTAAGATGGTACCAACACATCTCGGAGGCAGCGGATGAAGCGCGCGGTCCCCTCGATCTGGACCTTTGTCTGCTAAAACCTCTGCCTCTCTGTGATAAGGCTGCAACCTGCCTAGTGAGCTCATCTATGCGGGTTATAAGAATCTGCATGTCAGTCGGAGCAGCTATTGGGGCGGAGGTGGCGTACACAGCTGGGGGATTAGCTACAGGTGAAACTTCCAATATTTTGTCCGCTAAATCAGCAAGTTTCTCAAGTGACAGATCTGCTTGTGCCGTGATAATAGCTTGAATGTGGCTTGGAAGTCGGCGAAGCCACAGTTGCCTGAGGATGCTCTGATCTTGCAGGATTGTCCCTGCGAGGGAACGTAGGTGGCGAAGGAATGTGGAGGGTTTCCTGTCTCCGATCTCTTCATTTGACAGTAATTGCCGGACCCGTTGCTCCTCAGTGCAGGATAGTCGCCGGATGAGCTCCGCCTTAACAGTTTTGTATTTATCTACTTTGGGGGGTTGAGTTATTATGTCTTCGATCTCTGCTGCGTGGCTTGTATCTAGCTGAGATATGACGTAGTTATACTGTGTTGAGTCTGCTGTGATACCTGCTATTTCAAATTGTGCTTCAATTTGGGCAAACCACACGTTGTCCTTGCAAGGCATTGTTTTGCTCTTGTAGAGATTTTAGTTGTGCTTGAAGCTCCTCCATACTTAAGTTTTTACAGATGGAGTACTAAAAAAAATAATAAAAATAAAAATATGACTGTAGGTATGATCTAGATTCGGACCTGTACCATTAGTTTTCACATAATTATATAGCCATATACCTACACCACATGTATTACAATTTTTAATTGACAATCGTTATTATAAAGAAGAAATACCTACCAATAAATTTGTTAATAGTAATATGAAAAACAATTATCCAGGTAAGTATACAAAATTGCACCATTGAATATTTTGTCAATCTTTTTAATTAAAGTTAGTTTAAAACAGATAAATAAGTTGTTTTTTTTTTTTTAAATATTTCTGTATTATTATAAATGTGAAAGGTGAACAACAGATAGGGTACTAGTACTAGTACGTTGGTCTCGTGGTCGCAAGCGCGACTGCAGAGCGTGGGGTCCTGGGTTCGATTCCTGGGTCGGGCAAAGTGTTATTGGATTTTTCCATTAGGAATTTCGTAGTAACAGCCCGGAGTTTGGAAGTTGGCGGTGTGATACCCCCGTGCCTCGGAAAGCACGTTAAGCCGTTGG
Organism: Lithophane semibrunnea; assembly: GCA_947363905.1. NCBI lineage: Eukaryota > Metazoa > Arthropoda > Insecta > Lepidoptera > Noctuidae > Lithophane > Lithophane semibrunnea. The sequence continues at coordinate 310,377 of OX376199.1, read as the reverse complement.
TCCTACGCCTTATCTCTCTCCGGTCGTGTCGGATTGCCGTCCCATCGGACTATGAGAGTGAGGGAAGAGAGAGTGCACTTGTGTCTGCGCAAACACTTGTGCACTATAATATCTCCCGCGCCGATGGCTAGTCTCCGTTGAGATTGGCCGCCGTGACCGAAAATACGGTCTGGAGGACTATATATAAGGTGCTATAAAAATATCTGCCACGGCTTTAATGGGAGGTAGTATTGTGTTTAAAGATTACAATAGTGAAGAAATTTCGTACCCCGGCACAGTTAAATCAATTTGAGAAAATAAAGTAGTTAAATAAACATTGACTCTACTCTGCATAACGTGGTTCACAAATTATGCGCGATGTGTGCTATCTCTTTCCATCTGTTCTGTGAATGAAAACTGAAATCAGCTGACTCGTTCGTCACTATCTAATCTACTTGGTACGCAATAATTCGCAGGCAAGCAAGTGTTTTAAAAGTGCAATTACTTACCAGCTACCGCATTCTTCCAAAAAACTGACGTAAATAAGATGATAAACTTCCCATCACACTTAAAACAGGCTTTGGACTGTCAAGTTAGTGTAAGAATCGCAATTTTTTTCTTAATATTTTTAAACAATAGGTACTTAGATTAAATAACGATAAATTGTAACTTGGCGTGTTTAAAAGTTAATCATCTTATTTATAACAATTGCACCGTATTTACAGTTATTTACACACTCCCTACCTACTTATCTACAAAACTGTTGCACAAGTCCACCTTCGCGTTGCACACAAATGTAGGCACGCTTACGTACATGTCTCTTCACTTTATTTAATGTGTCCGTTTCACTTTTTACATGCCTAAAAGCGCGTTTGATGCGCCTTTTTAGTTCTTCCAAACTTCTAATGTCATGTCCGGTTTGGCCGTACACAAGGTCCTTTACACGACCCCACAAAAAAAAGTCTAGAGGGGTTAAATCGGGCGAGCGAGGAGGCCACGGCACTGGCCCTCCTCGGCCTATCCAACTTTCACCGCCGTACCACACACGATTTAAAAATTCCCGTACGCTGATGGCGAAATGAGGTGGTGCTCCATCATGTTGAAAGTGCAGCCCTCTTATCTGTTCAAGAGGAATAATACGTTCCAACATTCTTCTCACACGGGTTCGTAGTAAGCGCAGATACGTGTCTCCATTCAGTCTGTCCAAGAACACTGGTCCTAGAATTCTGTTGCCGAGTATCCCGGCCCACACATTAACACTGAACCGAGTCTGAAAGTGGTCAGGCCGCACAACACGAGGATTCGCCTCAGTCCAATAATGCGCATTGTGTATGTTGAACATACCAACCCGTGTGAATGTGGACTCGTCAGTCCACAGAATGTTGCGGCGTTCTTCTCGAATCCAAGTGCAAAACGCAAGGCGAGCCGCGTAGTCATGTGGATGCAATTCTTGTACTCTTGTGAAGTGGTAAGGATGGAGCCCTTCCCGATTTAAAAGTCACCACACGTAGTTGTCGCTCACGTCGAAGACTCGAGCAGCATCCCTGGTGCTCGCAAGAGGATGACGCCGGAAGAAGACCAACACTTCTTCTTCGAGTTCGGCAGAATATGGAGGCCTGCCTGCGTCAACCGGAGGCGGGTCAAAGCGGCCGTGTTCCCTAAATCTGTACACTGCATCCAGAATGGTATGATGACTCACTCGCACACCAAACCGCTGCTGGTATAAGTTTACTGCATGCGCAGTTATGGAGTTACACTCGCGGTAGCACAATACCATTTCAAGATATTCTTGATTGGAATACCGTCGTCTGGGTGGCATTTTTAAAAGAAAGCGCGCGCGATTTTCCCGACGCTGACCGCTAAAACTAACTTCCGAGCGGGCGGGCGGGCGACTGGCGGTCGGGCGGTCACGGTCAGCTAGCGCGTGCAACGAACGGGGTAGTGCGGGTGAGGGTGGGGGAGCGCGGGGCTGCGCTTTGACGAGCGAGTGGCCGGCGCGCAGCGGCATAGGTAGGTAATACGGGCTGGTATCCGCAACTCCACGTCAAAGCGCGTATTTTGCGTATGGGTGGGAAATCACTTATTCGATCCACCCCAGCTCCTCCAAGAAGGCCAGCAACGCCTTGGTGTTACTGACCATCTCTCTTAGGGTACCTGGGTTACCGAAGTACTTTGCCCTGTAAGTGGAAACAACCGGGCAGTGTAGTAGCACATGAGCTGCTGTCTCGTCGTCCTCCATGCAGGCCCTGCACAGCGGACTGTCTGTGACTCCTATGACAAAGAGGTGTTTATTAAAAGACCCATGGCCAGTTATAGCTGCTGTAACAGTTCGCAGCTGTTGTTTCGTTAGTCGGAGCACCCGCTTCGTGAGGCGGCAATCGATGGCAGGGAGTGCCTCCTTAGCCTGCCTGCAGTCACCTTGGTCCAACCATAGTTTGAGGTGATGGTCCCTAGTGCGTTTCCTTACCAGAGAGCGTAGGTACCCGAAGGGGAGTGGCGCAATGGGTTCGGGCCCCACCGGTGCCATGCTCGACCCCCTACGGGCAAGTTCGTCGGCTGCATCATTGCCTAGTGAGCCGCTGTGTCCTTTGATCCATTGAATGGTTATATTATTGAGGTTACCCACCTGGTTTAGGCGCTGGTGACACTCGTATATCAGCCCAGAGTCAACAGTGTGGCTGTTTAGCGCTTGCAGAACAGCCATACTGTCTGAGAGTATTCGTATCGAGTAGTCCTTAACTTCCCTGGCTATGATGGCTGAAGCGGCAAGAGAAATACCCATGCATTCGGCCTGGAAAACTGTGTTGTGGACCCCCAGTGGTGTGGCTATGTGTATGTTGAAGTCCTCCGAGAAGATTCCAGCACCTGTGCCACTACCTGTTTTAGAACCATCCGTGAATATGCGTAGCTCTGCAGGACGCAGGCCCTCGCAATGGCGATCCTCGTGCAGTTGGATTCTGTATTTTTTATCAAAGATAAATTGTTTGGGTATCCGATCATTTATGGCTTTCGTGATGGGGAACTCATTATTGAGACCCTCGAGTAGCGCGGTGTGTTGTGTTACTCTCTTACCCCAGAGCTCTGTTGCATTAAGACGCACCGCAGCCATCGTCGCTTCCTGCTGTATGAACAGGTGGAGCGGGGGTAAGTCTAGCATGGCTTCAATCGCTGCAGTCGGAGTAGTCCTCATGCAGCCCGTGATCGCCACGCAGGCTAGCCTTTGCATGCGTTGTAGTCTGTTAGATGCTGTCACTAGCTGGGTGCGGGGCCACCAGACCACAGCCCCATACGCGATCGTGGGGCGGATCACTGCAGTGTACAGCCATAGTATGATTTTGGGGGATAAGCCCCACTTCTTACCTATCATTTTCCTGCACTGCCAGAAGGTGATGCAGGCCCTGTTTAACTTGTTGTCTAAGTGACTACTCCAGTTTAACTTACTGTCTAGAATGACCCCGAGGTACTTGACTTCATTGGCCAACTGGAGTTCTGTATCGAACAGTTTTGGTAGGCGGTAGGGCCCTAAAGTTCGTTTTTGGGTAAACATGACTAGTTCGGTTTTAGTGGGATTCACTGATAGTTCAAATTCCCTGCACCAATTTTCTACGATACGTAGTGCTTGCTGAGTGAGATTACAGATTGTACCCGTCACCTTCCCCGAGACGAGGATTGCGAGGTCGTCTGCATACCCTATTGTATAATAGCGGCTGGCGTTGAGCTTTGTAATAAGGTCATTGATGACCAGATTCCATAGAAGGGGGGATAGCACCCCTCCCTGGGGACAGCCTCTGGCTATCATTGCCGACTGCTGCTCCCCTTCAAGGCGAACCACTCGTTTGCTTAGCATATTCGTAATCCAGTCCGTTAGTACCTGTTCTACTCCATGCCTGGAGAGGGCGCTGTTGATGCTGGTGAAGTTGGTTTTGTCGAAGGCTCCTTCGATGTCTATAAAGGTGCCCAGGCAGGTTCCTTTCTGGTGAATCGCTTCCTCAATCTGACCGACCACTAGATGGAGAGCAGATTCGGTTGACTTACCTGAGCTGTATGCATGCTGATTATAGTGCAGCGGTATGGTTTTCAGGGCGCCGTCCCTCAGCTCCCTATCACAAAGCCTTTCCAGAGTCTTTAGCAGAAAGGAGGTTAGGCTGATCGGTCGGTGGGATGTGGCGTTTGTGTAGTCACCCTTACCTGGCTTTGGGATGAATATAACTTTCACTTCCCTCCATCCTTTAGGAACATATCTTAAGGCCAGGCACGCTCTCATTAATGGTACCAGTCTTATGGCGACGGAAGCGCCCCCCCACTGTAATAGAGCGGGGAACACTCCATCCGGACCAGCTGCCTTAAAGGGATGGAAGCTTAGGATGGCCCATTGAAGTTTCTCCAACGTGATCACCCGGCTTGCATAGCGCCAATCATTCTCTGATGGTGTTTGAGTTACATCTTGCCAGTCGATTACCTGCGCGAAGACACATCCGGGGAAGTGAGTCTCAATTAGGACGCGTCTTGTTTCTTCAGGCGACGACGTGAGTGTGTTATCGGGTTTGCGTAGGCTGACGGGCCCAGATGTATTCTGTTGCGCCAGAACTTTCCTTACCCTGTTCGCTTGCTGACATGATTCAATGCTACCACAGAATTTGCGCCACCCTGAGGTGCTTCGGAATCTTATGCATTTTTTGTAGCTGGATTTGGCCGCATAGTAAATGTCCCAGTCCTCATCCGCACATGTGTTCATGGCTCTATTCAGGGCCGCTCTTACCTTACCTCGCTTGCGCTCCAGATCAGCGCCCCACCAGGGTTGCTTACCCGGTGTACTGCGCGGCGTGGTCTCTGGGCAGGCACTTTCGTAGCTGTCTATGATTGACTTAGTAAGGTGGTTTACTTGTACCTCAATCTGTGTCGTGTCCGCAAAGGTCGACGGATTGCTTAAAATCGCAAGCTTGCCTTCAAGATTGCGTGTATAGGTGTCTCGATCCGTGTTGCGCGGGTTTCGCCGCGGTGGTGCTGGTGGCACACAGACCTGGATGTCGAAGCGGATCCACCTATGATCAGAGCAGGAGGCCTCCTTGGAGACCTGCCACCCAGTGATGGTTGCCGCCGCGCTTTCAGTTGCCAGGGTGAGATCGATGATTGTGCGGCTTCGCCTGGTTACGAATGTTGGTTCGGAGCCAGTGTTTATTAGGGATAGGTTAGTCGAGAATAAGTAGTCAACCAAGGCCTTACCCCTCTCGTTTTGCGTGTCCATACCCCACAGTTGATGGTGAGCATTGGCATCAGCCCCGATGACGACCTCGAAGCCACATCTCTCGCAGTGGTTCACGAGACGGGCGAGGTCATGGGGGGGCGGCGCCTCCGCTTCGGGCATATACGCCGAGGCAAATACCACTACTCTCTCCGTGGCATCGTCGCGCTGTATAAGCAGCTTAGCTGCAGAGACATCTCTGCAACAGAAGTCAGTTAGAAGCTGTGTTTTAAGGTTACCTGTGACATAGATGCACGATCTGGGGTGATCGTGATCTGAGGTTACTAGGAGCTTACCGCCAAGATTGGAGAGTCCTTGTATGCGGCCCGCCCTAATCCACGGCTCCTGGATCAGGGCAATGGCCGTGTGTTGTACCTCCAGCCACTTGCGAAGCTGAGCCGTCGCGGTCTGACTGTGGTGGAGGTTCGCCTGGAGGATTTTACAGGCCGACGAAAGGGACGCCATCGCTGGTCGCACCCTCCTCGTCCCCCCCCAGTTTGAGCCCGGCAAATAGGTCGCCCTCGTCGAAGCCGTCCTCCGCCGGGCCCGAAGCTGGCGACAGGATCATGTCGTCCAGCTCCTCGCCCGACGAAGGGACGGCATCCACGGTGGCGGTGGTAGGAGCGGCCAGCTCTGCAGCAGCAGGCTCGGCCGTGGTCGCGTCCGGGTTGTGTGTAGGGGGTGTGGGTCCCCCTGCTTCTTCCTCTGTTGGCGCCTCGCAGACGGTGCCCGTGGCGGCGTCCCATCCCTGCGGGACGTCGGTGAACCTACCGTTCCGACCCTGGAACTTCACGTACACCGTCCCTAAACCAATAGAGAGACGGCGTCCGGCCTCCATCAGGGTCGGGATTTGGTCCACAGGGATGCCGACCACCACGAACCACGCCTCGGCTTGCTTGTCGGCGTGCAACAGTACCCACCTCTTAATGTCGACCCATGGGTTCTGGTAACTGAGAGCGCGCCCAATATTGGTCGACTCTCCGTAGACCCCCTGCTCGTCCGGGATCACGATACCGCACCGTGCACGCTTCTGGACCTCCGACTGGCTCAAGACGACTAGCGGAGTGCTAGTTGGCAGAGCCAGATCGGAGACTGCCTTCCTTAGCCAGGCTAAGGTGTGGTCGTTTCCGCACCACAGTTTCAGGACACCCCCGGCGAACAGCGGCTTGGCGTTGAAGGTCGGCCCTGGCGTGTCTTGTTTGGCGGAGCAGGCCTCGAGAATGATCTGCTTCTGGATAGCAGCGAGTACCTGGTCCGATACGTCCTTGCTGAGGATCCCCGTGCGCTCGCAGGTGATCGCGACATCTAGGGTAGCGCTGGCAGCTTGGGCGTAGCTTCGTTGGGCGACCCTATTGGATTGATCAAGCCGCGGCCGCTTGTGCTCCCCTCGAGGTGTCAAGGATTCGTTGAGAGCTCGCTTGGCCGCGGCCTGATCCTTCCAATCGGGTCGCTGTGTATCTTTACCTTCGGCTGGTTTCTCCGGAGCGCTGGTTGGCGAAAGATTGGGCGCTGGTCGGCTAGTGCCGGCCTCTGCCTGTGCCCGCTTTCCGGCGGAGAAGTTTAGCTGGCCGCTAGTCGAAATTCCCGAGCTGGCGGCGGTGGTTTGCTTATTACGGGAGCCTTTCCCTGGCTTCCGTTTGAGAGCTTGACGGCGCTCCTTCCTCGTCAATCTGTCCCTCTTTTTGCCTTGTGCCGGGGCGGCAGTTGGACCTGAGGGGTCGTTGTAAGGGCGTTGGGCTTGTTGAGTATTTTTACCCTTGCCCTTGCGTTTCTGCACAACCTGCCAGGAGCGCGAGAACGCGTCCTCGGTGCAGCTGGCCGTCTCCGCTTGACCGGTGGCGGCCGACTGATGGGAGGCTAGAGGAGCCACAGGAGGAGGAGGGTGTTTGGCTGGGAGCCCAGTGCCAGTCTTACCTGGCACCGGGGTCAGTGTGGAGAGGGTGAGACCGGCAGTGGTATTAGTCGTCGCCGTGGTTACCGTCTTTTTGGAAGGGTCGGTACTGGTCCCAATCAGCGCCGACGTCCTTTGTTTATACTGGGACTTGGGTTTGGTCTTGGCTGTGGTTCTCGCCACAGCCGGACCGGTGCCCGCGCTGGTGCCCGCAGCGTTAACTGCGACGCCACCAGGGGCAGGGGAAGTGCAAGCACCTCCCTTGGGTTTTTTAACAGGCCTTAAAGAATCCATGTTATATTTGTTTTAAAATTCATCTCTCTGGCTCCCACCCTCCATGGAGCCCGCAACTGGGAACGTCTTGCTATGGAAAAGAAGCAAGAACGTTAGGACTACCAGAGAGATATAGGTGCGCAAGGCTGGTTTACAGTGCGACATCGGGTGCTTGATCGGGTTGGCGTAGGGGGTCGAAAGGCCCACCCCCAAACGAACTGATCAACCCTCACTTACACCGTCAGCATGACCTTTACCTACCGCCTCGGCCGTCCGGGGACGACCTCAGCGGACCTCACGCACCTCGCCTGTGGCCCTCTGACGGGACACTGTGGCCATTTCCCTACCCTTGGCTAATGGGTAGGGCCACCGTTTCGCTTGAAATCCAGACCAAAGGGGGCGTGTTGCCTTACGGGCACATTACAGCCAGAGCCGCTCGGCTCAACCCCCCAGGACTCCTTCATCCCCGCTCACGGCGCTCAACTGCGCAGGTCCTAGCGCAGGTGACTGCTTACTCCAACTCGCCGTCAGCTGTTTTTAGTGACAGACAAGCCCGCCACCACCCAGTCACGGGGGGTCACGGTTAGGAGTGGGAATTGGGTAGTGGAAATTGGGAGAAGTAAGGAGGTGGGTAGGATGGAGTGGGGAGGGTTTGTGAGAGTTGGGGCAGGAGGGCATAGGGCAGGAAAGAATAGGGTGAGGGTTTTGGGAAAGGGGTGCAAAGGCGCCTGGTGGTTTTAGTTACGTCTATTTCTTAGGGAATTAGACCAAGAACGGGGTGGCAACCTCGAGAAGGTACATCCGCCAGACTTGCCTTGAGGATCTACACGACTGTAGCGCTCTCCCTCAAGACCTCGCCACCCTACCACCTCTGAAGGAGGTGGCAGGGTAGGCCTGCATCTATACTACCAAGCAAAGCAAAGCAAAGCATGTCGTTGTGCAACCGCGAAAGCATAAATCCAGACCCCCCCCCAATTTGCGCAGCGGCATTGTTTGATAAGAATGGCAACAGTGTATGAACTGCGCCGGCGTTTTGCGAATTGAATTGCGCGGTGCGGCAACAGCTTATTAAGTCTACGGGATGGTCTTATGCCAATAAATCAATACCAATAAATCAATACCAATTTTTTGTATGAAAAAAAAATATGACAAATGATCAATAATTTATCTTTACTATTGTAATCTATAAACACAATACTGTCTCCCATTGCAGCCGTGGCAGATATTTTTATAGCACCTTATATATACTAGTACCAATTCAATTAAATGTTTTAAGCCGTACATGAAACGGATTAAAAAATAGAAAAATAAATGCTAAATAAACATGCTACGGTGAATACCTATGTATTCACCGTCTTGGTATGTAGAACCTATTTATGGTGATTTACAGGCCTACATTTTAATTCTAAATATAAAAATAGGTCTTGGTACTAATTAAGTCTAGTACTAAATAAAAATTAAGGTATGCATGCCTAAAATTATTTAGCTTCTTGTCTGTGGTATTAATTATTTTATTAATTATTAGTATTTAATTTAAGGTCAAGCACTGTTTGAGTAAGACACATCACGGAACCACTGTACTTTAACACCCGGCGCTTATTTATAGTAGCTATTTTTTTTTGGGTAGAGTAGACCCTTTCTAGTGTAAATTTGAAAACCGCAAAGTGCGCAAAACCATAGGGGCCGAGAAAAAAATTGCCAAAGTTTTAAAAAATTGCCAAAATAATAGTAGAGTATTAAGGGTGGGGAAAAGCAAGTGGCGGGGCTAAAGTCGTTTCCAAGCAATAATAAGATCAATGACATCTGCAAGGTCAAGGTCAACACCCCACAAGTCAAGGTCGAATACTACAAAAGTCAAGGTCAATCTAAAATATGCTAAAATCTTAGAATGTCACAAGCTTTTCAAGATTTTTTTTGTTCTAAAGCATAGTTGACGGAGCCCCGCTTCGCGGGGCACCTACTTCTGGGTGGTTTATAAAAAAAATAACCACGAAGGGAATGGCAGGGTCTTTCAGACCCCGCCATCCCCTTCTAACCTGTCCAAGCCGGGGTGCCCCAAGTCCCGAGCTCGCTTGACTCTTACATCCTAAGTTCTCATTGCCTTTTTGGTAAGTCGAGGTGTATTATTTTTGTCTAATAAATTGGTTTAGTGTGTAGTTGAGTGACAACTGCCAAACTTTAGCTTCACTTACATTGGATTACGTTTCGTTACCCATGATCTTTTACACCCACAAATAAAATATATATATTTTTTTAATTTAATTAATTATACTATTTACTTCTTATTTGAGTTCATTGCAGTAGTTATTTAAAAATGAATGAAAGTTAAAAACTTACAGTATTTATACTAAAAACCATTCAAATCCTCTGTCACTTTGTCTGAACGTAAAATGGAACAACCTAGGAGTGAAATTCGTACATTGTCTGTGGTAAAATAACAATAAATTACGTAAATGTAGTTGACTTTCTTGAAACTTTTGGATTTTTTTTTCTCGAAAAGTAGGCGTTTGCGCAGTGTGATATTTTGGGAAAGCGTTCTACATGAAGACATCTATACGCTATAAAATTGTGAAGCTTCGCACCCGCGGGTTTTAATGCACAGTGGAGCCCACATCACTTTTACTTATCAAAATGTTTTTATAGGACTTGGAACGAACTGACCATTTATCTTTGATGTGTAGAATCTGACTCGTAGATGTGGGACAAGTTCCTGTTGGTGGTAGCTCGCTGGTTCTTGTTGTAGTACGGTGAAGAGCTTGTTCGCGTTCAAGATCAGCCCCAGGATGCGTCCGTATTGTTTATTCGGCGGCTCTAGCCGATAAGCCAACCATTCACCGTTCAGTGTATGTATAGGGTCACCGGCACTTGAAGCTGGACGTGTCGAGTTGGTCTCGTAGTTCAAGTTGTAAGAGTACAAGAACTTGTAAAAGGTTGAACGTGTGATAGAAGAAACCGAATCACTTTTCTGAAGGGGTCACCAATTTAGGGAACCGACGAATGGGGTAAGGTAACACAAACGCGGTTCACTCCAGTATAAGCTTTAGTATTTCTCTTCAAGTCTTCACAGAACACTTTGTATTACTGTTTCTTTTACAGACTACTTATATAAGTTGGCGTTATTTCTTGTAGGTACCCAATTCTATATGTCAAAACTTTTTCTATTACTGTCAGCCGCGCGGCTCCGTTCGGAAACGCTACAAGGTTATTTACTCCGAACTGACTAACAATTGGCAAGTCGTGTTTGTAGGAAAGGTTCCCCTTGAAAAGCTCTTTCCATTGGTATGTATCTTATTTTTATTGGGCTTCAGGGCAGAACGCCATAAGCAGGGGCCCGTACTCCTTTACAAATTTCTTACAAAATAAAATGTGCCTACAGTTAATTCGTGTAAGAGACAACGTCCTTGAGTTCTTAAAATCGTACTTACACGATAGAAAACAAATGACGGAAATAAGCAGAATTAATATAAGCACCAAGAGAAGAAATCTTTCTATCGGAGGAACGTAACGTTATCTACGGACAAGGAAGTAGGTATACTAGGACCACCGCTTTTTACACTTTACATGAAAGACTTTCCAATGGCATTCAAACATCCTATGACACTGTCCGCGGATGACAGTACAATAACTATACCTAGTAATCAAAGGGATTTTTTTATAAAAAGTAACATGTCATGGGGTCCCAACTCGAAAAAATTATAATTAGTCTTGAAAAAAAAATTTTAGGAAATTCATTGTAGGAAACGAGCAAGTAGATCCTATACAGGCTGTAAGGGTAAACAGTCTTGTCATTCAAACCATGGGTAGTTGACTTAAATTTAAAATTAAATAACCGAAAACAACAAAAAAAAAACGTTATTTTCATTAAAAGATTCTAAAAACTTTCTATACGACACCGTGCTCGTTAGCGAAACAGCTGACTAACTGACGGAGGGGTCGCGCTCGCGGCCGGTCAGGTCGCGTCCCGCACCCCCCGCCCGTGTTGAGACGCAAGTTCGTTGCCCTAGCACATAGGGCAACGAACTTGCGTGTTTTGTGGAAAAATGTAGTTTAAAAAAAATGAAAAAAAAAGTTGTAATTTTCCATTGATTTTACGTTCTATAAATGAAACCAAACCACTGGTTGCAAGGATAACGGTGTTTACCCTAACACCCCGTATGCAGGATACGGTTTTTTTTGAAGATGTAGTGATTTGTTTTTTTTTGGCAGGTGTGTCTTTTGGCCGAGACAGTGGATTTTTTTTATACTATGTTCCTTGTATTTTTAAATAAATAAAAGTTCGTGTATTTATGCCGAATATTATTTTCCTACCAATCCCACAATTTTTGGGGGCTCGTCCGGGATGGTAGCGGAAAATTCGGCTAAATAGTGGTGTTTTGTTTTCTGCAAGAGGTGATGAAAATTTTCCAAGACGTGACGAAAATTTTTCATGAATTGTCTTTGAGGTGTATGTAGTGGTGAAAGAAGTAAGGAGAAGTAGTAATAAAGGTGAGGTGAAAGAAAAAAAAAGATTGGTCCAAATTTCGGAAGTATGTCCAAATCGACGGAATCGGCGGCGGTTCCAGCTGCTGCGCCGTCGTTGTGGTACGACGGTCTAGTGCCCAAGTTTGATGGGACAGACAAAACGTACACGTCGAGTAAATGGGCCCAAGATGTGGAGGACCATGTGGACATTATGCAGTGGACGCCGGCGCAAACATTGATTGTGGCCAGGCGCTCACTTACTGGTGTCGCGGCTATGTGGCTTAGAACTGAGAAGCTACATCGCACGTTTGATGAGTTGAAGGCGGCAATCGCCAAAGAATTTCCAGACAGTATAAATTCCAAAGAAACCCATGAATTGCTGTCTTCAAGTGTTAGATCACTGGTTTAAATAAGTACAATATTGTCAGTTAATTGGTTTACTTCACAGTAATTACATAGAAAATGTTCAACCATAAAACTAATAATGATAACATTCACGAACCAGCTTCCTCGTTATTTGACGACTCAATATGTCAAAAAAAAACAAATGAGAATCACTTAACAAAATAAAGTCATAAACGAAATAATCTTCTTTTCATAGGTTGACTAAAATTGACCTCTTTTAACAAAAATGTTACTGAATTACAAAATCTTTTCTTTTCAAGTTACGATTTCATAAACAAAATAAATACAAATCTACATCAATTTTACCAGCTGAATTAATTATACATAATATTGTCTTTTTCTATTTACAACACAATACGATACTAAATAGAAATCTTCATAAATGTTACCAGCTTATTGAATTTATATTGTAACAATGTATAAAAACCTAACGTTACCTATTACAAATCGACATAACTTATGAAAATAAATCAGATTTATAGCTATTTAGTTTTATTTGACAAAAGCGTTTTACAACTCGTCCATCCTGATAACCGTACACGTCCTCGTGTACATTATATAAAATTAAATTATTAGAATTAACATATTAATTATTGTATAACTAGCGATATAACTATTGATTAATAAAACATGTATACTATTACATAGCATAAAATTAAAACACATATTGTGTAACAAATAAGAAGGCTAATCTAGTATGTAGGCTTTTGCTTAACAGCCCCACCGCACATCTCGTGCTTCACACAATACAACCGTTTTTCACAACACATTGAACACCGTGTGCTTAACACCACGCAAACGTTTTGCATACACAACACATCACACACTTGTCCTTTGCACTAATTGTGTATCGTATAACTTGACACCGCATCGCGCACATTGTGCACTCCGCATCGCGCACCTTGTGCACTCCGCATCACGCACCTTGTGCACTCCGCATCGCGCACCTTGTGCACTCCGCATGGCGCACCTTGTGCACTCCGCATCGCGCACCTTGTGCACTCCACATCGCGCACTTTGCGCACTCCGCATCGCGCACCTTGCGCACTCCGCATCGCACAACTTGGGCAACTTGACCATATGCATTGCGCACCTTGCGCGTTGCATTGCACACCTTGCGCACTCCGCATCGCACAACTTGTGCAACTTGACCATATGCATTGCGCACCTTGCGCGTTGCATCGCACACCTTGTGCACTACGCGTTGCACACCTAGTGCATACTCGTTATTATGCTTTACGCACCTTGCGTATTGCATCGCACACCTTGTGCATTACACATAGCACACCTTGTGCGTCCTAATCATAATGGGTTGCGCACCTTGCGCATCGCATCGCACACCTTGTGCACTACACATAGCACACCTTGTGCATCCTATTCACAATTATTTGCGCACCTTGCGCATTGCCTATTCTTTGCAATATTTGTTATGTATACAAAATTACCTAATAAATACAACATAAAAAATGTACAACAGATCTTACCTCCTAAGCGCAACTTGCGTTATCTATTATTCACTCACATTATCTTTTAATTCATTATCAGACTTACTAGCATCTGCCTCCATTTCGTTTAACGGCTCATTTACACTCACTTCATAGTCTGACGATTCGTCAGTCAGATCCGGTCTAAAACACAACCACGGATAAATTTTATCCACTGCGTATACGCCTTTATAAAGGTTCGAACCTTTCTTAGTTAACGGAGTGTCAACAACTTCATACCTATCATTGTCAAATACTTTTGTAATTCGATATGGGCCTGACAACTTCGGCAACAGTTTCTTACTTTTACCTACACTATGAGTCTCTCTTGCTACCCGAACAAGTTCCCCTACTTTGAACTTTTGCGCTTCCTTCCTTCTCTTATCGAAAAACTTCTTTTGTTTAATTTGCGACTCATCAACATACTGTTCTACTTCTTCTCTTATTTTAGTTATACTATCCTGACCACTATTTTTATTTGTATTATCTTCCACGTCTGATTCTATCTCGGGTATGATATGACCTTCATTGGTACTAGTGAGTTTAAGACCAAACAATATTTCAGATGGAGACTTTCCCGTACCTTTATTGACGGTGTTATTCAAACCCCATTGAACTTGAAGCAAACGGTCATCCCACAAACGTTCATCCTGACCGTGGTTTTGAGCGGCAAGAGAATCTAAAATTGTTCTGTTGTACCTCTCCACTCGACCATTAGCCCGTGGAGAAGCAACGGCGTTTAAAATATGTTTTGTACCAACTTCGCTCATAAAAGCTTTAAATTTAATGCTAGTAAATGATGTACCCCGATCACTAATTAATCGCGTTGGTACACCAAACATACCAAAATAATCTCTTAAAACCGCGATAGATGTATTTGACTTTGTATTTTTGACGGCTTTTAAAACAATAAACTTTGAGTACGCGTCTATAATCACAAGGATATACGAATTCTTCCTTTTACTTGTAACAAACGGTCCGACGTGGTCGATGTGGACTGTATGAAAAGGCTTTGAGACCTTTGGAATAGGGTGTAGATAACCTTGTTTCTTACCCGATGGAATTTTATTGTGTGCACACTCTAAGCATGCCGTCACATACTTTTTTATGAATCTACGCATACGCGGAAAACAATAGTGATCTTTGATTCGCTCGAGCGTATTCTCAAAACCAAAGTGCCCTATTTCGTCATGATTCTTTTGTAGAATCTGCCATCTACATCCTTTTGGTACAACCCACCTCAACCCGTTTTCTGTAATACGATAAATCCTATCCTTCTTTAATACAAAGTTTATGCGAATCTCTACAATGTCATTATAGTCCGTGTTTGAAAGGATATCCTTAATCCGTTTTATTTCAGAATCACCTAATTGTACAGTTGCGAGCCAGTCATCACTATTAATACAGTCGGTGACAATGGTAAAGTGTAATCCAAGAACGTACGGCCTGAACCGAACTAATGCACACATCACTGCAAGTGCTTCTAGCTCATAGGATGAGAAATGAAATTATTCAGGAGATGTCTGTCTGCTATAAAATGCAATAGGTTTTAAAAGACCACCAACCTGTTTCTGCAACAGTATCGCACCCACCCCATGTTTACTTGCATCCGTATGGATTTGTGTCTCTAACCTTGGGTCGTATAACGATAGGAAAGGCCGTGAAGTTAGAGCGTTTTTAAGTTTAACGAATGCAGTCTCTTGTTCGTTACCCCAAACCCACGTGACGTCTTTTTTTAATAGTTTTGTCAAAGGGCGGGCAATTTCAGCAAAACCTCTGACAAAGCGTCTAAGAAAACTGGCTAATCCTATAAATTGCCTTACGTTATGAGCGTCACGAGGGTGTGGAAAATTGGAAACAGATTCAATTTTACGAGAACCTGGTGGGATTCCTTCACTCGATACTTCAAACCCTAAATAGTCTACACGCTCTTGGAATAAATGGCATTTTTGAGGTATTAAGGTCAAATTTGCTTGTCGTAGTTTTTCGAATACTATTTTTAGTCTATCGATACCCTGCTCAAAACTGTCAGAGGGAACCAATATGTCATCCATATAAGCTAAGGCCGTGCTGAATCGAGCGTTCCCAAGAACCAAATTGACAGCACGCTGAAATACGGCCGGGGCATTTGCTAGACCAAACGGCATGCGATTAAATTCAAACTGCCCATCTGGTGTAACAAACGCTGTTTTGGTTTTTGACTCTTCCGTTAATCCAATTTGGTAGTAGCCTGAAAACAAATCTAACGCACAAAAATATTTGTTCCCTGCTAGCCTGTCAATTTGGTCCTCTATTCGTGGAATAGGATAATGTTGTTTGGAAGTTTTCCTATTCAAAGCCCGATAGTCCACGCATAATCGTTTGTCCCCGGTTTTCTTCTTCACTACTATTATGGGTGAAGCATAAGGTGACGTTGATTCCCTAATAATATTATGTTTCAATAAGTCATCTACCATGAGTCTCACCTCATTGCGTTCTATATGACTAAGCCGATAGGGGCGATAAACTACTGGGTTATTATCGTTTAATTGAATATCCATAGTTGTTACGGTAGTGTGACCCAATTCCGACATATTCATCGCAAAACAATCCCGATATTCATCAATTAGTTGTTTCAACCTTGCTTTTTGACATTCATTTATGGGTCCAATATTTAAATCATCAAAAGTAATGTGTGTAAGTTGTTTATCAATTTTTAACATTTCGAGACATTTCTTTTTTATTTCGTTATTATTAAATATATATCCACGACAAATAAGTTCATCTTTAGTGAACGACAAAGGTTGATTTATTTTGTTAACTAAAGTAACATACCCAAGGCTGTTCAAAAAATTGTATTTTCCAACTTCTATGCTGTATGATTTACGATAACCATTTTCTATAATAAGTTCTCCCGAAAAACAATTATTTGTGTAACATTTAATCGACCCACTACCGTATAATTGTATCGATTTGAAACATTTCAGATTATGTGTGTCACGCCTTTTAGCACTATTATTTTTAGATGTGAAAACTAACTCATTGCTTGTTTTACGGACTTCTACGTGGGATTGTTCTGTAGCTGTCTGTCCTAGTAAAACATCGTAACCCAAAAAAATATCTGATATTATGATTTAATCAACCGTAACTAGAACTCCATCCACAGACAACTGCAACTTACAAATACCTATTGGATTTATGATTGAATTACCAAACCCTCGTAATATGGGTAAATCATTACGTAACCATTTAGTAGAATTTACTAATGTCCGTGCAACAGATTCGCGTATCAGACAACACTGACTTCCAAAATCAATGTAGCCCGTAAAAGTTTTGCCGTTGATCGTAACAGGTTTTTTAAATTGTTCATCTGTGTTCATTTTTTTATTTTCATTTAGTCACAAAGTTTTAATCTGTCCTATCTTTTCTTAACTCTCTTGTACAGTTTGGATCATCATGACCTAATCTCATGCCTTTTTGACATAACAATTGGTTTTTGACAGTTAGAAACCATGTGTCCGACTTCGTGACAGTTAAAACATCTCAAAACCCTACTAATTTCGCCTTTGGATCCACGTCGCGACAAATCTGGTACTGGTTTTACTATTTTTTTGTTAGCATTTCGGTCAATACGATCATGCTTAACATTTCTTAAAAATCCTAACAACTTATCAACATTATCAAACCCTACAGCCTCTGCGCCATACCGAACCGACCTATCTTCTATGCCATACACTATGCAGTCTATAGAATCTTTTCCTGATATACGACAACGATTCAAAGCTATCAACTTTTCATAGTAATATTCTTCTAAATCGTCTCCAAATTTAGCTTTCAAGTTAAGCACTTCAGTTAGTAGATGAGCATAATTTTCAGTGGTAGGAAAAGCAGCCTTAAGTTTTTTCTGCCAAATGTCCCACGAGTGAATAACAGAGGACTGACCCTCATACCAACGTTTAGCAGTATTGTGACGTTGCAAATTGACATCTTAGGCGACATCTAGCGGTGGAGCTAGGTAGCTCCAGAGTTTCTCAATACTGGAGACGGATCGTTGTTTTTGGGTTTGGATAATTAATTAGATGTTAATTAAGGAATTAAAATTTATTAACATTCAGATGTAATCACCCAAATTTTGTGGTCATGCAATGTCCGGTAGATTGGGTTTGATTCTTGTGATATGGTTTCGGAGGTGGATTGTCGCTTGTCAAAGAATTCGGTTTTTAGTCTGTGGTTAGAACTTTCTCGAAGGTCGATATCGAGGAGTCAGGTCTTTGGTCCTGCGTGTGTGACGAGAAGGGTGTTCCTTCCCGATCCTGGTGACGCTACGCTATGATGGAGTTTTAACAGGTATGTTTTTCGAGAGGCACCAGTTCTGTGATGATTAGACTGTGTTCGGCCAATAATCTTTTTGGAAATATATCAGAGTTGTTGTTTCAGTAGCCGAACCTGTCTGGCTTTTTATGCTAGCCTGAACTGATGCGAACGTGAAAGACGTGACGCCCTGGTGCCGTCCTGTGGTCTGGTGAAATAGCAGTTAGTCCCGACTAGTGGCGGGCAGTGTGCTGGGTTGACCCGGGCTTTGGCAGTTTTGAGGTTAGATCCTACGAGTGCTGGCAGTGTGGCCATCCCCGTATATTGGAAGGCCTTACCACCCGGTAGCTCGTCCAGGAAAGTGTCGCCGCTCCAGGTAACGACTAGCGTCATCGTTTTCCTTACGGATCCCGTAGGCCGCGTGTACGTGGGAACCCAGAGTTTTCTCTGTGGTTCCATGCCAAGGGACTTGATTCCGTCAACTGACGTCAGCTGAGAGTCCGTCGTGAACAGAGGGACAGTTAACACCTGCAAGTTTGTAGTAGACCCTTTGAGTGAGTGATACCCAGGTGACCATTTCCAAGTGATTTAGGCCTATGTGTAGCAAACTAGGTTATAAACCAGTTGTTCTAAATTTCATGTGTTAGGTTGTGTCTCAGGGTGCTTTGCCCCTAATGTTATAATTTCTCTTATGAGCACAACCATATTTAAGGTCACTTATTATTCGATTGAGCTAGAAGTTGTTAAGCGTTCATCTCACGGATCCTCACAAGCGACCTTGAGCTTGTTGATATTTAATCTCATGCTTGTATTTCTCCTAACACACCTTGTTACGGAGACGGGGTGTGTTAGCTCGCTGGGGTTGTCGGTTATCTCAGTATAATTATACCATCGAGCATAGGAAGGGTAAGGACAATGTCGTACCGGACGCTTTATCAAGGTTACTCAAGGTTGAGGCTGTAAATACTACCATTACGCCCATACCGACTGGTGATGAATGGTATGATAAGATTATGACCGGTTGTTCGACTTGCGGGAAAAATTACCCTAACTATCGCATAGACAGGGGTGTTCTGTATAGGTACAGTAAGGGCAAATATGCGCTGACGCAAGAATTTGACTGGAAGGAGGTAGTTCCCAAATCACTGCGTTCACAGGTCATGACAGAAAACCATGTACCTCCTACTTCAGGTCACCAAGGGGTTTTTAAGACACACCGAAGGTTAAGTTTGAGGTATTTTTGGCCAGGAATGTACCGTGACGTAGTTGAGTTCATTAAGGGTTGTAGTGAGTGTTCGGCTTACAAACATAAGACTACCCCAACACCAGGTCTCATGGGTCAGCCAAAGCAATGTTATAGACCATTTCAAGCTGTATCTATAGATTTAGTTGGTCCTCTACCAAAATCACGCTCGGGATTCGTTCATTTACTGGTAGTAGCTTGTTGTTTTTCAAAATATACGTTATTGTTTCCACTACGCCGTGCGACTAGTGCTTTAGTAGCAAAAAACTTTGAGAATTATGTTCTTCTCGCTCACGGGATTCCTGAAACCGTAATTACCGATAATGGGGTTCAATTCACGGGATCAGAATTTCGTAGCCTATTAAAGAAGTACAACATACCTCGAGTGCATTATGGGCCTAGGTACGCTCCACAAGTTAACATGGTAGAAAGGTACAATAAAACGGTAATGACAGCTGTGTCGGCTTATGTAAAAGAAGACCATAGGACATGGGATCTAAATTTGACCAAAATTCAGTTTGCTTTAAATAGTGCAGTGAATGAAACTACAGGATTTACTCCATTTTTTTTAGTCCATGCCCGTGAACCCATTATAAATGGCACGTTTTATAAAGACACAGACGACTGCGATTATGAAGTAGCTATGCCTCGTGAAGAGTACGCAGGTGAATTAGGAGTCCTTAAGGATATTTTTGAAAAGGTGCGTTCTAATATAGTAAAGGCTCATGCCACTAACGCGAAATACTACAACTTGCGTAGGCGCCACGTCACTTTACGTGAAGGTCAGCTGGTTTGGCGTAAAACTTACATCCAAAGTGACGCGGACAAGTATAAGGCATCTAAGTTGGCTCCTAAATATCAGCAGTGCATTGTAGGTAAAGTGCTCTCGCCCTTAGTTTATGAGCTTGTAGGGTTAAATGGTAAACCATTAGGCAGTTGGCACATAAAGGATATTAAAATTTACTAAAATAATCCAATGTTGCCCATTTTTTTTTATCACACAGTCGTCTTGATAGTGTCTATTGGCATTAATTTACAATGGATAGATCAAATAGTTCTGTCTATATATTTTTTTATGGAGCGGGTAGTAACTCCTAAAATAGGCCTTTACTTATTTCTGTCTTTACCGAGATAGTAGCATCGGTAAGATATTTGTTATGGAGCGGGTTGTAACTCCTAAAATAGGCCTTTACTTATTTCTGTCTTACCGAGATAGTAGCAACGGTAAGATATTTGTTATGGAGCGGGTTGTAACTCCTAAAATAAGCCTTTACTTAGTTTTGTCTTCACCGATATTTTTCCATTGGTAAGATATTTGTTATGGAGCGGGTTGTAACTCCTAAAATAGGCCTTTACTTATTTCTGTCTTCACCGATATTTTTGCATTGGTAAGATATTTGTTATGGAGCGGGTTGTAACTCCTAAAATAAGCCTTTACTTAGTTTTGTCTTCACCGAGATAGCATTATGGTATCGGTGAGTTTTTTTTTATATTTGATAGCACAAAGTTGTTTATCAGATTCGAAGCCAGCTTCAGTTAGATAGCACTAGTTGCTTATCGCATTTTGAGCGGCCGGTGACTCATAAAATAAGCCATTCACCATTGTTTTCCGAAGGTTTACTTCTGGGAAAGTTGAATACGTCCTACCTGGTGAGTTGTATGGACATTTGTTGTCCAATTTATTATGTATCTGCTCGCAGAACATATTCTCCAGGAGGATCGTTATGTTTTTTTGTAACAATGCAGAGTTCCACTGGTACACAGACGGAATTCGGGGGTAATGTAAGGGGTGACTTCCTGCGATATGGATGCAGGTTGCTACTGATTGAAAGAGAGGTAAGATTAGGGATGTATGACAGATTGGGGGGGGATTATGCCCGGTTTGTAGGAAGTTCGTAGGTAGAATATGGATCCTGGCAGTATGGTTTTATTTTGGATTGATTTTTGCTTATGATATGACATATAAAAATATTAACATTTTTTTTTTTAGTCCCCTCTTGCTTCTAACCTTACAGTTTAGAAGTAGGTTAGCACTCTTCCGCTCTAGTTTATTTTGAGAATTAGTAGATTCATTTTTAGTGTTTTAACACCGAGGGCGGTGTGCGGTTTTCCGCATAGCGAAAACCTTTTTTGTGGGAAGAGGGGCATTGTGACGTTGCAAATTGACATCTTAGGCGACATCTAGCGGTGGAGCTAGGTAGCTCCAGAGTTTCTCAATACTGGAGACGGATCGTTGTTTTTGGGTTTGGATAATTAATTAGATGTTAATTAAGGAATTAAAATTTATTAACATTCAGATGTAATCACCCAAATTTTGTGGTCATGCAATGTCCGGTAGATTGGGTTTGATTCTTGTGATATGGTTTCGGAGGTGGATTGTCGCTTGTCAAAGAATTCGGTTTTTAGTCTGTGGTTAGAACTTTCTCGAAGGTCGATATCGAGGAGTCAGGTCTTTGGTCCTGCGTGTGTGACGAGAAGGGTGTTCCTTCCCGATCCTGGTGACGCTACGCTATGATGGAGTTTTAACAGGTATGTTTTTCGAGAGGCACCAGTTCTGTGATGATTAGACTGTGTTCGGCCAATAATCTTTTTGGAAATATATCAGAGTTGTTGTTTCAGTAGCCGAACCTGTCTGGCTTTTTATGCTAGCCTGAACTGATGCGAACGTGAAAGACGTGACGCCCTGGTGCCGTCCTGTGGTCTGGTGAAATAGCAGTTAGTCCCGACTAGTGGCGGGCAGTGTGCTGGGTTGACCCGGGCTTTGGCAGTTTTGAGGTTAGATCCTACGAGTGCTGGCAGTGTGGCCATCCCCGTATATTGGAAGGCCTTACCACCCGGTAGCTCGTCCAGGAAAGTGTCGCCGCTCCAGGTAACGACTAGCGTCATCGTTTTCCTTACGGATCCCGTAGGCCGCGTGTACGTGGGAACCCAGAGTTTTCTCTGTGGTTCCATGCCAAGGGACTTGATTCCGTCAACTGACGTCAGCTGAGAGTCCGTCGTGAACAGAGGGACAGTTAACACCTGCAAGTTTGTAGTAGACCCTTTGAGTGAGTGATACCCAGGTGACCATTTCCAAGTGATTTAGGCCTATGTGTAGCAAACTAGGTTATAAACCAGTTGTTCTAAATTTCATGTGTTAGGTTGTGTCTCAGGGTGCTTTGCCCCTAATGTTATAATTTCTCTTATGAGCACAACCATATTTAAGGTCACTTATTATTCGATTGAGCTAGAAGTTGTTAAGCGTTCATCTCACGGATCCTCACAAGCGACCTTGAGCTTGTTGATATTTAATCTCATGCTTGTATTTCTCCTAACACACCTTGTTACGGAGACGGGGTGTGTTAGAGGCTAATACCAGGTTAAAGGTTGGGAAAGTTCTAGTGTTTAGTGGCTTGCCACAATTTTTGTAAACCTGTGTTATATAATTACAATAAACTTTGTAAAAAAGGTAATGGTTTAATTGGTTCTTTCCCTATTAATATATACCCTATAAATTTACTTTAGCACGGCAGGAAGCCGGGTGACAGTATTCACAAGTTTTGGAAGAGCGTAATGAGCAGTTTTTTTACTATCCCAACCGTAAATATCAGCACATTCGTTGACTTTGTTCAGCCAAGTTAGAATTGTTTGATTCTTAACTTTAGGGTCAAATTCGGGCACTACATTAATAGATGGGTAATTATTTTTCACCTGAGGATTTACGGTTGCTATAGCTTGTAAAGTTTTATTAAGAGTCTCTAAAAAATCAACACTAATATTCTGGGAACTGTTGTCCTTCAGTGTGCATACTTCAGTGGCTTTAGTTGGCGGCGGCGTGTAGGATTCTTGTACAGGCCTGGTGTTGTCCCCATTCTTCGTCGAATGACCCTTCACATAACGCGATTTACCAATCAAACGTGCACCAGTATCAGCACACGTTTTACGTTTGTAACATCGGGTTTTGCTAATATCTCCGCCTCGAGAGCAGCTTCGGATCGAATTATTCAAACTACGTGATGAACTTCGAGAAGATTGCAGTCGCGATGTACGTTTACGTGATGAACCATGACGCTGTCGATCCTTGCGTCGAATGCGAGAACTAGACTTGCGTGACCCAGAACGTGTTTTCCCTTTTTCAATACGTATAGGTCTTCTGTGGTGTCGAACTCGGGAATCTCTTCGTAATCGCACAGGTGACACAGAAGTACTATGAGAACGCGACGTGCGTCGCGTTCTTGACCTTAATAGTCTATCACGTTCCATTGAGTTTATTAAAACCACTTACCAGTAGGAAACCGCGAAAATTGAATTCAAACCTGAATATTTATATCTGACCGAGAACGGCGCGCAGCGATCCCGCTTCGGATTTGTTAGATCACTGGTTTAAATAAGTACAATATTGTCAGTTAATTGGTTTACTTCACAGTAATTACATAGAAAATGTTCAACCATAAAACTAATAATGATAACATTCACGAACCAGCTTCCTCGTTATTTGACGACTCAATATGTCAAAAAAAAACAAATGAGAATCACTTAACAAAATAAAGTCATAAACGAAATAATCTTCTTTTCATAGGTTGACTAAAATTGACCTCTTTTAACAAAAATGTTACTGAATTACAAAATCTTTTCTTTTCAAGTTACGATTTCATAAACAAAATAAATACAAATCTACATCAATTTTACCAGCTGAATTAATTATACATAATATTGTCTTTTTCTATTTACAACACAATACGATACTAAATAGAAATCTTCATAAATGTTACCAGCTTATTGAATTTATATTGTAACAATGTATAAAAACCTAACGTTACCTATTACAAATCGACATAACTTATGAAAATAAATCAGATTTATAGCTATTTAGTTTTATTTGACAAAAGCGTTTTACACAAGGAAGAAGCGTAAGGAGGAGTCGTTTTATGAATATATGATTTCGATGAAGGAGATAGCGAAGCGTGCAAGGATTGCTGACTATGTTGCGGTGCAATACATTATCGAAGGTATTATAGACTATGAGAGTAATAAAATCATACTTTATGGCGCGACTACATATAGTCAATTTAAGGAGAAACTGTCGTTATACGAGACGATGAAAAAAAATACGGCAAAGGTGGCCAAGCGGAATGTAGCCACACCTTCTTCGTCGTCGCATGGCGAGAAGAAAATGGAGACTCATGATCGGAGGTGCTACAAATGTGGGGATAAAGATCACGTGGCACCATTCTGTAAGAAGGGAACCAAATGTTTTAAATGTGGTGTGTTCGGTCATGTAGCGCCACAGTGCACGGCTACCAACATAAGCAGCGAGAAAAGATATCAAAACTCTATGGCTGCTTTCCGAATTAGAAAATAATCGCTCACAGCGCTCACAGCGATAACTTGCGTACCGAATTAGATATCACAATTATGACAGCTGAGGGCTGTCAACAATTCGGAACGCTCGTGAACACGCTCACAGTCCTCGTAACATAAACATAACCTCAAATCTTGCATTGTTATTATTGCTGATATTCTTATTTGGTAGAGCGTCTGTGTTAAACACATCAAATTCAAAAAACAAATCAAATTCAAGTATATTCATCATTTTTTTTTAAATACTGTTAATATGATTTAAAACAACACAGTACAACTGTCAGTTTGACAGCCACATTGACAGCGCTCACGGTGATATTATTTTAAGGCATGGTCGGCGTTATCGCAAGATGGCGCATGTCATGACGTCATCTATGACGATTCACGGGACACCGTTATCGTGCTCAGGCTAATACGGAACGGGTTTTAGCACGCTCAAATCGATTACAGCGTAACTCGGAACGCACCCTATGTGTGCAAAGTTGACGTGTGAGGTTGGCACCGACGGTGACGGCGGTGATCGAGATGACGCAAAACGTCAAACTGAAAATATTTTGAATGTAAACAAAATGCGTAAATCGGAAATAACTGTTGAAATAAGTGGTGTTTGTGTCGAAAGTCTAATTGATTCGGGTAGTGATCTCAACCTTGTAACGGAGGAACTATATTTCGAACTTCCAAACTGTGTCTACAAGAAAGAAAATAATAAAATAAAAATAACAGGTTTGGGTGGTAAGAAGGTAAAAGCTTTCGGAAAGTGTAAAGGCGACGTAAAAATTAATGATTATTTTTATAATTTAACTTTCTATATTGTGCCCAGAGATTCAATGCCATATACAATGATTTTAGGACAACCTTTTTTAGATTTGGTTAGGGTTGTTTTTAATAAAGGTGAAGTGAGCGTTATGCCTCACGATGTAGGTGAAATAATGAGTGTGCTTGCAGATAATAACGGCTCGATTTCGACTGAGTTAAGCCATGTTCCTTGTAGTGTTCGGGCAGCTGCGGCTAATCTGGTCGAAGGATACCAGCCATCACAAACCAAGGAAGCACCTCTGGAAATGGTGATTGTATTGAAGGACAATATACCAGTGGCTCAGCGTCCTCGACGTTTGTCAGCGCAGGAGCAGAAGGTAGTAACTGATCAAGTAGAAGAATGGTTAAAAAAAGGTATTGTGAAACCAAGTTTTTCGGAATATGCTAGTCCCTTGGTCTTAGTTAAAAAAAAGAATGGTCAAACGCGAGTTTGTGTTGACTATCGAAAGATAAATGAAAAAATGGTGAAGGATCACTTTCCTTTACCGATTATTGATGATCATTTGGACAAATTGACTGGGGCTATTGTTTATAGTAAGTTAGATTTAAAAGATGCATTTTTCCATTTGAAGATTAGAGAAGACTGTTTTAAATATACTTCGTTTGTTACCCAATCAGGGCAATATGAATTCACAAGGGCGCCGTTCGGATTGACCATATGCCCCAATTACTTTACTAGATTTATTAATGCGATTTTCCGTGACTTATTATCTGAAGGGTTTATGCTAATTTTTATTGACGATATAATTATTACGTCTAAAACTTATGAAGAAGGGTTAGATAGGCTAAAACAAGTTTTGAAGGTGGCAGCTGAATATGGGTTAATAATTAATTGGGAGAAGAGTGAATTACTCACTACATGCGTGGAATATTTGGGTCATATAGTGGAGAATGGTACAGTTAGACCCTCAACTGAAAAAGTAAAGGCGGTGATGAAATATCCCATACCAAGGACGGTGAAACAGGTACAGAGTTTTATTGGTCTTACCTCCTATTTTCGAAAATTTATTGAAGGCTATTCTGCTTTAGCCAAACCGCTAACAGATTTGTTGAAAAAAGATTGACAGAGATTGACAGATTGAGAAGACAATTTCAATTTACAGATGTTCATAAGATTGCTTTTGAAACATTGAAGAAGATCTTGTCGGAACAACCAGTTTTAAGAATATTTGATCCGAAATTGATTACAGAGATGCATACGGATGCTTCGCAACAAGCTTTTTCAGCAATTTTATTACAAAAAGATCCTAATGATCAACTATTGCATCCTGTGTACTACATGAGTAAAAAGACTACAGATGCTGAGAAGAAATATTCAAGTTACGAGTTAGAAGCCTTGGCTGTGGTTGAAGGCAGGGCTTGAAAACGATACCAATTCACATTAAAAGTAACGTTAAGTAACGGTATTTCCGTAGAGATACTTCGATATCGGTACAATTTGGTAGCGTTACTTAGTAGCATAACATAATAATAACGTTAACATTTTTGGTAAAAATTACCGGTATTTTTAACGTTATTGTAAAAATAGCGGTAAAAAATTATCGGTATTATTTTGTTATTTTAAGCGACGTTGCCAGCCCGCCTCAAAGGCGGCCGCGGCCGGCGTGCGCGCGCGCCCCTCTCACTCTCACACCCTGTCGGCGCTGTTGCCATTTCGTTTGTCGTCTTCATATCTCTCACCGCTCACGGCAGTCGTACGCGCTTACAGAACACGGTGGACCAACCAACCAAGTATATTCTCAAGTACAAGCACAACACAGAATAGCAATGATAAGATAATATCTATTAAACGCGCAAATAGTCGTACGGCAGTCTTAGCGTCGATGCAATCTGACATTCTTTTGCAATTGGACGAGAGCGACGGTAACAAAACTAATTATAACGATAAAATTATCGTTACCTTAGATTTTAACGTTACGTATGTTTAACGGTAAAATGTGCCAGATATAACGGTAAATAATATAACGTTATTTATTAGTTAACGATACCCGCATCAGAAGGCTGTAACGATACCATATTTTTAACGGTATTTCAAGCCCTGGTTGAAGGTGTCAAAAAATTCAGAAGATACTTGTTGGGTATTCCATTTAAAATAGTGACAGATTGTTTGGCTTTCGAAATGACACTCAAGAAAAAAGATTTGTCAACACGAGTGGCCAGATGGGTTTTATTGTTGCAGGAATATAACTATACTGTAGAGCATAAAGCTGGCACGAAGATGAGACATGTAGATGCTCTCAGCCGAAATCCCTATATTGGTATGATTACTAGGAATATTCATGAGCAGATAAGGAGAGGCCAGGAGATTGATGAAGGAGTTAAAGCAATATTGGACATACTAAAAGATAAACCTTACTCAGACTACTATGAGCAAAATGGATTACTGTATAAAGGAGCTGAAGGATTATTGGTGATACCTAAAGGTTTGGAATATGATATTATAAAAACCGTCCATGAAAATGGTCATTTTGGGAAAAAGAAGATGTTAGAGGTGCTAATTTATTTATTTATTTATAGCCTTTATTCAGATTCACAGTTGTATTACAATTGTATTAAAAATTTTTTTTTTTTATCTCAGTTCTGATTCTCTGTGTGCCCTTTGGCAAAGGCCTCCTCCAACCCCTTCCAATTCTCCCTGTTCCTTGCCTGTCTGGTCCATGTCTTTCCCGCCGTCCTCACCAAGTCATCCTGCCATCTTTTAAAAGGTTTCCCTTTCTTTCTCTTCCCCTCTCTAGGGTACCATAGGGTGACTTTTTTGTTCCATTTCTCTTCTCCCCTGACAGTGTGGCCGGCCCATCTCCATTTTAACCTTCTCAGTTTCAATACTACATCTTGTGTTTTTGTTGCCTTCCTGATTACACAGTGATTGGTTCTTTCTATCTTTCTTTTCCCCATCATACTCCTTTCCATGCTACGCTGACATGTTCGAAGCTTTGTCTGTTGGGCTTTGGTCAAGGCCCATGTTTGGCATCCGTAGGTTAGTATGGGAAGGATGCTGGTGTTGAAAAGTTTTCCTTTAACAGAGATGCTTATTTTCTTGTCTTTCATTATTTCTTTGTACGACCAGTATTTCTTCCACGCATGCCCTATTCGTGTTTCTATCTCTTTGCTGGATATGTTATTTGTTGTGATTATTTGCCCTAAATATGTATAATCTTCTACGTAATCTATTTTGATGCTATTTACTGTGATTGTTTCCTTTGCTCTATTGGTCATTGCTTTAGTTTTGGATGTGTTCATATTCAAGCCTACATTTTTGCTGTGTGTGTCTAAGTCAGTCAACATTTCTTGCAGTTCCTGAGATGACTTTGCAAATAAGATGATGTCATCGGCAAATCTCAAGTTGGTTAGGTATTCACCATCAATTTTTAAGCCATGGTTGGTCCATTCAAACTGTCTGAAAACATCTTCCAGCACTGTTGTGAAGAGTTTCGGTGAGAGAGGGTCCCCTTGTCGTACACCCTTTTCTATGTTAATACTCTCTCCTTCTTTTTCCAATTTTACTGTTGCCGTACTGCCTGTGTAAATGTTTTTTATTATTCTTATGTATTTTTCTTTGACACCTTGCTTTTTCAATGCATTCCAGATTCTGTTGTGTTCTAAGGAGTCGAAGGCTTTGCAGTAGTCCACAAAACAACAATAAAGTGGTAGATCGTATTCTTTGTACTTTTCGAAGACTTGCTTCACCACATGGACGTGGTCAACTACCGAGTACTTGCTTCTAAAGCCTGCCTGTTCTCTAGGTTGGTTTTCGTCTAGTACTTTAGTAATGCGACTGAGAATAATTTTAGCAAAAACTTTATATATATTTGACATGAGGCTTATCGGACGGTAATTCCCTACATCACTTCTGTCTCCCTTTTTATGGATAAGGATTATAGTGGAGATAGTCCACTGCAAAGGTATGACTTCTGTTGCTAATACATCGTTGAAGATAGACACCAGAGGCGATGTAATGGCGTTTTGTGTTGCTATCAAGAGTTCGTTGGTTATGTTATCGGGACCTGGGGCTTTATCCCTTTTTTGTGATTTCAGAGCCTGCTCTACTTCCTCTCTTAGTATGGGTGGTACGCCAGTTGTGTCTTCTAGTGTAACATCGTCCGTAGTTATTGACTTTGAGTATAGATCCCTGTAAAAGTTAGTCGCTGTTTTGATTATATCCAGTCGCTTTGTCTTCACTTCGCCTCTTTTGTTTTTGATGTTTGGTATCCAGTCCTTCTTCTCTATTAAGCATTTTATTGCCTTCTTCACTCCCCCTGTTCGGATGATGTGTTCTTCTAGAATTTTTAGTCTGTGAGTCTGTCTGTCTTTCCTAATCAAGGTACGTATTTGTTTTGAAATTTTTGTTATTTTCTGCCTTACTTCCTTAGATTTACTTTTAATGCTAATAAGTGTTGCCCTTTCTTCCTGTAGCCTTAGTGTTTCTTCTGTTATTTTGTTTGTTGGCACAGCTCTTGTTTTTGGTATTTTCTGACAGAGCATGTTTTCCAAGTAATCATATTTGTTTTGGAGCTCTAGTTGTTCTGTAGATGTTTTAAAGTTTTTAAGTTGATCTTGTAGTTTTATTGATAGTAGCTGCACTTTATCGTTTGTTAATTCCGAAGATGTTTTTATATTGTGTCTATATTTTCTTCCTGGGTTCAATTTTAGTTTTAGTTTCGCTCTTACCATTCGGTGGTTAGTATTAAAGTTTAGACTGCATATTATTCCGCAATCGTCGAATGAATTCCTTCTATTGGAAAGAATGAAATCTATTTGATTTTTATATCTGCCATCAGGGGATGTCCAGGTCCATAGATTTTTACTATTCTTCTTGTACACACTATTCAGGACTGTAAGGTTGTGTTCGTAGCACAGGTTTATTAGCTTGTTGCCATTCCTGTTCTGTTTTCCCATAGTGTGGGGACCTATAATGTTGTTCTCGCTTTCGTATGCTCTTCCTATTTGGGCGTTGAAGTCCCCCATTATAATAAGATTCTCATAGGCATATTTATGTATGGTTGAGTTTAAGTCCTCATAGAATTTATTTATTTCTGCTTTGCTGGATGCTTCTGTTGGTGAATAAATCTGAATGATGGTCCATTTATAGGGTAGGTTTAGATTTAGCACTGTTATCCTTTCCGAGATTGCCATTATTTCATCTATGGAGTTTTTAAGATGTTTTTTAATTATGAAGCCGACACCATGTCTGCCTTTTGTCTCTCCTTTATAGTGTAATATGAAATCATCAAATTCTTCTATTTCTTTCTTTCTTTTTCCCATTCTTCTAACCTCGCTTAGGCCTAGTATGTCCCATTTCACCTGTTTTATTGCTAACAATAATTCTTGCAAGCTTTCATCTGATTTCAATGTAAGTGTGTTTAGTGTGTTGATATAGATATAATCTGGCTCTGTGGTATTTTTAGGTTTATCTGTTGGAGGGTTGCGGTCATAATTCCCCACGGTGACCGCTGACCGGCTTGGGGAAATCTGTTTTCTGTTTTTGGTTGTTCTAGTTTTTGTTTTCCTATTGTTTGTCTTCCGGGGGCTGGTGTGTGCTAGTTGCTATTGTTTGGTTGTTCCGGGTTGTGAGTTAGATCTAGGTCGGTTCATGTATTCGAAAGCATTTGTTTTATTTACTTTTCTTGGGGCCCTTATTCCTGCCCCCTCTCCTTCTTCACTAGTTGGGTGAGTCGGAGTTTTTGATGGAGAACGCTTCCTTTTATCCTTGCTCTTGTCTTGGCTAGTTTTCCCTTTTACAATGAGTTTGTCGTAGCGGATGATCGCTAGATTCCCCTTTTTGGTTTCTTCTACTTTCTTGAGTTTTAACTCTTTTCTGATTTCTAAAATGTCTTTGGGAAAATCTTCTGTTGCGTAGGTGTTGGTAGGGAAGTTTTTATTATTCCTTAGAGTTTCAATTTTTCTCCATGCAAGCGTGAATTTTACGAGAATGGGCCTTTTTTTTCCCTCAGATTTTTTTCCAAGCCTGTATGCATCGCTTTTTTCTCATTTGTCGAAATTTTCTAGCCCACCTAGTTCTCCTGCGTTGTTTAGAGTCTCTAGCACTATATCCATTAGCTCGGTGTTACTCTTCTCGTCTTCTCTAACTCCATGAAGCAAAATGTTGTTCTTCCTCGCCTCCCGCTCTAGACCATAGACCTTGTTCTTCAATGACTTTATTTCGTTGTTTAGCTTTAGGTTTTCCTGCACTAGGGGTTTTAATTTTTCATCCATGGTGACCGCTATGGATTTGCTAAAATTTTCAGCCAGTGCGTTCGTTTGTTTGTGAAAGTCCGCTTTTAGTTCATTTAGTTTGCTGCTCATTTCCTCGTTCATTTTCGCAATTAACTTTTCTAGTTGGGATTCCATGCCTCGTTTATTTTCAATTTCTACTGTTGGGTGGTTCTTATTTTTGTTGGCAACACAGGCCTTAGGCTGGTAGCACAAAATAAAGTTATGGTCTGGTTCTCCTTGGTTATCCACCTTGGCAACACCGAATCGCTTGTCAGATTGACAGCAGCTTATCACTGTCAATTGTCAGGTACCGGAAATCGTTATTATGCACGCCGATAGTATGTTTATATAGGTATAGTTTTGCACAACTTTTCGACACTTTTCTACTTGTTCCGACACGTTGTTACTGC
Organism: Lithophane semibrunnea; assembly: GCA_947363905.1. Taxonomy (NCBI): domain Eukaryota; kingdom Metazoa; phylum Arthropoda; class Insecta; order Lepidoptera; family Noctuidae; genus Lithophane; species Lithophane semibrunnea. The sequence goes on along the minus strand of OX376199.1, from coordinate 278,330 downwards.
CAGTATTTAGCAATTCACTTTTTGCGCCCCGTGATAAATGTCTAGGGATCGACTCCACAAGGAAATTTTAGGTTTTAACCACGATTTTCAATTTAAAACACTGCTCACGCACAGACCACAACTCTCTTGACAGCTGTCAAACCGGAAGTCAGGTGCTAATTAGAGATTATTATATAAATGATGTTACTAAGAAGATAGAAGAAGTGTTAAGAATAAGAATAAGAATAAGAATAATTTATTTCTAAGTATATGGTGCATTGAGATCTAAAATTAAACATTGATTCTGTTCAGGAGCTCAGGTAAATTAATAAATAAAAGCGTGGACTGTATACTCTTTAAATTATAATAAAAAAAGGCGATAACTAGGTAGCTATACAGTGAAGTAGCTAAGAGGGGACGCTAGTGTCGTTCTGGCCGTGCGATCGTGGTGTCTGTCTCCGCCGCCGCCGTCCGCTCGCCCCCGCGCGCCGGTTCCTCCGTCCCGCGCCCGCGCCTCAGCCGCCGGTGACGTCAGTCCACATGATCACGCGCTTGATGCGTGAACATCCTCCCGCCTGTTGACGTCTTCGAAGGGAAGAGGGCAAATGTTGTTAAACCCTCTTGTGATGACTCCTCTCTTTGTCTTTACGTCTGCCACGCGTGTGATGCCGTCGGCGCCCGCGTAGGTTCGTACTACGCGACCTAGTGCCCAAACAAGTGGTGGAAGCGCCTTGTCTCGGATGAGCACGAGCGTTCCTTCTCCGAGCTTCCTGTCTGAAGCAAATGACCATTTGGTTTTCTGTTGAAGTAAGGAAATGTATTCATTAGCGAACCGCTTCCAGAAGTGTTGACGGATGTATTCAATCCTGTTGAAGCGGTCCAAACTGCTGATGGTTTTGTCAGGAACCTGTGAAGACGGCACAGACGTGAGTGTTCGTCCAATTAGAAAATGGGAAGGCGTGAGGACAGACAAATCGGATGGGTCACAGGACACGGGAGTTAGAGGACGGGAATTTAGAACGGCCTCTATTTGACATAGACAAGTTGCCAGTTCCTCGTAAGTAAAGTTGGTGAGACTTAGCAACCTTCTAAGATGGGTTTTTGTGGACCTTACGGCAGCTTCAGCCATGCCATTGAAGTGTGGGGAATAAGGAGGAGCAAAAACAAATTTAATGCCTTGCTCTGCCATTTCAGATGCAACATCAGAGTTTGTAATAATTCGTTTTAACTCATTATTAGCAGCAACAAAGTTCGTGCCGTTGTCTGATAATATACTTTGAGGTTTACCCCGACGAGACGTGAAACGATTCAGAGCCGCGATGAAGCCCTCTTTTGTAAGGTCGGTGACGAGCTCCAAATGGACCGCCCTTGTTGCATGACAAACGAAGATGCATAAATAAGACTTTGTAAGCTTACAACCGCGACCCTTTCGGTCAGCTATCAGTACTGGGCCAGCATAGTCCACACTAGAGTTAAAAAATGGAAATTCAATGTTGGTTCTCGAAACTGGAAGTTGACCCATAATTGGTTGTATATTTTGACACTTGTATCTAAAGCATTTTATACATTGTTTGACGACAGTTTTAGCAAGGTTCCTGCCGCCCAGAGGCCAATAGTTGAGTCGCATGGTTGCCAACAATAATTGCGGACCAGCGTGAAGCAACCTTTTATGTTGCATATGACATAGAATTTTCGTAAGGTGATGTTTACCACAAAGTAAGATTGGATATTTTGTATTATAATCATAAGGTGAGTTATCAAGTCTACCTCCTACGCGTATAATTCCTTTAGAGTCTACAAATGGTGTCAATGAAATTAAACGATTTTTATGAGGCAGAGATTTTCCTGACTTCAAAATATTGCACTCTTTTGGAAACATCTCTGCTTGTGCACTAAGTAGCAAGTATGTTAAAGCTTTATCTAATTCTTCACTAGAAAGCGAACCATGCAATTTGTTATTAGAATTTTTTAAATTATGCATGAATCTATTGACATAAGCAATGATTCTTTGAAGACGATTGAAATTAGAAATACTGTGAATTAATGACTGAATTATTGAATTATTAGTTGATTGATCAGAATTAATATTAGTGTTATCTTGATTGGTGAAATGACACACTACTTCAGGTAGATCATGTTTCACGCTATTACAAGGCATATTAGGCCAGCTACTTTCGCAGCCTTGCAAGAAACTAGGGCCTGACCACCATAACGAGCATTCACCGATGGAATCGGCCCTCGCCCCGCGAGAAACGAGGTCTGCCGGATTGTCCTTTGATGGTACGTACCTCCACCGGTCTCCAGCAGTAATTTCCTGAATTTCAGCGACTCGATTACGTACGAAAGGTTTTAGTTGGTTTGGTAATATGTTAAGCCACCCTAATACGATCATCGAGTCGCTCCAAAATAGTCGCTTAACTATAGGAATAGTCAGGGATTCTATTACGGTAGTACACAGTCTTGCACCCAATAGCGCTGCACAAAGTTCAAGGCGCGGAATGGTTACGGTCTTTATTGGTGCTACACGATTTTTGGACACTAAAAGTTGTACATTTATTGATCCATCACTACATGCTGACCGAACATATATGCATGAACCGTAAGCTCTTTCTGAGGCGTCACAAAAAATATGTAGTTCATGTTCCACTGCCAGATTGCAGCACACCCATCGTGGAATATTTAAATTGTTCAGCTTGGGAAGTGCACGAACAAAATCACACCACATCTTGTTTATCTCAGGTGAGACTCCCTCGTCCCATTCAGACTGCTCAACCCAAAGTCGCTGCATTATTAACTTTGCTTCCACAATGCAGGGGCCAACCAGTCCTAGAGGATCAAACACCTGACTGATCACCGAAAGAATGTGTCGCTTTGTTGTTCTTTCCTTTGTAGAAATATTAATCGAGAAGGATAAGGAGTCAGTATTACAAAACCAATGCAGGCCCAAAGTTTTAGATGACTGGGAGTGACTGGACAAGTCTAATGAACTAGATTTTCCTGGTTTACCTATTGCTTCGAGGATTTCCGGACTATTAGATTGCCACTTTCGCAAGAAGAAATGTGCAGATGAGAGAATGGAATTAATTTGTTTCGCTAGATCTATAGTTCCCGATATTGTCGAGCTACCGCCCAAGTAATCATCTACGTAAAAATCTCGCGAAATTGCAGACTTCACGTTGTCTGTGGTAGCTTCGTCCGCAAGACTTACAAGACACTTTGTTGCTAGGTAAGGTGCAGATGATGTCCCATAAGTGACTGTGTTTAATCTGTATGTTTTTAACGGTTCTTTGGGATCTTTTCTAAAAATAATTTGCAGTAATGATCTTTGTGAATGAGCCACTTCTATGCAACGATACATTTTTTCGACATCACCAGTAACAACATATTTGTGTTGCCGAAATCTTAACAAAATTGAAAATAAATCATCCTGTACTTTGGGCCCTACCATTTGAAGATCATTAAGTGATACTTTAGAGGAAGTATTGGCAGACGCATCGAACACAGCTCTCAGCTTCGTTGTCGTACTGGATTCGCGAATTACTCCATGATGAGGTATGAAATATTCAGCATGTTTGTTTGAATGAGGCCTTGACTTGTTGTTAACTTCGCTCATATGACCAAGGCGTTCGTACTCATCCATGAATTCCATATATCTGGCCTTGAATTCAGGGTCCCGTTGAAAGCGACGTTCTAGCGACAGATAACGATGTTTTGCCATATTGTATGAGTCGCCTAAAATGCTTGGATCGGCTTTCAAAGGCATAGTAACAATAAATTTACCGCTCTCATTACGAATGGTTTTTTGCTTAAAACTTAATTCACATTCCCGTTCTTCTTGAGATAGGGTGTGCTTAGGCGAGATGGAGTCCAGCTCCCAAAACCTTGTCAAATCAGGTTGTTCGATTGAGTGGGCATGATTACAAAAATGTGTGCCTTTTTTAAAAGACGAACGAAGCTGAGTAACTGGACCAGACACTATCCAACCAAATTTGGTCTCACATAGCTTAGGCATCCGCTTGCCTAAATCAATTGTAGTAGTGCCTATAACGCTCCAAAATGTTTCTGCGCCTACTAAGATGTCAATGACAGATGGAATATTAAAAGTTGGGTCACCTAAACGAAGGTTTGACGGTATAGGGATATTCCTCATATCAATATAAGACGATGGCAAACGTTGCGTAATCTCAGGTATAATTAGGCAGTCCAAATTAATCCTATAGTCACCATTAAAAGACTCAATGTTTAGATTGCAAGACTGTGTACTGTAGGAAGACTGTTGGTTGATACCTGTGACCGTGGAGGTAGTATTTCGTCGTACCAACTCCAGTTTGGTGCAGAGGCTCTCCGTCATGAAATTGGCAGTGCTGCCGCTGTCAAGCAGGACTCGAGCGTTGACTCTTTCACCGTTGTTGCTCACCACCTTCACCATAGCTGTGGACAGCAGGACATTGGGTGTACTAGTATGGTGTATAGTATCTGCTGATAAGACGGTACTATCTGAAGTATCGATTGGTAAGGCGACACTATTTGACGCTGAAGGCATGGGGTCCTGAAAAGGGCGCTCAAGCGGTTCAACATGCAAGAGAGTATTGTGCCTGGATTTTCAATATTTACAACCAGCTAATCGACATTTCTTGGTTACATGACTCGAGCGCAAACAGTTTAGACACACTTGTAATTCCTTAGCCTTTTGTATTCGTGATTCAGTAGGTAAACCTTTAAATAAATCACATGTATATAAAAGATGATCGTTAGAACATAGAGGACATTTTAATTTGTTTTGTAATTTGTTACTATGTGATTTTTTATTTTCTAAGTTGCTATTCATCCTTTCTTTGTGGGTATTCGTATTTTCTTTGGTACTTGAAGTAATAAAACTTTTTTGTCTATTATTCACACTAGTGCTTAACTTACTTTGATTTACCTCTAGTGTTTCTAAGAGATCAGCCCTACCACTAATAAATGAAATTAAATTTGACAAGGTAGGAGCTTCAGACAATGCATTGCGGCGCTCTTCCCATTTTTGGTTTGTATTCAAATCTAATTTTCTAGACATCATAAATATTATAAGAGTGTCCCAATACTCTGTCGGCTCCTTTAAGGTCTTAAGTGCCCGTATATTTTTATTTATGACATCTATAAGCCGTCGCAAAGAAGACGATGATTCATTCGATAAGGGTTCTTCATCAAACAGAGCCTGCACATGATTATTAACTAAAAGGCGGTTGTTGTTGTAGCGATCACACAATAAGTTCCATGCTAAAATATAATTGTCACCCTTAAAATCAATGTTCTTGATTATTTCCGACGCACGATCCTTAAGAGATGCACGGAGATAGTGGAACTTATTAATGCCATCGATACAATCGTTGTTATGTATTAGCGAAGTGAAAGTATCCCTAAATTCTAGCCAGTACTGGTAACTACCGTCAAATTGCGGTAAATCAATTTTTGGTAAGCGAACAAAGCCATTTTTAAAGAATGCACCTGGTTTCGAGTCCATAATAGTGCCCGTCTCCGAACCCTCCCGCTCAGCGCAGCTGGTCTGAAGCTGGCTGCGCGCCTTGGCGATCAACGAGTGGTACCGTTCTTCAATCTGATTTCGTTCCACGTACTCGTCTTCGGGGGTCTCCGACTCTAACTCGATTTCCATCTGTAATGCATCGAAAACATCATATAAAGTTTCAAATTTGCTCAAGCGGCCTTCTAAATCAATCCGTTGTAGTGCGGATATGAGCTTTGAAGACGAAAGAACAGTAATGTACTTTTCAAAGTTTGTGAGCTTTGCTTTAATTCCACTGCGCTGTTTTACTAATTTTTCGATATCCATGTTGCACTTAAATTTGAGAATTGGAAAGACTTTAAAAAACCTTTAAGACTTGAATTTATTCGAAGCAAAAGTAACGGTTTATTTTAAAGCAAAAAAAAAACGATCAAACTAAGTAGCAAATTGTCAAATAAACCAATTCAAAAGAACAACCAGCTGATTAATTACCAGTTAAGTTGCATAAAAACACAGTTAGGTCGGTAGCAAGCACAGCTGACGCGAGAACAAAGGAGGTGAGTCACCGTACGGAAAAAAAAAATTAACGGACGGCCGCCGGTAAGGCGCACTGACTAACCGCGTTGTAATAACAACTAAGTCTCCGAGTAAACCACGCGCGATAAAGCGATTGCGAATTACACACTGCTTGAAACAGATCGAATGCTAGCAACCAATTGTCTATCTCAAATAAAGGCGAAATAAGCAATAGTTGGAACCGAAATTGATTTTAAAAACACACTATTTGTGAAATGGACATGTAGGAAAGGGTAAATAATTGGAACGAACTCACAGAGGTCCTTAACCGTTTCACTAATTGACTTCTTCAGCTGCAACGGTGATTTTGTTGATCGATGACGGTTGACATTCAACTCCACTTCAACAATTCACTCGACGACTGCCTATCCTTGCCTTTTCTTCTTTAGTCCTGGACGTTTCCCGGTAGAAGGACCATGTTCAGGAGCTCAGGTAAATTAATAAATAAAAGCGTGGACTGTATACTCTTTAAATTATAATAAAAAAAGGCGATAACTAGGTAGCTATACAGTGAAGTAGCTAAGAGGGGACGCTAGTGTCGTTCTGGCCGTGCGATCGTGGTGTCTGTCTCCGCCGCCGCCGTCCGCTCGCCCCCGCGCGCCGGTTCCTCCGTCCCGCGCCCGCGCCTCAGCCGCCGGTGACGTCAGTCCACATGATCACGCGCTTGATGCGTGAACAATTCACATATACTACCATTGCTGGTTTAGAAAAATTAAATAAGCTAAGTGCATGCAAATCGTAGACATTACAATAAAAGTTATATTAAATTATCAAAATTGGTTTGAATTTATATTTTATACAATAATATTGATTCAGATTAATTGAATAGTATTATTTGTAATGTCAAAATATTAATTATTATGTCAAAAAGCATAGAATATTAATTACTATGTCAAAAAGTATGATTTAAAAATTCATTAACAGAATAGAAACACATGTCTAAGAGCCAAGTAAACATTTTACATTTGAATTTATTAATTGGTAACATTCTCAAGCCAGGTGGTAATTTATTATACATTTTTACTGTCATACAACTGGCATTTCTACTATATAGTTGCAATCTCTGAGGAGGTACTAGCAATTCCCCGGCATGTTTTTTCTTCAGTCTTTGGGAGACTTGTTCATTTAATAGGAATAAATGTGGGTATTTTTTTACAAATAAACAAGCCTCAAAAATATAAAGGCACGGGAGCGGAAGAATTTTTAATTCTTTAAATAATGGCCTGCAATGGTCTAAGTATTCTGCTCCGCTCATGGCTCTGATACTTTTTTTTTGTACTTTAAATGCTCTGCCCACATCCACTGAATTACCCCATATCACTAGGCCGTAACGCAGTACTGATGAAACATACCCATGATATGCATTGAGGACAGTTTGTTTACTGGACACCAGTCTTAACGTGCGAAGGGCATATACAAACTTATCAAGCTTGTTACATACTCTATCTACATGCTCCTTCCAGTTCAGTTTATTGTCAATTATTATACCTAAAAATAAAGCCGATGGTTCTGGTTGCAAAATTATATTATCATGTCGAATTGTTGTTGGTGTTACCGACATGTTGCATGTTTGAAATTGAACAATTTTGGTTTTATTAATATTAACATTAAGATTATTGTCCCCGAGCCATTTTATTACATTAATTAATTCAATGTTAGTATTAGTTTCTATGTCAGTTTTGTTGGAAGATTTAATAGTCAAAGTAGTGTCGTCAGCAAATTGGATACATTCATATTTTAAACATTTTTTGAGGTCATTTATGTATAATATAAATAGTGGCGGGCCCAGTACGCTTCCCTGTGGAACGCCAGATTTATTAATTTTTAATTCTGAGCTATATGTCGTCCTAGTGCTTTGTTCTATTTTAGAAATAACTGTTCTCTGTTGACGATCAGACAAATAGCTTTTAAGCCAATCATGCGCCTTGCCTCTTATTCCATATCTCTCTAGTTTGTAGAGTAGTCGCTCATGTGAGACAAAATCAAATGCCTTGCTCATATCTAGGAATACCGATAAAGCAGACATCTTGTTATCCAGAGCTTCGGTAATTAGTTTTACTAATGAAAAACAGGCTAGAGCCGTTGAACAATTTTTTCTGAAACCAAACTGACTCTCTGCAATTAGATTGTGTTTAGTTAAAAAGCTATTTAATCTGCCATGCATTGCTTTTTCAAAAATTTTTGCAAAGATTGGGATCAGTGTGATTGGCCTATAATTACCCATATCAGAACAGTTACCCTTTTTGAATAATGGTTTAATTATAGATTCCTTTAATGTCGATGGAAAAACACCTTCTTCAAATGAGAGGTTTATTAGGTAGCTAAGTGGGGATGCTATAATTTTCGCGCTTAATTTAATTATTTTGGTGGTTACTTCGTCATATCCCGTAGAATTTGTATTATTTAGTGAATAAATTATTTTAATAATGTCAATTTCATTTACAGGAGTCAGAAATAAAGTATTTATGTTATTGTCAATGTCAATGTTGTTTATGTCATGATTATTATTGTTAATTTTTTGTGTCAGCTCGATAAAATAATTATTAAATTGGTTACATATGTCATTAGGATTATGAATTTTTTTGTCATTAATTATTAATTCATTTATGTAGTTATTATTATTAGATTTATTTAAGTTATTTTTTATGATTGTCCATGTCGCTTTACATTTATTCTTAGAATTATTGAAAAAAATGTTATTATTGATCTGCTGTGATTTTGATATGCATCTTTTAAAAATCTTAGTGTAATTGCGGTATTTTTATGTCATGGAAAATATTAAATGCTTTATTGCAGTCTGTCTCTTCATACATTTCACCAAAACTTAAAGCTGCTAAGCAATCTAAAAATTTTGCAATGTTACTCTTATCGTAATCTCTCTTCGTTTCATACCAGAATTGTACAGTTTTTAATTTATTATTATTCATCTCTTCAAGGTAAAAAGTTAATGACTGCCCAGTGTCGTGATCGGAGAGAGCTAAATTATGTATATTGCATTTAAAATCTGGGAGATTGCTAGCTATTTGATCTATGCTAGTATTTTTCCGAGTAGGCATCCTAACATGTAGGGAAATATTAAAATTGTTCATTATTGATATTAATTCTCTAGAATATTTGTTATCTTTCAATATGTCTATGTTCCAATCTCCGCACAGTATAATATTTTTTTTAACTTTGCGGGTTAGATTGCGTAGTAATGATACAAGATTAAAAAAAAAGTTAGTCTCTTGTATACCGTGTTTGTTGGCCATGAAGAAAGCGGGAAAGCAAGAAGGCTTGCTATATAATATTGATAAGGGGGACATACCATTAGACACTTTGCATTGCGATCACGTCGGACCACTTTCGGAAACCAAGAAACAGTATAATTATATATTAACTGTAGTGGATGGTTTCACAAAGTTTGTGTGGTTGTTCCCAACTAAAACCACAAACACTAAGGAGGCGATAGAGAAGCTAAAGGTGCATCAGCAGACTTGGGGCAATCCACGGAGGATAATATCAGACAGAGGTGCAGCTTTCGTAAGCAACGATTTTGCTGAGCATTGTACAACAGAAAATATTCAACACATTAAGATAACAACAGGAGTGCCTCGTGGCAATGGTCAAGTGGAGCGAATCCATAAAATTGTGGTTAACCAAGTTATGTTTGCAAGATGATAAGCTGTGGTATCGGCAAGTAAGCAGAGTGCAGAGAGCAATAAACAGCACGTATCAACGAAGTATTGGAATGTCACCATTTGAACTCCTAACAGGGTGCAAAATGAAGCAAAAGGAGGACGTAGAATTGATAACTATGTTAGAAGCAGAATATAGAGAAAGTTTTGTGCAAGAAAGAGAAGATTTGAGAAAAAGCTAAAATCCAAATATACAAAATACAAGAAGAAAATAGGAAGAATTACAACAAGAAAAGGAAAGACAGTACAAAGTATTTAGTTGGAGATTATGTAGCCATTAAAAGGACTCAATTTGGTACCCACATGAAATTAAGACCCAAGTACCTCGGACCGTATAAAATAATCAAGATATTGGGACGAGATCGCTATGAGGTTGTGAAGTCAGACAGTTCAGCAGAGGGACCTACAAAGACTACTACAGCTGCTGACCATATGAAAACCTGGCCGGTCTAAAGCTGGAGTACATTTTATTTAAACTTTAATTAAGTTGTTATTTAGTTGCGTTTACTATTGAGTTGTCATTTTGTGTGACGTTGTTTCTCTGGCGATTCATGATTGTTTTGTGTTGTTTAAATATAGGGTAGGTTGTCGTAAGTTGTTTTCAAAGTCAAAAATGTGTTGTGTTTAACTGAGTGTGATTATATTTTATTAATTAACTGGAAGTCTGAGGACAGACTTGCAATAGGATGGCCGAGTTGTAGGAAACGAGCAAGTAGATCCTATATGCAGGATACGGTTTTTTTTGAAGATGTAGTGATTTGTTTTTTTTTGGCAGGTGTGTCTTTTGGCCGAGACAGTGGAGTTGTTTTATACTATGTTCCTTGTATTTTTAAATAAATAAAAGTTCGTGTATTTATGCCGAATATTATTTTCCTACCAATCCCACATACTAGGACCACCGCTTTTTACACTTTACATGAAAGACTTTCCAATGGCATTCAAACATCCTATGATACTGTCCGCGGATGACAGTACAATAACTATACCTAGTAATCAAAGGGATTTTTTTATAAAAAGTAACATGTCATGGGGTCCCAACTCGAAAAAATTATAATTAGTCTTGAAAAAAAAATCATAGATGGCAGCATAATGTAACAATTATGAAATTAACAATCACTAAAAAGCGTTATACGGCAAATTTTGGCTAAAGTAATATTAGTAAAAATCTATTTATGTATTTACACTCATAAATCTCGTATTTTCAACAAAAACTTAAATTAAGCCTTTCACTTCAATTCGAATCCTTAGGGCTGATTTCATCAAAGTTAGTTATCTTTTATCCGTGGAATAAAATTGTCGTCTGACAGTTTTTGTATGGAAAAACTGTCAAAAATTCAAAATTTATTCGCAGGATAAGACATACTCGGTATAAAAGTTTGGTGAAATTCGCCCTTAGAATGCTAGAGTAGCAATCTGTTAATAATTAGGTTGAGAGCTCTTTGCAATAGGTGGCGTTTACTAAAGTGATGACAGGTCACTTTAAACTTGAAACGTTTAGTTTCATTAAGGAAAATCAAACAATTTTTTTTTTATCTAGAACTTTACGTAGAAATATAAGAATTGAACACCTAAGAAGAAAAAACGTAAAAAAAGGAAGAAAATATGTAGGAGGCTTGCCTAGTACCCAGGCAAGACTCATAGATGGCGTTTTAAAACTACGTTCTCTGGCAATTAGTGAGTCGATGATGCTGCCATCTGTTAAAAAAATGGAGGAAAAAAAATAGCCAGCTCAATAGCCAGACTTAGGGTGGTGTCATTTCTTTGTATGGGATTGGGTAATGTTAATATAGATGAAATATAAAGAAAGGAGTTCAACTAATATACATTAGGACGAGTCCAGGAACATAATAAGCAAAGGAAACAAAAAACAATATTGTTATAAGAGCTTTATTTACGTATAAAAGTCTGTCATGTAGTCATGACCGTAGCGTGCTGGGCACATTTTGGTTTGTCATCTATACATGACGGTGGCGGTCAAAATGTATAAAGGGATAAAATTGAAGAAACCACTAAAGTAATTTCTAACCGACAAGGCATACTATAATATTAACGGAATTTCTGACAGAACCATTTACTTTATGAATTATTTTTATTTACTGTTGACATTTATAATTTACTAAAGTTTGCTAAATTGAAGGTAAATTAATGATACCTAAATCTTGACTACCTTATTTTAATTATAAAAAATCATAATTATTCATATTTGCACGCCCTATTATGTGGCAAACGTGTCTGAACCTGTATTTTTTTTATGTTATCCTGCATGCACGTTTTTATTTCTGTATGTGTACACATGTTTGGGCAAACAAATTTATCTTGTCTATAAAAATAGTATCCTTAGGGCGAATTTCACCAAACTTTTATACCGAGTATGTCTTAACCTGCGAATAAATTTTGAATTTTTGACAGTTTTTCCATACAAAAACTGTCACACGCCATTTTTATTCCACGGATAAAAGATATCTGACTTTGGTAAAATCAGCCCTTACATGAATAACTTAGAACTAACCTATAACTAATATATACATTTATTATGGAGAAACGCTAATATAGCATAACACCGGTCGGGCAGCAGCGCTCCAGCAGACCGACCACTGCGCGGCGAGGAGAGCCCGTCTGCCACGCGCATGTGCGTCAGGCCCACCTCGGGGATGTAGCCCGGCGCACACACGGGTCAGGCCAGCTGCGCGGCGAGGAGAGCCCGTCTGCCACGCGCATGTGCGTCAGGCCCACCTCGGGGATGTAGCCCGGCGCACACACGGGTCAGGCCAGCTGCGCGGCGAGGAGAGCCCGTCTGCCACGCGCATGTGCGTCAGGCCCACCTCGGGGATGTAGCCCGGCGCACACACGGGTCAGGCCAGCTGCGCGGCGGCTCGGCAGCAGCGCGCCAGCAGGCCGGCCAACTGCAGCGGTGAGGACAGCCCGTCCGCCACACGCATGTGCGTCAGGCCCACCTCGCGAATGAAGGCCAGCCGCGTGGCCTCACCCGCATCCAGCGTCTTGCATACGCGGAAGATGTTGCTGACGATGTCTTCCGCCGCGTAGCCCAGCTTGCATAGCTTCGCGATCACCTGCACGCACCACACGTTCTGCACTGTTCGCATATATGTACATAGAGTGCCACTAGGATCTTTTGGCGTCTGGCCTGAATGACATTGACTGGTCACAGGCGGCATTGTTGCTGAACATGTTTTGTGAAATTGTCACAGAAATTGTATTGAAAAAAAAAAATGGCGGTGTTGAACTTGTATCGTCCGCAATACCTATACCACTGCCACAGGCGTTTCGGAATTCAAGTATTGATGTCAAATTAGTTTATATTTAGATTTATAATTACATTGTCAAAGGACCACGGGCACGGATGTATGGAGTCTGGACCAAATGCCCAACAGTGATGAAACATATGCCATATGAAAGCTTTTGGGGTATTATTTAATTCATCCTATGGCAGCTAAGTCGAAATCAAAGGCGAACATGGTGTTTATGAACATTCAAAAATTAGGTTTGGTTAGGTTAGCTTAAAAAGTGGTGTAACTTATGCCATGTGAAAGCTTTTGGGGTACTTTTTAATTCATACTATGGCAGCTAAGTCGAAATCGAGAGCGTACATGGTGTTTTTGAACATTCAAAATCAGGTTAGGTTAGGTTAGCTTCAACAGTGATTTGACTTATACCATGTGAAAGCTTTCGAGGTATTATTTAATTCGTACTATGGCAGCTAAGTCGAAATCGCGGGCGAACTTGGTGTTATTAAACATTCAAAAATTAGGTTAGGTTAGGTTAGGTTAGGTATGACCCCACCGAGGGTGTCTCCACGTTGTCGTCGTGGTGGGGCTTGCGCGTCTCAATGATCTTGGGGCTCTGCCGGTAGAGTTACTCATGCCGGAAAGGCCCAAGTGAGAGACCAGACTAAGAGAGATACCGGGACGGGGTCGCTCCTGATCGATCGACGATAGTCGATCGACAGTTGACGTGACCATGCCGCTGCGGTGTAGGCGCACCAAGGCGGCGCGTGTTTCTCTCGTTGAGGAGTTGTCTTCAACGAGAGAACTTTCGGCGGGTTCGCTGAGTCGGGTTGGCCGGACAGCGAACGGAGGCATGTTTAATGCCGCCGTCGGGGGCTTGGCTTAATTGCCTGGCCCAGAGGAAGGATACCTCTAAGATAAAAAACCACCTAATCCTAAGCTTTGAAGCGCGGCGAGAGGATGAGTGGCTGGTGGGGGACCAGTCGCTAGCGCTTCCCCTGTAGATACCTGCCGCACTCTACAGTATTTAGGCTTACCGGGCATCTAGGCTCTACCCGGTGGACATTTGTGACCTATATCGACTCGTGGGATTAAATATGGAATACAAAATAAATAAAACACAAGAACAAGAGAAGGTGCCGATCGTATTGGTCGAGCAGATGGGTGTTGGTGTGGTGTCAGATTGTGACACCGCATCTGATAGAATGAGTGTGGCGAGCGTGGCGAGCGTAAGCTCAAAGCGCTCGCGGACGAAAGGGGAGGGGGCTGAGCGTGCGTCCAAGTTTTGGAAGAAGCACGCACGCAAGGCGGATGAGGAGCACGCGGGGTTCTCTTCCAGCGAAGAGAACGTACCGGCTAAGGTGCCGAAGGGCAGGAAAGGACGGGGTCGTGCAGCTGGTGGAGCGGGGTCGCGGAACTCTCTGGGGCGCTTTCTTAAGCGCCCCGACACGCCGTTGCCCAGCGCAGGTAGTGAGTCGGGGTCCAGACAAGTGGCCCTCGAGCCAACGGTGGCGGTCCTTGGGGGGGGCTCCACTGTCATGCTGGAAGTCAACAGAGCGGAGGCCAATGCTGCCAAGAGATCGCAGCAAAAGACTGTCGCGGCTGACGAAGTCAGCGAGTTGGCCCGACAGTCCCGAGAGCGGCGCTCTGCTCGCATGGCTGACGGCGGTAGCGTATCGGCGGTGGCGCTTAGTCGCCAAGTGTTGGACGGCGTGGATGTCGTCCTGAAGGTTGCCACCAAATCTGGCAATTTGAAGGGCACATTCACGCGTGCTCTTAAAAAGGCGGCAGACGGCATAAAGGAGGCGGTTGAGGTCCTCCTTAGTCGCACAAGCACGGAGGAGACGGCGAAGCTATGGGAGGAGAATGGCCGTCTCCGATCCGAGTTGGAGGACCTCAAGCGGCAGTTTGCCGCCCAGAGGGCAACTCCCGCGGTAGCCGGCTCCCCTCCTATAGTGGCGCTGTCATCGCCGGTCCCATCTTCGACGCCTGCACCTGCGGATGCGGAGGTCGAAAAGATCGCGCGCATCTGCATGGTGCAGTGTGGGAAGATGGTCAGTGCCCGACTGGAGGCAATAGAGGCGAGGCTCCTCCCGGCTCAGAACCTACGCCCGCCGCTCGCTGCGGATAAGCGGAGGAACGAGGGGCAGCCAACAGCAAACGCGGCGGCTGAGTCGAGCCGGTCCGGGAGGGGGACTAAAAAGCCCGCGGAGGGTACTTCCGTGCCCGCCTCCCGGTCAGCTGCGCCTGCGGCTGCGCCTCCAGCTGCACCGCCGGCGGCCGCGCCCGGGCCTACCACAGAGGCCTGGGCGACGGTCGTCAAAAGAGGCCGCCGTCATGGGAAGAAGACGGCGCCTCCGACGCCCGCTAGAGCACCGGCACCGAAGAAGGTAAAGGGACCGCCTAAGGTCAGAGCCCCACGCTCCGCGGCTGTGGTTATAACGCTGCAGCCCGGAGCCGTCGAAAGGGGCGTCACTTACAAGGCGGTCCTCACAACGGCGAAAGCGAATGTCGCGTTCCCCGACCTCGGCACACCGTCTGGCTTCAAAATGAGGCCAGCGATTACGGGAGCGCGGCTACTCGAGGTGTCGGGTGCCTCTAGCGGCGAAAAGGCGGACATCCTGGCCGCCAAGCTGAGGGAGGTCCTCAACCCGGAGGACGTCCGGGTGTCCAGGCCAATGAAGACCGCGGAGTTGCGTGTCGATGGCCTGGACGACTCGACGACCCCGGCTCAGGTCGTGGCGGCCATCGCCAAAACTGGAGGATGTCCGCCCGAAGACGTCCGGTCGGGTGAGGTGCGCGCCGACGCTTCCGGGCTCGGCACGATTTGGGTGCGGTGCCCGGTGGCGGCGGCGAATAAAGTCGCTGACAGTGGGCGTTTGTTGGTGGGTTGGGTTGCAGCGAGGGTCAAGCTGCTGCAGCCCAGGGCCATGCGGTGCTACCGGTGCCTGGACATTGGGCATGTCAGGGCACGGTGCACCGCTGAAACTGACCGCAGCGAGCAGTGCTATCGCTGCGGCCAGCCCGGCCACAAGGCGGCCCAGTGCTCCGCGGCGCCAAACTGCAGCCTCTGTACAGCTGCAGGGAGGCCCGCTGGGCACAGAGCGGGCGGAAAGGCCTGTGGCGCGCCCGCCACCAGCAAGAAAGGAAAAAAGAGAGGGGCTGCCAAGGCTGCGGGGGGCTCTTTACCCCCTCCGCAGCCTGGCTGCCCTTCGGCCGACTCCCGGCCTAGGAATGGTGCGGAGGGAATGGATTGCGCATAACGGCGCTCTACCATTTCCTCCAGGGCAATATCAACCACTCTGCTAGAGCTCAGGATCTCTTGCTCCAGAGCATGGCAGAATGGTCGATTCACGTGGCTGTGGTCGCCGAACCGTATTTTGTCCCCCCCGGGGATAACTGGGTGGGAGACTTGGACGGTTTGGTGGCCATCATTGGCGGGGCTCTCGTCAACCCGTCCCGAGGTCACGGCTGGGTAGCCGCCCTCGCGGACGGCATTGGCACGGTTGGGGCGTATTTTTCGCCCAACAAGACTCTCGCCGACTTCGAGAGGTTCCTTGTCGAGTTGGGTGCCGTCGTGGGCCGACTCCACCCTCGCCCGGTGCTGTTGCTGGGGGATCTCAACGTCAAGTCTGCGGCGTGGGGATCCCCTGTGACCGATGCTAAGGGCGAGGCGCTGGAGGAGTGGGCGGTCACGACTGGCTTGACCGTCCTAAATCGGGGCTCGGTCCACACGTGCGTTCGGCAGCGGGGCGGTTCTATTGTGGACGTCTCGTTCGCTAGCCCCGCTGTCGCAAGCCGTGTCCGTGACTGGCGTGTCGCTGTGGAGGTGGAGACGTTGTCGGATCACAGGTACATCCGCTTCGACGTCTCCGCCCAGACCGCCGGCGGCCGCGATCCACCGGCCCCGCGAACGGACGGTCCACGCTGGGCGCGTAAGCACATCGACAGGGAGCTTCTCGAGGAGGCCGCTATTGTCCAGGCCTGGAGCCGGGAGTCGGCAATGAACGGACCCGTCGACGTCGAGCAGGAGGCGCTGTGGTTTCGCGGGGCGATGACGCAAATCTGCGACGCGTCCATGCCCCGAGCCCACGCACAGCCCGCAAGGCGCCAGGTGTACTGGTGGACCGCCGAGATCGCGCAGCTGCGCGTCGCGTGCGTGGCGGTCAGACGCCAGTACACCCGATACCGGAGGAGACGTCGTCGGGTCCCTGAAGAAGAGGCCGCGCTGTATGAGGTGTACCGCGCGGCTAAGGAGACTCTGTGGCTGGCCATCGGCGAGTCGAGGACGCGAGCTAGGGAGGAGATGTTGGAGACTCTAGACGGGGATCCGTGGGGGCGCCCTTATCGCGCGGTCCGAGGGAAACTTCGAGCCGCGGCGCCCCCACTTACGGAGAGTCTCCAACCCGAGCTGCTGGAAGAGGTGGTTGCAGCCCTCTTCCCGGCAAGAGCGGAGCATACTCCGCCGCCGATGGCTCTGCCCACAGCCGCAGAGTCTACAGAGTTGGAGAACGCCATCAGCGTCCCAGAGGTGACACAGGCAGAGATGAGGGCAGCCGTGATGCGGCTCCGGGCCAAGAACCTACTCCGGGGCCCGACGGGATCCACGGCTGCGTGTTAGCCCTCGCTCTGAAGGAGCTTGAGCCCCAACTGAGAGGACTCTACACAGCGTGCCTGGAGCAGGGCCAGTTTCCCACTTTGTGGAAATCTGGTCGTCTGGTCCTGCTCAGGAAGGCGGGGCGCCCTGCGGACTTGCCGTCCGCGTACCGGCCCATAGTGCTGCTAGACGAGGTGGGCAAGCTGTTTGAGCGGATAATCGCAGCCCGCCTCGTCGGCCACTTGTGCAGAGAGGGGCCGGACCTGGACGACAGCCAGTTCGGGTTTCGGCATGGGCGCTCCACAATCCACGCTGTGTCGCGGGTTAGAGTCCTGGCGGAGGAAGCGGTGTCTCGGGGCGGGGTGATGTTGGCGGTGTCCTTGGACATCTCCAACGCCTTCAACACCCTGCCCTGGAGTTGTATTCGGGAGGCACTGCGGTACCATGGGGTACCTCCCTACCTCCGCCACATCGTTGGGGCTTATTTGTCGGAGAGGTGTGTCACCTACATGGGACGTGATGGCGGAAACCAGCGCCGCATGTCGTGCGGTGTTCCACAGGGCTCGGTTGTAGGCCCGCTCCTGTGGAACATCGGGTACGACTGGGTGCTGAGGGGCGAGCTCAGTCCGGGGGTCGACCTGACGTGTTATGCTGATGACACGCTGGTCACTGCCCGGGGGAGCTCGCACAGGGAGGCAGCGTTGCTGGCGACGGCTGCGGTCTCACAAGTGGTGAGCCGCATACGTCGCCTAGGCCTGGAGGTGGCCCTCAGCAAATCGGAGGCCATGGTGTTTCATGGCCCCCGGCGGGCGCCGCCACCCGGCTCACACATCGTGGTCGGGGGGGCTCGGATCGCTGTCGAGTCCACCATGAAGTATCTGGGATTGGTGCTCGACAGCCGGTGGGACTTCGGGCCCCATTTCCGACGGCTGGCGCCCAAGTTGCTGGGCGCTGCTGGGGTGCTGTCAACGCTGCTTCCCAATCTGGGGGGCCCGAGCGCCGCTTGTAGGCGGCTCTACGTGGGGATCGTGCGATCGATGGCCCTTTACGGGGCCCCGATCTGGGCGGCTGACCTGACGGCCTGTAGTATCGCAGTCCTGCGCAAGCCGCAGAGAGCGATGGCCGTCAGAGTCATCAGGGGGTATCGCACGATCTCCTACGAGGCGGCTTGTGCACTGGCCGGATCCCCGCCCTGGGACCTCGAGGCGAAAGTACTCGCGTCATCGTATCGGTGGCGCGAGGAAGCGAGGGCGCGGGGTGAGCAACCGATGCAGCGACACATAGAGCTGCATCGGTCTCAGCTTCGCGAGGTCCTGGTGGCGGAATGGCGGGAAAGGCTTTCACGCCCTACCGCCGGCCTCGACATCATCGAGGCGGTCCGGCCGGTGCTCGAGCGCTGGCTCGGGAGGAGGCACGGCTCCCTGTCGTTTCGGGTGACGCAGGTGCTCTCGGGGCATGGTTGCTTCGGGAAGTACCTGTGTCGCATAAACAGGGAGCCGGACGCTCGGTGTCACCACTGCGTCGACTGCCGGGAGGACACGGCGCGGCATACGCTGGCAGAGTGTGCCGCTTGGGAGGAGCCGCGCCGTGCCCTTATCTCAGAAGTAGGCAGTGACCTCTCGCTGCCGGCCGTCGTTGAGTCGATGGTTGACAGCGAGGAGTCCTGGGACGCGGTGGTTTCCTACTGCGAGACGGTCGTCTCGCAGAAGGAGGCTGCGGAAAGGGAGAGGGAGATCTCGTCCACTCACCCGGCCCGCAGCAGGCGCACCGGGCGTCGGCGGAGGGCGGATAACGCCCTCTTCCAGCCCCCCTAAATGGGTCCAGGGGCGACGGACTCGGGGACGTCCGTCGCCCCCCAAACATCAGGACCCGAGGTGGCGGCGCGTAGTGTTCCACGCGCGCCCCTCTTAGACGTCACGGGGGGAGTCAAACACCTCACTCCCCCCCCTGACCCGAGGAGGCCCGCAATGGCGGGCCGGCACCAGTCGGGGGCTGCGGAAGATTTTACGTTCCCGCGACCCCCGGCGTAGGTGTGAGTCGGAACACCGGGGTGGTTTTTAGTCAGTAAGAGTCTGACAGACATCCATGAGGATTTTCCACCCCGGAAAAAAAAAAAAAAAAAAAAAAAAAAAAAAAAAAAAAAAAAAAAAAAAAAAAGGTTAGGTTAGGTAATGTTAACACTAGGAATAAGGGCAAACTACGAATTCCCTTTCACCGGCTTCATAAGGTTCATAACTCATTTGTTGGGCTTGGTATAACCTTTTATAACAAGCTACCCTCTCCTTTGCTAGATTTGCCTTATAATGCGTTTAAAGCTAAAGTAAAATGCAACCTTTGTTCAAAGGCTTACTACTCCATTAACGACTACTTAAATGATAAGAGTAGTTGGTTGCTGTGATTAACTCAAGACAATGTTTATGTTCTTTCTCCAGAATTAGCTTACCCACTGACAGGTTATATGAGTTCATATAAATTTTTTATTATATTTATTTGGACTGTACTTATAGTCAATTTTATTTTAATATTGATTTTAATTTAATTTATTGACGACTCATTACAATGTTTTCTATATGAGTTGTATTGCAATATGTAGTTAGCTAGCGACCTCGACAATGGATAATTATTATTTTTGCCTGAGCAACCGGCAGCAGGTTCGTCATGCTCCCTTAGATGTCACTGCTTGCGGTAGCGTCGGAGGTCGGGTTGTCTCCTTCCCTCAAATATGGCGAGGGGGGTAATGGCTGATCTTTGCGTTATGCTCGTGAACGGGTGCTGCTTGTGGTGACTGGTCGTCTTGCTGATCTCGGTTTTGTTAATGTTATTAGTAATTCATTTTTATTTATTTACTTCGATGGTCCTAGTTTATCATTTATAACTTCCAGTTGCAGCTATAAATAGCTATATGTAAGCGGGCACGCCCTTTGTGCCTAGAGGCTTTTATTTAGTTAATTTATGTTTATGTTTATATTAACTACTTATTTCTGCTTGAGTAGGTACATATAGTTCTCGTTTTTTTTTTATATTATTCTTTTTTTTTTTTTTTTGGTTGGTATATTGGCGTGTGCTAGCTGACATATGGCTAATTAGATTTATGTTTTATGTTGCGTAATAATGTAAATGATTTTGCAAACTTTTGTATAGAATCAAATTTTTCTAACTGAACAGACAGCTGTGCTGCTGGGGAGTTTGTTGCGCCACTTCTTCTTCCCAGCTAAAGCACTAGGAAGTGGTGAAGGGTGGGCGTTTTGGGGGGACTGTCTTATGTAATTTTGACGTTCGAAAAGTGCTGATTCTCAGCCTAGTTTGAATAAATGACTTTTGATTTTGATTTTGAGTGATGTAACTTATGCCATGTGAAAGTTATTGGGGTAATATTAAATTCATACTATGGCAGCTAAGTCAATATCGAGCGCGAACATGGTGTTTTTGAACATTCAAAAATATATTGGCAGTAGCTTAGATTAGGATCAACAGTGATGTAACTTATGCCATGTGAAAGCTTTTGGGGTATTATTTAATTCATACTATGGCCGCTAAGTCAAAATAAAGCGCGAACATGGTGGTTTTGAACATTCAAAAATATATTGCCATAGGGTTAGGTTAGTTTCACCAGTGATGAAACTAATGCTATGTGGAAGCTTTTAGGGTATTATTTTATTTATACTATGGCAGTTATGTTGAAATCGAGCGTGAAACTGCTACTGAGTCTGCTCATTTTGAACCAGTTTGGTTCAAAATGAGCAGACTCAGTAGCAGCCAGGGGCCTACTTTTGTGCCCGATTGATTGCAAAACAACAAAACTAGCAAAATGTGGGTGTAATGGTACATCTCAATCCTCTCTCTCTCTCTGCCTATCCTTTTAGAGATTAGAGGCATGATGTTATGTTATTATTAAATATTACCTGACCACTTATAGAAATGATTTCGATTTTAAAATTAATTTATAAATTAAAAAAAAGAACACGTAATTCATATTCTAACACACCCGTGCGAAGCAGCGGGGGATCGCTAGTTAATAATAAAAAAGAGTACCTACCTACATACCTACCTAGATGGGCTAATCTGGTTAGATTAGATTAACATAACCTAACGTGCCTATCCTAGCCTAACATAACCTAACCTACTTTTTGTATTTTTGAATGTTCAAAAACACCATGTTCGCCTTCCATTTCGACTTAGCTGCCATAGAATGAATTAAACAATACCCCAAAAGCTTTCATATGGCATATGTTACATCACTGTTGAGCATTTGGTCCAAAATATCGCATTGTCCTTACCTTAGTCTACAAGATTAAACAACAGACTTTACATATAAATGAACGCTGTACTCCATCACTAGAAGTGGCCTCAAAGATCTCGCGCCCATACAATTACCGCCTGCATGTTGTTCTCGGGACAGCGCCACTATACTACCGGATTGAGCTTTTGTAACGCGCGGTACCTTGTAGGCCTCGTGTATGTCCTGGCGCACGCAGGCCTCCAGCATGGCGCGCACCAGCATGGGGTGCGGCTCGTCGCACACCTTGAACACGTGCTCGGCCGACACGTGCGCGAAGCCCTGCGCTGTGGCCTGCAGGTTATTGAGCGCAGCGCGCAGGTCACCCTGCGCCGTGAACACCACCGCGCTCACGCCCTCCTCTGTGTACGACAACTGCTCCTTGTCGCACACCTCGAGCACCTGAACCATTCATGTCATCAAATAAAGCACAACTTACGTCGCAACATAAGAAACTACTCATTGAGTTGCTCCATTTCACTCAAGCTCAATAAGGTGCGGCATCTGTACCAGTCGCGGTCGCAGCCCAAGATTTGGGGGGACGCGATTCCTGTACCGAAGATGATACTTGCATAACCAATTTGGGCTGTCGGGTGTAATCCTCGTCCTGGAGTGATCTTGAGCGAGACTGGCTTCGATTACGTCTATATAATTACGATGTTTGTACGAGTTGCGTTTTCAAGCTATTTCCATGGTGAGCTTATTTATTTGATTGACTAATTCGACCATAATCTGTGTTTGACCGCTTGTTATCTCCGACACTTCACCTGATCTTCCTTCTAAAATCTTGTCTGCTATCGCGGCGAGGTTGTCGAGCTTTTGACCTTGGCTGACCATTAGCACTGCCTGAACGTGATCAGGGAGTCTTGACATCCACAGGCTATGCAGGGAAGGCCAAGCAACTATGAAAATATATTATACAAGAGCGAGCGTAGCGAGCTCAAAAATGTTTGCACACTCAGATTCGTTGGATTTTTTTTTGATCATTCCAAAAGTACTAAGAATTACTTGCTTTGTCGACTCAAGACAAGCGAGTTACGCGAGCCTCTCTAAATTTTAGCACCCCGCCGTGAGCCGGTTCTGTTTTCTTTCGACCATTATACAGAAAGAGAACTTCGTCGAGAAGAAAAGCTTTAACTTGTTTTACAGCAGGTTAGGTTGTAAATCCCGAATTGCCCAAATTCCCGATTTAGCTTTGCTCGCTCTTGCATCCTAATCCTTTTTGTTAACGACCGTCAAGCGTCGGGGAAAAAATGCCCAAACTTGAAACCTAGCCTTTATGCCAATGATTATAGCGGAGATTTCCGTCTGGTGCCGGGTGTCGACACATGCACTACACGGACACGGATTAAAATTTTGAAAAAAACATATTTCATAATTCATACTTCGATCTTTAGATTCCGGCTATGCGATACACCTGACGCTTGACGGTTTTTGACGCCAGACTCTATAAAGAGTTTGAATCGAACGGTACCTTGGCGAGTATCTGCGCGTCGGTGAGGCGCGAGTAGCGCAGCACAGCGCAGCGCGACTGAATGGGCTCGATGATCTTTTCGGAGTTGTTAGCGGCGAGCGCGAACCGCGTGGTGTGCGAGTACAACTCCATGGTGCGGCGCAACGCCTGCTGCGCGCCTTCCGTCATGCTGTCCGCCTCGTCCAGGATCACCATTTTATGCCTGCCCGCCGGCAGCGTTACCTGCGCACACACTAGCTTGTAGCTCTCAGCTCTGCAGCCACAACAACACAACTTGTTAAGTGGGTGATAGACGTGCGTACTTAAGGCGACATTACCCGAAAAAAATGTCGTTTTCTATTGTGTTTTATTCGTAGTTCCGATTCCGGCTATGCGATACACGATTACTTTGATGATGAATTAAATCGCAAAGACAAGTCTAAATTGCGGTCTCATTATTATTTTATTTGAGTTTTATTAGGCTTTGAATGATAAAACTTATAATAAAGGTCGTAAAAAATGTGTTAAATATGGGCCGACATAATGTGAAATATTAAAATATTTATACCACTAATTTCAAAACGAAGTGTTTTCATCTTTTCATGAGCTCGCCACGCGTCGTTTAGTCCCACAGAGTACTTTTATATATAGGTTTAGTCCCGAGCGGAACGTGTTGGAGTTCGGACGTGTATCAATTTGTGTGAGCCCGCCACCCCCGCCGGGTGAGTTCTAGCCTTTACTACGTTATTTTTTATTTCAAATATCTCAGCGACTGTACTATTTATGCAGTATATACATCTACTACCTAAGTGTGTCACTAAGTGACTGGACAAGCAATGTAACAACCAAAAAAAGATACTTTACTACATTATTTTCGTTTTCAAAAATCACAGCGACTGTACTATTTTTGCAGTAAATACATTGCTTCTTAACTACTACCTAAGTGTTTCGCTAAGGGACTAGACAAGCAATGTAAAACTCACAAAACGATACTTTACGTAAGCGTTAGCACGCTTAGTACAGGGCGCCGCTTGAGACACGTCAGTGATGTGCCCGTAAGACCTTCTAACGTAGACTATCGACCATAATGTCGATTGTTGTATGAATTTATATTACTACTAGCACTTTGCTCGCGCCTTCGTCCGCGTGGATTTCGTACTTTCATCTAAAAACTTCAACAACCCCTTTGAAAGATAGTTTTCGAAAATTAATATTTACGATCTTACATTTATTTACGATACCCCTTAAACTTACCCTTTTACACCCCGTTAGTAGCTGATTTTTGAAAAACCCCGAAACACCTACTTTTTTATTTTAACTATTAGTACCATATCGAGTTTCGAGTTAATCCGATATCACGTTGAAATTTTCACATACTTACTTTGACACCCCGTTATTCTAGTAAAAGAATTTCCAAAAATCTTTTCTTAGTGGATGCCTACGTCATAATATCTATCTGTGTGCCAAATTTCAGCCCAATCCGTTCAGGACTACCCCTTTTCACCCCGTTAGAGGTAGATTTTTGAAAAACCCTGATGCACATTATTCTTTATTTTTGGTTGTAGGTATAAATACTGAGTTGCTAGTTAATCGGACCGCGCGTTAAAATTCTTCTATACAAACTTTGACACCCCCCAATCCCCATTTAGGGGGTATTTTAGAAAACCTAAAAATTACAAACTTTATAATTTACTTAGATAAGTATTTGTGCCATGTTTCAAGTCTGTTAACTCAAGGGATAAGATTTTTTTCCTCCTTTTCACCCCCTTAAAGGTCGAATTTCCAAAAACCCATTCTTAGTGCGCGCCTACGTCATAATAACTATCTGTGTGCCAAATTTCAGCCCAATCCGTTCAGTGGTTTGAGCTATGCGTTAATAGATCAGTCAATCAGTCAGTCACCCTTGTGTTTTTTCATACATATAGATCAAAGTTTATTCTACAATTAATGGTAGTTGTATCCCGAATGAACCCTTCAAGGGGTAATAAAATTTTTACAGGGATTCAAATAAAATCAAAATATTTTATTTCACATAAACCTACATGGGCACTTATGAAACGTAGCTAGATGCACGGTTCCAATTGGTTGTTTCCTATGGAGAAGAGCCAGCAAGAAACTCCATGGTTACTATATTAAAAATAATTGGCTTTACAATATATTCATATTATAATGTTAGTAGGCATGCATGGGTGGACAATGTAGGCATTTCAACAAGTACCAGGTACTTTACAAAATAGAAGAAGTTTAGACAAAATTGATGTGGAGGGTTCAGGAGGCCCTCTAAAACCCCTAAATAACCTCACATTCTTTCTAGTGAGGTGGCACGTCTTTAAACCCAACCCCTATTAACTTCTGGAGGGAGGTGGGCTGGTTGTAATAACCACCGATAGCCGCCACGGCCCAAACACAATGGTCCAGCTTAGGGACTAAGTGCGGAAACCAAACCCAATAACATAGAACATCGCTTTCACAGTCCAAAGTAGACTATATAGTTAATGCATCTGTTCTATAACCTTCACAAATCCAACAAGCCCAACACTACAGGGCTATCTTGTTAGGTTGTGGAGTTCCTATGGCCACCTTCTGGCTTCATCATCAGATCTTAGGCTGCTCCTTTGGCTATAATAATTAACAAAACAAACAAACCCAAGGAAGCTATCTTATTTAGTTTAGGAAATCCTATGGCGAGCTTCCAGCTTCATCATCAGGCCCTGAACACCATCTAGTATAAGCATTTGTCAAGACCAATCTAATGAAACCAAACACTACGGGACTATCTGGATTACCTGTGAACATTCCGGCTCCATCATCAGACCCTGAACACTACCTAGCGTCAAAGCACTTGTTAATAGATAAAAAATGAGCCCAAATACGACGGAGCTATCTTTTTTGATTGAGGAGTTCCTATGGCCAACTTCCTTTTCCATCATCAGACTCTGGACGCCACCTAGTGTAATAGCACTTGTCAATACATAGCCAATGAGTCCAAACACAATTATGCTAGCTTGTTTGATTGATGTTTTCCCATGGCCACCTTCCGGCTCCATCATCAGACCCTAAAACCCACCTAGTGTCAAAGCACTTGTTAATATGTAACCAATGAGTCCAAACACGATGGTGCTATCTTGTTTGATTTTGGAGTTCCTATGGCCAACTTCCAACCCCATCATCAGACCAGCTCCATGGTATCATTTTTTCAAAATGTCTCAGTATTTAATTATGTATGCCAAGTTTCAGTTCAATGGCCAGTTTCAGTCCAGCCAGGAAGTGCTTGAAAAATGGATGACAATAAGGAGTAACCGGAAACACATACGAACAGAGCAAGCTAATACCCATTTTATCAGTTACAAAAATTGCAATCTGCAGACTTTAAATTTCAAACCATTTACTAAAAATGAAAATTACTAAATAGATAAAACAAAGTGTGTAAGTTGTTTAGCAATTTCAACTATTTCATTAATAGCTGATTAATAAATCATAACAAAAAGGCATGCCTTCAATTTGCCTTTAACTCCTGCACCCTGATTTCTGCGAATATCAGCTACCTTCCCACATAATAGTCATTGCAGGAAGGTTGCGAAGAGTTGGTTCCAATACGAGTGGAAGTCAAACTATTACATACTTTTTGTTGTGCGAACATCTTGATCTTGTTGCGCACGACGTCGATGCCGCGGTCGTTGGAAGCGTTGAGCTCAAGCACGGCATCCTTGAAGGCGGCGCCCAGCAGTGCGCGCGCCAGGCACAGGATCGTGGTGGTTTTGCCCACACCGGGCGGGCCCGCGATTATTATGTTCGGAGCGTTACCGGTGCGCGCGAATACCGCCAGTCTCGACACCGTGTCCTCGTTGCCCACGATGTCGCTGAATATTATCGGCCGGTACTTCTCTATCCATGGTAAATGAGAAGTAGGCTTGGAACCGCTGCTGCCGGCTTGTGACTTTGAGGGTTTTGGCTCAATTTCATCCACCTCCATAATTGTAACATCATCTTTACTCATTTTGAAGAATGAGTTATGTATAGTTACTTTACTCTTTGAGTTATGTTCAGTGAGCTATGAATTAAATATATTTTCGTCAAAAAAGCATTGAAAACAAAATAATAGTTTCCCGAACGAAATGTCATCAAGGAATTCGGCACAGATAACCATATTATATAGTATAGTCGGAGGAATTCGGTACATTATATACTATATAGTGCTCTGTGGAATTCTGTCTTATTCTGTGGATGTGTATTCTGTGGATGTGTATAAATGTCATTGACTTATAAATCATGATTTATAAGTCAGTAAATCATGTACTCTGTGACATATACTCACCTCGGTGAAGTTAGCCATATTATTTATGAGAAAGTTAGCCGCACGATTTCATTATTATGAACTTTTGTTAATGCTAATCGATAGAGAATCGTTAGAGAGAGTTAGAGAGAAAAGAAAAATCGTTAGAGAGTAATTAGTTTTATTTATCAACGATTTTAATTACTTTTGTGACATTCGCCCCCATTCCCGCAAAAATGGATGTAGACGTAATTTTTTTTTTTATAGTTTGAGTATCGTTAGAGAGAGATAGAGAGTTAAAAAAATCATTAATGTTAATATTTTAATTAAAATTAAATTAAGTATTTCTGAGAACGCGTTTTACCCTAGGACCTGAGCAGGTTAAAATTTAGAAACGTGCCGCCTCGATAGGGGATAGGGGAGGGAGGAGAGGGGGGAAGGGTTAGTAGATCCCCGCACTCCCCCCTGCCGGAGATACAAAGTTTTTTTTTAATGATTTTTAAATATGACAAATCTCTTATATGCTGGGGCCACAGCAACGGATTATCGCGATAGACGTTAATCGTTGGTGTACTACACCACGACTTACCTCGAGAATTTGTCAACGGCATTTACATTGGCGTTTGACGTTGGGTGATTGATAACTCTGGTGGCGGCATTTTAGGCAGATCAAAGAGATTTACCGCGAGAATTATTGCATTGAATGAAGCGGCCACACTTACATTTCTCACTGTGCACCGTGAGCGCGAGTAGTACCGTGAGTAGTAGGTACTACTGATACATGACATGATGCAGAGGAACGATAAAGTTATGAGTGGTAAAGTTGTGTATTTGATCAACGATCATTTCACAGTGATACCTGATAAGAATACGAAATATTGTTGGTAGTTTCAATTTGATTCGGTACTTATAGTGCATCATTTATGCTCAAAAGACACAAAAGTGGGTGCTTGTCGGGAGCTGGTTGGGTCGTTTTTAACCCACCGACGGAAAAAGAGGGGTGTTATAAGTTTAACGTGTGTCTTTATGTTACATCGTAGCTGCCAAACGGCTGAACCGATTCTGATATTTTTACCAGGATAAGTTAAATATATTTAGATAGACATCCCAAAAATTAGTAGCTCTAACTGTATCATGCATTTTTAAGGATTACCAATTTTGAGAAAAATCGTTTTTTAATTTTTTTATTTATTCTAATCTTATATACACACAGTAAAATACAAAATAGATACGACATAGTTAAAATATGAGTACAAAGGTACTGCTTATTTCTTAAGAAATTATTAATTTAGTGTTAATTTACTCCTAAAACGAACAAACTTTTCTAATTATCTAGGGTAATAAAGTGAACACACCCCAGAAAATAACAAACTTTTCAAAATTGACACATGGTAGGTACTGTCATTACAGTCAATCAATATTTTGTTGTAAAGACTACGATAATGCAAACAAAAATTCTAATCAAGTTATTTACTTTATGTACCATATTCTGAAATAGGGTGAAATGGGATATTTTCAGTCAAACATGTGTAGCGTAATTCTTTTAGACCTCTCTTTAGATTTTAGCTACTAGGAATCTATAAGTGCAAGAAGTGCATGTTTCAGCATAGTCCACAGGCTTAGCAGGAGTAAAATGACAATAGTGCCTACCTACTGATCAAGAACATTTTTTTTAATTACGATGGAGAATTCCAGTTTTATGACTTAGAATCGAAATCGGAAGTGGATGAAAAGCCTTTCGACAATTATGATATTTAAAAACTGAATAATATGC
This sequence comes from Lithophane semibrunnea, assembly GCA_947363905.1. Classification (NCBI taxonomy): domain Eukaryota; kingdom Metazoa; phylum Arthropoda; class Insecta; order Lepidoptera; family Noctuidae; genus Lithophane; species Lithophane semibrunnea. The sequence continues at coordinate 248,977 of OX376199.1, read as the reverse complement.
TTTGAATGCAAGTGTTACAGATTTTTTATGAAATAAAACTTTTTTTTTTAGTTTTCTTATTCATCCACTTCCGATTTCGATTCTAAGTCATAAAACTGGAATTCTCCATCGTAATTAAAAAAAATGTTCTTGATCAGTAGGTAGGTACTATTGTCATTTTACTCCTGCTAAGCCTGTGGACTATGCTGAAACATGCACTTCTTGCACTTATAGATTCCTAGTAGCTAAAATCTAAAGAGAGGTCTAAAAGAATTACGCTACACATGTTTGACTGAAAATATCCCATTTCACCTTATTTCAGAATATGGTACATAAAGTAAATAACTTGATTAGAATTTTTGTTTGCATTGTCGTAGTCTTTACAACAAAATATTGATTGACTGTAATGACAGTACCTACCATGTGTCAATTTTGAAAAGTTTGTTATTTTCTGGGGTGTGTTCACTTTATTACCCTAGATAATTAGAAAAGTTTGTTCGTTTTAGGAGTAAATTAACACTAAATTAATAATTTCTTAAGAAATAAGCAGTACCTTTGTACTCATATTTTAACTATGTCGTATCTATTTTGTATTTTACTGTGTGTACATAAGATTAGAATAAATAAAAAAATTAAAAAACGATTTTTCTCAAAATTGGTAATCCGTAAAAATGCATGATACAGTTAGAGCTACTACTTTTTGGGATGTCTATCCAAATATATTTAACTTATCCTGGTTAGAATTATTGAATAATAAAAAAACATTTTGGACATGTCCTTTCGAATCGATGTGACCTATGGAAGATGTTCACATCCATTCATCAACTTGAAAAGAGCTGATAATCTTCAAACGGCTGAACCGATTTTCTTGAATCATAGCTAAGAACACTATCAAGTCACCTTTCAAACAAAATAAAAAATATCAGAATCGGTTCAGCCGTTTGGCAGCTACGATGTCACATACAGACACACGTTAAATTTATAACACCCCTCTTTTTCCGTCGGTGGGTTAAAAACGACCCGACCAGCTCCCGACAAGTACCCCCTTTTGTGTGTTTTGAGCATTAATAATGCACTATAAGTACCGAATCAAATTGAAACTACCAACAATATTTCGTATTCTTATCAGATATCACTGTGAAATGATCGTTGATCAAATACACAACTTTACCACTCATAACTTTATCGTTCCTCTGCATCATGTCATGTATCAGTAGTACCTACTACTCACGGTACTACTCGCGCTCACGGTGCACAGTGAGAAATGTAAGTGTGGCCGCTTCATTCAATGCAATAATTCTCGCGGTAAATCTCTTTGATCTGCCTAAAATGCTGCCACCAGAGTTATCAATCACCCAACGTCAAACGCCAATGTAAAGCCCAAAACACACACAAAGCGGGTGCGGGGCGGGAGACCTCGGTGAAGTTAGCCGCACGATTTCATTATTATGAACTTTTTTTAGTGCTAATCGTTAGAGAGGGTTAGAGAGAAAAGAAAAATCGTTAGTGAGTAATTAGTTTTTATGTAAAAACAATTTTAATTTTTCGTGTGAAGTTGGCCCCCCTTCCCGCAAAAATGGACTTAGACGTAATTTTATTTTTTAAATCGTTTGCGAATCGTTAGAGAGAGATTGAGAGTTACACAAAATCGTTAGAGAGTTAATATTTTATTTGATATTAAATAATTTCTACGAGCGTGACGTTAGCCTACCTCTGTGAATTTTGCCCCCGATATAATTATTCTCAACTTTTGTTAATGCTAATCGTTAGAGGATCGTTAGAGAGAGTAAGAGAGAAAAGAAAAATCGTTAGAGAGTAATTAGTTTTATTTATCAACGATTTTAATTACTTTTGTGAAATTGGCCCCCATTCCCGCAAAAATTGACGTAGATGTAATTTTTTTATTTTTATAATTTGAGAATCGTTAGAGAGAGATAGAGAGTTTAAAAAAATCATTAGAGAGTTAATATTTTAATTGATATTAAATTATTTCTGAGAACGCGTTTTAGATTAAACAGGCTCACTCTTATTATGGGCAACATATTCAGCCGAACGGTACTTTTACTGTACCTATACTCCATTTATTATAGCATTAGAAAAAAGAGGCTTGTAGAAGCAGGAATGCAAAACCTTTTATTTCAAAGTTAATTTATAACTTTTTTAGATAAATCTAAGACAGTCTACTAAATAATTAGATAAACGAAATCAAAGTCATTTTATTTTGAATCATTCTTTATTGCATCTTTATACATTACAACAAAACGAATAAATGTAACAACCAATCACATGGTCATTTAAGTTTTAATTAAGAAGACAGTCAACAAAATGTATTAAAAGCAAAAGAAAGTAAATCAAGTACATACCAATATGAACAATGATACCGCCGCCGCCGCCTTCCTTTTCCCGTTGTATTCTTTAAACCAGTAGATAGACCTGCCAGATGTGCTTCTTTTGAGAACTTTATAGTAGTGTCATGCCATATTAAACTTGTTGTGTGACCTGTATCTATGATTAAAGGTTATTAATTTAAATACAATATTCACAAAACAAATTAATGAAATTATGTTGTACTTTTTTATTTAACTGTACTAAATCATAATACTACTGAATGCACGAGGGGCATTCACTGCTTGGTGCATAAAAAAATGTTAAGAAATATTAGAAGTGCTGTACCTTCATTTAAAGTCTCATCTGAATAATATATTTTTCTTCATTAATTCCTTAGCCTTTTTATTTAATGAAGATATTGTAGTCTCCATAGGACGATCTTGTGCTTGTCTATGAGTACACTTTTTCTGCTCCATTTGATTTATGTAAACTTTAATGTTTCTTTACAAACTGCTTCTCTTGAAATCTGGCAGAGACTCATCACATCACTACTAACTGCTACTAATACTAATGTTTTATCACAATGCACGTTACTTTCGAACATTTGTATAGTAATAATTTTAGTAATCATCCTTACCGGCAACTTCTGCGGTTTACTTTATCATCTCAGTCTTATAACAAGGAGTTCCTGCTGGCCAGGACTCCTTAAATTGCTTAAAGATATTGATGACAGTTTGCTTCTTTCTATTTTTCTTGAGAGACATTAAGATCGAACATAGGAAAAACAGTACCTAACAAATAACAACTAAATCACGAAAATTCGACAATAACAAAACACAAGGCGTAGCATTCACAACTATTCACAAGGGAATGACATTAATGACATGACAATCACAGAACATTTACGTCAATTTCACAGACGAGATAAACCGGTAAAATTAAAAACACCCGGCTGTCACAGCTTATGAAGGGATTATGTGACCTTTTAGATTTGGTAGAATTATAGTGAAACGAAAAACGTTCACGGTATTGTTCACTCCTGCTTCTTTTAGGTTTGACACTTTCATTTTAAATTGGAATGAAATAATATACAGGCTGTAAGGGTAAACAGTCTTGTCATTAAAACCATGGGTAGTTGACTTAAATATAAACATAAATGACCGAAAACAACATAAAAAAAAGTTATTTTCATTAAAAGATTTTAAAAAGTTTCTATCCGACACCGTGCTCGCTAGCGAAGCAGCTGACTAACTGAGGGAGGGGTCGCGCTCGCGGCCGGTCAGGTCTCGTCCCGCACCCCCCACCAGTGTTGAGACGGAAGTTCGTTGCCCTAGCGCATAGAGCAACGAAATTGCGTCTTTTGTGGAAAAATGTAGTTAAAAAAAAAAGAAAAAAAAAGTTGTAATTTTCCATTGATTTTACGTTTTATAAATGAAACCAAACCACTGGTTGCAAGGATAACGGTGTTTACCCTAACACCCTGTATTTAAATGAAAGCCTCTTAATTTCATAAGATAAATAGTTAAAATGATTACAATGAAGTGTGACAGCTGGTATACGAAGAGATTTGAATTAATTTGGCGTCAATTGTAACTGTAACAAGTTTATTGTACTTTTTTTACAAAGTGTACCTACATTAAAAATAAACTTTTTTAACTTCTGTCTAATGCTATTGTAAATGGAGTATAGAAGTTAGTGAAGATACCAGGCATTTCGTCATCACATGAGACAGCTTTGATCAGAGGACTCACACCGCTATAGTTATAGAGTGTATTACATTATTTTCTGGTATCTTGGATGGGCCGGCATGAAAATTATATATATCCACCTGCTCAGTTTCTCGACAGTATTTTAATAAGAGAAGACATTGAAAATGAAGAAAATCAATAAATCATTATTTAAAACTAAAAAAAAAAAGGTTTATTTCATAAAAAATTTGTAAGACTTGCATTCAAAGCATATTATTCAGTTTTTAAATATCATAATTTTCGAAAGGCTTTTCATCCACTTCCGATCTCGATTCTACGTCATAAAACAGGAATTCTCCATCGTAATTAAAAAAATGTTCTTGATCAGTAGGTACTATTATCATTTTACTCCTGCTAAGCCTGTGGACTATGCTGAAACATGCACTTCTTGCACTTATAGATTCTTATTAGCTATAATCTAAAGAGAGGTCTAAAAGAATTATGCTACACATTTTTGACTGAAAATATCCCATTTCATCTTATTTCAGAATATGGTACTTAAAGTAAATAACTTGATTAGAATTTTTGTTTGCATTGTCATATTCTTTACAACAAAATATATTTTTTTTCTTTCTTTATGGCAATTGAAAAAGAATGATTGATTGACTGTAATGACAGTACCATGTGTCAATTATGAAAAGTTTGTTATTTTCTGGGGTGTGTTCACTTTATTAGCCTAGATAATTAGAAAAGTTTGGAAATTTTAGGAGTAAATTAACACTAAATTAATTAAGTATTTCTTAAGAAATGAGCAGTACCTTTGTACTCATATTTTAACTATGTCGTATCTATTTTGTATTTTACTGTGTGTACAGTCACGGACTTTAATTGATGAGCCACCTGGTACTGTTCGCATTTTAGCCGTGTAATGCAAATCGGGTTTATTCGGTTCCCGACACGCAAAGTCATATGTCTTCGTATTAGAAGAAGAAAATTATATTTCATATCTTTACCGGTTGGCTAACCTGAGAGCAGAACTACAAACTTGACAGCAGTGACTACTCAAAGTCAACCAATTGCAGGTCTAGCAACAGTAACCTAGCAACGATAAACAATTGTTGCTAGGTTACTGCTGCATAGTAACGTTAGCGTACGGAGAAATTCTCTGACATCGATATTTCAACTGTCACTGTCTTCAGTTAAGTTTTCAGAATTATTGAGTTAATGAGCTATGATTCAAAGAAGGTCAGTATCAAATAGATTGGATAAACTTAATGCAACATTGTATTTATTTTTATCATTAAGAACTTATTAGTCAACCTCTATGGATAAGACTATTTCCGATTAAAAGTAATTTATTTGTCATCTTGATATTTCAACTGTCACTGTCTTCAGTTATGTTTTCATAATTATCGAGTTAATGAGCTATGATTCAAAGGAAGTCGGTATCAAATAGATTGGATAAACTTAACGCAACATTGTATTTATTTTTATCATTGAGAACTTTTTAGTCAACCTCTATGGATATTTCCGATTAAAAGTAATTTATTTGTCATCTTGTTTACGAGCTTGCGATTTGAGTTCGTGTTTAATCGTGTAATCTCGTGAATGTATGAAAGTAAACAAGATGACAAATAAATTACTTTTAATCAGAAATATCCATAGAGGTTAACTAATAAAGTCAACCTCTATGGATATTTCCGATTAAAAGTAATTTATTTGTCATCTTGTTTACGAGCGTGCGATTTGAGTTCGTGTTTAATCGTGTAATCTCGTGAATGTATGAAACTGCAAAATTGAAAAGTTTGAAGGTGGCTCGTCAATTAAAGTCCGTGACTGTACATAAGATTAGAATAAATAAATAAATTAAAAAAACGATTTTTCTCAAAATTGGTAATCCTTAAAAATGCATGATACAGTTAGAGCTACTACTTTTTGGGATGTCTATCCAAATATATTTAACTTATCCTGGTTATTGATATTGGAATTATTGAATAATAAAAAACCATTTTTGGACATGTCCTTTCGAATCGATGTAACCTATGGAAGATGCTCACATCCATTCATCAACTTGAAAAGAGCTGATAATCTTCAAACGGCTGAACCGATTTTCTTGAATCATAGCTAAGAACATTCTATCAAGTCACCTTTCAAACAAAATAAAAAATATCAGAATCGGTTCAGCCGTTTGGCAGCTACGATGTCACATACAGACACACACGTTAAACTTATAACACCCCTCTTTTTCGGTCGGTGGGTTAAAAACGACCCGACCAGCTCCCGACAAGCACCCACCTTTTGTGTGTTTTGAGCATAAATGATGCACTATAAGTACCGAATCAAATTGAAACTACCAACAATATTTCGTATTCTTATCAGGTATCACTGTGAAATGATCGTTGATCAAATACACAACTTTACCACTCATAACTATAACGTTCCTCTGCATCATGTCATGTATCAGTAGGTAGTACCTACTACTCACGGTACTACTCGCACTCACGGTGCACAGTGAGAAAAGTAAGTGTGGCCGCTTCATTCAATGCAATAATTCTCGCGGTAAATCTCTTTGATCTGCCTAAAATGCTGCCACCAGAGTTATCAATCACCCAACGTCAAACGCCAATGTAAATGCCGTTGACAAATTCTCGAGGTAAGTCGTGGTGAAGTACACCCACGGTTAACGTCTACCGCGATAATCCGTTGGTGTGGCCCCAGCATATAAGAGATTTGTCATATTTAAAAATCATTTAAAAAAAACTTTGTACCTCCGGCAGGGGGGAGTGGGGGGATCTACGAACCCTTCCCCCCTCTCTTCCCTCCCCTATCCACCATCGAGGCGGCACGTTTCTTAATTTTAACCTGCTCAGGTCCCAGGGTAAAACGCGTTCTCAGAAATAATTTAATTTTAATTAAAATATTAACACTTTAATGATTTTTTTAACTCTCTATCTCTCTCTAACGATTCTCAAACTATATTTAAAAAAAAATTACGTCTTCGTCCATTTTTGCGGGAATTGGAGCCAATGTCACAAAAGTAATTAAAATCGTTGATAAATAAAACTAATTACTCTCTAACGATTTTTCTTTTCTCTCTAACTCTCTCTAACGATTCTCTTACGATTAGCATTAACAAAAGTTGAGAATAATTATATAAGGGGCAAAATTCACAGAGGTGGGCTAACGTCACGCCCTTAGAAATTATTTAATATCAAATAAAATATTAACTCTCTAACGATTTTGTGTAACTCTCAATCTCTCTCTAACGATTCGCAAACGATTAAAAAAATAAAATTACGTCTAAGCCCATTTTTGCGGGAAGGGGGGCCAACTTCACACGAAAAATTAAAATTGTTTTTACATAAAAACTAATTACTCTCTAACGATTTTTCTTTTCTCTCTAACCCTCTCTAACGATTCTCTAACGATTAGCATTAACAAAAGTTCATAATAATGAAATCGTGCGGCTAACTTCACCGAGGTGTGCAAACGCACGGTTAGAATAATTTGACAGGTGAAAATGTTAAACGCCAAATGGAAAAAAAACAAACAACAATGGAAATGTCTACGAGTTTTTAAAAAACAGACTACATCAAAGAAATTTCTTAGGCGTCACAAAGCCAATTTTGGCATGCCACTGCTGTCAAATTAATGACATCTTTATTACCCACAATACCCACCAAAAAGATCGATTGTCGTTTTTATTTCACCTACCTCCCTAAATGTATTAATTGTTTATAAGACAAACTACGTAGTGAAACTGCAAAAAAAGTGAAAGTTTTGTCTTAAGACAAAAGTTATAGCAGAATTTCCGTCAAGCAGCAAAAGCCGTATCTGGCTTTGTGACGCCTAAGAGGATGACAATCTTTATTTAGGGGATTTCAAAACAATCTTGGGGGAAAGTTTTGGTAGGGGTTGGCAATACTGTAGTGAGCTCCCTAGAGTAAGTATCTTCTGTGGTAGTGAGCGTTAGTAGGTTAGTTGTCTAAGTAGTCTGTGGTAGTGATTGACACACGAGTGACATTTAGAGTATTTGAGAGTAGTTTCCTGAAATTTGGTAAAACTAATTTGTTAATATTTTAATTATACCACATAAACATAATTCGTTTCTAACTAAGTATGATACTTAGGTTTTATAACCCGTGCTAGTTCAGGTTCGATCGATTTATGTACGGTAATTGATAAATCGGTGACCTCAACCTGGGGATGGTGAATCATCACTCCAAATATCTAGACGTTGTTGTTATTTAGACTGAGACTACTGTTTTATCAGGTAATTACCTCTTTCTATATTTATTACGCGAGAAAAAGGTGCCCTAAGGTCAAAGAACGGTGCCCTAAGGAAAATCATGAACTACTGACTAAAAACTGAATTAATGCACTTGACCAATGATGCCAAAGTGGAATGGCAAAAATTTTGCAGTGAAACTGCCCCTCTATTATAGTTCCATTTGGTCGGGCAGATTCTAATGCAGGTGCCTATTTTCAGTGGAAAGACTTAAAAGGGAAAATAAAATACTAAGTATACAAGTCGTAAACAGAGTAGGTCTAAAAGAATTACATTATAAAACTTGATGATTTCTATTGACATACACCACACTGACACTATGTTTTTTATTAGCTATAGGTAAATAATAATTAATTACCCACTCTAAGCCAGCAAGATTTTATTATTGTTACTGTAATTATTACAGTAGTATAGAACGTGCGCAACAGAGTGGGAACTGTAGGCACGGGTGAGAACAACACGACGGACGTTCCCGCTGCAAGTGCTTGTAGTTGTGGTTGAGTGCTAGCAGTGTGCGTTCCTCCAGGGATTTTTTAATAAATCATTAAATTATTTTTATATACAAATGTACATTCGATCTTGCAAAATAGATACTAGGAAACACACAAAACTGAAATCCAATATCACATTTCATAGATAAATCGATTTTTATACTTATTGTTATGAAAACAAATCATGTATCGCAGGGGTGAAGGAGTGAGAGGCGGGCACGCACAAGCCCACCCGCGCACCGCGCTCCCCGCGTGAGACTGAAGTCATGTGACGCAAGTTGTTGCGACCAATGCTGTAGGCGATATTTTAAATATGTTTTGAAAATGTTTGCTAGGAGAACTAGGGTACATAGTATTTATGTTTTAATACTCAAAATCTTATAAATCCTTATTTTGTTATAAATAATTTTTATGTGAGTTTTGTACGATATATGTACTTTCTAATATTTGTAATGCAAAAGTATTACCTATAGCATAAACATAAAGTATGGAATAGGGCATGAAAACCGGATACCCGGATAACCGTAAAAACCGGATAACCGACTGATTTTGAAACCCGGGTGTTTTAGGATAACCTACCGGTTTTTTCGGGTTTTTGGTTTTTTCGGCAATGGATTGAATACGCGTTTTTTTTTAACATAAAAGACGGTGTATCTATGGCTTTCATAGATCTTAAGAAAGCGGCGACGGATTAATTCTCCATACAAACGTAATACCTAAATCATTTGCAATTTGAGCATATTTCCACCATAATGTGTTGTTATTCGGATTGAGACAGTATTTATATAGGTTCCTACACTATACACTTTACACTTCTAACTAAAATGAAGTTGTAGCGAATTGAATTTCGCACATTTTTACAGCGTAAATGACATGTTTTCATATTGTTTTTTCTGTATTATAAACAACAATACTTGTGATATTGTTTCAGCAGAAACATAGCCTATATTATCAAGTTACAAATAATCGAAAAAAAATTAGAAAAACATTAACTTTTCATTCATCATTTTTAGTATTACGGAACACATCAGTAGCAGCAATAAAATGTATGCTTAAAAAATTGCAAGAAGATTCCTCGTCCATCAGCACTCAATTGGCAAATTCGTTAGAGTCAAGAATAGAACAAAGATTGACAAATCTTACCGGAATAATTATAGAAGTATATTTGCACAGCCCAGCTACATATTACAAAGATCTTTTGGATAGCGTAAATAACTGGATAGCCCTCGATAACGAACAAATTCGAAGTTTCATAGTAAACATTATAAATAAGATGATGATGATGATGGGGCCGGAAGTTGGCCATAGGAACTCCTCAATCAAACTAGATGACTCCATCGTGTTTGGGCTCATTTGTTACGTATTAACAAGTGCTTTGACATTGGGTGGTATTCAAGGTCTGATGATGGAGCCGTAAGGTCCATCCATTTATGACAGTTAAATTGTTATTTAATATTCTGTGATTTTAGACTTTTGTGTACCTACCAAATGTTGCTAATTTTGTGTCTTAGGTAGGTACCAGTTTTAAAGAATGTGTTATTTTCCTAAATAATAAATCTTTATTCTATGTTATGTATAAAAAAATAAACTTTTTGTAATGTTACTTAGTAGTTGTAGCTTATTTCAGTCCAAAAAATGCACATTATACACATAAAAATAAGTGAGATAAGCGTTAAATAATACATATTTTGATTAGACTTCAGCATTTTTATACACTTATTTCTCATTTTTTCATGTAAATTGAAAAAAAAAACGAAAAAACCGTTATAACCGGTTTCACCGGTTTTATAAACAAAAAATTAAAAAAAAAACGGTTTTTTTAAACAACCTGGTTTTTGCATGCCCTAGGTTCCTATATTCATAAATAAAATAATATCTATAAAATAATATAATGATGACTAAACGCAACCAACAATATAACGATCACACTCATAGTGTATCAACATAAATTATCGATATCTCGTTGCCGGTCAACACGTAATTGATACATCCCTATCTGTCATACACTTATCAATTTATGTATATATAGCTCTCTTGCCTACGATGCGTACTAAGCAATTTGTGCAATATGCTCACTCTATTGTAATATATTTATTTATTTAATTATTTATTTATTTAATTATTTGATTTACACGGCTTTAACAACCAATTACATAAATCAGAATATATATGGTAAGTACAAACATAACACATAAAGGAATCACAACAATTAAATACAATTATTTTCACAAAAAATTAGGCACGTAACCATTAAATTGGCGAATCTTTGATGGAACAGATCACAGTCCGGGTTGGCTTCCAGGAGCTTGTTTAATGCGGTCAACACGCGCGGCAGGGGAGACGCAGCACGGGCCACAGTCCGACACGAAGGCACGCTTAGCAGTCGATGACTTCTGCCACGGAGATAATTATTCGGTGTGTAGAGTCGAATCAGCTCATTATGGATGTCAGGCGCATCTGTCATACCCTTCCACACTTTGAGCATAACGCCTACCTGGCCACATGCCCTTCTGGTCTCCAGTGAATGATATCCCAGACATCCTAAGAGGAACCTGGTGGGATAGAGGTAGGGATAGTACCCGAGAGCTCTTCTGTAAAGAAAACGCAGGAATGCTTTTTGCACTTTTTCTACAAGAAGTGCATACTTAGCTTCGTGCGGATTCCACACCGAAGAACTAGCTTCTAGCTTGGTTCGGACAAGTGTGTTGTATAAGAGCCTTATTACATGCTCGTTGTGAAAATCACGGGCATTCCTGAGAACAAACCCTAGCCTTTTAAAAGATTCTTTGGCGACTGTAGAAATGTGATCATGGAAAGTAAGTTTCTGGTCGAATGTGACACCCAAGTCCTTCATGTTAGTTGGTCTAGTTATTTTTTTCCATTTATTTTGTATTCAAAATCAATTGGGTGTCGCATTCGGCCAAAGGTCATTGCATAGCACTTGGACGAATTGAACTCCATTTTATTTTGAACTCCCCATTCATATATGGCATTTATATCGTTTTGCATAGCCTCGCAATCAGATTCGGTGTCAACAGTACTATAAAGTTTGAGGTCATCTGCGTAAAGGAGACACTCTGCAAATTTTGCGACAGCTGGTAAGTCATTTATCATGAGTAGAAATAGTAGAGGCCCCAATATTGACCCTTGACTTACGCCCGAGCGTGTATGGTAGGGACCAGATACGTAGATACCCAGCCTTACAAACTGCTGGCGGTCACGGAGATAGTCAGCCAAAAGCCGAAGTACGTTAGGACAGAAACCAATGGCGCTGAGTTTCCGAAGCAAGATATCATTATTAACTCTGTCAAAAGCTTTACAAAAATCAAAATAAAGCACATCCACCTGTCGCTTCTTGTCAAGATGCTTTGATATGTACTCTGTAATTGTCTGCAGATTGGAATCAACAGACCTCTTGCATCTAAAACCGTGCTGGCTGTTACTCAGATATTTTTCAACCTGGGAGTATATAAGCTTATGAAGAACATTTTCGAATATCTTGGCTGGAGATGACAATATAGCGATTGGTCGATAACCTTCAACTGCTGATTTATTGGAAGTCTTAGGTATAGGCGTCACTCGTGAGATTTTCCATTGGTGTGGATATATGCCTGTCTTTAATGACAAATTAAAAATGTGACATAGAGGAGCGGCGAATAGTTCTTTGAACTGTTTCAAAACAAAAGGTGGAATACTGTCAGGCCCTATGGAACTTTTGGGTTTTAGTTTATCGATACCGTACTGGACATCATCGAGAGTGAATTGAAAAATATTTATGTAGTTACTGTTGGAACCAGTTTCATGATTATTGGCACATGCTGGATTTAACTGTGGAATTTCAGGCAGAAACACGCTTGCAAAATATTTGGCAAAAGCTTCAGCAGCTGCTGCCCCTGAGAAACGGTCGCCACTATAGCTAACGCAAGGCTCAAACCCCCCTTTCGATCGTAAGCTGTTAACGTGTCGCCAGAATTCAAGTGGGTTGCTTTTAATATTACTTTCAATGCGCCTGATATACAAACTGTAAGCCTCCGCAGTACGATGCTTTAAGGAGTTCCTGAGGTCCGCAAAAATCTTGTACTCATCGCTGCAGTTGGTTCGCTTCCAGCTTGCATGTAGTTTCAGTTTTATTTTGATATCACTAATTATTTCTGAAGTAAACCAAACTGGGTATCGTTTGCGGGTAGATTTGCCACGATGTTTTTTAGGCATACAGTCATCGAATATTTTGTAGACGTTACTATAAAATGTACTTACCGCATCTCCAACGTCACTTATCTGTAAAACAGGTTCCCAGGAAATTTCGGATAGGGATAGGCAAAGCTGATCGACATCACATTTGTTAAAATTCCAGTCTTTAGCTGGACTTATGTTACTCGACTCAATGACATCCGATCCATGAGCTGATTCAACCTTTATCTCAACGTTTAACGGAGGATGATACGCGTCTGGTGGCACAAGTCCATCTACACTGTCAACTACCGCGCCTTGGATGCCATCCCGGACTAATATTATATCTAACATTCCTCCGTGGCTGTTGAGGATTACATTTTTGTCAACAAGAGCACAAAAAGATACAAAATAGCAATAATAATTTTTAACACAAGTTGAAGCACTATTTAGATTAATGTCACCCATAATCATTATCGATCCTGCATAATTGTGCACAAAACTTTCAACTCTACAGAACCAACGCATATATTCTTCATCATTGGCACTAGGCTTTATGTACACTACACATAGGAGAAATGGATGACCGCGCCAGGTAAAAGATGCCCACAGGTCCTCCCCAAAGTCAGTCTCGTACTCCTGCTTCCTGCTAATATATACCTACTGTAAGCTTGCTTTTTGTTTGGATAAGAAAGAAATGTATATCTGATGAGTGAAATGTTACTTAGCCAGAAAGAAAAGAAAAAGAAAGAAAATACATTTTTTGCCTGCAGTAGGTAGTGTTTTTAAATTTGTATTAAGTACAATAATAATTGTTTGAAAAATTTTATTTACTATTTGTTTCTGGAAGGAATCAAATAGCGAACATCAAAGCATGATAGTTTGAAAGATGATAAGAAGAAGATCTGTAAAGAATGGAAGAGAAAGGCAAAAAAGGCGGTAGCAGTTTCGAGGGCTAAGGCGAAGGACAGCCCTAAAGGCATGAAGGACCTCTACCGGATTAAAAAAAAAAGCAAGAGAAAGGAGAACGAGATATATAATTCACATTAAATGTATGAAAGACGATGGCGGTAAGGTTCTGTCCAAAGATGACGAAATAAAACAATGATGGAAGATTTATTTTAAAAAGCTAGGTAATGGGTAAAACGGGTTGGTATCTGCAACTCCACATCAAACCACGTATTTTGCGTATGGGTGAGAAAACGCTAATGAACAAAGAGAATTAATGGAATGGTCTGCTCAAAGAGGTACAAGTAAATATTTACTTTTACCTACTTTTACCATGACCTATTTCTCTCACCAAACCCATATGGGTTTGGTGAGAGAAATAGGTCATAGGTAATATGGGCTTGTATCCGCAAATCCACGTCAAAGTGCGTATTTTGCATACGAGTGGGAAAATCGGTTATTCGATCCACCCCAGCTCCTCAAAGAAGACCAGCAAAACCTTGGTGTTACTGAAAATCTCACATAGGGTATCATTACCGAAATACTTTGCCCTGTATGTGGCGACCACCGGGCAGTTTAACAGCACATGCGCTGCTGCTGTCTCGTCGTCCTCCATGCAGGCCCTGCACAGTGGACTGTCTGTGACTCGTATCATGACAAAGAGGTGTTTATTAAGTGACCTAAGGCCAGTTGTAACTGCTGTTACAGTATGCAGCTGTTGTTTAGATAGTCGAAGAACCTGGTTTGTGTGGCGGCGTTTGATTGAAGGTAGTGTCCTTAGTCTGCTGGCAATCACAGTTTTTTTTTTCCGGGTTGGAAAATCCTCATGGAGGTCCTCCGCCCTGGGGTGGGCGGAGGAGTCTGTCAGACTCTTACTGTCTAAAAACCACTCTGGTGTACCCGGTAATTTATGGCTTTCGTAAACAGCGCCGTGTGTTGTGTGTCTTACCTTTACCCCAGAGATTTGGTTGGATGGATAGGCAGTGTGTGAGATGATATAGCTAGAAAGAAGGAAGGGACATGTTGCGCCGACCACAAAAGAAGAGCAGGAGAATGATGAGTAGGGCAGATTCCACGGGGAAAGTTTAGGCATTCCAAAGTGGAGTAATTAGAACTACTTGACTTGACTTTCATTGTTTCCCTAATCTGTGTAGACTAGAAAAACTAAAATGTTTTTATTTTTCACTTTTTAGTTGTGGAACCTACCCCACACAAATTCGAATACCATTATCTGCTATGTAAATAACAGTGACGGAGCAACTAAGATATCGTTTAGATAGACTAAGTGGGAAAAATACGTAATTATTGTTATTATTACACAATGCTGGGGTAAACTTGTTTAGTGGCATGAATGAGTACCCCATCTTATCTCCATTCATTATTCATTATATTATTACTATACAAGAGTAGCAACACATTTTCTGATTAGGTTTTCTCAAAATATGAATTTTATGATAGCTAAAGCCTTTGTGCTAAGACCTTTGCTTATTATAGCATGTTTTAAGCTAGCAGATAATTTTAATGGCATTTTAAAATTCCAAAACAAACCTGATCTTCACAGTTAAGTAACATCAAATTGTTATTTCAGCAGTAAGCCCTACTGACTAACAATGGAGTGGTTGTTCGGGCACCGGATGTCGCCGGAGGAGATGCTGCGCAAGAACCAGCGCGCACTCAACAAGGCCATGCGGGACCTGGACCGTGAGCGCATGAAGATGGAGCAGCAGGAGAAGAAAGTCATCAATGACATCAAAAAACTCGCCAAGGAAGGACAGATGGTCAGTACAAGCTCAGTTAGTGACTCACCTCCTTTCTTTTGTAGACTGCCAAGATTTTGGCCGGGGCTCCTTATTTTATTTATATTTTTAATTTTAAAAACTTTGTATGTAACAGTATATCATCTAAACTTATAGATTGACACAAATATACCGGGTGTCTCAAAAGAAAGTTCACATTTGTTTTGGTTATTGCGTGAACGCATCTATTCTGAGGGGCGCGGGGGGGGGGGGCGTCAATCGGTAGCCTGGCTCTTGGGAATTTAGTATTTTAGTCGCTATGGAGCGTTTCTCGGGAGCGGAGCGTGAGTTTTATAAAAACGGTAATTCGGCTCTGACCAGCATCCTGAGGCTTTAATTCTTGCACCAAATGAATTTTGTACGGGTGCAGTTTTAGTTTCGGACAATAAAGGCTCACGCGTTTATTGTTATGTTGTGTTCTATTGTCTCGTTTAGTGTCCAATGTTCTGTTGATCGTCAGGATGCTGTGAAAATAATGGCGAAAGACCTGGTGCGGACGCGGCGGTACGTGCGCAAGTTCATGCTGATGAAGGCCAACATCCAGGCCGTGTCGCTCAAGATCCAAACCCTCAAGTCGCAGAACACCATGGCGCAGGCCATGCGCGGCGTGACGCGCGCCATGGCCACCATGAATCGCCAGCTCAACATGCCGCAGATACAGAAGATACTACAGGTACACTACTCTGAGCTGACAGTAGCAGACCTCTCGGTCACCATACCTGTACGTGCCGCCACGTAACGTTGCTGTGCTCCAGTAGCTGGAGTATGATGACTGTGGGGCATGATGTGGGTGCCAGACTGCCAGTGTAGTTACAGGCCAATAATGATAAAAAATAGATGTTTATTGTTCAAAAATTATGCATTATATTATCACTGATCCTCATATTAAGATTCCCTGTGTCGTCAGTACCAGAATCTTACATAATAGTATAAGTGGAACAATTAAACAACAAAACATAAGATAAAATGAAAAAGGAAAAAACCGGCCAAGTGCGAGTCGGACTCACGCACGAAGGGTTCCGTACCGTTACCTATAAAACGGGAAAAAAATCATGTCTGTTGTATGGGAGCCCCCTTAAATATTATTTTATTTTAATTTAATTGTTTATTTTTAAAGTGAATATATAACTAAATATTCTGTGAATATTTCAACCGTCTACCTGTTGCCGTCATCAATATAGAGCAAAAACGAGCAAATAAAATAAGGTTGTTGTATGGGAGCCCCTTAAATAGTTATTATATTGTTTTTTTTAGTATTTGTTGTTATAGCGGCAACAGAAATACATCATCTGTGAAAATTTCAACTGTCTAACTATCACGGTTCATGAGATACAGCCTGGTGACATACAGACAGCAGAGCCTTAGTAATGGGGTCCCGTTTTACCCTTACGGAACCCTAAAAAAGGAAAGGAAGATGAGCAAAAAAAGAGCTCAAAAGTCCAACATAAAACGCATTTATTTCAAACTAGCTGCTGCCCGCGCTTCATTTGCAAACCAAGATTAAAAGAGAAGAGGCCTATGTCCTTCTCCATTCCAAAGCGTAGTATTACCTATGGAGAACAACGGGCAAGAAACTCTACGGACACTCTGTTAAATCCAAATATGGTTACTAAATATTGGTTACATCATTCATGAAAAAAATTAAAGTAATAAAAACTAAAACCCAACTACGAATAAAAAGGTATAAACAAGACACCACAGACAGACAAATAAAAAATCCGGAGTCAGACGTATTAGGGCATAAATCGAACAGATTACGCATGACTCCGGACATTTAATGTGACGTCACATAGCCTATAACTAGCGGACGATCAAGACGCTTCCAAGGATACCTAATTTGTCAAATTGTGATGAGTGGTTTAGATGATAGGAGGGAACAGATGAACATACATACATACATACCGGTCAAAATCATAACCCTCCTTTTTTCTTCGCTGTAGTCGGGTAATTATGCGTGAAGATGATGCATCTAGAATTTTACTATACCACAATATGTAAAAAGTTTTTTATTTTTAACCGACTTCTTCAAAAAGGAGGAGGTTCTCAATTCGTCTGTATGCTTTTTTTTTGTGTTTATGTTACGCAATTAATTCGCCAATTATGAATCGATTTTGATGATTCTTTTTTTGTTTGATAGGTAGGTAGAGGTAGTCCCATATAAATTTTCAGAGGTAGTCCCATATAAATTTTATTAATTTTGATTGCGTAGTTTTTGAGTTAGCTTCAATAATTACGTATTTTTCCCACTGTGCGTATGTGGACGATATTATTATCTTAGTTGACTCCGTCACTGTTATTTACATAGCACATAACGGTATACGAATTTGTGTGGGTTCCACAACTAAAAAGTGAAAAATAAAAACTTTTTACTAAAAAAAACAACCGATTTCCGAATTTCGGAAGTCGGTGGCAAAAAACGAAAATTGAAAAGCAAAGACACCGACTTCCGAAATTAAAGTTACTTTTCAGTTTTTTAGTGTTTTTTTTGGAAGTCGGGTGTTTTTTTTTGTATAAAGTTTTTTTTAATGAAGCAACGGCATTTAAATGTGAACGTCAAGATCACGGGATCAAGCCCCCAATTTAAAATGTATCACATTAAACTAAGTTTCCACATCTGATTTTGCGCGAGCTCTAACGATTTGCATATGTAGGTATTCAGCGATAACATAAATCATCAAATTGGCGGGACCAATGTTTTAATCACATAACTTTAATTTGGCACTTACAATTGTATTGTAAATTGAGTATATACCTGTACATATGTAGTACTAAGTCTTAAGGTGTGAATTACCCGCCTCTGAGTAGCGCTTCCAGAAGGTCCCGCCATTTTAACGTCAAAGTGGCGGGACCAGGGAAGTCTTGACATACTTCCTTTACCTTTAGAAGTAAAAATGTCTTGTTTAGGGTACAAATAGTAAATATTATGAAGTACAAACACTTTAATGTGATACATTTTAAATTGGGGGCTTGATCCCGTCATCTTGACGCTCACGTTAAATTAATTATGTGATAGATATATAGTGCTCACATACATATTTACGAACATTGTAAAAGTAGAGGATTTTCCTAAAATATTGCAGTTAATAAGTCAGTGTGTTGCGTGCACTATGACACACTTTTGCGTAAACTATGTCATTACGGTGAGCGGTGTGCAAAACGAGGCTCTCAACGTTATAAACTATGTCATTACGGTGCATGCAGCGATGCGCGGTGTGCAAAACGAAGCTCTCAACGTTATAAACTATGTAATTACGGTGCATGCAGCGATGCGCGTTGTGCAAAACGAAGCTCTCAACGTTATAAACTATGTCATTACGGTGCATGCAACGATGCGCGGTGTGCAAAACGAATCTCTCAACGTTATAAACTATGTCATTACGGTGCATGCAGCGATGCGCGGTGTGCAAAACGAAGCTCTCAACGTTATAAACTATGTCATTACGGTGCATGCAGCGATGCGCGGTGTGCAAAACGAAGCTCTCAACGTTATAAACTATGTCATTACGGTGCATGCAGCGATGCGCGGTGTGCAAAACGAAGCTCTCAACGTTATAAACTATGTCATTACGGTGCATGCAGCGATGCGCGGTGTGCAAAACGAAACTCTCAACGTAATAAACTACGTCAACACGGTGCGCGGTGTGCATAACGAAGCTCTAACTAAACGTGCGAGCGATAAATCATTTTTTACATAATAGGTTCCAATGTGTTCATAAGATGTTAATGGTGTGAAATCTTCCGGCTACCATTTCAGTTAGGTGTGTCTCACTCAAGGCTCAATACTGGGTCCATTCTCTTAATGTATATCAATGGCTTACCATTATATTTGAAGTTGTACTTTAAGTACTATTTTTAAAGTAGACAGGGATAGACAAGATTTTGACGATGTAAACAGTGCACTCCCAAAAATTATCGCTAAACTCCCAATTTTTATGGTTACAAAAACCGTCAAGTCCCACTGTCACACCGGTGTGACGGGTGACTCATGCAGTTTAGAGCACTATATCTAATATTTGGAGGTTTAAAATCCTAGTGCGACGTTTCCAGGCCGGGGCCTGACCATATCATCGTCAAATAAAATAAACTTGCCAACAAAATAATACGGCAGACATTTTTAGAAGATTGTTAAAGCTGCGCGTTGCAACACGTCAGTCAGTCTTGTCGGGCCGTGAGCGCGGAGCGCTCTCTGCATATTTGTATCAGTATTAATTGCTTTTTTGTGCCGTAAATGCCGTAATCAATGGGAAGTGATATTAAATCTAATAATTATTAGTTTATACGTCGTGTGTGATATTAATATTACCAAAATACATCAGTTGAGTGTGTGAAAATATACCGTGAAAGTACCGAGTGTCGTGTGATTATAATGTACGAGGGCTGCACTAAAAGTATCGGGAATGGAATATTTCCACTGTTCCTGTCGTATTAAAATCTTTTTAATTGAAAACTCCTTGGTTTTAAAAATCGAATACCATTTATTTATTTAAAAAAAGATTCTCGGTCTTGTCACAAGGTTTTGTCAAATAAATAAATAATCGTTTATTTGCTAAGAAAGTAGGTACATAAAATAAAGGGGTTCACAATTTTTTTAGATCCCTGTACAATCTACCTTAAATTAGGCATGCAAACATTGAAATAAAATGTATTTAATTACAACAAAATAAAAAACCACGTCAGTAAAATAAAAATGTCAAAAAATATAGAATTTATAATGGAAACATACAATGTCAATAATTAAATATAAAGAGCAGTGTCATTTAAAAAATCATCAATTGAATAATAACACTTATCAAGTAATAGGCCTGTCAGTTTCTTTTTAAACATTTGAATTGGATATTTTTTTATAATGTCTGGTATTTTTCAAACTTGTTTAGTCGTTGAGAAAATGGAATTGACTCGAGAAAATTCAAGAGCGATGATTTATTATGATTTCGAAGTGGTTTAACACAAAAACAGTGTGTTGACCGGAGGATTTCTGCATTTGGTGATGAAGCCCCATCCAAAACCACAATTTATCGCTGGTTTGCTGAATTTCAACGTGGACGTGTCAAGCTCAGTGATGATCCCCGTCAAGGTCGTCCAAAAACTGCAGTCACCCAAGAAAACGTTGATGCTTTGCGTAAGCTGATTGAGGAAGATCGACATGTGACATACCGCGAAATTCAGGCAACTTTAGACATTGGCAAGAGTCAAATACAAAATAATAATCTTGCTTGAACAATTAGGTGTAAAAAAGTTGTTTTCCCGATGGATACCGCATTCGCTCTGGAAGAGCAAAAAGCGGCTCGCGTTACTTGGTGCGTCAGAACTCTCGAAAGATTCCACGCAGGATCCTCAAATGCTGTATACAACATTGTATCAGGTGACGAATCCTGGATATACGCGTACGAACCGAAGTTTGGGTGTTCGAAAATGAGTTAAAGCCAACAAAAATTGTTCCTTCACGGAGTGTTGCAAAAAAAATGGTGGCCACGTTTGTCCCCAAAACCGGCCATGTTACGACTATTCCTCTTGAGGGACAAAGAACGGTTAATGCAGAATGGTATGCTAGCATTTGTTTGCCACAGGTCGTTTCTGAACTCCGTAAAGAGAACTGCAACCGCCGCATCATCCTCCATCACGAAAATGCGAGTCCTCACACCGCGCACAGAACAAAAGAGTTTTTAGAGCAAGAAAACATAGAATTATTAGACCATCCGCCGTACAGCCCCGACCTAAGCCCTAATGATTTCTATACTTTCCCTAAAATAAAGAATAAATTGCGTGGACAGAGATTTTCATCACCTGAAGAAGCTGTGGACGCCTACAAAACCGCCATTTTGGAGACCCCAACTTCCGAATGGAATGGTTGCTTCAATGATTGGTTCCATCGTATGGAAAAATGTGTCAAATTTCGCGGAGAATACTTCGAAAAGCAATAAATACATTTTTAAATAGTAATGTTGTGTCACTTCCTTGATTCCCGAAATTTTCAGTGCCGCCCTCGTATAGTGTTAGTTTTATGAAGTACTAGCTGCGCCCCGCGGTTTCACCCGCGTAAGTCTCGATCCCGTGGGAATATCGGGATAAAAAGTATCCTATGTGTTAATCCAGGTTATAAGCTATCTGTTTGCCAACTTTCATCCAAATCCATTCAGCCGTTTTTGCCTGATTGAGTAACAAACATCCAAACTTTCACATTTATAATATTTTTATAATTATAATATTAGTAGGATACAGCCTGGTAAGTGGTAAGTGATTTTTATTCATTATTTTAGGCTCATTAGGTATTTTTTTAAGTGATTGTGAGGGTTCTGTAGTCAACAAGGAACCCTCGCCATGTCCGTCTGTCTGTCTGTTTGTAGTCGCGTCTTAGCTCAGAGAGTGTTGGTACTAGAAAACTGTAATTTGGTATGGGTACATATAAATCACGCCGACAAAGTGGTAAAAAAAAATCGTAAAATATATTTTATACCATGCCCCCTCTAAAAAGCTTATTTTATTCACTGAAAACAGTGAATAAAAAGCACTTTTAATCACTGTTTTGGTGTTTGAATTTAGAACACCAATTTGTTCGAACTCCATCTCAATGATATACAAACTCCTATTTGATTTGATTTTCGAACAGGAGTTTAGCATTAGAATAAAGACTGTTTTGTGTTCTTTGCTGTCATTAGTAAATGGGCGCTATTTTAAATATTGTAAGTTGTACGAACAAAAAGTTTAGGGTTACTTAATAATAAATCGATTGAAAATGTTTTCAAGTGATGAAGATGTGTTAACACCTGAGTTTATGAAAGAGAGGGCGGCCGATATAGTAGAAAGCTTGCTAACCAACAAATCACGGCTGGTTTACATCCTTTGATGAGTTTGAGTGTGAGTTTGTTTGTTTGAGTAAATGGAAAAATGAAAATCAAGCTGAGCACATTTTCAGAGTCTGTTTTCCTAACTTATTTTAATGAGTTGTCGAAGAAAAAGAAGTCATCGACCTTATGGAGTATGTATTCTATGCTACGGTGTAGGTACTATAAAAACAAGGCATAACATTGACATAACAACATACTCGAAGTTGCATGTTCTTTTTCTCGTAGTCATGGTATAAAGTATCGTATGCAACTCTTGAATAAAACGGATTTATATCGAGGGCCATGAATCGGTCGCGTCGTTCAGGATTCTAACACTTGAATCATCATGAATCACTCCCTACGGTCGTGATTCAGTCGTTAGAATCCTTCACTTGCTCGTGATTCACCTATGGCCCTCGCTTTAAATCCGTCATTTATTCACTAATTGCATAATATACTATTTTTATGGTAAAAAAAAAAACCATCCCCCCGTTACGTGTAGGGGGCCTCCCCCTACACGTAACGGGGGGATGGTTTTTTTTTCTCGTCAATCCCATGGTGTTGGGTATCGTTGGAAAGGTCGTTTTAAAAATAATGTGCGTTTGTGAAGTGAAAACCATTTTTGGATTCAGGGATCCGTTTGCGAAATATTAAGCTTTAAAGTGCTAATTTTTGTTAGAGTCAAGTGTCCCCCCCCCCCTGCCAGCTAAATGGTTGGTTTTGGATATGTGAAAAAATTCACGGCAGTAGTATTAGAAATTAAAAGGAAAACTATCACAGCTAAGTAATCCACAAGTTACCGAGGAATAATTGACCAACTTACATGAGCAGTTGCAAAAACATGTTCTCCTATACATTTTGTATGGGAGAACAAGTTTTTCAACTACAATGTTAAGTTTGTTTGATAAATTCATCGCAACTACGGAACGTTTCATTGTGCGTGGTTCGACAAGCACTTGGCCGGTTTTTTTAATCAGTGGTATCCTCAGTAGGCCTAATCCACTACAACGAACGTTCTCCGTCCTTTGACAAAGGTATCGTTTAGGAGAGACGGCGGGCACGCCCTTTGTGCCTGGAGGCTTTTATTTAGTTAATTTATGTTTATATTTACTACTTATTTCTGCTTGAGTACATATAGTTCTCGTTTTTTTTTTATATTATTCTTTTTTTTTTTGGTTGGTATATTAGTGTGTGCTAGCTGACATATGGCTAATTAGATTTATGTTTTATGTTGCGTAATGTAAATGATTTTGCAAACTTTTGTATAGAATCAAATTTTTCTAACTGAACAGACAGCTGTGCTGCTGGGGAGTTTGTTGCGCCACTTCTTCCCAGCTAAAGCACTAGGAAGTGGTGAAGGGTGGGCGTTTTGGGGGGACTGTCTTATGTAATTTTGACGTTCGAAAAGTGCTGATTCTCAGCCTAGTTTGAATAAATGACTTTTGATTTTTTTTTTTTTTTTTTAGACGATTCGAGATTCCGAACTTTGATTTTTAATATAGATTCATGATTGCATAATGAGACAAATCAGTGCCCTCATCGCGTCCTGACTAATGTCTCCGTAATAATCAGCAAAGGTTTTGTTTCTTTTGAGAGGGATTTGTGTTTCCGCAATAGTTTGTGACATATTATTAATATGTGGGTCAGACCTGAATAATAAATTACACAAATCAACGAAAAACATGGTGGCTTCGGTGACCTGAAGAAATTGCCTCTAATTGGCTTTAAATCGTTTCATCAAATCCTGAGTCAGCTGAGCTGCAATTTCAGAGTTTTCTAAAAATCGCCTAGTGGTATTTCCATCGTTAATCGTGGAAGTGGTGTAGAATATCGTTCCACGTACTTACAACTAAGTCTAATTTGCGGGGAATTACCTCCTTTCGAAAAGCGTCAGACCGGCGTCGAAGTATACACGCTGAAATTTTAATGGTTGTTTTCCCGCGGGAATACGATTTGCCCTAAGTAGTACTATTGAATCGAGTTAAACTTAAAAAATATTAATGTTTATTTATTTATATATACTTTATTGTACACCACAAAAATATATAACGAAAGGAAAAAAACAAACACTACAAATAATAATGTAATAATAATGTTTTTGTTTTAAAATAATTTAAAAATATGCATCAACTCGAATGCGTGAGAAACAATAGTAGTTCACTAGACATTACGTAGTAACCCGAACAGCCACGCGCGGCTGCGCCGTGCCGACACAGCGAAGAGCGTTTTGTAAATGTTCAGAGCAAAATAAGCTATCGCGCGTAGTGATACGCCATAATCTAGTCCGCACACTCCGCAAGCACGCGGCGAGCGCCCACGCACCGGCCCCGCGCCGTCGACGGCGCGCCGGCTCCAGCCCGCTCGCTCAGTTTTCCCGCGGCGACGGTCGTACTGCAATAATGGATCGATTTGCAATAATGGATCGGCATTATAATTATTCAAATTGGGAGTACGTCGCAATAGCACAACTGTACGCTAGGGCTCGTTATAACTCCAATGCTGCCCGGCGACTTTACGCGGAGCCCCAACACTTGGAGTAGCTCCGTCTTCGCGGGGTTCTGAACGCCCACGTCCCACAAGCCCGGACGACCGTAGCGGCGACACAGCGGCTACTCGATCATGGGCTGTTCTTGTATCGTAAGACGTAACAGAGACAGTTTATTGAAAAACAATCAAATAAAACGTGCTTTATTGTGTATGACTCGCACTTCGAACAATTACTACGTTACCGGGAAGTGTAAGTAACTTTGTAAATAGATTTTTTTTTAAAGTAGGTTAGTTAATTAAAATCATTGTAAATAAGTTTATTCCAATTTTTTTAATACGCACTAAGTACTTCAGTATCTAATAGGGAATATGCATGTGATTCCAATATGGGTCAAATATTTTTTTATAAACTATATTACTACAGAATTATGCCTCCATCAATATTTTTGAATAAAACTTTTTGAGCGAGTAATTAATTTTTAAAAAGTCCCAAAAAACTGTGGGTAATTCAAATACTTGAAAAGCTCGCAGCGGATGTGACGTAACTATCAGGGATAACAATCAAAATGTCAATGTCAAGTCAATCAACAAGTGTCAAGTCAATGTCAAACGCTCCTACAAAAAGGAGTGTTTGACGTTGACTTGACAGTTGCTTGTTTGTTTTCTTGGTCTGTGACGTCACCACACCAAGCGCGCCAAATGGAGGGCGTTTAAATAGCCCGGATCGGTTGGATATTTAAAAAAAAAAATTAAGTACTTTAAATTGCTTTTTCGCCGTAGATTTTTTTTTACTATTATTTGACGATGTAAACTATCGAATAAAAATATTAAAAAAATTCATGCATATTCCCTATTCAGACAATTATTTTTTGTAAGATACTAAACTTGTTTTACAGTTTCGTGTTCAGTACGTTGTAGGTAAAAAAAGTATTTATGCCGGTCCTAAGCCCGTAAAAGGGGAAAATTGGAATAACAAATTATCTTTCGTTAACTCCAGCCGCGCTACAGCTGATACTACGTACTCCTGTAGGTAGTTATCAGCTGTAGCGCGAGGGTCAACGACCGCGCCTGTCTCGCGCAGTCGGGCGTTCGCGCTGTATTACTACTTTCGGTTCGAGAACGCTTTCGAGATTCATTTATCACAATTCTAAATCTGCCATTTTTTAATCCTTTTTTTAAAATAAATCAATTGTACTACCAAGACAAAATCATTTCGCTGCGGAAAAACAACCATTAAAATTTCAGCGTGTAGATATACATAGGTAGGAGTGTAGGACGGACTGTGTTCAAATAAGGGGAATCCCCAAAATAGTTGCTTCAAACTAAATATGCCAAATAGATCCAATATTCTAATCTACAATCTAATCTTTTTAAAATTTTTTTCGAACTATTTCAAGTCCTAAACATTTATAACTTTTAATTTATTTCCATTAAGCCGCTATTAAAATTTGATTTAAAATCATATATTTTTTTCTTAATGTTTAAAACATTGTTTTAAACTGTGATTCTAAACACTTCATAAAACATTGTTTTATTTCAAACTGTTTTAAACATGGTTTAAAATACGCGTTTAAAAACAACTTGTTTGTTTTATGCCAATCCTGCCTACGGTATTCTGCTGTGTGGCCAAGCTGCTGATATTCAAAATATAATTGTCCTGCAAAAACGAGCTGTTCAAGCACCATATACCAGGTAGCTGCCAGAGTTTCTCTAATGGCTACCTAAAATAAAACATTATTAGACAGCCATTAGGCGTACCAAATATTTTTGGCCAACTTTTAGGACCAAATACCAGTCTGTGTGGAGTCAGTCATCCAACGTCTCTTCGTGAAACCATACGTACTAGTGCATTTGATTACGGCTGTCAATCAAACGTAGATCTTTGACAGTCGTTATGGGTCGTCAGAAGCCCGAAAGTCTAACAACCAGTCTTATCAAGGGGTGACTGGGCTGTGGAGGTCAGAATGACAGTCGCTCCATGTAAATTGTATTCAGCTGCATCCGGTTAGACTGGAAGCCGACCCCAACACAGTTGGGAAAAGGCTAGGCAGATTGATTTGATTACGTATTACCTTTACAAACACCTTGCTGAAAACCGGCAGCACGGATACGGGTCTATATGATTGGTGTCTTTACTGTCCCCGGATTTGAAAAGTGGTTTTACCTTACTATATTTAATTAGATCAGGGAAAACTCCTTGATCCACACACAAATTAAATATTAAGGCTAAGTACTGCGCTATAGTCTCAATATATCGTATATACGACGACACAGTTGGCGCAGTGGCTGAGCGATGGACTGCTGCGCAACGTGTCGTGGGTTCGATCCCCGCACGGAACAAATATTTGTATGATCTGCAAGTAGTTGTTCCGGGTCTGGGTGTTAGTGTATGTGAGTTTCTATGTTTGTAAACGCACCCACGATACAAGAAGAAATTCTTAGTGTGGGGAAATGTTTAAAAAAAAAAAAAAAAAAAAAAAAAAAAAAAAAAAAAAAAAAAAAAAAAAATGGAGGTACAAACTTTGATAGCCATTCCCCATAGATGTTCGGTTAATTTGAATCTTGATTTGCTGGAAAGCTTTTATTACTGTTATGGGATTTCTATGCTTGCCTTTTCATGTTATATAAAATACTTGTGTACCAATAACACGAGATAATGTTCTCATATAATGTACCTACTGTTTTTTATTTCAGGAGTTTGAGAAGCAATCGGAGATCATGGACATGAAGGAGGAGATGATGAGTGACTCCATCGACGAGGCCATGGCGGCCGACGACGACGAGGAGGAGAGGTCAGTACCCTCAGCCTCCATCCACCACAGTCACTCAACTGAACGTAGAGTGACATTGATTGTTGGGCGAATGGCCTAGCTTGTTAAGGCGAAAACGAAATCTTAAGTTTTTTCAATTTGCAAATCAGTATCAGGTTTATTGCTCATCAAAATATGATTCCCGACCATCACAATGATAAATGACAGAATTATAATAACAATAAAATCATTAATACAACTCTCGTCCATATGACCCTATTGACGTGTATTTCATTATTGACTTAACTTGTATTTCATGAAATCATGATATTTGAGGCCAATTCTAGCTTAGAGAGGTGTATTGATAATTTTACTGATTATTATTCTAGAAATATATATCCAATCAAAAACATAAATGTGAAATGGGAGCCAAATTCAAAGTGTGGTTATCGACTTCGCCGACAAAAGCCAAAATATAAGAGAACTTTATGTAAAAACTAGCCAAGTAATTTTCAGTTTGAATTCATCCTAAGTGCTTTGTGTAAATAATTCGACTATTCAATGAAATTATATTTTTAAATAGCAAACATTGTTATAACAGAAAAAACAAGAAATTTTGTTTTAAATTTATTTTAGAATGTTGTATGTTCTTCATAAATTTCAGGATTATCTATAGAACTTGGCACCCATTTAGATCTCAATTCTTTTGTCGGCGAAGTCGATAACCACACTTTGAATTTGGCTCCCATTTCACATTTATGTTTTTGATTGGATATCATTACTTTTTGTAAATAAATTAATTTTTCGTCAACTAAAAGTGATCCGTAAAATCTATTTTCAAATATAAGTAGCAAGATTGCGTGATAGAATGTATTTCTTTTGTAACTTAATTAGTTACACTTATCCGCAGTGATGTCAGATCGCTGAGCCCGGCGTTGTAGTTTGTGTTAATATTGGTTGTCGAAGTTCTATAAAAAAACGTGTGCCGTCGGGGAAACTCCGTCAGAAACAAGTTCAATTCAATTGAATTCAAATCTTTGTTGCATATCTCATGTGTGTACCAAGGTTCACATGGACCCTGTCGGTTCCTTCCCCACGTATGCTTTAATTATTAATTTTCGCAGCCACTATTTTGCATTTAGATTTTGACCTCACGATCCGCTTGACACACTCAAAAACATACGTAACGTATATACGAATTTTTATATTATTTTTTTATTTATGGGCTTCTAGCTACTGCGGAAAATGTATTTCATACATTGCCTAGGTATTTTATAGAATGCCTGAATTATACAGATTACCGGTAACATATATACGAATGAATATCGCCTACATGGCGCAAGGGCGATATGCACCGGAACCTGACCGGTGCGGGCAGCGCCGCGCTGCGATTTTTTTCGTCTTGTGGTCCGGCTCTGGTGCGGCTCCGACATCATGTACGATAAAATGAAGCCTAAATGTCACCTCAAGATACGAACTATATATATATTCATTTATTTCAGATCACATGATCCATAAGTTGTTAGTAAAGGTCTTAAGCTAATGTTAGTAAAAAAAAAAAAACACTATATACAAAATACGACTGACCAGTGTCCAGTCCAGTGAGCCAGCATGGGGCTGTCCCACCTATGACTATATTTTTTTTTTTGGGTCTATGTCTATATTTCTAAACCCTTAAATCCCCATGACCCAGGACGCGCCGCACTCCTGTTGCCCGCCTCGCGGAATACTTAAACAGCTAGTGATTAACAATTACGTATGATTAATTATTGGTTATCTAAGTTATATAAAATAATCTGGTACCTATATACAAAACGATAAAAGCGACCTTTCATAATGGAACCAATTCTCCTACAAAAGAAAATATTTTTACTATTATAATTTCGAAAGGCGCTAGGTGTTAAAAATCGACTACGTGAATTTTTTTTTTAATCTTAAAAAAATCTGTTTTCTGATTTTTTCCTTTGTATACACACAATTACCAAGCTGGAAACCAAATTTCAACTTTCTAGGTCATCTGGAAGTGGGTTAGGTTTTTGATCTATAGGTCAGTCAGTCAGTGATAAAAATGACGATTTTTAGACGTTGATATCTCAACAACCGTTTGAGCTGTATTTATGAAATTTGGGATTCTAGCTAATCTAGGGGGTATTAATAAATATACCAAGTTTCATGTGTGTATGTTAAATAGATTTTGAGTTATTGAGGGGTGAAAAGTAGCTCCAAATGGTTCGTGTAATATAACACACGGCTGCTGCGTCGCCAGTTCTTTTCTTGAACTTGGCTTGACACGCGGCCGCGTGTCTAGATTTGTTACGGTTGCGTATCATATTTTGATCAACATACAATCTGACACTGACCTACAAATTGCAAAAATGTAAGAGAATCTGAAGGTGTACTGTGTGTTGCAGCGACCAGGTGGTGTCGCAGATCCTGGACGAGCTGGGGCTGCAGCTCAACGACACGCTGTCGGGCCTACCGCAGGCCTCCGGCTCGCTGTCCGTGGCTGGTGAGTGCGCGAAATTAAAAAATAAAATCCTTTTAATTGTATTGTACACTAGCTTTTTCCCGCAGCTTCGCCCGCATGGATTTCGGATAATAATAACCCACGGGAATGTACTACGGGTATAGAAAGTATGTACTCTACGTGTTAATCTAGTTATAAACTATCTGCCACAATTCATCCAAATCCGTTCAGCTGTTTTTGCGCCAATCCAGAACATACATCCAAACAAACGGTTTAAAAACTATAATTTCGACATCAAACTCGCTCCCACATCTTGTAGCAATTACTTTAAAAAAAATCATGTTCAGTTTTGATTTCGTTATAAATTTTATTCTATGTAAGTATTATAGATAGGGTACTTAAAAAAAAAACTAATATTTCAACATCATTCCAGGGTTTTCCTGAAAATTCACGCCACCAGCACGCTTAGCATGATTTTTATTTCTCTCTACTCTAAAAGTGATATTTCTTTTCTTCATGTTTAGCATCGCGCTGTAGAAGTCTTTCTAGACTTCTATTTTCCTCAAATAGTTCTTATGCCGTAATGTTGGCTCCACTGTTGTAGGACTAATACAAATATGCTACGGCTCTACCTAATAGGTCCGTTTTTTAATTTAACAGTGGAGCCAGCATTACGGCTAAGGAACTATTTGATGAAGCGCACTCTACAATCTGTCAGTATCGTCTTTCATTTCTTCTGTGTCTACGGTGGCCATGCTACGCCTGCAGTTGGCAGCGCTACTTTGGCAAGAGGTTTCCCATTTCGACGATGAATATTATGGACCATTTAGTACAAAACATGAGTATACACAGATGGCATGCATGATGTCATATATATCAGTCATGTTTTGCCTTTTGCCATAATGGCGTACAAATATAAATATTTCTGTGACCCAAACACGGATGTGTAACGTAAATAAATCATCATCATCATCTGCCTAGCCTTTTCCCAACTATGTTGGGGTCGGCTTCCAGTCTAACTGGATGCAGCTGAATACCAGTATTTTTTATTTAGTGTAACGTAAATAAATGAATTTTGAATATGGGCGTCACCTATTGGGGGCAAATAAGAAAATGACATGACCAGTGGGACTATGGGCGCCTGCATAAGTGTTGAAATCAATGTGCAGCAAATATTGTTTTATTTTTGCAATTGTTGTATTCTACAGTTTCCAGATAAAAAAGTTTCATGAGTCTAAAAGATCAGGAAACTGAGAAAAATAAAGATAAGTATTCACTAAATAGCTCTGCTTTTCGATATGAGATGGCGCTAAGCGTTGTGGTTATCGAGTTTAAGACAACTTTTTGACAAGTTTTTGACATTGATTGTCGCTGAGATGAGACTGCGACTTGAATTTGAACGTTTTTAGTTACGGGAATTAGGCAATCACCGCCGCACATAGACATCCACAACACCAGGGTTTTTGCTGATGCGTTGCCACCCTTTTCCCAAATAAACGCTGCTTTATTAAGTTTTGCTGGCTCACACACAATCGAACCGCTGTGTCAGACTTTATACCTGCTGTAAATTACTTTTAATCGGAAATAGTCTTATCCATAGAGGTTGACTAATAAGTTCTTAATGATAAAAATAAATACAATGTTGCATTAAGTTTATCCAATCTATTTGATACTGACCTCCTTTGAATCATAGCTCATTAACTCAATAATTCTGAAAACTTAACTGAAGACAGTGACAGTTGAAATATCGATGTCAGAGAATTTCTCCGTACGCTAACGTTACTATGCAGCAGTAACCTAGCAACAATTGTTTATCGTTGCTAGGTTACTGTTGCTAGACCTGCAAAAGTGACTTTGAGTAGTCACTGCTGTCAAGTTTGTAGTTCTGCTCTCAGGTTAGCCAACCGGTAAAGATATGAAATATAATTTTCTTCTTCTAATACGAAGACATATGACTTTGCGTGTCGAGAACCGAATAAACCCGATTTGCATTACACGGCTAAAATGCGAACAGTACCAGGTGGCTCATCAATTAAAGTCCGTGACTGTACATATCTGATTATTCAACCACCGGGCAAGTCTCGCTTGCAGGGGTAAGGTTGGCATTGAAATAATACGCCTTTGAACCCGCCCTACGAAATATGCCACCTCAGCATAATATCCATTTAATCGAATCGTAGAGCAAAACAGATGAATCCTTTTTATATAGCAATGGTAATCAGGATTTGAAGATATCAGTTCCTAAAGAATAGCAATGGTCGTTAGAAATAGAACACAAAAATCGACAGTTCACAACGAACATGTAAACACAACGTGACGCCAAAATCGGATGTGAAAGTAGGGATGGTGAATGGCGATCTGAGATCGATAAATGATACTCGATTTTTTCTCGAACATAAAACACTAAATTCGAAATCATTTGACTGCCTCGTTGGTCTAGTGGTCACAAGCGCTGTAGCACTGTACCCGGGAATCGCAGCCAGGACCTGAGCATGAGGTCCTGGCTGCGATTCCCGGGTCAGGCATAGTGTTATTGGGTTTGTCCATCTGGAATATCTCAGTAGCAAGTGGAGTCCGGATTTTTGCCCGGTTGATGGTAATAGGCTCGGCCCCTATTGCACGAGACTTACAACATAACTAGCTAAATGAGGGTGTATAGGTACACCTCTCCTTTCAGGGATTAGAAGCGTGATGTTATGTTATGTTATTATTAATCAAAGACAGTTAAAAAGGGTATAATAAAATATTAATTAAAAATATTTTTTTTGTGAATCGATTTTTCATGCTTTGACTCGAATCGATTAATTGGGGATTTAATATAAAAGATTGCTACCTCAATATATTCAAAGTCAAAGTCAAAGTCAAATAATTTATTTCAAATAGGCACATATATGGCACTTTTGAACGTCAAACAAAGAAATAGAATTGATTCTAGTTGCCCCTTCCAAAAGGTAGTTTTCGTATGGAGAAGAATGGGCAAGAAACTCCATCGTTACTCTTTTAAAAATGTTTTACAATATTTTGTATACATTAATTATATAATTATATGTGAAGACGATGCACCTACAATAAGATTACTGTACTACGAAAGGTAAAAAGAATTATAAATGGAGCAATAATGAATAAATTAATTACCAGATACATGGTGCTCACATATTTACAAAGATTGTAAAAGTATACGATATTACAATAGTCCTAACATTGTTACAAGTAGTACTAATAAGTCAGTGCGTGAGTTTAAGTAATGACAGAGTGTAAAAGTCTATGACATACAAATAATAAATAAAATAAAAAAACTAAATTAGCTATCAGTTTGATTTTGTCCAGACACTAAATCGTCCTATGGAGCAAGACCAGCATGTTTCCAAGCATTCTTATCTTGGATATAATCCTCTAATTTGTAATAAGCTTGTTTACAAAGTGTACTTTTTATATGAGTTTTAAATTTTCTTTCATTTAATTGCAATATATCACAAGGTATTTTGTTATAACATTTAACGCAGTACCCCATAAAAGATGTTTGTACTTTAGCTAATCTGAAAAATGGTTGATCTATTTTATCTTTATTTCTAGTATTAAAATTATGCCTATCACTTATTTTATTGTGCCTTTGGTCCCGCCACTAATGTCAGATGCATTGTCAAAGAAATAACAGTCCTTTATACACAGTGATTACCTATTATGGTATTCGATCGTCACAAATGTCAATAAAAACCTAACCTGTAGGCGTGTAAATAAATCAAATTAATTATAAACAAAACATACATTACAATTATATTCCATGTCATTTATTCTCTTGATCGAAAATAACTCGTTCTTAGTTTATTTTTCCTATTCTATGTGTAACTTATTATGGTTACTGGATGGTTAGAGATACAATGGAACGTCAAAATCGGGAAGTACTTATAGAGTGCGTTTCATTATTATAGTTCCTATGCCGTAATGTTGGCACTTTAACAACGGACCTATTAGGTGGCGCCGTAACATACAAATGTTCGTCCTACAACAGTGGAACCAACATTACGGCATAGGAATTATTTGATGAAACGTACTCTAAAAGAAAAGCGGAAGCAATTAAAATACTGTTTTTGCAGATATTTTTATATATTATACCTTGGCTTTATTCGCAATAATTTATCCATGATAAATTAGATCTTTATTTTTAAATCTTAGTGTATTTACTGTAATCCTGCACAAGTTCCCGAATTCGAATGCAGGAACTGGTCATGTCCTTTAAAAAAAAACTTTTGTACACCGTGTGACTTATCAAATGGAAGGGCTTACTGTGAGGGTCTCAAATTTTAAAGCAAATAGTTTTAAATACAGAAAATCCTAACTAATATTATATATTATGCGAAAGTGAGTTTGTTTGTTTGTTACGCTTTCACGCAAAAACGGATGAACGGATTTGGATGAAATTTGGCACAGGGGTAGACCATGACCTGAAATAGGACATAGGATACTTTTTATCCCGATATTCCCACGGGATCGAGACTAACGCGGGTGAAACCGCGGGGCGCAGCTAGTAGTTCTATACTTATAGATTACAGGAACACCTATAAGAAGTTTGGTTTTCACGCATCCCAATTACGGAACCATACATTGTACGTGGTACACACACTTGGCCAGTTTTTAGGGTTTCGTAGTCAACAAGGAACCCTTATAGTTTCGCCATGTCCGTCTGTCTGTCTGTCTGTCAGCGGCTTAGCTCAGAGACTCTTAGTGCTAGAAAGCTGTAATTTTGTATGGGTAGGTATATATATAAATTACGCAGAGTAGTATAATTTATTTTTTATTTTTTATGTCATCTCCCCTACTGGTAAAATGGGTATGGTTTTTTTTTCTCATCAATCCCATGGTGTGGGGAAACGTTGGAAAGACGTGTGTCCTTCGTCCTTCACCACTTAATCTTCACCTTAGAAAACTTCATGTAAACAATTTTGACGCCAAAAATAATCATATCGCCGATAAGGACCAGGCCCGGGTCGATGGCGCGCCGTGTTCCACGCGCGCCTCAAAGAGATGTCAGCACACCTGACGGGGTCCGTTAGGACCGATGCCTGCCAGGGTTGCGGAATAGTTCTAAAGGGATACCGGGACCCTGGCAACAGGCAACTGAAGGAACATGGGTGGGTTTTAGTCAGTAAGAGTCTGAAACGCCCTTCCGCTCCGCCCAGAGCGGGAGAAGTCATTTGAAGATATACCACCCAAAAAAAAAAGGGGAGGGGACACGAAGCTAACAAAAATTAGCACTTTTTTATTTATTTATTTATCCATTTGGAAACTCAACAGCTTATTAATTAAGTTACAGAACTACTGGAGCAAAATTCTTTTTGTGTTGGATAGTCCATTTATCGAGGAAGGCTATAGGCTATATAACATCACGCTACGACCAATAGGAGCGGAGCATAAATGAAAAATGTTGCAAAAACGGGAAATATTATTCCTTTTTGAGAGCTTCCGTTGCGTGCGCACGTAAACGGTTAAAATTACGCAAATATCATGTATGATGGAATTGTTCCTCTTTAAAAGTTGTAAAAAAAAGTCCGCGACAGCATATGTCTATCTTTTAAGATTGACTCATTATAACCTTTTTTATGGTTCATTGTTGCACTGCAAAACAGTGCAACAATTAAAGGAGATTGGGCGTTTCTGCCCTGGAGCCCAATAGCGTTAAAATATATACCAATGGAAAGATTTATTTATTTATTTATTTATTTATTGCATTCATGTCGTTTCCAAGGTCTTGTTACATTTTAAAAGTTTCGTACATGAGCCCTGCTAGGGCACCGCAACAATTAGTATGTATTTATAATTACATGCATTCTTATATAAAGTTATTTAAAAGTATAATATTACATTTCCAATTTCTAATGTCTATTGTTATCATTTCATTATTCATTAATTTATTATTGGATGTCTTTATTACATTGCGTCAATTTTCAAAAAATCTACCTCATTAATTTATCAGAATGTCAATTTGTCAAATAATATTTTATAATTATTAGTGAAATGTTAAATAAAGAACTCATTTAGGCTATAATAACACTTCTGCATTAGGTGCATTTTTAGTGCGTTTACAAATTTATTGTCAAATTCTATGTCATTAATTTCATTTGGTAATTTATTGTAAATTTTTATGCACATTGCAAGAGGTCCTGAGTGATACATAGCCAGTTTTGAACTTGGCAATGCTAATTCATTTTTTACTCTTAAGGAGCGTTGCAGCGGCCTCTGACTTTTAGCTAAAGGGAATAACGACGCATGGTTTCTCACAAACTTGCTTACTTCCAAAATGTAAATGCTTGTTAGGGTGAGCATTTTGTATTTAATAAAATAAGGTTTACAGCTCTGCATTTGGTCTATGTTCGCAAGAATTCTCATACATTTTTTTTGTAAAATGAAGAGTTTTTCTACGTCTACGCTATTTCCCCACACTATAATGCCGTATGTAATCCATGAGTAGGCGTAGGCGTAGTATGCTGTCATCGCCGTTTTGAAGTCGGTTGATCTTTTTAGCTCATTTAAAGCATAAGTGAAACTTGCAAGTTTGTTTGACACAACATTAATATGTGCCTTCCAATTTATATTAGTGTCAACTGTCAGACCCAAGAGTCTAAATTCATCGACACATTGGAGTGGTATGTCATTGAATGAATAACTAATATTTAATGAACGTTTTTGATAAGGTCTGTATTGCATAAGTTTTGTCTTGGTGAAATTGATTTCCAAATTATGGTCCTTTAGCCAATTTACTATTTTTGTAAGTATATCGTCCAGTATTGGATTTAATTTGCTACCGTCGTCACACGGAAACACTATCGAAATATCGTCAGCAAACAGGACACTCTGAACATTTATTTCTCTCGGCAAATCGTTGATGTAGATTAGGAATAAAATGCACCCCAAAACACTGCCTTGTGGTATAGACATAGTTACATGCTCCATTTGTGATCTAACGTGGGTCACTATGCCAGTGTCCGGGTGAAAATATTCCACTTCAACATATTGTGTGCGATCTTTTAGGTACGAGCAAAACCACTCATACGCGATACCTCTCACACCTATTTGGTACAGTTTATTTTCTAGTACTTTATATGATACTCGATCGTAGGCTTTACTCATATCCAACAGTAGCCCAACTGCATATTTCTTATTATTTATTATTTTTAATGCTTCTTGGACGTAATGAAATACTGCCAATGTTGTAGACTTATTTTTCCTAAATCCATTTTGACTGTTGTTAAAGATTTTATACTTCTCGCAAAAATTATTTAGTCGTTTAGACATTGCAGTTTCAAATACTTTTGAAAATGTAGATAATAATGCAATTGGGCGATAATTTCCTGCGTCATGTTTTTTGCCCTTTTTATATATAGGTTTTACTTTAGATATTTTTAATAGATCTGGGACAACACCTTCCATGAATGATTGATTGATAAGAAGAGTCAAAGGAATTGTTAATTCGTCTATGCATGATTTAACAAGTATTGGTGGTATTTCGTCATGACCAAAACTTTGCTTGTTTTTTAAGTTTTTAATGATAAATTTTACTTCACTTGGATCAACTGTTTGCAAATATATGGAATTTTCGCAAGGGGTAACGACATGTCGACCTGGTGGGTTCTCGTCAGATCTCGTAGCGTTCGTTTTTCCTACCGATACAAAATAGTCATTAAAGGCGTTTGCGACCGATGCCGGATCTTCAACAAGAATATTGTTTATGTCAAGTTTTATGTTTTCACTAGTTTTTTTAATCTGTTTGTTAGTACGACTTTTTATTATGTGCCACATGGATTTTGTTTTATTACTCGATTTTTTCATAAGGTTTATATAATTTAGTTTTTTAGATGTAATTACTGCCCTCTTGAGGATTTTCTCGTAATGTTTATAGTATCTACGAAGTATATGGTTATTAGTAGTATTGATTAATATTTTTAGTTCACGCTTATGTTTACAAGCTGTTTTTAGGCCCGTAGTTAGCCATGATTTTGTTTTCATGTTTTTGACCTTTATCCACTTTTTTGGTATACATAAATTTAATAGGTTTTGTATGGTTTTATGGAAGGATGCGTAATTTTCATTTATATTTTGGTTGTTTTTGATGATTTGGTTCCAATCTACTTTGCCGAGTTCTGATTTGAATGATGTTATATTATGGGAATTATACAGTCTCTTTTTCGTATAACGTATTTTTGTTCGTTCTGTTTGTATGTTGTTATTTGGTAGAGTAATTAGGACTCCCTTGTGGTCTGATAGTCCCAGTTCTTTAACATCAATTTTAATCTGATTATCAAAGTTGGTGAATACAAGATCTATACACGTTGAACTGGTAGCAGTTACTCTTGTAGGTTCTGTTACTCGTTGGCGGAAGTTGTACCTATTCATTGTATTCAGTAAGGTAAGTGAGATTGGTTTCTTTCCAAAAATGTTTGTGTTTAAATCTCCACCGATTATAATTTGTTTCTTACTGTCTTTTAAATTAATTTTTTGTAAGAGTTTCTCTAGACAACCAAAGAATATTTCGGTTTCCCTATTACATTGTGGCCAATATACTACTATTAATAAAGTGTTTAAATGGGGTATTTCAACTGCACAAGTTTCAAATATGAATTCAACTGCCAAGTCCTTAATATCTTGCCTTTCATTGAAATTTAAATTTTCTTTAAGGAATATACATACGCCTCCGCCCGCAATCTCATCAAGAAGAATATTTTTTATTCTGAAGACTTCACTTGATCGTTAGTACGAAAGGAGCTACAGAGCTTTAAGTGTGAGTGATTAAATATTATTGTAATTCTAGTATTTCGTCAATTAAATAACTTTTATACCATGCCCCCTCTAAAAAGCTTATTTTATTCACTGAAAACAGTGAATAAAAAGCACTTTTAATCACTGTTTTGGTGTTTGAATTTAGAACACCAATTTGTTCGAACTCCATCTCAATGATATACAAACTCCTATTTGATTTGATTTTCGAACAGGAGTTTAGCATTAGAATTAAAACTGTTTTGTGTTCTTTGCTGTCATTAGTAAATGGGCGCTATTTTAAATATTGTAAGTTGTACGAACAAAAAGTTTAGGGTTACTTAATAATAAATCGATTGAAAATGTATTCAAGTGATGAAGATGTGTTAACACCTGAGTTTATGAAAGAGAGGGCGGCCGATATAGTAGAAAGCTTGCTAACCAACAGATCACGGCTGGTTTACATCAAAGCCTACGATGAGTTTGAGTGTGAGTTTGTTTGTTTGTTTGAGTAAATGGAAAAATGAAAATCAAGCTGACCAAATTTTCAGAGTCTGTTTTCCTATTTTAATGAGTTGTCGAAGAAAAAGAAGTCATCGACCTTATGGAGTATGTATTCTATGCTACGGTGTACTTAGGTACTACAAAAACAAGGCATAAAATTGACATAACAACATACTCGAAGTTGCATGTTTTTTTTCTCGTAGTCATGGTATAAAGTATCGTATGCAACTCTTGAATAAAACGGATTTATATCGAGGGCCATGAATCGCTCGCGTCGTTCAGGATTCTAACACTTGAATCACTCCCTACGGTCGTGATTCAATCATCATGAATCACTCCCTTCGGTCGTGATTCAGTCGTTAGAATCCTTCACTTGCTCGTGATTCACCTATGGCCCTCGCTTTAAATCCGTCCTTTATTCACTAATTGCATAATATACTATTATACCATGCCCCCTCTAAAAAGCTTATTTTATTCACTGAAAACAGTGAATAAAAAGCACTTTTAATCACTGTTTTGGTGTTTGAATTTAGAACACCAATTTGTTCGAACTCCATCTCAATGATATACAAACTCCTATTTGAGTTGATTTTCGAACAGGAGTTTAGCATTAGAATTAAAACTGTTTTGTGTTCTTTGCCGTCATTAGTAAATGGGCGCTATTTTAAATATTGTAAGTTGTACGAACAAAAAGTTTAATGTTTTCAAGTGATGAAGAAGATGTGTTTAACACCTGAGTTTATGAAAGAGAGGGCGGCCGATATAGTAGAACATTGCTACCTAACAAATCACAGCTGGTTTACATCAAAGCCTACGATGAGTTTTGCAAATGGAAAAATGAAAATCAAGCTGAGCACATTTTCAGAGTCTGTTTTCCTAACTTATTTTAATGAGTTGTCGAAAAAGAAGTCATCGACTGATCGACATTATGGAGTATGTATTCTATGCTTCGGTGTAGTTACTATAAAAAACAAGGTATAACATTGACATAACAACATACTCGAAGTTGCAAGTTCTTTTTCTCGTAGTCATGGTATAAAGTATAGTATCCAACTCTTGAATAAAACGGATTTATATCGAGGGCCATGAATCGCTCGCGTCGTTCAGGATTCTAACACTTGAATCACTCGCTATGCTCGTGATTCACCTATGGCCCTCGCTTTAAATCCATCCTTTATTCACTAATTGCATAATAATATACTATTAATGATTCAGTGTCCTGCAAACATCAACTTTGAAGCCTATAAGCGACCATTTTAAAACATTGGTCTCCAATAGATGCCATTTTAGGAAAAATGTGTTTAAGAGTCGGTCGACCGGACACATCGTTAAGCCTGACGCGTACTCCAATAGAGTTGAGATATATGCCAATGGAAAGGTCTCTTCAAGGCTAATATTTTGTGATAGGACGCTTCTCTCGATTGTTAGTACCTACGAAAGGAGCTACAGAGCTCTAAATCTGAGTAATTAAGCATTAGTGAAAGTCAGGTATTTAGACAATGAAATAACTTTTACTAACTTTGAGCCTTGCAAACCTATAAACGGACATTTTAAAACGTTGGCCTCCTAGATGCCGTTTTGGGAACAATGTGTTTAAGAGTCGATTGGCCGTACAAATCGTTAAGCCTGCCTGCCGCATCCTCCAATAGAGTTAAGATATATGCCAAT
The DNA here is from genome assembly GCA_947363905.1 of Lithophane semibrunnea. Classification (NCBI taxonomy): domain Eukaryota; kingdom Metazoa; phylum Arthropoda; class Insecta; order Lepidoptera; family Noctuidae; genus Lithophane; species Lithophane semibrunnea. The sequence continues at coordinate 207,841 of OX376199.1, read as the reverse complement.
GGAAAGATCTCTTCAAAGGAAATATTTCGTGATATGACGTTTCTCTCGATTGTTAGTACGAAAGGTTTAAAGTCTTTTTGTTATTGACTTTGTTTTTTTTATATTAGGTCTTTGCCTATGACATTGCCGTTTTGTATGAAAAAATTTAAACGAATTTTTTTCTTGTATTTTTTATTTGTATTAATCGAAGTAATCACCCATGCAATCAATGCATCTTTGCCAACGCAGTGGCAGTTTATTGATGCCCTTCTTAAAGAAATCAGCTGGACGGGAGGCAACAAATTCTTCAAAGGCATTTTGTACTGCCTCTCGGGTATTGAATTTTTTTCCCGCCAAGAAGTTATCCAAATTCTGGAAAAAGTAGTAGTCTGTAGGCGCAAGGTCTGGTGAGTAGGGCGGATGACGGAGAGCTTCCAACCCCAGTTCTTGCAACTTGGACCGTCTGCTGTGCAGTATGAGGTCGCGTGTTGTCGTGCAGGAGCAGCGGAGACGAGCGATTGACCAATGCTGGTTGGAGATGTGCCAGCTTCTCCATCATTGTGTTCAGTTCTTCACAGTACACATCTGCAGTAATGCTCACCCCGTTTGGTAAGAAGCTGTGATGAATCACACCGGCGCTAGATCACCAAACAGTGACCATCACTTTTCTAGGGGTAAGTTTTCGTTTAGAGGATTGTTTAGGTACTGAACCAGGATCCAACCAACTTGCTGAGCGCTTGCGGTTATCAAACAGAATCCATTTTTCATCGCAGGTAACAATGCGGTTCAAAATTCCTTCATTTGTGTGTCTGTTGAGCAGTGCAAGGCACCACTCGACGCGTACTTCGCGCTGGCGATCATTGAGTTCGTGGGGCACCCATTTGTCAAGCTTTTTTACCTTGCCAATTTGACGCAAATGGACCAATATTGTTTTGACGCTAACGTCGAAAGCTGCTGCTAATTCAGCCGTAGATTGTGTATCATCAGCTTCCACAATCGCCTTTAATTCGTCATTGTCGACCGAAGTCTTCGGACGACCGCGAGGTTCATTTTTCAGGTCGAAATTTCCAGAACGGAAGCGAGCAAACCAATAACAGGTGGTGTGTTGGTTTGTATTGTTAGCTCCGTAAACGTCGTTGATGTTGCGTGCCGCTTGTGCCTCGTTGCTGCCACGACGGTACTCATATTCCATAATTACTCGAATTTTTAACGTATCCATGATGACGAAAAAGATTGAAATGCGATGAAAATGTAACACTAATCACAAATGACTTCTTTTGAAAAAAGAATTCCATGTTTTTAAAATAAAATTAATTTGAAATTAGAATTCTTAGCCAAACAAAAATTATTTTGATTTGAAATGGCCAGTACTGCAGAACGGCAATTTCATAGGTAAAGACCTATTATTAAAGTTTTAAAACAATATGTAAAATAAATACTATTCAGTTAATCAGAAAATTCTAATTATTAAATACTCTCTAGGAGTCCATGAGACAGCCTCGACCTAGTATGGAGTCCGCAAGTTAAAATATTAAAATTATGTTTCCTTCATGACAATAATTTTAGTTTACTTACTTGTAATCATTATATTTAAGGAAATGTAAACAATTCTGTATTTGGTCAATAAACGATTTTTATTTATTATTATTATTATAAGGAGCTACAGAGCTCTAAATGTGAGTAATTAAGCATTATTTAAATTCATCACCTATTTAAGTCATTAACTCTGTACTGACTAGGCTAGACTAGACAGTACAGAGTTAATGACAGAGACTAGACTCCAATATTCGTTCATTTTAAGTATTCGAAAATTTCGAATTCAAAAAATGTTACTATTCGAATACTTCGACTTTTCTTTTTTGGAAAGGGGTTAGCAAAAATATCAATGGCGAATACATCACTCACCTTCGGTTTGCCGACGATATAGTAGTCATGGCTGAGACTATGGAGGACCACAGTACAATGCTCGATGACCTCAGTGGAGCTTCCGAAAGAGGGGGTCTTAAAATGAACATGGACAATCGAAATGAAGGTCATATCGAATGCCCACACCCACACTCATGAAGATCGGAGACTCTACACTCGAAGTTTTAGACGATATTACGTTTACCTAGGACAAACTGTCCAGTTAGGTAGGTTCAACTTCGTCAAATCCGACTTGGCTGGGCGGCGTTCGGGAAGCTGCGTAATATCTTCTCGTCTCATATACCACAGTGTCTTAAGACAAAAGTTTTTGACCAGTGTGTGTTGCCAGTGATGACCTATGGCACTGAAACGTGGTCGCTCACAATGAGCCTCATTAGGAAGCCGAATGTCACCCAAATGGCAATGGAGAGGGCTATTCTCGGAGCTTCCTTGCGTGATCGAATCAGAAATTAAGAGATCCGTAGAAGAAAAAAGGTAACCGACATAGCCCGAAGTATTTATTGCCAAACTGAAGTGGCAGTGGTCAGGGCACATTGCACAGATGACCGATGGGGACAAAAGGTTCTGTAGTGGCAACCGCGTACCGGAAGACGTAGCGTTGGAAGGTCCACAAGGTGGACCGATGACCTGGTGAAAGCCGCGGGAATCTGCTGGATACGAGAAGTACAGAACCGGTCGAAGTGGCGGTGCTTGGGGGAGGCCTATGTCCTGCAGTGGACGTCTTTCGGCTGAAATGACGAGACGAAAATACCCTTTCCGATTGCACCCTCGTGGGAGGAGTAGACAATAATAAATCACATAATTTATCTACGATTCTGGATGGATGTTCATCGTTAATTGGTCTAGTACGTTCATTTCATAAATAAAAAAGTACCAGATAAATTAGTATTCAAAATGTTCGGAATACTCGAAAACTTGTGTCTGTCTTATTCGAACATTAAAGCAGGCGAATATTCCGAATATTCGAGTATTCGAATAATAATCCCTAGTACTGACTAATAATAGGCAAAAGTCGTGTTTGTAGCAAAGGTTATCCCTAAAAAGCTCTTTTCAGTGGTATATATCTTATGGCTATTGGACGCCAAGAATTGCTTAACTTCGGTGCGCAATTTATTACCTATTTAAAATCAAAATCAAAAGTAATTTATTCAAACTAGGCTGAGAATCAGCACTTTTCGAACGTCAACATTACATAAGACAGTCCCCCAAAACGCCCACCCTTTACCACTTCCTAGTGCTTTAGCTGGGAAGAAAAAGTGGCGCAACAAACTCCCCAGCAGCACAGCTGTCTGTTCAGTTAGAAAAATTTGATTCTATACAAAAGTTTGCAAAATCATTTACATTACGCAACATAAAACATAAATCTAATTATTAGCCATATGTCAGCTAGCACACGCCAATATACCAACCAAAAAAAAAGAATAATATAAAAAAAAAAAACGAGAACTATATGTACTCAAGCAGAAATAAGTAGTAAATGTAAACATAAACATAAATTAACTAAATAAAAGCCTCCAGGCACAAAGGGCGTGCCCGCTTACATATAGCTATTTATAGCTGCAACTCGAAGTTATAAATGATAAACTAGGACCATCGAAGTAAATAAATAAAAATGAATTACTAATAACATTAACAAAACCGAGATCAGCAAGACGACCAGTCACCACAAGCAGCACTCGTTCACGAGCATAACGCAAAGATCAGCCATTACCCCCCTCGCCATATTTGAGGGAAGGAGACAACCCGACCCCCGACGCTACGGCAAGCAGTGACATCTAAGGTAGCATGACGAACCAGCTGCCGGCTGCTCAGGCAAAAATAATTATTATCCATTGTCGAGGTCGCTAGCTAACCACATATTGCAATACAACTCATATAGAAAACATTGTAATGAGTCATCAATAAATTAAATTAAAAAAAAAAAAACTTTATTTCCAGCATCGCAATAACAACCATAAGAATAACAAATACTTATAAAGAAAAAATAAAATATAAAACATAACATCTCATGTCGTGCGTACAAATATTATGGTTGTTAGAGAGTAATTCACACTGACCTCCGTACTAGTAAAAACTGTATCACGGTAGGTCAGTCTTCCTCGTTCTCCAACAATGCACACTTAACAGCACTTTATAGTGAACATAATATTTTGAGACATTTAGCAGGTGTTCGGTATTAATTAATACTTTCGTAAGGTGGGTAAAACTAAAAATTATTATGTATATGCAAAAAAAACAATATTTAAATAAAATTGACTATAGGTACAGTCCGAATAAAAATAATAATAAAAAATATATGAACTCATATAACCTGTCAATGGGTAAGCTAATTCTGGAGAAAGAACATAAACATTGTCTTGAGTTAATCACTCACACACACACACACACACACATTTAGGTCATTATTTCCGAACTGACTAATAATTGGCAACAGTTATGTTAGAAGCAAGGGTTCTCTTCGAAAAGCTCTTTTCATTGGTGAATATCTTATGGCTATTGGGTCTAAAAAAATCCTTAACTTCCATGCCCCAGTAGTAACACTTATTTAGGTCATTAACTCTAAACTTACTAACAATATGCAAAAGTCGTGTTTGTAGCAAAGGGTCTCCTTGGAAAGCTCTTTAGATTGGTGTATATCTTATGGCTATTGGGCCAAGAACATTCTTTAACTGTGCCCCAGTGGTCACCTATTTATGCCATTAACTCCGAACTGACTAACAATTGGCAATAGTCATGTTAGTAGCAAAAGTTCCCCTCAAAAATCTAAAGCTATTGATGTTTATCTTATGGCTATTGAGCCAAGGAAATTCCTTAACTTCGATGCCCAAGTATTCACACCCATTTAAGTCATTTACTCCGAACTGACTAAGAATTGACAAAAGTCGTGGTAGTAGGAAAGGTTCCACTTGAAAAGCTCTTTCCATTGGTATATATCTTATTTTTATTGGGCTTCAGGGCAGACCCCATAGGCAAAAACCCATTCTCCTTTCATACATCTTTACTGCACTTGGATTGTAGTGATTAATGATAACATTACTATGTAGTTGAAAGTAAAAGATTTTATACCATTTTATTCACTGAAAACAGTGAATAAATAGTTATTTATGCAACTGTATATAATTAGGTATTAAAACACTCACTTGATACCCACATTCGTGTTTTAATACCTAATTATATAAAGTTGCATACAAGATTTTATCTACGATTTGATATGAATCTTCTATAAAAATTTCTTTGCAATACCAATATCGAACAAAAATGGCGCGTTACGACGTGAATTCGAATGTGTTTTGTTTTTAAATTACGGTGCTTTGTTAGTGAAACGCTCGTGAATGACAATGTTCTTTTTTTAAAATGAGTTGCATAATGAAATTCAATACAACATTATAACACCCGTTTGGATGATATTATGGTTACTATGACACTGGATGTTTTAATGTTGGCTATAAGCTAACTGTTTCCGATACTTTTATAGAGGATTTATAGCATGGGTGTAGATAAAAGCACTTTTAATTTTAATCACTGTTTTGGTGTTTGAATTTAGAACACACCAATAAATTCGAACTCCATCTCAATGCTATACAAACTCCTATTTGATTTTCGAATAGATGGGATGGGATGGGATGGATGGATTTTCTTCCTATTAAATAATAATATTACAATTAAATTAGGGGCGCCTTTTATTTCCTAATAGGGGGTGATGAAAAGTAGAGTGTATCTCTCGGCGCAAAATATTTTTTGGCTCGGGCGACGTACTTTGACTCCCTCACTTCGCTCTGGATTCAAAAAAGCGCCCTCGCCGTATAAATATTATTTTGCTCCCTTATAATACAATCTACTATTAAGTTGTACGAGCAAAAAGTTTAGTGTTACATAATAATAAATCGATTGAAAATGCATTCAAGTGATGAAGAAGATGTGTTAACACCCGAGTTAATGAAAGAGACGACCGATATAGCAGAAAACTTGCTACCTGTCAACAAATCACGGCTGGTTTACATCAAAGCCTACGATGAGTTTTGCAAATGTGAATCAAGCTTCTGTCACATTTTCAAAAATGAAAATCAAGCTTCTGCCACATTTCTGTCTGTTTTCCTAACTTATTTTAATGAGTTGTCTAAGAAAAAGAGAAGTCATCTACATCATGGAGTATGTATTCTATGCTACGATGTAGGTACTATAAAACCAAGGCATAAAATTGACATAACATATTCGAAGATCTTTTTCTCGTAGTCATGGTATAAAGTATAGTACGCAACTCTTGAATAAAACGGGTTTATATCGAGGGCCATGAATCACTCGCGTTGGTCAGGATTCTAACACTTGAATCACTCCCTACGGTCGTGATTCAGTCGTTAGAATCCTTCACTTGCTCGTGATTCATTTATGGCCCTCGCTTTAACCTTTTCACCGCCACGGACTTCAATAGAAGTTTTGGATTTTCGTGCCACCAGCGCCACGACTTCATATGAAGCTCTTCATATTAACTATCTTATAAAAATAAATTTACTATATTTAAAAGCTTTGTTTCCTGATAATATTAAATATAGCACTGTCTGACACCCTGTTTTCTAGTTTTCCACCCAAAAGAAGCCCTTAATTGTCTTAAAATCGGCTAATACAAAAACTCGTAACATTTTTAATGTCCCCCGAACGCCAAGGACTTTATACAAAGTCGGCCAGTGATGGGACGCGAAAATTATCACTGTTTGATTTCGCCCGTGGAAATATAAATAAATACTACTTTCGAAATCAATTTAGGGTCAATAAAATATGAACTTATAAACTACTTTATAACAAAATGAAAATTTACCAATTTCGACCTTCACATGGGTGCCGATCCGGACTTAAATAGTTCTAGTTATTGTTTACCACTCCGTGTCGATAATTATATTCCCATCTCTACAAAAAAGCTAGTTGAAACTTCCCTGAGCGCCACGGACTACTATAGAAGTCGTTCTTTGACGTCATAAGCGTACGAGTATCAAGGTCACTGGCATAATGCAGAAAATAAACGGGAAAGCGCGAACGCATCCTTCTTTCCCGCTTTAAAAATCAATCAAAAAATCAAAAGTCATTTATTCAAACTAGGCTGAGAATCAGCACTTTTCGAACGTCAAAATTACATAAGACAGTCCCCCCAAAACGCCCACCCTTCACCACTTCCTAGTGCTTTAGCTGGGAAGAAGTGGCGCAACAAACTCCCCAGCAGCACAGCTGTCTGTTCAGTTAGAAAAATTTGATTCTATACAAAAGTTTGCAAAATCATTTACATTATTACGCAACATAAAACATAAATCTAATTAGCCATATGTCAGCTAGCACACGCCAATATACCAACCAAAAAAAAAAAATAATAATAATAATAATATTAAAAAAAAAAAACGAGAACTATATGTACCTACTCAAGCAGAAATAAGTAGTTAATATAAACATAAACATAATTAACTAAATAAAAGCCTCTAGGCACAAAGGGCGTGCCCGCTTACATATAGCTATTTATAGCTGCAACTGGAAGTTATAAATGATAAACTAGGACCATCGAAGTAAATAAATAAAAATGAATTACTAATAACATTAACAAAATAACATTAACAAAACCGAGATCAGCAAGACGACTAGTCACCACAAGCAGCACCCGTTCACGAGCATAACGCAAAGATCAGCCATTACCCCCCTCGCCATATTTGAGGGAAGGAGACAACCCGACCTCCGACGCTACCGCAAGCAGTGACATCTAAGGGAGCATGACGAACCTGCTGCCGGTTGCTCAGGCAAAAATAATAATTATCCATTGTCGAGGTCGCTAGCTAACCACATATTGCAATACAACTCATATAGAAAACATTGTAATGAGTCATCAATAAATTAAATTAAAATCAATATTAAAATAAAATTGACTATAAGTACAGTCCAAATAAATATAATAAAAAATTTATATGAACTCATATAACCTGTCAGTGGGTAAGCTAATTCTGGAGAAAGAACATAAACATTGACTTGAGTTAATCACAGCAACCAACTACTCTTATCATTTAAGTAGTCGTTAATAGAGTAGTAAGCCTTTGAACAAAGGTTGCATTTTACTTTGCATTTTGCTTGTGAAAAGGCAAAATGAATATAAAATTGGACTGATGAGTTACAAAAAATTGTGCAAGGTTATAAAAATTGTGGAATCGGAGTCGGAAGTGGAGGATATTGACACAGAAGAAGATGATTCTGATGTAAGTCCAACTAAATAATAATCATAGTCTTTCAATCGTTCTATAATAACCAGTTTACTTTAGCCACTCAAACCCATAATCCAAAATCTTTGTTTCCATATCCTGCCAAGTCGTACGAGGGGCCGAAGCCAAATTGCAAAGGCCCGTACCTCTGCGATTTGGCTTCGACTCCTCGTACGCCTTTCAAAGGTCCAGGACCCCAGGGTCCCGAGAATTGTCAAGAGACGTAAAAAAAGAATAACGTTATTCATCAAAAAGTAAGAAAAAACACGGGATAGACGAAAATCAAAGAAAGAAAGATCATAGACATCCTTGAATATAACGTGCTCTGAGCGCCAAGGACTTGAAATGAAGTCAACAGATGACGTAATGAAACAATTAGAGATGTACCACGTTTCTATAGCTCTAATTGAGTTATGCATTTTTCTCTTAATTTTTTATAATTTATACTGGTTTTTCTTACTCACGATAATGTGAAATAAAATAAATATGGAAATATTGAATCAGTTTTTATTTATATTCGTAAATTAATAAAATAAAGCCTGAAGTAGGCGTATAAATTTCATTTATCGATAGGAACATACCCTCATCACTACTGTTTACTATTATTTCGTTATACATTTATAGCTTGGCGCTGGCGAGCACATCGCGTTCTGTGTACGTGGGAGGTGAAAAGGTTAAATCCGTCCTTTATTCACTAATTGCATAATATACTATTATTTAATAAATAATTATATATTTACACGTGAAACTATCAATGAATAACTAATTTCGTGCAACTAGTTTCGTAATGTAAATTAGGCTTAAGTTTAGGAGAGGTACCATAAAAAAAAAGATTTTTTTTACCACTTCATCGGCTTGATTTATAAGTATACTCATACCAAATTACAGCTTTCTAGTACCAACAGTCTCTGAGCTAAGCCGCGGACAAACAGACAGACGGACATGGCGAAACTATAACTTGTTGACTATGGAACCCTAAAAAGTGAATTTACAATGCCACCACCGGCGCAAAGTGACATTTCGAAAACATACAGGATGTAAGGGTAAACACTCTTGTCATTCAAACCATGGGTAGTTGACTTAAATATAAAAATAGAACCGTTTTCCCCCCGAAGGGAAGAAAACGAATATTTAGGTTTCAGCCGTAGCTCGACCCACTGTGAGATTACCCCCTTAAACTTTGCGCGTTTGCAGTGTGTTTGTACCACTATTTCCCTCACTTTTTCGATGTGGAGGGTACGTGTGTATCTGCCATCGCCGGTTAGCTTGTCATGTCAGTACTATCATAATCACAAGCCGGCAAGAACGGCAAATAGTGGGTCGAGCTACGGCTGAAACCTAAATATTCGTTTTCTTCCCTTCGGGGGGAAAACGGTTCTATTTAGGTGTTCGAGCCTACGCTCGACCCACTGTGAGATGTGTTTATAATCTGCCGGCGATGGCTAGACGTACTGTGTTGGAACAGGGAAATGTTGTACATAATACGTAAGTAAGACGCAAGTATTACGAATGAAAAATAAAAGTTTAATCAAAATAACAAAAATATCAGTCTTCCATTATTATAATAATTAAAGGAAATGATTAACTAAAAGTTTAATCGAAATAACAAAATATCAGTCTTTCCTTATTATATTAATTAAGCTTATATTGGAGAGAATGATTGACTTAAACTGTCTAAAGTCTCTTTTGATTGATTCGGGATTTCTTTAAAATAATGTGTTAAAAAGGTATCCCTTGATCTCCAGTTCCCTCGTTTGATTACTTCATCAAGATTAAGGTTTCTATTGATCCAATTATCTGAATTAACTGCTGCCCTACAGCTTCCAGGAGACGCTTTGATTTGTGCATCCTTGAATAGCGTTCGAATCCAACCAGCAATAACGCTTCTGGAGGCTTCCCTTACTTTACCCCTGGTAGATATGAATAGGCTAGTCAGATTACCCCGCCTTGATTTGCTAATGCTAATAAGTCTATTAACCCAATATACTATATTTAATCTTTCAGCACCTTTATCAAATAATTGCCAGCCAGATTGTCTAAATTTAGAAGAGTCGGTTTTTGAGCCGAATCGTGGCCGAAATACAATATAATTAATATGTGATTCGAACAGTTCTGGTCCTATATCCAGAAGCGTCAGGTCATGAATTCTTCTCCCCGATGATAAAAGCAGCAATGCAGCTACGTGTCGCGATATTTGAAAAATACTATTATTGTCAATCTCATATGTCTTCAAGAAATCTACTAATTGTGACACATTCCACGTTTTTGGTTTTGGTGGTGGTGGACGTGCAATGAAAACTGCTTTCATCATTTGTTGTACGAGTGGGTGACTGCTAAGTTTATCACTCATCTCCGGATTTGCAAACGTGGTAACTACGGATTTGTGGACTGCGATAGTTTTAGCTGCTAGTTTTACTTCTTTATGAAGGAAATGGATGTATTTTGCTATCTCTTGAGGTTTCGGGTTATCCATTTGGTAATTATTACTCAAAGCCCATGACTTCCAGCGCTCCCAAGCGGAACTATAAGTTTTTAATGTTGACTTCCGCCACGACGTTTCCAGAAGTTCTCGGCTCTCGCTTGGCCATGATTCTACTAAACGAGACCAGCCCGTACCCTCCAGACCTGCAAACACAGGTCTTTTATCTCGGGAGGGGGGCGTCCCGTTCTCAGGTCTACTAAGTTCCTGTGCAAATTCGGAATCTTGAATGGTTGGCTCAGAGCTCGTTTCTTGACTTCGGTTTTCCAAAAGGTTCGTTCCCATTGTGGCGTCACCAGGTAGTAAGTTCCTGAGCACTTGTTGAGGTGCTGTAGAACGCGTGGTATAAGACATGGAGGAGGAAATATCCACCCCAGCTTGAAATTCCATGGCTGGCTGAAGGCATCCACAAATAGGCAATTCGGGTCTCTGGCATTCTCGCTGACATAGTTGCTCATGATTGCTGAACTGGCGCTTGCAAAAAGGTCGACTATCGGGGTACCCCACTTCCGGAATACTGACCGCAGGACTGACTTGCTCAGCGTCCACTCCGGTATTGGCTTCGCTCTCGACAGGCTGTCTGACATCGAATTGTATCTTCCGGGGAGATAGCGGGCTACCAAGTCTATCTGATGACGTTTGGCTAACTGTAGGATTTCTTCGGTGATTTCCAAAAGCTTTGTGGACCTGGTTCCGCCTTCTTTGGTGATATAAGCGACGACTGACCGGTTGTCTGACTGAATCATAACAGTTTGATTTTTCATTTGGACTCCGGTTCTTCGGAGTGCCTCCAAGACCGCCCAGAGTTCTTTTCTGTTGCTGTGCCAAGATTTCTGAGAATTGTCCCACTGGCCCTGTAGTTTTTGATTGTTGATTGTTGCACCCCAACCGGTCCTGGCAGCGTCGGTGGTGATGAAGGTTGTAGCAGACTTTTGATGGATTTGTGATGGTTGTCGTATGTTGTGGAGCCACCATTGGAGTTTCTGAACAACTATTTTTGGAAGAGGGAATTTTGTGTGTTTGGCTTCTCTTGGAAGTCGGTTGGCTTCTATTTGGATGCGACGAGAATGTAGCCTCCCGAGTGGGATAACAAAGGTTGCGAAGTTTAGATTCCCTAACAAGACTTTGGCTGTCCACCAAGACCACACTTGATTTCGTAGGGTTTCTCGAATCAATTGTATTATTTTTAAAATTTTGAGGTTCGGTAGCCGTTTTAAATTTTCCTTTGTATTCCACAGAATTCCAAGATATTCCACGCTTTGACAGGGGGTAAGAACTGATTTCTGAAAATTTATGCACCAGCCCATTTTTGTGAGATATTCTTGAACCAATATGCTCTGCTGCAGAAGGATGGTAGGATCGTGATGCATTATCATGAAATCGTCTAAGTAGACTACCACCCTGATCCCTCTTTCCCTGAAAATGTTTGCAATCCAGTTAGTTATTTTTGCAAATATATAGGGGGCTGTTGCAAGGCCAAAGGGTAGACAGGTCATTTGAAATATTTTTCTATTGAAATAGAAGGCTAAAAATCTACGGTGAGATTCTACAATCGGAATGTGAAAATAGGCCTGCGAAAGGTCTATTTTGATCATATAATCTGATTCGCTTAGGTGGTTTATTAAGCGAAATTTTGGGGGATTCAAATATTCATTTAATAGCTTTAGATTAAATATAGGCCGGTTCGAGCCGTCCGATTTCTTTCTTAAAAACACGGGAGATAAGAATCCGGAAGGACTTTTACAAACTTCAATTGCACCGCACTCTAACATTTTTTCGACTTCTAGCGTCATATCCGTAGAGGACTTAAGCGCTAACCGAGTACAAATATCAGCATTGAACACTTTTAATGGTGGGGTGCGTACGAAAGGAATTCTGTAGCCAGATAATATAGACAGGAGATTTTTTGAGGCGCCTAGGTTTTCCCAAACTAGCAATTTATTCTTTACCTGTCCTGCCATAAAATTAGTATTTCCTTCCTTCAAATTTAGTTTTCTTCGCTTTCGCGGCAGGTGTTGTAGCAGGGCGCTTTCCTGAGAATCGGCCCGAGAATCTGTCTTGTTTAAAGTTAGATCTTCTGATCTCATCACCAGTTCGTGTCTTAGTCCTGGTTTCCTGATGGGTGACCGGTGGCTTAAAAGGCCTGGGTTTGTAGGAGTTTGTGTTGTTTCTTTGTTTAGCAGGAAAAAACTTATTTGGGCCTCCTTGCTCCTTGATTAGGTCCGATAATTGAGGTTCCGAAAAAAGGTGAGTTGCTGAAGGCGGAATTGAGTGTAGTAATTCATTTAAAGTCTTATTGGTGGGTTTATAAACACTTCGCCTATGCTGTATTATCTCCGCCCTTTTTCCGCATGTGTATTGAAGAAGTGCATCAGATGTTTTCCGAAACTGGCATTCTTGTCCCAAGAAATTCTTGCTGATGTGAGATTTCACCTCCAGAGAAGCATTTTTAAAAGTATCCATAAAACATTGCCTTTGTTGAAGGAGGGAGACTGCAGCTAAACACTGATCCATATTTTCTAGCAACGAAATCATTTGCCAAGAAGGCGTTGTGCCTGCAAGAATGCTATTAACCTTTAAGGACGTAAAAACTGGGGTTGCGGTAAAGTGTTTTTGAACATCTGCATATCGGATATTCTTCCACTTCTCGCTATTTAATCTTTGAATTTGAATGCCTTGCTTCGCGAGAGATTCGTCTGCATCACCAATTTTTGCCTCTGATTCTTTGGTTTCAGGGTTGAAGTTGTTGAAATGTTGTTCTTCTACACTATCAGGGTGCCCGGCTGTAGTTGTCACACAAGACGAGAGATTTTGATGTATGTCTCTTTCTTCTAGTGTTAATGGTGGTGCAGCCCAACTACCGTCTTCGCTATCATTTGAAGACTCTTGCTCATCCACTAATAAATCCTGAGGAGGATGAGTCTTACTAGTAGTTTGCATAAACTGCTGTAGAATTTTTGTTTGTTGTTCCATAAGGCGTTCCAGTCTCTCTATCCTGGGATTTTGGTCCATTTTTGGACTATGAGGCCTTTTGCGATAACTCTGTGTAGATGTTGAGGGTGAAACTGATCTTTGAGAACGGGACCGAAGAAGTCTAGACGCTTCAGTTTGTGAGATTAACTGAGGTTTGATTGTTGGTAGAAATTCGTAAACCCCGTTAAAGGCGTCTATTGGGTGGATCATTTTCATTGTGGCGAGAGGCGCGTAAATAAGAGCGCGACCTATAGGCCAGTTAATTAGCTTCCTCTTTATAGCTTTATACTTTCGTTCACTTAGCGATGTTGGGTCACTATCGCAAAAAACGTAGGCAAGCTGAACCGTGGGCATAGCAAAACGAAGTCGGCACTCATCATCTGATGATATTTTGCTTCCAAAGAGGTCCTCGTAATCGACGCAGTTGACAACCCAGGATCTCCAATCTTCTGGGTATATTTCATCAATCTTGTTGACAAATTGGGTGTATATTGTCTCCTCATCAGGGGGTGGTTCCCAGTTGGCGAGTTCGCCCATGGTAGTGCGCTCCAAGGTCTGTGGGCGACAAGAAAGATTTACAATACGGACGTCGTATCGAAGTAAGTGTTGGCTACTCAGCCGACCTCTAGTAGGCAGCGTAGCCGATGTCTTGATCTAAGTGTCGGCTGTACAGCCGACGTTTCGTGAACGTTTTGTTGATTGCGTAGCCGACATTTAGATAAGCATTATCAAAACTCTCAAGTCGTGAGGATATTATTGGGGGCTTACCCCATTGCACGTATAATAGCGAGTCTGCCGTCCTGGGAGCGGGCATTCGCAACAAGTGCACATCCTATCGATGAGATTTTAATTAATTTATCACTCACTTATTAAAAAGAATGTCCTTACCTCATTCACTTCGCGAAGAGCCATCTTATATTCACTAGAAATTTAATATTATTTTCCTAACACACTGCTCACTGCAAAGTTTAAAGACGTACTGACATGACAAGCTAACCGGCGATGGCAGATACACACGTACCCTCCACATCGAAAAAGTGAGGGAAATAGTGGTACAAACACACTGCAAACGCGCAAAGTTTAAGGGGGTAATCTCACAGTGGGTCGAGCGTAGGCTCGAACACCTAAATAAATGACCGAACACAACAAAAAAAAACGTTATTTTCATTAAAAGATTTTAAAAAGTTTCTATCCGACACCGTGCTTGCTAGCGAAACAGCTGACTGACTAAGGGAGGGGTCGCGCTCGCTGCCGGTCAGGTCACATCCCGAACCCCCCCGCCCGTGTTGAGACGCAAGTTCGTTGCCCTAGCGTATAGGGCAACGAACTTGCGTCTCTTGTGTTAAAATTTAGGTCTATAAAAATTAAAAAAAAATTTGTAATTTTCCATTGATTTTACGTTTTATAAATGAAAGCAAACCACTGGTTACAAGGATAACGGTGTTTACCCTAACACCCTGTATGTTAACATCCGCATCCACATCAGCGGACGTGAGCCTTCAAATATCCGCATCCCCGGATATGAAAAAATCTGCATCTGCAACATCCCTGGTGAGGATTATGTGGTGAACGACACGCTTGTGCAACTTTTTAGTTGCAGTCGGGCTTTTTATTATTTATTTGTTCTATCTTTTAGTCAGTAATATTTTTGGGATCGTTTCCTCAAGCCCATTATTTTGATACCTGTCAGGGTCACGTCACATTTTTTTTTTCTTTCAAGACATGGCCCTGTCTTTTTTTGTCCACAGCGAAAAACCCGGCGGCGGCTGCGGCGGTGGCGGTGCCGGGCGGGTCCGCGGGCGCGGGCGGCGCCGGGCCCGTCAGCGACGCCGACGCCGAGCTGCAGGCGCGCCTCGACAACCTGCGCCGCGAGTAGCGCGGTAACACCGGCATCGTCTTTGCATTGACAGACAACTTATTTTCGTTGTATCGGCTCGTTCCCCGCCTCTAAACTAGGTCTCGCTCCACTTTAATAAACTTTTACTTGAAGTGATATCGCAAATTCTCGCAACGTTGACAGGCGACGCTTCACGTCGACAGAGGATTCACTGTTTTGTAACGGATAGTACGAGTGATTATTGAATGGACATATTTTTATCACGGCATCTTACACGTCTCAACTATGAACTTATTAATAATCACCTGTGCTAGTAAGACACAACACGCTGTGCGGTCTGTATAAATGTAATAATATGTATGTTTAAGGGGGCATCCATTAATCACATGATGTTTTTTTTTAGTAATTTTTAACACCCCCCTTCCCCCTGCTGGTACCTGGTGGGGTTTTAGACAATCACCCCCCCCCCCCCCCTACAAAAATTATTAATAACTACACGTGATATCTCACTGCACACCCCTTCCCACTCTCCCCCTTGTGATATTTCGGATTTTTTCCGAACCTCTCCCCTTTCTAGACTCACTTGATTAATGGACAATCCCTACGAGTGTCGCTGATCACCGCGACAACAACTTGTACACATTGTTGTTAAGTTATACTAATTAAGTTTAGCTAAGAATATATAATAATAAATATTTTTGTAAAATAAATGTAAAGTTTAATGTTATAAAATTACCTACTTACAAAAAAACACAAGTGTCAATTCGATCGTTTAATATGCACATAATGTTTTTTTAAATAACTAACTACAAAGGTATAACATTTAATAAAAATATTGATTAATTATAATATAAATCACATTTAATAATCACATCTACAATAGGTAGAGCGCGTGACGTCAGACTGACACGGAGTCTCGCGGGTATTGTCTTGTTTTCCATAAAATCATTTGCCATAATCGTCCTTCGTCACAATATTTACTTGCACTATTATCATTTATACTTATAACGTTTGTAATATCAACTTATTAGTCATTACTTTTAGTTAGCATAAAATTAGTTTCCATAATAAAATGTGACATAATCGATACTTGACATAAGTAACATTTAACATTGAGTTTTTATTGATATTTCTAATGTTATTTTAATTTTTTTTATTAATTGAATATGATTCGCATGCCCTTCTGACGGCAAAACATGGAGAACTTATTTTATGACAACACCTATGTACAAATTTACCCATGTTTGCAAAGCAATAAATGATTTGATTTTATTAATATAATTTAGAAACGATTATTGTTTTGTACAAATAATAATGTAATTAAGGCATTTGGTCAGTAATGTGCCCCTGTATTGATGGTGAATCATTTAGGTCAGGTTAGGTTAGAACAGTGACCATTAAACGCCAGATCGACTGATTATTTATGTCACACTTATTTTCGTTTTACCCACTTTTTTAATTGGTTTTTGGTAATTTTTTTTTTTTTTTTTGTTTGCCTTTGTGTTCGTGCCGCATAAACCACTTTTCTTTCTTTCTAACTGTTAATATGTTAATAGCAAAATTATTAATTTTAACATGATCATTACATCAAAATTGCAGGCGCTTGTACTGAACTAGCATTGTTGTGCTAATATGGGCAAATGAATATTATGGTGAATAAATGTTATGGAAAACGACTTATTGAAAATAAAAAATGTGGCAAATAAAGGAGATTGGGCGTTTCTGCCCTGGAGCCCAATAGCGTTAAGATGTACCACCAATGGAAAGATCTCATCTAGAAGAATATTTCTTATTATGAAGACTTCTCTTGATCGTTAGTACGAAAGGAGCTGCAGTGCTTTAAATGTGAGTGATTAAATATTACTGGAATTCTGGTATTTCGTCAATTAAATAACTTTTAATGATTCAGTGCCCTGCAAACATCATCTTTGAAGCCTATAAGCCAACATTTTAAAACATTGGCCTCCAATAGATGCCATTTTAGGAACAACGTTTTTAAGAGTCGGTCGACCGGACACATCGTTAAGCCTGACGCGTACCCCAATAGAGTTGAGATATATGCCAATGGAAAGATATCTTCAAGGCTAATATTTTGTGATAGGACGCGATTGTTAGTACGACAGGAGCTACAGAGCTCTAAATGTGAGTCCCAGTAGTAATACTTTTAGGTCATTAACTCCAAACAAACTAACAATTGGCAAAAGTCGTGTTAGTAGCAAAGGTTTTCATTGAAAAGCTCTTTCCATTGATGTGTCTTATGGCTATTGGGCTAAGAAAATGCCTTAACTTCGGGATTGAAGTAGTCACCTATTTATGCCATTAACTCCGAACTGACTAACAATTGGCAATAGTCATGTTAGTAGCAAAAGTCCCCCTCAAAAAGCTAAAGCCTTTGATGTATATCTTATGGCTATTGGGCCAAGAAAATTCCTTAACTTCGATGCCCAGATATTCACACCCATTTAGGTCATTTACTCCGAACTGAGTAACAATTGGAAAAAGTCGTGTTAGTAGGAAAGGTTCCCCTTGAAAAGCTCTTTCTATTGGTATATATATATCTCTAATTTTTATTGGGCTTCAGGGCAGAACCCCATAAGCACGGGTCCATTCTCCTTTATGGATTAAAATTATTATGACACTTGATCGATTATGAGTCATGACCAAAGAAATTAGTGAAAATGATTTTATGTAATTTCTTTCATTGCAAAGCAGAAGCATTATTTCTTTCATTGCAAATTATGGCAAATACAAGTATGGCATTTGAAATTATGGCAAACATTAGTAAACCAGTCTCGCGCTACACTACTAATTATACAGATGAACAGATCGCTTAAATACACCGGTGCTTCTGTTCTGAGCACTCGGCAGCCGGCCGACACGTACCATGTACTCTTGGCTCAGAGAGGCATTACTAAGTGGATGGTACGGACTACGGCCCCTGTTCAGCCACTAATACCGCTAATACTCTACGGAGATATGTCTGGTTGCTACCTTAGTGATGCTAACATGTACATTATGGGCCTCCTATTCTATAGCCTCACTATTGTACAAAAGATCATCATAATATTCTGTAAATGTCAACACGAGCAGATTCTATTTACTCAGCGAATGTACAGTCCGGGAAAAAAATGATTTATCAAATTGACTCAATGTCAATTTGACGTGTTATAGCCATTTCATTTCAATAACAGTTGTGATTTGATTATAGAGTCCGGGCCACCACTAAAGCACAATATAAATATTATATTGTTAACTGAAGCCCATTTGACGCGGCGCTAGTGCCTATGTCATTGTATAACATTGTAATTTAAAAAAATTGTTCCACAGGTTGACGCCGGCCTTCTTTCGCGGCGCGCACTCTAGACTGCGTTTCATCAAACAGTTCATATGCCGTAATGTTGGCTCCACTGTAGTAGGACGAACAAGAATATGCTACGGCGCTACCTAATAGGTCCGTGTTTAAAGTTTAACAGTGGAGCCAACATTACGGCATAGGAACTATGAGATAAAACGCACTCTACTGACAATTTAAATTGGCAGTCATCTTGATAAACAATATCCTTGACTTTATTTAATTATCTCAACTTTATACCTATGCCTATGGATTACCTACTACTGGCGAGCTACTTAATATAATACCGCTTGGTATAACTAATCAATACTAAGAAAGAAATAGTATTGGAATGTATTAATAAAGGGCAGGCTCGCGGGCTGTGGGTAGCACGCAGATACACTGAGCTATCGAACAGGCCTCGCGAGCTGTGGGTAGCACGCAGATACACTGAGCTGTCGAACAGGCCTCGCGAGCTGTGGGTAGCACGCTTTCACCCGACCGCGGTCACCCGGCGACACGTCCCAGCTACACGCACGTTCATAGAATGCTTTGTTGTGTAACGTGGTTTTATAACGAGCACTTTGGAATTTGGCACATATACCTATCCTCCCTCGACGATTGAATCATAATAAGTCTTTAGACGAATAGGAAGAGATACATAGTTGTAAAACTTTTTATAAATAGACAGTCATCGATCACATACCACAGGTCAGTGTCATCAAACTTGTTGAGTGTTTGTGCGGGCGCGGCTCATGTAAACGCTCATATAAAATATAAACTAGCTACGAACATTATAACAAAATATCTAGGTTCCCTTAACTACAGGATCAATACCCCAAATATATATAATGCTTACGAGCTAAAGGAAGAATTCGAGACGCACGGTCTCGGAGCATAATATTATCATACCCTTGGATCCTAGTCACCCAGGTGAGGTGCGTACATTACATGCTACGTACTACTTATACAAGGTGTACTTGAAATAACTGAAACCTCCTCTAAATCAGCTGTTCCCTACATTATGTCGAGATAAGCGAACGAAAAATTAAATGTAAATGATATATAAAGACAAGTTTTTGATTTTTATCTTCGCGATTTCAGTAGAAGTTTTTCGTAATGATAAATACAATGACCCTGAAAGGTTTTCAGTTATCTCATTTACATCTTATAGGTTCGCGTGATGAGTCTACGCTAAATGTGAGCAGACTCGCAGACGCTCACGGCCGCGCCTCCTCCGCCGCCCACAGCGCACTCAGCGCGATGCCCAGCTGCGCCAGGTAGTACGTGGACATCACCAGCACCTGCAAACACAACACTCGTCACACTCCACTTGCACGCTCGGCGACGCGGGACGGAGCCTCGCCCACCTGCTGGTAGGGCACGGGGCCGCCGAACAGGCTGTAGCCGAGGATGGCGTCCGACAGCAGGAACAGCAGCGCGCCCGGCGCCGCCGCGCCGCCCCGCGCCGCTCCGCGCCACGCCATCGTGGCCAGCAGCAGCGCGTAGGCCGGCACCAGCGCGCGCAGCCCGGCCGGCGCGGGCACGGCGGCCAGGAAGCAGGCCGTGGCCGCGTACAGCGCCGCGCCCAGCGCCGCCGCGCGCCGCGCCCAGCCCAGCGCCGCGATGTAAGCCACGTGCGCGGCCGCGAACGCCGCCATGCCGGCCACGAAGTGCTGCGGCCACACCAGCAGCGCGTCGCCCAGCGCCGACAGCGCCAGCCCGGCCGCCACGCGCCGCGCGTACCTGCCCCTGGATCATTTACATTTATTATTCGAACGCTGCACCTAATGCGCCTCTTTATCGGTCGGTATTAAAGAAAAGTAAAAAGAAAGAATTCACTACGGTGTTGCTCTTAACCATTGTGTATTTGATTATCTGGATGATTAAAACCTACCTTAAAGTTAAGTTGTTATTTAATTATTGTACATTTAATGATTATTTATTTCTGATACAAAAAAAACTCAATTGATGTAAAACTTTTTATTTTTTTTACATTTTAAATAAAAACCTTATTATTACATTTATTGTGATTATCTATTCCAAGAAATCATTATTAATTTGGTGCCTCAAGTCTTAATAAAGCACTTTCAAGAACCGTTATATTTTTTCTTTCTTTTTACTTTTCTGTAACCTGACTCCTGAAATAGACGCGAGACGAGGGTATTAACTATTGGGAAAAAAATGTCACGTTCGTCAACACTGTAAACCAGTAGAACGCATCATCGGGAAGTACCTGTTTTTATCGTCCAATATTTTATTTGTTACGTCTGCGTGTAACCTACACTACAGGCCCGGCCCGCACTACATCGTACTAACGTTAGGTGTGATGCCAATGGAAAGATCTCGTCAAGGCAAATATTTCGTGATAGGACGCTTCTCTCGATTGTTAGTACGAAAGGAGCTACAGAGCTCTAAATGTGAGTAATTAAGCATTAGTGAAATTCAGGTAGGTAGGTATTTCGTTAATTAATTAACTTTTATTAATTTTGTGCCTTTCAAGCCTATAAATGGACATTTTAAAACATTGGCCTCCTAGATGCCGTTTTGGGAACAATGTTTTGAAGAGTCGGTTGGCCGGACAGAACGATTCCCCAATAGCGTTAAGACATGCCATTGAAAAGATCTGCTCAAGGGAATTATTTCGTGATTTGACTTCTCTCGATTGTTAGTCAGTGAGGAGCTACAGAGCTCTAAATGTGAGCAATTAAGCATCATTTAAATTAATTAAAAATTTAATCACCTATTTAGGTCTTTAAATCCGAACCGACTAATAATTTGCAATAGCCATGTTTGTAGCAAAGGTTCACCCTAAAAAGCTCTTTTCATTGGTATACATTTTATGGCTATTGTACGCCAAGAATTCCTTAACTTCGGTGCGCAAGTTATTATCTATTTAGGTCATGCACTCCGAACTGACTAACAATTGGCAACAGTTATGTTAGAAGCAAGAGTTCTCTTCGAAAAGCTCTTTTCATTGGTGTATATCTTGTGGCTATTGGGCCAAGAAAATTCCTTAACTTCGGTGCTGCCAGTAGTCACCTGTTTATGCCATTAACTCCTAACTGACTCACAATTGGCAATAGTCATGTCAGTAGCAAAGGTTCTCCTCAAAAGCTAAAGCCATTGAGGTATATCACATGGCTATTGGGCCAAAAAAATCCTTAACTTCGATGCCGAAGTATTCACACCAATTTTAGGTCTCCTCCGAACTGAATAACAATTGGCAAAAGTCGTGCGATCTACAGTTAATTATCTTCTACGAACATTCATTCCAAGTCGAGGTATTAATTAAAAGTTTTAAGTGCCTATCATTTCGGTGTTCTTTCCGATCCTCCGGCTGTGGTAAACGTAATTAGAACAGCAACAAGTGTCAATATTTATCGAAGTTATTTTTAAATCGCGATTCCCGCGTTATCTAATCGGTCAGGGCCAGTGTCAGTGAACTATTCGTCATTGTCGCGTACTTGTGGTGCGGCAGCGCGGCGTGGTGCAACAACACGACCAGCAGCAGGCACAGTACGGGCGCACACTTGGCGGCCACGGCCCCCGGGGAAGGGCCCGCGCCGCCCGCTCCCGCGCCCAGCGCCACGAAGTACACGCACACGCACTTGAAGAACGGCACCAGCTGCCCGCCCACGCCCATGCGCTTCACCTGCACAATACAGGAAACCACCACCTTAAGCGCCCAGTAGGTACACGTTGGGCGAGCATTGATTTGCGTGTAAAATCAAACGGCTTATCACGCAAAAAGACCCAGTTTAAACTACCATCGTTGGCCAATGTCAATAGGGAATATGCATGTGATTCAAATACGGGTCAAGTATTTTTTTTTAATAAACTATAATACCTCAGAAGTAAGCCTCCATCAATATTTTTGAATAATATTTATTTTTGAGCGAGAAATTAATTTTTAAAAAGTGCCAAAAAACTGTGGGAAAATCAAATACTTGAAAGGTCAGAGCGGATGTGACGTAACAGTTACAGTAAAACAATCAAAATGTCAATGAGTTTTGTAGGAGTGTTTGACATTGACTGACACATCGCACTCTGAGAACGAAGTGACTCAAGTCCAAATTTAAGTTTTTTTTGGAATAGAATAAAACATTTTCTATTCATTCTAGAATAACTTTTTAATATGAAAACGAAAGTTACGAATTTCTTTTCCATAATATTATTAGGTTTTATCACTATACAACGTGTAACGTTAAATGCGAAAAACCCCAGACACCCCAACTGATTTTTAATTCAATTGACCTATTTCAGAGAAAAACCTCTCTCACAGGATTTTTGTAACGTCAGGATTTTTGTGTGACGTCAGGTCTTCGATGCGTAGTTCGCATGTGGCGATGTAGATACCGCCACAAAACAAATAAACAAATAAACTCACTTTCGCATTTATAATATTATATTAGTTAGGATTAGGATTAATGCCACCATTTTTCCAGTGTGAGAGAGAAATGGCGGCGCTAGACAAGGCCGCTAGCACCATCCCGTTTTCGCAGTGGAATAATGATGGCATTAATACTCCATAATACTACCCCAGTAAGACGACTTAGGGGTGCTCGTAAGCCGGCATTCGTATGGCTAGAAGATACTGCAAATAGAGGTCGTGCGCGCACCCCACGGCTTATGGTTGTTCTAGGTACTACGTAGCTGATCTTATTAGTGATATCCATACAATCACATGCGTTATTACACAGATCAAACATTGGTGCCGATTCTCTTATCACAAAATTCTCTAAACTAAACTAAAAATCACTAAAATTTAGTTTAGTCCTGTCGAACGACCAAACTTATTCTGAAATAGACTACATAGAGGGTATATTGACACAACTTAACTATAATTTAGTTTGACAGCACTAAGATGGCACTGAGATATTAGTTTAGTGAAAATGCTATTCTGAATTTGACGATTTAACCTAAATTTTTGTCCTATAACTAAAATGCTCTAACTAAAGCTGACTATGGTGCCGATTCTCTTGTCACAAATTCTCTAAACTAAACTAAAAATCACTAAAATTTAGTTTATTCCTGTCAAACGACGATTTCCTATTCTGAAAATAGACTAAAGTGACACAACTTAACTATAATTTAGTTTGACAGCACTAAGATGGCACTGACCAACAAAAAAGGAAAGGCGGAGCACGCCGTACAGCAAAAGTGAAGCCACCTTTTTATCTATGTGTGTGTAAAAAGGGTTGTCAGTTGTTAAAGTTTTTCCCTATAACTTGGGGAATAATATTTTGGGTAGGCTAATATTGTACGAGTAAGATATTGTTGAGTATGGTATTGTACCTCAATTGTTAGGAGGAATTCCGAAACAAAAACATTTTTTTTACATCGCAAAATAAAATAAAAAACAATTAAGTACAAAGTGCATTTAGGAGATCACCTTTTAAGCAAGAATTGCTTGTGTTAGGAGACTCCGCTCTTTCACTTAGAATTATCCATTAATTTTCAATTGAGTGTTAAAAAAATATATATACAACGTGTAACGGAATAAACGCAAGAGCTCATACACCCCAATTAGAATATTAAATTATAAGACTAAAATAATATCTGTAATTTAATTTAATTAAACCACACCTAGTATTTTTTTATAAAATAGACGTCCTGACTAAACATGAAACGTTTGAGCACACTACTCGATCTCCACGCACACTAAAGCGCGCCACACACGCGTGCGTGTGCCTGCCAGCTGGCTAGGTAGGTAGGTACTACAAGCAAGCGTATGCATTAGGTATGTACGTACGTTAGTTCAATGACCGAACATTACTAGTAAAATTATGATTTCATCTTTCCATCACATTTTCACAGGCTTTGGACTGTAGGCTTTGAATAATTTTGTTTACTTAATTCTAAGATTCTAAGGTTTAATAAAGCGGAAGCATTTTTAAATCAAGCAACTTTTCGGCCGTCTACGTTCTATCAGTAAACGTGATAGGGTGGTCTTTTTGGCGGCCGCCCGACTCACTTATTATCTCTGATGCGTAACTACCCAACTGTCGCGATATCATATTCAAAGTCTGCGTGTTTAAAGATTTGAATCATAATATTTACAGTAATTAAAATTGGTAAACATGAAGGTACTTACAGAACTGAACTATGTATTTACACTACACTATGTCACTATTTTTCTTCGTCTCCTTTTTAATACACTTTCGAAATGTCCACCGCCTTGCTCGATGCAAATTTAGTTTATTTAGAAAGAAAGAAAGAAGAAATTAGTGCGCACATTCGCCCCTCTATCTATGGCCGTGTTAGGACGACAGGTACCGGAGTCCCTCAGACGCTGAGTTGCACTTAACATTGTCCTGGCGCTCACTCTGGTACCATATCTTGCGTTGAACTCTCGACACGCTAACTCGACATTATCTTAGCAACGAGCCAGTGTCCTCACCATCTCCGTGTACTGAATATTACACGCGGGAACATTTGTCGCTCGCTGCCGGCGAATAACTACCCTTGTGAGCGGGCGCACTACGGGCGGTGACGGCGCTTGCGGCGGCATATCAAACGTCAAAGGGGTAAGTCGCCAAATTAATGCATCTCCCTCTTTCACATTAATCTTCCATTTGCAAAAAACGAACCACAAAATTCCTAATATTTTGTCATTTCTTAGAATGTGAAAGACCACATTCGGTCGTGCATTTAAAAAAAGCTTTATTACTTTGGGATTAGGTCTAAATTTCGTTAAATTAACATTTTTTATAACACAACTAGCTCAAATGCAATAAAAAGCAATGTTTATGTGTGTGTAAAGAAAGCTATGACCGAACAACAAACTAGGTTTTGCATTTAAATTAGACATATTGCTTTGCAATAAGGATTAAGCTTCCTTAAATTAACTATTTTATTTACCGCGCACTACACGTAGGATAGCTATGAGCGTATTACAAATTTGGTTATGCATTTGAATAGGCTTTATTCCTTTGAGATAAGGTTTAAATTTCCTTAAATAAAATATCTTATTACCTTGTTAAGACGAGGTGGTACTAATTTCAGTTAAAGAAAAGATTTTTTCATGAAAAATTAACACATATAAATAATGATGGAAATCGATTCAGAAGCTGATTCTGAGCAAACTACTTTCAGGTCTTGCGCTTATTCTGTTACACGTTGTATATGTAGGTATATAAATAGGTTAGTAAATTAGCTACCATCCATTTATTTTTATTTTCAGTATTACTTGGAAATCTAAAATATTAAATGCATAAAAAAACAGACATATAATTACTCTAAGTAAAAAAATATCGAATGGGGAAATTTGAAATCATATAATGGCAACCCTCGCTCTTTAAATGTCACTGTTTTCGTTCGTTCAGGTTTTTTGTTCCAAGTAACCTAAAATTCATAGTTATCTAAATTAAAAAAATGATGTTATTTGAAGTACTTACAAGTGAAAAGTGATTCCGTGAGACTTTTTCTGTGATTTACTATTGTTTTTACACGTTTTCACTACACAGGGAGGCATAATTATATTTTTTTGGTGATGTTAACTAGACGACGATTCGTGACGTACTAGTAGTGTAGGTGTGTGCGTGAGCCTGCCTGTGTGTTTACTTGCAGGAGCATGGTTTTGTGGCTTCACTTTTAATGTACGGCGTGATCCGTCTTTCCTTTTTTGTTGGTCTGAGGCAGTGAGTTATAATTTAGTGAAAATGCTATTCTGAATTTGAAGTTTTAACCAACATTTTTGTTCTATATCTAAAATCCTCTAACTAACTCTGACTATTTTTAATCACGATTAAAAATGTGTGGAATAAAATTAGATGTCATGAACTAAAATTCTAACCAACACCTCGAATTCAGTTCGGTTTCCGGGCTGGGCTGTCCACTGAGAGTGCCATTCTGTCGCTCAAGCATTCTGTCAGGTACTACACCGACAGAGATACACCTGTGTATGCTGCCTTCCTTGACCTCTCCAAGGCCTTTGACCTAGTTCAATATGATATAATGTGGGAAAAACTACATAAAGCTGGGTTCCCAATTGCATTAATTGGTTTGTTTAAGTTTTGGTACAGCAACCAAACCAATCAAGTCAGATGGTCGGATGCTCTTTCGGATGTGTACAGGCTGGAGTGCGGGGTGAGGCAGGGGGGACTGACATCACCTGCCCTCTTCAACTTGTACATAGACGAACTAATTGAAAAGCTGGCTGGCACACAAGTTGGTTGTTATATAAATGGGCAGTGTGTGAACAGCATAAGTTATGCAGATGATATGGCTTTGCTCAGCCCCTCAATAAGTGCTCTAAGAGTGCTGCTGACTACATGTGAAACTTATGCTGTCATGCATGGTCTAATATATAACACGAAAAAGAGTGAACTTGTAGTGTTTAGAGGTAAATGTAAGTTACCCAATTTTATCCCTCCAGTGTTTCTGAGAGGTGAGGCTCTCACCAGGGTGTCACATTTTAGATATTTGGGACATATTATGACTGAAGATCTGAATGATGATGCTGACATGGAGAGAGAGAGAAGGTCATTGGCAATCCGATGCAATATGCTGGCCCGCAGGTTTGCACGTTGTACTAGAGAAGTAAAGGTGCTACTTTTCAAGGCCTACTGCCAGTCCTTTTACACGTGCAGCCTGTGGGTCAAGTATACCCGGAGAACCTATGACATCCTACGTGTGCAATATAATAATGCCTTCAGAGTGTTGTTGCGGCTGCCCCGGTTCTGTAGTGCATCAGGCATGTTTACGGAGGCTCGTACGGATGATTATTTCGCAATTCTGCGCAAGAGAGCTGCCTCCCTGATGCAGAGGAGCTGTGGCAGTGGCAACAGCATTCTGAAGGCAGTTTATGAAAGTATTGATAGTCCTATGCGAAGGCACTGGGGGTCTTTGCATGTAATGTAACCTTAGTGCTTTCGCATTCGATTTTCTTTGAATGTTGTACTCTTTTATAGGTACAAATATTGTTCCTATTGCTTTAAATTGTAACTTTTTGATCTCATGTTAGTGAAATAACTATTATGTTAGTAACTAGTTTATAATACCAACACAAACGTTTGTAATTGTAATGTTATGGATACTCTATCTGAAATAAATGAATATTATTATTATTATTATTATTATTAAAACGGTACTGTATCTTTTTTTATTTTCTTTTGCTTATATCTCGAAAATGGTGTGTCCTATCGCAAAAATAATGAAAATTTTGACCCCCTTTACAACACCCAAACCTTTTTTTTTTTTGTTTTCTTCCAGAAAGTGAAAAATTCCATATAAAAATACGTCGAGACGGCCACATTGCGCGCCTCTCCGGCTAAAAAAAATCACGTGGTAGGCAAACAAGTAGGTAGTAGGTACCAAGTGGAGTCGCGATTGTCAAATTCGATTTTAGTTGCGTCAAAATATTTTTTAAATTTAGAGATTTTTTTTGGCAGAATAGCTCTAAGATTCTCATAGTAAAAAGTAAGGAATTTTAGTGATAGTTAGTTTAGTTCGGTGTAAGTACAAGAGAATCGGCACCTATGTTTAATCGCGATAAAAATGTGTGGAATAAAACTAGATGTCATGAACTAAAATTCAAACCAACACCTCGACCTCAGTTGCAAAACAGTAGGTAGGTACTGTATTATTTTTTATTTTATTTTGCTTATATCTCGAACATGGTGTGTCCAATCGCAAAAATAATGAAAATTTTGACCCCCTCTAGAAAACCCTTAAACCTCTGAGGCTCAATGTGTTGTATTTTCGAAAAATGTGCAAAATGTGAAAAATTTTAAAGCAAAGATACCGACTTCCGAAAGTCAAATCAAATCATTAATTATTCCTTTGCAAATATGGGTTATGTACATAGGTGTTGTCATAAAGTAAGTTCTCCATGTTTTGCCGTCAAGTGGGCATGCAAATCTTATTCAATTAAATATTATTTTAAATTAACATTAGAAATATTAATAAATTCATTTTAAAAATTTTACAAATTAAAGTCAAATCATTTAAATTACAATAGAATAGAAAATGTCATAATAAATTTTACATCAAATGACATTGGCTACAATAATAACTATGCCAATGTATACAATATAAGCATATCAATTTAAAGTAAATCTATTTTTAACCCCCGACGGAAAAAGCGGGGTGTCTGTGTATCTGTGTGTCTGTCTGCGACATCGTAGCTGCCAAATGGCTGAACCGATTTTGACTTTTTTGGTTTTGTTTGAAAGGTAAATTGATCGAGAGTGTTCTTAGCTATGATTCAAGAAAATCGGTTCAGCCGTTTGAAGATTATCAGCTCTTTTCTAGTTGATGAATGGATGTGAGCATCTTCCACAGGTCTAATCGATTGGAAATTTAGAATTCTCTTATTTCAATGATATGAAAAGAATATAGTAACCTTGAGCTGATGCTTCAGCATCACCTGGAATTTGCAGGATACCCAACTCCCTCACCAACTTACAGTAGAGGTATCGTGTTTGGACTCATTGGAAAGGTCTCAACAAATAAGTTACAGATAGATAGTGATCAGAGTCTGATGATGGAGTAGGAAAGATAAATGAGAGTAAATTAGTAACAAGCTTCACTGTGGCAAAAATACGTACAGCTACGCAGATTTCGGTGAGGTGCGTGTTGATCGTAGCGTTTCTACTAATAATATAATATAAAACTTAAAAAGCTGGAAATAAAAATTAAATTTAAAATTTAAAAAACCCCCGACAAAAACAAAGCATCTAAAAAGTAATAAAATAATATTTAATTGCCCTTTAAGTTTAACATAAAAGTTGTAAGTAATATTTTGATCCCAGAGTCGTCGTGTCGGGGGACGGCTAATGAAAATAGGAAGTTAACAGCAGCTATCCTTTCTACAACAGCATACATTCATTATTCCTAGTATGTGTTGGCGTTTGTAGTAGCC
Organism: Lithophane semibrunnea; assembly: GCA_947363905.1. Classification (NCBI taxonomy): domain Eukaryota; kingdom Metazoa; phylum Arthropoda; class Insecta; order Lepidoptera; family Noctuidae; genus Lithophane; species Lithophane semibrunnea. The sequence goes on along the minus strand of OX376199.1, from coordinate 178,222 downwards.
GTCTCCCGACACGACGACGACGCTTGGATCAAAATATTACCTACAACTTTTATGTTAAACTTAAAGGGCAATTAAATATTATTTTATTACTTTTTAGATGCTTTGTTTTTGTCGGGGGTTTTTTAAATTTTAAATTTAATTTTTACTCATCTATTCTATCCTCTAAAAACTCATTGATAGAGTAGTAAGCCTTTCCAATCAATATTTTTTTGAGTTGCGATTTAAAATGGTTTATGTTGGTCATGCTTTTTAAAGTTTTTGGTAGTTTATTGTAAATCTTTGGACCCATGCCGAGACAACTCTTTGAGAAAAGTGCTGTATTGTATTTTTTTGATTTTAGTGTGCTTTGGTGACGTCTAGTATTAAGTTTTTCAAATTTTGACAGATTCTCCTTAACAAACGTAAGTATTTTTAAACTAACGAAAAATGGTTTGCAACTTTCGGTGGTTTTTAACAAACATATGGCTCGAAGACATTGTTTTTGGGCCTTAAATGCCACTTCTGTATTGGGAGAGTTGCCCCAAAATATTATGCCGTAAAACTAACGAAAAATAGTTTGCAACTTTCGGTGGTTTTTAAAAAACATATGGCTCGAAGACATTGTTTTTGGGCCTTAAATGCCACTTCTCTATTGGGAGAGTTGCCCCAAAATATTATGCCGTAACGAAGAGTTGTGGAGACATATGCATGATATGCAGTAAGGACAGTATTACGATTTGCAACCTTATTCAAATTGTGTAAAGCATAGCAAAATTGATGAATTTTTTTTATCATAGTCTCCATGTGTGTTTTCCATGTCATGTTTTCGTCTAGCCAAATACCTAGAAATTTGGTTCGTTCCGTTTTAATAATCTTATTTTGTTCATAATTAATGTCAAGAATTTTAGAATTAGTTCTTTGTTTAAATGTCATTATTTGAGTTTTATTAAAATTAATGCGTAAGTTGTTATTATTTAGCCATTGAATTATTATACTTAAGCTACTGTTTATGTCATTTTCATATGAGTCACTATTTTTACCAGAAAATACTATAGTGCAGTCATCAGCAAATAGGGTCATAGGATGTGGTATGGTTTTCGGAAGTTCATTTATATAGCATAAAAATAATAAAGGGCCAAGCACACTTCCCTGAGGCACACCATAGTAAATTTGTCTCTCTCTCGATTGGTAATTAAGTCAATCAGTTTTAGTTTGAACATCGACTGCTGAAATACTAGTTACCTGTTTTCTGCCAGTAAGGTATGACTTTATTAATTTTAAAACTTTGCCCCTAATGCCATATTTATATAGCTTATTAAGAAGGATTCCATGGTCAACATAATCGAAAGCCTTAGTCATATCCATAAATAAGGCTGTTACAGGTATTTTTTTATCCATATTTGTAACTGTTTCATTGATCAATTCATAAATGGCCATGTTTATGTTTTTACACTTTCTAAAACCATACTGCTCTTTAGTTAAAATGCCATTTTTTTCAAGAAACATGTATAGTATACTATTATAAATAACCTTTTCAATTATTTTGGAAAATATTGAAAGAAGAGCAATGGGTCTGTAGTTTTGTATATTTTGAGGATCATCCTTTTTATGTAGTGGTTTTATTACGGACAGTTTTAAGTCTTCGAGAAAAACACCATTTTCTATACATAGGTTAGTAATAAAGCTAAAAACCGGTGAAATTTCAACAGCTACGCTTTTTATTATCTTAGTCTCAATGTCGTCAAAGCCAGAGCTATTCGTATTTTTCAGTCGTAATTATTTTATAAATGTCAATTGGTGCTGTGGGTGATAAGAATAATGAATTAATGTTTGAATTTGTTACTGTTATTTTATGGTCAGAATTGTTTGTTGGCTGTATTTGGTCAATAATTTTTTTATTAAATAGTTCCACAATGTCAGTTGGATTTGTTACGTATTTATTGTCAATAAGGAGTTTATAAGGACTGTTCCTTGGAATGTTATTTTTTGATGAATTTATAACCCTCCAGGTTGCTTTAGTTTTATTTGCAGCGTTTTGGGTCAATTTCATAATTGTTTTTAAATGTTTGGAATAGGAATTATATCTTTGTTTATTGACTACATTTGGATGCCGCGGAATGCCGCCTGAAGGTCCATAGCATCTCACGTTTACGTTTAGAACACAGTTTAATTCCTTTTGTGATCCATTTCTGTGCTTAATTAGTCACATTTTTTATTTTCTTTAAAGGGAAACACAGATCGTAAAATAATTTGAATAAGTTACGAAATTCTTTAAATGCATTGTTTGGATCTTTGCAGCTATAAACACTATTAAAACTAAGACTTTGGAGTGCCTCTTTAAATTTTTTGATATTTTCCTGGCAAAAATCGCGTTTATAAGAGAACCAGTGAGTGATCGTGCAGGTCTTTTTGACGGGACATTTTATAATTTGAGCTGTATGGTCAGAGACGGCTAGCTCCATTACTTCACATACACTTCCTCTTACATTGTGTATAATATTATCGATGCATGTACCGCTATCTAGCCGGGTTGGTTCACGCACACCTAATTTTATATTAAAGTTATGTAAGAGATTTTGAAATTGCATTGACATTTTCGTGTTTTTTAAAATATCGATGTTAAAGTCTCCGCAGATGAGCACCTTTTTTTTTGGAATTGGAACATATTTTCCTTAAGATTCCATCAAAGTTATAGAAAAATGAAGTTAAAGAGTCGATATTATTCTTAGGAGATCTATAAATACAAACTATAATTATTTGATGCTCGATTAATTCAATTGCACAAGATTCTAAGATACAAGAACTGCAATATTCTTTTAAGTCGAGAATTTTATACGGATGTTTATTATTTACTAAGATGCATGAGCCACCTCTCCGAGACTTTCTTGCATAGAAGGTAGCAAGAGTATAATTTGGAATACAAAGATTGCAATGGTCTTCTTCTGTCATATTGTGTTCAGTAACACAAAGTACATCCACATGTTTACCAAGGCTAGCAAGATCATTTATATGTAAGCTTAATAAGTCCGATTTACTTATTAAACCGTTTGTGTTTTGATGAATAACATGAATATGGTTATACAAGAAAAAAAAATTGAGTTGTGTTAAGTTAGTGAAGTATTAGTACATCACGTATGATTTAAAACGAGTGATGAAAAACAACGTCGGATCCGACGTTGTTTATCATCACTCGTATTTTGGTGTCCAAACTCGGACACCAAAATAAAAAAAAACTGAAAAGTAAAAAGCACTTGTGCGAAAAGGTGGCACTTTCCGCACAATTTGGCTGCTCTTAAAACAATACTTCCAAGCACATGCATAGTAAAAAAATAACATGATTTTATTTTACAGCTTTCTATTACTAAGAGTCTCTGAGGCAGCTAAGCCGCGTACAGACACACAGACAGACAGAAAGACGGACAGACGGACATGGCGAAACTATAAGGGTTCCTTGTTGACCACAGAATCCTAAAAATGCCCCCAGCGCAGCGTTCTACCGAAAACAAAGGCGATATTGACAAACTAGAGAATTTGGAATAAAAACCGACTACGTAGATACGGCGACTATACGATTCGATTTCATCACGTATACGGTTTTACTGTATACGAGACAGTTCGTTCACACACGACGACCATTTCCATTTGATCGCAGCTACGTCACAAGTACAACAGTGCAATACGCGCGCGAGTCTCGAATACGAGAGACAAGTTTAGTTTGTTTGTGTGAACCTATTTTTCTGTATTTTTTTGAGGGTGGGATTTCACCAAATGACTTCACCATCACCCGCTGGGCGGAGCGGGAGGGCGTGTCAGACTTTTACTGATTAAAACCCACCCGTATTCCTTCAGTTGCCTGTTGCGTAGGGCCCTGGCAGCCGGCAGCCCTGTTCGTGTGAAGCTGATGTGTGAATGTGAACGATACAATATGAACACAAGCGCCACTGCGTGTCGTATATTCGATAAAATCGTTTCGAGATGCTGCCTCCTAGGTGGCAACTTCAGACGGAAAAATATTTCTCGAACACGATATTTTCCCGCATAGACTCCGTGTGACCAATTTAATTATTTTCTACTGCCATCGCTCTATTCGATAAAATCGCTGTGAGAACGTAGCCTTAGGGTACTGGGTACAGAACCCTAAAAACTAGTATCATCGAAGGACCTTCAAACGCCGCCCTAGGGTGAGCCTCGACTAAGGGGTCTTCTGAGCGCATGTATGGAGAGGGGCCAGTTCCCACTTCGTTGGAAGACGGGGAAACTGGTCCTCATAAAGAAGCCGGGGCGCCCTGCGGACTCTCCGTCCGCTTATCGGCCCATCGTGCTGCTCGACGAGGTGGGCAAGCTCTTTGAAAGAGTAATTGCAACCCGCCTCGTCTGGCGGCTGGTGCGGGAGGGGCCGGATTTGGCGGAGAGCCAGTTTGGTTTCCGCAGAGGGCGCTCTGCGGTGGACGCCATCATGCGCGTACGGGCCTTCAACACCCTGCCCTGGAGTTGCATAAGGGAGGCACTCCGGTACCACCGGATGCCGACCAACCTCTGTCATGTGGTCGAGGCCTATTTGACGGACAGGGCCGTTATCTACCCCGGTCACCAGGGAGTGTGGATCCGGCGAGAGATGTCGTGCGGTGTCCCGCAGGGATCGGTCCTAGGGCCGCATCTGTGGGACATCGGATACGACTGGGTGCTGCGCGCCGACCTCCCTAGCGGCGTCAGCGTAGTTTGCTACGCTGACGACACGCTGGTCCTGGCGCAAGGGAGGTCGCACCAGGCGGCGGCCGAACTCGCGACACGCGGGGTTGCGACAATCTTCGAGAGAATCCGGCAATTGGGACTCGAGTGGCCTTGCACAAGTCCGAGGTCATGTGTTTTCATGGTCCTCGGAACGCGCCACTGTCGGGTTCCCAAATCACGGTAGGAGGGGTTCACATCGGCGTCGAGTCGATGATGAAGTATCTAGGACTCGTCCTCGACAGCCGGTGGAACTTCGTGGAGCACTTCCGTCGTTTGGCTTCCAGCCTGGACCGGCCCGGGGCCGCCTTGGGGCGGCTCCTGCCCAATCTTGGGGGGCCAAACGCCTCCTGCCGGAGGCTCTACGCGGGGGTCGTGCGGTCCATGGCCCTTTACGGGGCACCGGTGTGGGCGCGTTCCATTAGGCTGCGGCCAGCCCGCCGGTTGAACGCGTCCCAAAGGGTCATGGCCATTCGGCTGGCCCGGGGATACCGCACGGTCTCTCGTGAGGCGGCGAGCCTCCTTGCCGGATTACCGCCATGGGATCTGGAGGCGAAGGTCCTAGCGCACATCTGGGAGTGGCGCGAGGAGATCAAGCGCCGGGGCGTAACTCCGCTGCCGCGAGAAATCGCGGCACAGCGGACAGAGCTCCGGCAGGATCTCATGGCGGCATGGAGAGTGCGATTGTCGCAACCCAGTGCTGGGCAGGCCACAATTGCCGCGATAAGTCCCCTCTTTGAGGTGTGGCTGGAGAGGCGCCACGGCGTCCTCACCTTCCGCCTGACGCAGGTCCTCACCGGACATGGCAGCTTCGGGAGGTATCTGTGTAGGATTACGCGGGAGGAAACGCCCGGGTGTCACCACTGTGCGGATCGTCCGGAGGACACGGTGGAGCATGCGGTGGAGGTGTGCCCTGCTTGGGCGGAGCACCGCCGTGTCCTCGTGGAGGCGATTGGCGGCACTGACCTCTCGCGTCCGGACCTGGTCCAGGCCATGGTACGGAGCGAGAGGGCATGGGAGGCGGTCACCTCCTTCTGCGAAGCAGTGATGGTCGCGAAGGAGGAGGCGGAACGCGTGAGGGAGAGGCAAGGCCTGCGCCCTCACGCCCCTAACCGCCGCCGCTGGAGACACCCTGGGCGTCGGGAATCCCAGGCGGATTCCCGGCCACCATAGGCGCGGGCTTGCGGACGGCGAGCAATGGGTAGCTAGCCGTCCGATAAGGACCGGGCCCGGGTCGATGGCGCGTCGTGTTCCACGCGCGCCTCAAAGACATGTCAGCACACCTGACGGGGACCGTTAGGACCGATGCCTGCCAGGGTTGCGGAATAGTCCGAAAGGGGACCCTGGCAACCGGCAACTGAAGGAACACGGGTGGGTTTTAGTCAGTAAGAGTCTGACACGCCCTTCCGCTCCGCCCAGAGCGGGAGAAGTCATTTGATGATTTCCCACCCAAAAAAAAAAAAAAAGCGGCGACTCTAGGGCGGAGTTTGAAGGTTCGGTGCGTCATTGGATTTACGGCATTATCGAGAAGGAGGTACCTCCTTCTTTGTACTTATTTGAATATATTTACGAGTACAACCTTTCACACAAGTTGCCGAATATCATCACGAATTCACGACACCGACCGACCGCCCGGCCAATAAAATACTTACAGGAAAAAAATTGATGAAACCATTCCACACAATTTTATTTCGAGACATTCCAAGTGGGTACTTAGGTATATTTATTTAGGTAAGTACATAATAATCTTAAAAATAAATCTGTCGATCATCTCAAGGAAATATTGAGATGCCACCCATACTTTCTAAAGCGAGAAATATGCTTTCTACTACCTAACATGCATAGCAACTCGTACAATTAACATCAAGAAAGTTATTGATTTGTTTCAGAACAGGCAATCATAATATTCAACAATGAACAACATACATACCAGGTCCATGGGAGTTATCATAATATCTGCGGAACGTACTTCCGTCTTAACTCAACTGCGCATCAGTAAGTGGAGACATCAACTAACGAACAGTAATAACAAGCAACAACGTTGGACTCCCCGCGAAGCGCACGACTGCACGAGCCATACGAGAATAAATTTAGTTGTTTGTTTTGATTCTTGTTTTGATAAAGCAAGTAGTTAAACAAGTGCGCAGCTGTAACAATAACAAAATACTATTACTTCGTTCCCTAAACAATGAACACTGCTGTCCTTCTTAAATTGGAAGTATAATAATATTCGTTCGGAAACTAGATAATTTTGTATATTGATATTGATTTTATCACGAAAAGCATGTTTCCTTTGGCTAACCGTGCGTTTGTTGCACTGGCGAAACATTACAACAAAACATGTTTTAATCTTTAGTTCCTGTCAAAAATTGTATGGAACATTGACAGAATAAAGAGATTTCAACATATCTTGTCGCAAATGTTTCGCCAGTGCAAACGCACGGTAATAACTTTTCCCATTATGAAACAAATGAATACCATAGTACTCATAGGTGGGTGATAGACTCCTTTAAAAGTCCGCGCACTTAAACCTCGGCGAGCTTAATCACCCCTCTGTCATCGCCGCGAGCCAATTTGACAATTAAATTTTGAGCCAGATTCACGTGTGTCACCGATGACGAGCCGAGTAACGTCGCGAACTTAAAGTCCGCTTACTTTAAGTACGCACGTCTATCGCCCACTTTACAGTATCATTTGAGATTTTAGCTATGAAACATTGATCAATATCATGGTAGTGGAGCCCAAGCGGGGATTTCGGGAGTTACTCGAGGGCGGCAGAATAACAAACAGGGGGCAACCTTGTACCTTGTGAAGTACTCCCACCATACCTGAGCCCTGTACATAGGGGCAAACGCCTAGGGCAGCCGATCAGATTAGTAAAAACTCTCCCATTTCCTAATTTCACGCTTAAATTGTCAGATTATTGAAATGCACACTTTTCTGCATGTAACCAACTTACCTTACCTTAATCTGACGCGCTCGAGTTTTTTTTACTAATCTGATCAGCTGCCCTAGGCGTTTGCCCCTATGTACAGGGCTCGGGTATGGTGGGAGTACTTCACAAGGTACAAGGTTGTCCCCCGTATGTTATTCTGCCGCGCTCGAGTAACTCTTGAAATCCCCGCTAGGGCTCCCCTACCATAGACGCTCCCCCCACTAGTGAAAGGGTATACTTCACATAACCTTTTTTTCTTTTTAGCATCTAATCTTCACAATCCAATAGGTCCCCACGACGCTCGAGTAAATCCCCATTTAGTATCATTGCCTCCCCTACTATCATATCATTTTACAATGTGTATGTGTATGCCAGTAGAATGATAAATAAAAATAATAAGTGTAAATATAATAATATTGTTCATTGTAAACGCTCTTGCGTTTACAATGCATGTGGTCGAAATGAGCTTTTTCAAAACAACCAAATTGTGTGGAAATTGCCACATTTTCGCACTAGTGAATTTTTACTTTTCAGTCGTTTTATAATTTTTAATGAATTTGAATTTTACCTTTTAGTTTTGTTTTTATTTTACTCAGTCGGCGTTGTCAGGCTGACGTTGTTTTTAGGGTTCCGTAGTCAATAAGGACCCCTTATAGTTTGGCCATGTCCGTCCGTCTGTCCGCGGCTTAGCTCAAAGACTGTTGGTACACACGACTACACATCAAGCTATACATTTCCAGTTTATGCTGGTTTCCCATTGTATAGGATTTCCGTACAATGCGAGGTCAGCTTACTGGAAATGTATAGCTTGATGTGTAGCCGTGTGTACCTACTAGAAAGCTGTAATTTGGAATGGGTATACTATAAATATTTATTTAGTCTTGTGTCATAATTATGTTTGTTGTTCTGTTACTATTGGAATTCGGAATGTTCATTGTTCATGCAAGTGAAGCTTCTCACTAGTTCTTACTCTTCTCAGTTTTGACCACAGAGCACTGTATTAAGGTTTTGACGTTTATTTGGTGCTTTTTATTGAGTTGCTGTCAGTTTGTGTCAACCAGACAATGGATGGGCCTTGCCAATTGACTTCTCAAGACTGACTCAAGTCATTGTTGCAATCTCGCCTGAGCTCGCCTGTGATTTTATTTTCATTCATTGTTCATTGCAATCACAGAATATAATTTTACTCATTGTCATTTCATTCCATAAGTGTACTCATGAGTTTCATAACTTTCATTCTAATTAGTCTGTGGCTGGTTTCACTCAATTAAATGTCATTTTGCCAATGAAACGTTTATATTTTGTAGTAAAATCAGCTGGTAGTTCTAGCTTTATTTAATTTAAACTTTTATGTAACCTTTACAGTAATATACTTACAATGCCGAAGAAGAAGACAGGTCAGCGCAAGAAAGCTGAGAAACAGAAGCTGCGGCAGAAAGAGATCCGCAATGCGCGAGAGAACGTGGACCTGGCGGCGCACCCTTGCAACGTGCCCATGGATTGCGATAAGTGCCAGAAGTAACTGTTCCTGCTGTATTCACTGTAGCCACCACTGGCAGATGGCATCCTCCTGGTTCCTACGGGAAATACTCCCCTACTTTATTGCCACGTCAATCTGTTGATTTCTGCTTGTGGATTTGCTAGTTTACGCCTGCAGTTACAATACAATAGATTTTATGTTGTTAGCCTGTACTGCTCCCATGCTGGCCAATATCGATACTGATGAAATAAACGCTTGTTATTGTTATAGGAAGCAAAAGAACCGTGCGTTCTGCTACTTCTGCCAGGCCGTGCAGCGGTTGCCGACGTGCGCGCACTGCGGCAAGGTGAAGTGCATGCTGAAGTCCGGGGACTGCGTGGTGCGCCACCCTGGTGTCTACACCACGGGGCTCGGCATGGTGGTGAGTTTGCTCTCGCACTTACACTACTCAATACAATAAGCTAGGCTGATAAACATAATAGCCAAAAATTTCCAAAGTTTTGCATACTCAACCTATCATGTTTCCACTTCTGGGACACAGGACTTCTCTCTTGTAGAGAGAGTGGGCTTTTTATGTACCACGCAGGTCCAATGCTGGTTGGTAGATGTGACATGTCTTCTAATTATTTTGGTTCTAAGACATGCTGGTTTCCTCGCGATGTTTTTCTTCGCCGTTTTGAGAGCAGTAGCGTTGAAATCATTTACACAAAGTAAAGCGCCTGTCAGGGTTGGAAACTACGACTACACTGGGCCACCACTGCTCGCTCTTAAGTTGTGGCCGTTACCACTAGGCCAAAGTTTACATTATGTCTAATTATTAACAGTTATTGATCTTATCTATCACAGTAACAGTACAATGTACATGCACATAATAACAACAAATTTAGGGGGGTTACAAAGTCGAATTAATAAAAACAATAAAATATCCTACTAGTACGATAATATTATTAAGTTACTCATTGTATGAGAGGAAACCTTTGCCCTGCAGGAGATTAGATTGAAGTAGATCTTTTTGTACAAAATGTGTATCTACATAGTATATAAAAACTTTTTACATAAAAAAAAACAACCAACTTCAAAAAAAGAAGTGAAAAATAACTTAAATTTCGGAAGTCTGTGTCTTTGCTTTTCAATTTTCGTTTTTTGCCACCAACTTCCGAAATTTAAGTTATTTTTCACGTTTTTTTTTTTTTTTTGAAGTTGGTTGTTTTTTTTTATGTAAAAAGACTTTATTTTTCACTTTTTAGTTGTGGTACTTAACTACCCCACACAAATACGTATACAGTTATCTGCTATGTAGCAGATAACGGTATTGTGTGAGGATAACAGTGACGGAGAAATTTGTGTGGGAATAACAGTGACGGAGGGAAATAATTATATCGTCTACATACGCAAAGTGGGAAAAATACGTAATTATTGAAGCTAACTCAAAAACTACGCAAGTAACATTAATAAAATTTATATGGGACCACCTCTGAAGCATGACCTACCAAACAAAAAAAGAATCATCAAAATCGATTCATAATTGGCGGAGTAATCAACATACAGATGAATTGAGAACCTCCTCCTTTTTGAAGAAGTCGGTTAAAAATAAATGTAGGTACTATTCGTGAAAATTTCGTGTCACCTACTAGAACCTGCCTCCTTGTAAGTGCTTAACAGAAGTCACTGTATACTTTTCGAGGCGTCTCTAGGATTTTTGTCTTATTCTAGCGTAAAGTTAATAGGTACTTTTTTGTAGTAAGATGACAATTTTGAAGTTGTACTAATGGTAGAGTACCTAAACATCGCCTGTGAACTTGTGATAATAACAATTATAGTATAGAGCTATTTGCTTGTGTACTTGTACAGGGTGCTATCTGCGACTTCTGCGAGGCTTGGGTGTGCCATGGACGCAAGTGCCTGACGGCGCACGCGTGCACCTGCCCGCTCATGGACGCTGTGTGTCTGGAGTGCGAGAGAGGTACGTCTGCATAGTAAATCACTTGACTCATGTACCTCAATTTGAATATTATCACCATAAAAAACCTTTCTTTTTTGGTATTTTGGTAATGCAGCAATAATGACAGCTAACCGCAGGTTTGATGTAGTTGAGTTCACAAGCTATTTGCAAGCACTTTTGAACATCGAATTGACAAGAAAATTGAATAGTTTCTAGTTGCCCCTTCCAAAAGATCATCATATGGAGAAGAATGCGCAAGAAACTTTAGAATGTTGTACAATATTATGTGTGTATGTGAAAACGATGTACCTTAAATAAAATTAATATATACTTCAATAGATGGTACCAAGAATTAAAAATGAAGCAATGACAGAAAAAATAATTGTTTTAGAAATATCTTCTTCGTCTTCACATTTTTACAAATATTACCAGAATTAAAGTCATATCATACTGGGCTGAGAATCAGCATTTTTCGAACGTCAAAATTACCCAAGACAGTCCCCCGTATCGCCTGGCCTGCACCACTTCCTAGTGCTTTAATTGGGAAGAAGTGGCGCAACAAACTCCTGAAACTCCCCAGTAGTTCAGTTCGAAAAACTTGACTCTATATTTATTTATTTATTTAAATAACATGGGAGACGAGGGGCGAGTTCACATTAGGTCGGATCGACAGTTTTACCGGAACGACAAAGGTGTTGGAAGCATATATTGGATTATTGGCATATGTATTTCAATAGCGCTGTTCGCATTAGGGCGACCCGATAAAACTGTCGGCGACGACACATTTACCGGACATTCAGCCACGATTTCTGTTTGGTCGGATATAATGTTGGCATACTGCGTTGTATAGCGCCGTTCACACTTGTCGGCTCGTAGCGGCGAAGCCACACGCCCGCTACCCCACCCACCCGCTCTCGCCATATATATTTCCTTTTTCTTTTCTTCTATTTAAATACCACGTTACGACCAGAACGTCGACGTCGTCCATTGTGCACAGAAGCCAACTCACAACTGAGAGGGATAACTGCTTTGTGGCCTGGCGGGCCGGGAAGCGGATAACGAGGGGGTGTTCACATTAGGTCGGACCGGTAGCTTATAGTGTGAACATCATAACCCGATAGTCGGCCAGCGGTAAAATTGTCGGTCCGACTCAAACTCAAACTCAAAGCATTTATTTCAATTAAACCATTTACAGGCACTTTTGAATTGTCAAAGAATCGGTCAGTTAGTCAAAAAGTTGAAGCTAGTTGCCCATTCCAAATCGTAGATCTCTATGGAGAAGAACGGGCAAGAAACTCCAAGGACACTCTTTTAAAATTGGATATAGATATTACAAAATCCTGGGTACAGTATTCTTGGTGCTTCTATATGTGAGAACAATGTCAAATGAAAAATAATCAAAAACAATTCAAGATATAAGATTAAAAATAAGCCCTGGCAGATGAGAGATGACCAGTCTCAACTGACAGCGCCCGTTCACGAACATGACACGTGGATCAGCACCATCCAGCTCAACCATTTTGTAGGGAACCGAATGATCCAACACACGCGCCACCATCAGCGAGACATTTAAGTGAGTATGACATACTCTCATCAGCCATGCTCTTTCAAGTCAATATAAAACATGATACCATATTAAACGGCTTCATGGTACTCACATTTACAAAATTGAAAAAATGCTTCTAATTTATACAAAACTATAATTTGCAATGTACATGAAAGATTAAAATAATAGAATTTAAAGAAAAAAATAAACTTAAGTTTGTAAAGTCAGAAAAAAAAAGGGGGAAGCAACTCTTCCAAATGTTAAAAATTTTAACTAGTGAGCCCTAGTGCCTGTGGAGCAGGACCAGCATTAAGCCAAGCATTTTTATCTACGATATAATCATCCAACTTATAATATGCCTGTCTACATAGTGTGCGTTTAATGCATGTTTTAAATTTCTTCTCATTTAGTTTAAGAATAATGAGTGGTATTTTATTATAACATTTTACACAGTACCCCATAAAAGAAGTATGTACTTTAGACAATCTGAAACGTGGTTGATCTAATTTGTTCCTATTTCTAGTGTTAAAGTTATGCCTGTCACTTATCTTACTAAAAAGATGTAGATTTTTCCGAACATACATAATGTTTTCATATATGTACTGACAAGGAACCGTCATGATGTTAATTTTTTTAAACAGTTCCCTTAGAGATTCGCGTTTGTGGAGGTTGTATATGGCTCGGACAGCCCTCTTTTGCAAAATAAAGATAGAATCAATATCTGCAGCCCGTCCCCACAGCAAAATACCGTAAGACATGATGCTATGAAAGTAACTAAAATAGACCAGTCTCGCGGTATCCACGTCTGTTAGTTGGCGGATTTTCCAAACAGCGTAAGCGGCTGAACTTAGTCGCCCTGCAAGTGATGTTATGTGAGGACCCCACTGTAGTTTTGAATCAAGCGTGATCCCCAGGAAAACTGTCTTTTCGACGAATTCTAGTATCTCCTCGTTCAGTACAACATGACATTCACTACTTCTTACATTCGGTAACGTGAATCTTATGCATTTAGTTTTCTTCTCATAACGACCTAATGTGAAGCTAAAACAAACAGATCAAGGACAGTACATTAGAGAGAAAGCCAATTACAGGTCTCCACTTATAAAATACACAGAAAAAAATAAGTAAGTAAATTCTAAGGACATTCACACCAAGTTATATCATAATTACTATATACTGCTTACAAAGCTTGTTTAAATTTTTGCTTGCACGCACTATGTACACACGGCTACACATCAAGCTATACATTTCCAGTTTATGCTGATCTCGCATTGTATATGATTTCCGTACAATGCGAGGTCAGCTTATACTAGAAATGTATAGCTTGATGTGTAGCCGTGTGTACGAATTCTGTCTATAATTGGTTGAACGAAATGGCACGCGCTACGGTGGATTGTATCGCTTAAACTTCATGGGATCTATACTTCTATACTAATATTATAAAGCTGAAGAGTTTGTTTGTTTGTTTGAACGCGCTAATCTCAGGAACTACTGGTTGGAATCAGCGGCGGTACTGCCATACAAGCTGAAAAGCCCGGCTTGCCTTCAAAACTGAGCAAATCAATTAAAAAAAAAAAACTACTCTATACTTCCAAGTCAATCCTTCATGTCGCAAGAATTGATAAGAATAATAACATAAAAACTTCGCGCTGCACCAGCCGCGCGCTATAAGTACAAACAATGCACCGTTGCCAAACTGCCACAGTTGCGATCTCGCTCTAACACTATAGCGCTAGGCGAGATCGCATCCATGAATGAAGACGTCAATTCTGTAGTACATTGCATCTTTCTCGCTCACACTCGCTTGCGGCAACGGTGCAAAAGCCAGCTTCTAGACCTCTCACTCTTTCCATACAAAATGCGTAATTTGTTGATACTATTAGAATGTACTTATTTTGCAAAATGTTCTAATATTTAAGCCCGGCTTTTGAGTTTTTATGAATGGAACGAATCGTGTGTTTGAAGTTCGCGCAAATGCACTAGCCGCGATGTTGACCCGCGTAAAGTGAGTTACAAGTCCGCGAAGCGACTCAATTTGTTATTGTTTTGAAATAATATTTTGAGATCAGTATTTTATTTTTCAATTGAGGTAATGAATTACCTAGTTTTATTATTTAAAATGATGTGATAGTCATTCCTTATGCTTAGTAGTGTTTTTATCATCAAAATGTGAATTTGGAAACTGTGTTCGAAAAGGTATGTAAATACATAGAGTTTTCTGACAGTAAGTAACTCTTTGCTTCACCGTAATCAACCCCAAATTACTATAACTCGGAAATATAAACAATTAGGTAGGTATTTTTGTCAGTCGAAGAATATATTGAAATTGGCATTCGATTGTTTAGTATGTATAAAGTTAAGAGTATGACCAAACTTAGGTAAGTTTGGTCATACTCTTAACTTTATATTCTTCAATATATTCTTGCTGAAAGACATCAAAATTTGTATAGTGTTGTTTGTATGGCAATTGTAGTTTTGGTAAACCACTAAAAAACAAACCACTTATTAGAATACATCTCATCAAGATCACAAAACACAATAATTTTCGTATCGAAGATATTCTTTGAAATAAAGGCGTTTTGAAATAAAGATTAGAGTTGGTTATTGTCATTATGATTAATTATAAAATGTTATATACCCAATGTAATATCTTATTCATTTTCAATCGACTTAAAACTTAAATTTTGTTAAAACAACAAATCGATAATTTGGGGCCACCTAGCGGCTTTTGATAGAATAATTTTTATGTGACAAGCGTTGACAAAGTTATTATGGTGAAAAGGTCCTGCGAAGCGGTGTGGTTACGCGCATTCGTTAATAGATGGCGCTTACGACAATTCCGTACTGAAGCATGAAATAATATGTAGAACTCTTCTTCATCCGTAAATCGCTCACTTGTCTGTTTTTTTAAATCGTTAAAAATCTGTCGGCTTGCCCTGGTTTTGAACCCTAGGCACGCCACTGGTTGGAATTGAAAAATTCTTTTTGTGTTGGATAGTCCATTTATCGAGGAAGACTATAGGCTATATAACATCACGCTACGACCAAAAGGAGCGGAGCATAAATGAAAAATGTTGCAAAAACGGGAAAAAAATACCTTTTTGAGAGCTTCCGTTGCGTGCGCTGCGTAACCGGTTTAAGTTACGCAAATATCATGTATGATAGAATTGTTCGTCTTTAAAAGTTCTAAAAAAAAGTCCGCGACAGCATATGTCTTATCTTTTAAGCTTGACTCACTATAACCATTTTTTATGGTAATCAAATTTGTTCGAAACTAATGCATTATTTGCGAAGGAGTTTTATCAACATATAATATTAATTCTTATTCAAATAAATAGTTTTAACATCAAGGGTATTTATGTAGCAGCAAAATACTTTTTAATTCATTCGAATTGGACATTTAATTTCGAAGTAATCATGAATATAAAAATGCAATACGCGAACCGTTCGACGCCGGCGCGACGTTCCCTACTCTAGAGCACAGGTACAGCTAGTGTTAAAATAAAAGGACGATGCCTATTTTGGTACCCTGCTCCAATAGCCATGTGTGATACATCGTTGGATAGCCTGAATAGAAGTTACTATGGCGCCTAATTCAAAATCCTTGTCCGTTCAGAGTTAAAAAAAATTTTTTTTTTTAGATAGTTCTTTATTCACTGCCCTTTTGAGCATCATTAGAGAGGTGTCGACATCACACGCTACCCAGTAACCGATCGTGGATTCACTACTTGCCCCCCCCCCTCCTTCCTTCTAACGATTAATCCTGGGTTTCTATCGGTATGAGGTGTCGCCAAATAAAGCTTGCATAGCATTTCAGCTTGGCACCAAATCGGCATCACCATGAAACTTCATTCATAAGTACTGCCTGCGGCGAGGTGGTGCTGATCCGATGCTGGGCTTATAGATGTGTGATGACCATAATGGCTGCAAAATAACAGTAATTGTCCTGTAAAACGTTCATTTACACCAATGTTTATTATGGTTTCAAAAAATATTAAATGACGAGAATAAAAGTCAGTCGATCGTTTGTATCGGCCGTGACTGCGCTGGTTCTTACTATTCTGCGACTGTTTAGGTATTCGCACTCTGGACTCCAGTTACAGTTTTTCTTGTTCACTCCGGCTATATCTTGGGTTTTTTTATCTGTTTAGTTTGAATAGTAGAAGCAAGCGATTTGTTTTTTCCGAATTATCACACGGAACAAAAATAGGTGGTAGGTATGTATCTATTTGGAAAATACCTGTGGAAAATACTTAATGAAGCTGGCAAGGTTTTTTTTTCAGCGAGCATTAACGCAACGGTGTAATTATCCAAGTTTAAATGGAAAGTGCTCTGGAGATGTACCTGATTATGGGATTAGTGAAGATGCTTGCCTCCTACGTGGGTACATCCCATGTAATAGCTAAAAAGTACTATTGTTACGTATTAATTAATAATGATAACAAAAGTACATACAAGCTTAACTGGAAGGGAAGACGTACTGTGTACACAGGAGCTGGTACTCATATAATATCAATTGTTTGGTACTTACGGTACTCCAGGCATGCGGAATTTACCGAGGTCGGTCCGTGGATGGGTGACCATTTAAATTACATTATTTGCTATAATGTCAGCTAGCACGCGCTAATATACCAACAAAAAAACATCAAACTCAAAGCATTTTGCAGCAACCATTTTGAAGGGAACTTAATGATCCAACACACACGCCACCACCAGCGAGACATTAAAGTGAGCATGACATGCTTTCAGCCGCCAGGGCACATTCAAGTCAATGAAAGAAGTACCTACTAAATGGTATCTTTAAAGTACTTAGGTAAGTACATAGTGCTCAGACACATGTGCTATGCAGTTATTCAATAATAGGAGATTGAATTTATACAATGTAAAGATAGTTTTTACAATCTTCAGCAGCTCCAACAATATTTTCGAATGCTAATCAATTAGTTTATGCGCCCTGTGGAGCTGGACCAGCGCTGCCAGCATTTTTGTCAGTATTACATCACTGACAAAAATGCTGGCAGCGCTGGCCCCAATTTATAATATGCTTGGCGGTATAGTGTGCGTTTTGTACAAGATTTAAATTTGTTGTTTCATTCAGTTGGAGTATATGGGGAGGTATTTTATTGTAACATTTTAAACAGTACCCCATGAAGGATGAGTCTACTTTAGCCAGTCTGAAGCCCGGTTGAACTAATTGGTTCCTATTCCTAGTCTTATAATTGTGTTTTTCACCTCTTTTGCTGAAAAGACTTAGATTTTTTCTTACGTACATGATGTTTTCGTAGCATCGCATCGCATCGAAAACTATACCTACTCAAGCAGAAATAAAAACGTAAGCAGGTAGTAGTAGCGTCAGCTCTGTGAGGAGAGTGACAGCTGGCACAGTACAGACGTAATTTATTTATTTATTTAATATTCACAAAATCCACAGCTCTTTGGAAAATTATCTTAGAATATAAACTAGTCTTACAGCCAATTACGGATTTACAATTAAATAACTATACAGTACATGCAGCAGAAACATACAGAGTGAGTAGTGAACTGCTGGTACTAGCAGTTCACTACTCACTCTGTATGTAGCATTGCTTATCTCGTGTGTTCCGCAGGCGTGTGGGAGCACGGCGGGCGCGTGTTCCGCTGCTGCTTCTGCCAGGGCTTCCTGTGCGAGGACGACCAGTTCGAGCACCAGGCCTCCTGCCAGGTGTTGGAGTCCGAGACCTATAAGTGTAAGTACCACCTCACTGCTCGTCTTCACACTGCCTGGCACAATAATTGCGTGAGCAACCATCTAACTAATAATAGTAATAATTATTGTAGTGTGAGAAGCATTCATTCCAGACAGATGTGGGTACAAACAAGCAACACATTATTTTATTTTACTAATGTGCGCTTTTATAATTTGTAACGTGACCGTTATAAACTTATAACGTTATCGTGAACGAAAATGTTAAAGTGTCTTCATAGATTTCCATACATTTTACTTTTATCGTGATGCCGTGAATATCGTCCCGTCACAAACGATAAGAGCTCACATTCCGTACACTCGTCCCCGCAGGTCAGTCGTGCAACCGCCTGGGGCAGTACTCGTGCCTGCGCTGCAAGACGTGCTTCTGCGAGGAGCACGTGCGGCGGCGCGGCGTGCGCTGCGACCGGCGCGCGGCGCCGCCGTGCCCGCGCTGCGCCTACCCCACGCACGTCACGGCCGACCTCAGCATGTCCACGCGCTCGCACCGCTACGGCCGCCAGGGCGCCGCGCTGGCCGACGACGACGACTACGCCGACGGCGACGCCAGCTACGGCGACGCGGGTGAGGCTGCCGGACCGTATGCTCGGATGCGACGATAGGAATCCGAATGTCGACTACACTAACTTATTAGCCGGCTGCTTATCGGTAGTTAGCGACGCGTTTCGCTAAAACTCGTAATTTATCGTAATTTTACAACTATATCGTAGTGAGCGTCGTCGTTTACTTGATTCCTAGATAGCTAATTGTTACTAGTGCTAACATTCTACTAATGTTAGCTAGTAAAAAACGAGATGTCACAAGTAATAGTGTTAGTTCCTAGTTCCTGCTACAAACAGCAAGATTTATTAGACGAAAATATTTTTTTTAAATCCTTCGTTCTGATACAGAGGGACAACAATTTCTGTTAAAGTTCCTCTTTTGGTTCGATTAGATTAGATTTTCAATAATTTCTGGGATCCAGCGGTAAACGTTGGCTCAGTGATGTGCGGCGATCGTTAAAAAATGTGATCCGCGGTGATCCGCGGATACGGATCTCAATTTTCTAACTCGGTCTCATATGTCAATGCGCGTGACCTTGAAGCGATAGTTGACGTTTGGCGTTAGTAAAACACTGCTGCGACCAGTTTCGACTTGCACCACGCGTGTTTTTGTTTATAATCTAGTTTGGCACAGGAAGAGACCAAGATGCAGATTAACGGTAAAAAATTTGTAGGTCTCAGTCACATGGTTTGCACATATGTATTTATCCACGTATTATATTTTTATCATCTACCTGCAACAAGCGTTCCAAGTGTGCAGCAGGAATTTTATGATCCTCATCATAATAGACTTTTCGAGGACAATGGTGCCAAGTTACCATTACTCAATTTTAATTACGAAGTTTACGTTTTTGATAATAAATGTGATTTAATTTTTATAATACACATTTATTAAAACTTTTTTGGATTGAAGTTAACAGTACTTATTTCATTGCTGTTGCTACTTATCTTTAATCCTAACTTATAATAATATCCTAACTAATATTATAAGTGCGAAAGTGAGTTTGTTTGTTTGTTACGCTCTCACGCTAAAACAGCTGAACGGATTAAGATGAAATTTGGCACATGGGTAGACCATGACCTGGAATAGGACATAGGATACTTTTTATCCCGACATTCCCATGGGATCGAGAC
This sequence comes from Lithophane semibrunnea, assembly GCA_947363905.1. Classification (NCBI taxonomy): domain Eukaryota; kingdom Metazoa; phylum Arthropoda; class Insecta; order Lepidoptera; family Noctuidae; genus Lithophane; species Lithophane semibrunnea. The sequence goes on along the minus strand of OX376199.1, from coordinate 158,193 downwards.
TTATGCGAGTGAAACCGCGGGGCGCAGCTAGTATTTCATAAACATAATGAATGAAATATATCCATATAAAAGATCCGGTCAACATCCGCGGTCATCCGCCAAAAAGTAACGGATGCGGATACAGATCTTTGTCCCCCTCGGATATCCGCGGATACGCATACGGATATCCGGCACATCACTGGCGCTACTGGCAGCCCAGCCACGACCGAAGCCATGTTCATGTATACGTGTGCTATGTTGCAGGCTACGCGGGCGCCGAGGGAGGCGACTACTCGTCCTACTCGGAGTCGGACGACGAGGACGACGACGACTCGTCCTCGGAGGAGGACGAGGCCGGGCCCGCGCCGCCCGCCGCGCGCGACGCGTGACCCGCGCGCCTGCTCGCTCGCCCTCCAACTGTTTACTTGCTAGTTCGCATTATAATCTTTCTCTTTACTAAACTCTTGCATTTCATTTATTGAATGGTAGACGGATATGAATGCTGCGAACTGTGGCTCTTGTACAGTCCTGCGACTGCCAACCAAAAATTGTTGAAACTTTGCCCAAAAGTGCCAATAAATTCAAACAAAAATTTTCTTTTCACTATTTGAATGCGAGCCGTGCAGTTCACACCGAGACGCGACGCGACGCGCACTTTTTTATGATCCGATAGAATATCGAATTTGATTACTACACAATACGGTACACGCGCTGCGCAGCACCGCGCATCTCCGCGTACTTTGACACGTGTCAATGGTCCCAGGGTTAAAAAGTTATTGCCTTTATATGGAGCCGGCAGGTATCCATAGGAACTCCTCAACCAAACAAGACAGCACCATCAAGTTTGGATTCGTTGAATATGCATTGAAAAGTGCTTTACACTAGGCAGTGTCCAGGGTCTGACGATGGAGCCGGAAGGTGGCCATAGGAACTCCTCAACCAAACAAGATAGCACCATCGTGTTTGAATTCGTTGGTTTTGTCTTGATAAGTACCTAGTATAGCCCAAGGTTGCATCGAGGGTCTGGTGATGGAGTCGGAAACTGTAATACCGAAAATTAGGTTGAACCGGGAATCGAACCCGTTACATGAGAAAAATAATCACCCTGTAGCTTTATCATACCGATCGAAAGGCTTCATCATAAGGATTATTTTTTGCTAAATAACATAGTGTCACAAATAAATGGAAGACCATGAATTTTAACATTTGATGTGAAATTTAGTTCAGAAAAATGAAAAGCAGACATTACCGTAATTTAGTTTACAAGAATCAGTATGAAAGTGTCCACGAGCTACAAGCAGAACTTAGACGTATTATTCTAAATATCCACCACAATAAGATAAAAAGTCGACAAGGAACGAAATAATCAAAAGAGTGCGACCTTGTATTCAACAGGAAGAGACTCATTTTGAGCATTTGCTAATTGATTACTTACTTTATAATAGGTCTTTACCTATGAAATTGCCGTTCTGCAGTACTGGCCATTTCAAATCAAAATATTTTTTGTTTGGCTAAGAATTCTAATTTCAAATTAATTTTATTTTAAAAACATGGAATTCTTTTTTCAAAAGAAGTCATTTGTTTAATGATTAGTGTTACATTTTTATCGCATTTCAATCTTTTTCGTCATCATGGATAAGTTAAAAATTCGAGTAATTATGGAATATGAGTACCGTCGTGGCAGCAACGCGGCACAAGCGGCACGCAACATCAACGACGTTTACGGAGCTAACACTACAAACCAACGCACCACCTGTTATTGGTTTGCTCGCTTCCGTTCTGGAAATTTCGACCTGAAAAATGAACCTCGCGGTCGTCCGAAGACTTTGGTCGACAATGACGAATTAAAGGCGATTGTGGAAGCTGATGACACACAATCTACGGCTGAATTAGGAGCAGCTTTCGACGTTAGCGTCAAAACAATATTGGTCCATTTGCGTCAAATTGGCAAGGTAAAAAAGCTTGACAAATGAGTGCCCCACGAACTCAATGATCGCCAGCGCGAAGTACGCGTCGAGGCGTGCCTTGCACTGCTCAACAGACACACAAATGAAGGAATTTTGAACCGCATTGTTACCTGCGATGAAAAATGGATTCTGTTTGATAACCGCAAGCGCTCAGCAAGTTGGTTTGATCCTGGTTCAGTACCTAAACAATGCTCTAAACGAAAACTTACCCCTAGGAAAGTGATGGTCACTGTTTGGTGGTCTAGCGCCGGTGTGATTCATCACAGCTTCTTACCAAACGGGGTGAGCATTACTGCAGATGTGTATTGTGAAGAACTGAACACAATGATGGAGAAGCTGGCACATCTCCAACCAGCATTGGTCAATCGCTCGTCTCCGCTGCTCCTGCACGACAACGCGCGACCTCATACTGCACAGCAGACGGACTCCAAGTTGCAAGAACTGGGGTTGGAAGCTCTCCGTCATCCGCCCTACTCACCAGACCTTGCGCCTACAGACTACTGGCATGGGTGATTACTTCGATTAATACAAATAAAAAATACATGAAAAAAATTCGTTTAAATTTTTTCATACAAAACGGCAATTTCATAGGTAAAGACCTAATATTTAAGTATACCAAGCTAAGCTAGCAAGCTAGTAGCCAAGCAAAATATGTTCAGTAGAACATATTTTGGCCCCCCAGAACCGGGGGCCCTGGTCGGACCGCACCCGATACTTTGATAACCTAAACAAATTAACAAACAGAATGGGAAATCTCCAGTGGCTGGCGGGGATTCCCTACGATAGCAACGCAACACCAGCAAATGTTGCTACACTGAATAAAAACATCCTTATTAATATTATTAATTCGAAAGTAACTCTGTCTATCTATCTGTCTGTCTGTATGTATGTATGTATGTCACCTTTTCACGCCTAAACCACTGAACGGATTTCGACAAAATTTCGAAAAAAAGGAGATAGATGGCATCCTGGGGAAGAACATAGGGTACTTTTGATAGACATAATACCACGCGGGCGAAGATGTCGGAGATGTCGACTCGACGCGCCTACGGGACGGAATGTAGTCCCCCCCCCCCGCTTACAGAGCTAGCCGTTTACAGGTCGGGAGAAGGACTGTCGTGTGTGTGTGTGTAGGCGGCTTGTGCTGTTATGTACCGTCGCCTAGTGTGTCCATGCGAGAAGCCCGCACACCCGGGCCGCGTCATCGCACTCGTTTTAGTATGCGTGTGTGTAGTGAAGGTTGTCAGTTTTGGTAACATGCCTAGTACACGTTACGCAACAGTGTGTGTGTACCTATGGAGTCATATTTTGTTCAAGTAAGTCGCGTACGTAGTATTATAATATCTGTGGTCGCGTGTAACCTGAGTGCGACTTACTCGAGGATTCCGTCTACGTCCGCTATAAGTTCGGGGGGTAAAGGTCGTCTCGCGTCAGGGGGGTGCGTATGCCAGGACGCAATCTGTTTGACGTGGGGCCAATCCGTTGCGTCGGCACGCGCGAACATCCTATCCGCGAGACGCCGCACGTACTCATCCAGGCTCTCGATCTCGAGGTCCCGCGAGATGACATAAGTAATGTATAAAGCGTCGTGGTGCGAGGCCCCTCGGACCGCGAGGCCGTAGGCGGTCGGCCACGCCTTCCGCCGCCTCTGCCCATACATCTAAATCCGTTCAGGCATTTTAAAGTTATGGTGAAATAAAGAAACTCGCATACATTGGTTAGTATTTGAGTTAGCTTCAGTATGGCGAGCAGTGGTGGCCCAGTGGTAACGGCCACGACTTACGAGTTGTAGGTCGTAGGTTCGAACCCTGATAGGTGCTTTACTTTGTGTAAATTATTTCATCGCCACTGCTCTCAAAACGGTGAAGGAAAACATCGTGAGGAAACCGGCATGTCCTAGAACTTAAAAATTCGAAGACTTGTGACATCTACCAACCCGCACTGGGCACGCGTGGTGGATTACGGCCCGCTCGCTCCCTCTCAGAGAGGAGACCTGTGTCCCAGAACATTTTAGGCTGATTATGTTATGTTCAATGAGGTCCTAACTAAATTTCTATGTAACGAATTACTTCTGGCGGCAGCGCTTACTTGATGCAAGCGCTGCCGACCAAGGGCACGCACGCACGCGTCATGTGATTCGTTACATAGAAATTTATAAAATTTTATTGAGCGCTTGTGAACGCCTGCACGATTTGAACAAGACGCTGTAGTATAAAAAAACTGTTGCCTTTCCAAAATAATAGGCGCTTCGTCGTAAAAAAATTAAAAACAGCTATATTTTTTTACCTAATGTATGTACGATGTTTAAACTTAAATTCGCGAAAGTAGCAATTAGGTAGCAATTATTGATACAGAAAACTTCTAGAAATTCTGCGTCCTTCATGATGAACACGGAGGCGACCAGCCAACCTGACGTCAGCTTGGCTGGTCAAATAAATATTTATATTTCTCTGAATGTATCGTAGTAGCAAAGGTAGCAATTTTTGAATATACTCTCAGAGCCGCTTACCTTAGGCAGCCATTCTGACGCTAACCTCAAAACGCTGCTTACACGACGCACCCTTGGGCGCCTGTTTGTTATTATAACTAGGGCCATAATAATAGTTATTTGTTGCAAGGCTGCAAAGTTGTTTTTTGGCGCGAGTCCTTGTATTGTAACCTGAGCAAGCGAAGGATTCTTGGTTCAAATATAGAATCCTGAGCGTTGCCAAGGTTTCAAAGGTACGAGACGCAGAATTACTTTGCTGCCGAGCGAAACACACAACTTTTCACCTCACTACAGCGAGGAAAATGGTGTATGCTGTAGTGAGGTGAAAAGTTGTGTGTTTCACTCGGCAGCAAAGTTATTCTGCGTCTCGTACCTTATAATAACTTCTTGTCACTGTTAGGGTCCATTTTAGACGGGGCCCATCCCCGACACAATCCACTAAGCCAATCGAACCCTCGAAGACGTCATACTCAGCAGTAGCGCTTGCAACCACTAGGCCAAGACCAACGAGAACGAGGCAGTCGACTGTTGACGCAATTTCGAAAGTCAGTGGCATAAACGAAAACACAAAACTAAATCCACCGTTTCTACCCGGACTGCCAAGGTAGGGTCACTTTGTAGTGTTTTTTTTGGAAGTTGGTTGTTTTTTTATGTCAAAAGTGTATTGACATTGATTTCTATTACCTACTGTATTTATGAAATGTGCAAATCTTTATCATTTGTTTTAAGTATATTGTCCAGGCTTATTTTGTGAAGCGAAAGTTTCAGGGTAGTCCACGAAATTTAACAATGTGCAGGTCAGCAGGTTGCATGTTGATTAAAATGTCGGGTGATTCATCACGGACGAAGAAGTTATTATTTATACTACGAACGAAAAAGGAGAAGGATGTCGGTTCATGAAATAATTAAAAAAAAAACTTGATTATGGAGAATTTATGATTATGGAAATTAAAACAACAATATTTAAAATCTTCCTATGCCAGAGATCCATCGCCAAACGCAAGTCGTGTCGTATTTGGTTTGTAAATATTCACAAACCAAATACGACACGACTTGCGATTCGCAATTTCTTGAATTACAATTTATTATGCCCGCCGTATTCCCGCGCCCGACACTCACCCGCCTTGTGTGTTTTGTTTAGTTTTGTTTTTTCTTGGTAGTTTTCTAAATTGTAGTTTTTTTTAGTAGGAAAATCATTTTATTTTATATGGCTACATTGTAGTTAAGTCTGACGATTTGACAGCTACGCAGCAATCGTCAGTCTCAGGGACTTATCGTCGTTTTTAATAGTTTTGCTCAATACCACCTCAATAGTATACTGTGTTAGATAGTAGTGGCTAGTGGTCAGTTCACTCTGATCACAAGCGAGTCCGTCCAGTGGCGGCTGGTCGCGATGCTGGCGCCGGACCACGCTCGGTGAAAGTGCATGGTGTTGTGACCGTGAGTAAGCGAAGCGCGAGCGCGAGTGGGTGACGATGGGCGTGGGCCTGCAGCCGCTCGAGTTCACCGAGTGCCTCGCGGACAGCCCCCAGTTCCGGGAGAACCTGCAGAGGCACGAGAAGGAGTTGGAGCGCACCAGCCAGCAGATCAAGCGGCTCATCAAAGAAGTCAAGGATGTGGTGCAGGCCGCCAAGCGTAAGTGCACCTCTCGGTTTCCGTGCAGGACTTGTATTGTGTAGTGAAACACCATCAGTAGTTAAGTAGTACAGTGCTGTAGCAGAGCTGTTTTTGTCCTGATGGCTGTGTGATGTCATAGTAAACACTGCAAGCATATGCTCCAGCTTTACCCACTCATAGTGCTTCTGTGAAAGTAGGATTATATTTTCCATGCTGGGCAAAGTAAAGTAGACATTGGTCTACAAGGAAGGTAGAATGCTGTGTTACTACTTCCAAAATATTTGAGTGTTGGTAACTGACAACATTACTTAGTGTGTCAAGTGGTAGTGGCTGCACCTTGTTCTCGTGTTGTAAGCACTCAATTGTCTGCCGCTGATAACAGCTAGCCAGTCCTAAGTGTGCACTCTGTGACACAAACACACACAAGCAAGTGCCCGCAGTGCAGCATGTGTGTCACTGAGTAAACGTCTTGTGTTTGTACATTGACTTGTTTACTTTGAGATGCTCGTATTATAGTAGTGTATTACTTTGTGATATTCCAGTTGACACCTTCACCTTTACCTGGTAACATAATCATAGTATCTGCTCAATAATTGGTTTGTTTTTCCGTAATCTCCACATGCCTACCACCTATCTTCTATCTGTGAATACTATGTATCATATATCATAGGATGCTGACCACCAGTACAACTATGAGGCTTTGGTATAGTGTGTGAGGTAGAGGTACACAAGCACATCCCTCTTGCTGTGATTCATGTTGGTGTTGCCATATGTATGTCAATGACTTTGTTAATTAGTGTGACTAGTCACCACTCACATACAATGAACACTGCATCTGCACACACACATGCATAGCTTTAAATATTTATGTAGTGAACATACTATACACTCATTAGTATCCAGCACTCTAATTGCGTAATACACAATCAATCAGAATTGGAATCGGTTCCAAACGAATGTCTAATCCATTGCCTTGAATGAGCCCTGGCGGCTGAAAGCATGTCATGCTCACTTTAATATCTCGCTGGTGGTGGCGTGTGTGTTGGTTCATTAAATTCCCTTCAAAATGGTTGAGCTGAATGGTGCTGATCCATGCGTCATGTTCGTGAACGGGCGCCATCAGTCGGGACTGGTCATCTCTTAGCTGCCACGGCTTATTTTGATTTATTTTAATTTTTGAATTGTTTTATCTTTTATTTACGGACTCTTTTAACCTGCACGTTTTTCTACATTGTACTTACATGTATGATTCCAACATGAATGATGTAAACAACATATTGTAACAATATTCTGATTTAAAAGAGTGTCCGTGGAGTTTCCTGCCCGTTCTTCTCCATAGGAACCTACTACGCTTTGGAATGGGCAACTAGCTTCATATTTTCTGACTGACCGACCCTTTGACAATTCAAAAGTGCCTGTAATTGGTTTATTTGAAATAAATGCTTTGAGTTTGAGTTTTGAGTTTGAGTTTGCTTCATAAGTTACGTTGTTCAGCAGATTTTTTTTTCAATCTTAAAAAGTGATGGATTAGTCATTTGTTTCAAACCGATTCCATTTCTGACCGATCATGCATTACACAATTAAGGTACAGTTTCATGAGTAGTGCACTGTGCTGAGATTAAGTTTCATTAAAGTTTTAGCTATCAGGAATATCGCATGCTATGTCATAGATAGCAGTAGTTTATCGAAACCAATTATTACATAAGATTGATGTTGCAGAAAGTAGCATGAATCTGAAGACACTTTTGTCCGACGTGCCAGCAACAGCAATGAAGCTCAGCTTCAGAAATAATGTGGTAAAACGTTATGTTAAGAGCCTATACAACCTCAAATTGCTTAGCATGATCCGAAATTACGTTTGCCGAAAATACTGCAGCATTCATTTTGAATTCATTCATTATAATTATGTTAAAGTTGAGGATTGATGCTAGGTTCTATGTTTGACGATAACACGATTACATAAATTTTCCAGATAGAAAAAAAATTCAAAGTTACCTCTAAACCGAAACTAAAAGCAGGTCTTATGTTTTTTATTATTTTTTAATTACCATTGTTTGCATCGTAAAAAGCAATTGCCTAAACTATTCGAGGCTTGGTGTAGCCGCTAGCACCACACTCCGTCCTCTCACTCAGTCCGCGAGTAATAGGGTGCGAGCGAGATTTATTAACAACTAGCTTCCGCCCGCGTGGTATGTCGATAAAAAGTAGCCTATGTACTTTCTCAGGCTCTAAACTATCTGTGTACCAAATTTCATTTAAATCGGTTCAGTGGTTTTGGCGTGAAAGCGCGATAGACAGACAGACAGACAGAGTTACGTTCGTATTCACGACACGACATTTATTAAAAAGTGAATTTAACCTGAGGTAGTATAAGGCTCTTTAATCAACAATAGCTTACAACAGAATATGTTAATGTTTGTCACTTAAATAAGCTGTAACTACTGAACAAACTTTGGCTTCTGTGAGACCCTTGATTCCAAAATTAAGCTAGCAAATATTGAATATAACGCCCATAACAAATTAATATTTAGTGTTCAATAAATATGTGTGGGCGTCGCATCGCGTGCGCCGTCACATCTGACTGCATCAGACAGTGTCACAATCGGCACAATGGCGAGGCAGGCGACTCGGCTGCGCTGCCCAGCGTGTTATCAGCCTGGCCCACTTAAGGTTGATGCTCTAGGGTGGCCCGCAAAATTCAAATTTTCTTACGTTTTTTGCAATTTGCAGGTCAGTATCAGGTTGTATGTTGATCTAAATATGCATTGAATGACGATTTCATGAAATTTTCATTCAATGCACTTGAGAGTTGTATTGCTGATTCTAATGTTTATAATTCTGTAAATCCATATTTGTTACGAGCGCTAATAATATTTAGATCACCATACAACCTGATACTGACCTGCAAATTGCAAAAAACGTAAGAAAATTTTAATTTGGTGGCCCACCCTAGCGCGTCCCCCTTAATGACAGAGGAGCCTTTTTTTTGCCGCCTTCTATCCCCCCCGCTACTGTAACATACGTAGTGTGACGCGCTCGCTAGCCCGCTAGCTTGCCATGCCTGCGGGAGTGTAGCCTAGCCGCCGATAACTCTAAAACCATAAAGATATAATTATAGTATAATAGAGTGCGCGCAACAAAGTATGAACAGTAGACACGGGTTTGAACAACGACGTTCCTCACCACACTCACTCACTTGTCAGTTCGAGATTCATTCATTTGTATGTCACAGTGAAGCGGTACAAAATGTTAGTTTGATTTGTTGGGATATTCAATCATTTTGTATGGGACATAGACATGAAATGCCTCTGGTATGTCCTATCCAACACTAATCTATAGCTCACTTGTCTACGATGCGCACTAAGCGATTTGTGCAATACGCGCACTTTATGTAATATTATTTATCTTTATTTCTGTAACCCCCAGTTTGGTACACGTTGGGTGAGCTCGTCCCTCGCCCAACGTGGACATGTACTGGGGGCTCAACAATACGTCTACTTCAATAATGACAAAGGGATTGAGCGCACCTATTTCCCGCATGAGTAGTTTGAAGTTGGTTGTCGCGTTCGATAAGATGCGGCCGGCCGATAGTGAGTAATCGCCGCTATCGCCACACATCGCGATATTGGACAACTTACACTCATATCTGCACGTTTCTTAATCTCGTCCTTGGGGAGGCAGGCGCTCCACATGCGCGCTCGGCCGGCTGGCGACTCCACGAGATAACCACGTAATTAACATTAATATCTTACGTAATGAGCTCATTTAATTCGGTAATACCTCCGCTATTGTCATCACATGTATGTACAGAAACGCTAAGCGTTCGGATGAGTCACAGCCACAGCAGTCGCAGACTCACAGCCCACGGGCGAGATGTGTTTACACACTTTACACGCTTATACAATGAGCACGACACAAAAAGTGACCTTGCAATGTGTAATGAATATGATCACATTCACTTATGAATGCGGTGAACGCGAGTAAACGGGACTACATACAGGCGGCTAGTATTGTATATTGATCATTTCGTGAAGTGTTCAACGGCAACCATTTCATGAAATGGTTGTGTGGTGTTCACATGGATCACTTGTTGGCGGCTTTGGGTTTAGAGTAAAACCACCAAATTATCAGTAAGTACACAACAACTCAAAGGGAACGTCTAGTCGGCACCGGGGATGGAGCGGGACTCTGCGGGGCAGTCTTGAGGCGCTACCTTTGAGTTATGTGCTACATTTAATAGTATATCACATCTCTTCCTTTTTATATATTAATTAAGTTTTAAGTACAATTACAATATTTACAATTTAGATGTCAATTAATTTTGGACCAATAACATTTTTATGCATTTAGTCATTAAGTACAATTACAATACAAATATTTACCTTTACGTCAATTAATTTTAGACCAATAACATTTTTAAGCATTTAGTCATTCATTAAGTTTAGTATAATTTATGTAGCATTTAAGACGTTCATTAATTATAAAGTACTATCAGTTTTAAACATTTAGAGAATTATAACGTTTTAAGTACAATACAGTATTTAGTAGAATCATAACGTTTTAAGTACAATACAGTCTTTAGTATTAAACTTACAATAACAGTATTTAACATTTAAACTAAACTCCTTTATCTGACGCTTCGTCATCGATAACTTTCCATTTGCCTTCTACCTTCTTTAGGTGTACGATAGTTTTTAGTTCCACCTGTACTATTGACCAGTTTCGTCATTAGATAGATAGATAGAATACTCTCTGTCTCTCTCTCTCTGAAGAGAAACTTCATAAGTAATTTATAATTCTGGAATTAATTTGTTTTCTTTTATCAGGTTCTTTACATATATTTTTTTCCAATTCGGATGAGGACTTTGCTGTAGGGAAATAAGGTGTTCTGTTATACATCATTAAATATTTTACATCTCATCTTTCTAGTCTAATTTTTCACATTGATGGATTCTCCACCGTTTTAGGATATCCCTATTTTGCCTCTCGACTTCGCCGTTTTGTTGATGCCAGTAGGGGATCGTATTGAAAAGCGTGTTCAGTACAGAACGTTCTGTATTCTTGACTAGATACTTGTCTGCCATTGTCAGATTATGCTTGCGGGATTCCTGGTTCGCGAAAAGATCATTTTTAACACTTTTATTGTGTTCTGTGTAGATATGGATTTCATAATTTCGATCTCTTTGTATCTACTGTAATAATTGATGATCATGAAAAGATAATCCCCACCAGGTAGTGGACCCAAAATCAGCAGCAGTAGTGGACCCAAAAATGAACAGTTGCAGTGTCCACGCCTTTTCATCGGTACTGGTGGATTTGGGTCTGAAGCTTCGTATGTAACCTCGACATGTTGAAAATGCCTGTGTGGCCTTCATGAGCTGCTTCCAATACTTGTTTTCTTAAATTAGTAGGTATCACCATTTGTTTCCTCTTATGTAACCAATGTTCAAATAACTTGTAGTTGTTTATTTTAGCATCCCGAGCATTATATAATTAGCGTCTTCGATTAATTTAAATTAATTATCATTAATCGATTTTTCAATAATCGTTTTAAGGGATAATGCTACGGGTCGCGCGTATTGAACAATCTGGGTAATTATGATATTCGTTTTCAAGAGGATTTTTTTCTATGATGGCACTCGTACTCTGACCTGATAATGGATCTGCTATACTTATTTGATTTTCCAGGTTTATATACGATTTTATAATTGCATGATTGTAAACGAAGGACCCAATCGTTCCATTCGTTCGCAATTCGTGGTTTCGATTTCGTGCCAAATATAATAACCTCCAGAGGCTTATATGGTCTGTAACCAGTTCAATTTATTTTTTTCATACAGGTACATGTGAAAATGTTCGATTGTCTATACCAAAGCTTTTGCCTCTTTTCTGGTCTGACAATACCTTGGGTCATAAGTAGCCAAGGGTGAGAATCTTAGAGAGACATTTTATTTTTTATATTTTTTTATTTATTTATCAGAAGCGATTGTTTGTGCTTTGTGCCAGAGTGTCGTGTTATTGGCATTTTATGCACTTTTTGAGATTGACAAATTGGGGGTCGACTTTCCAACAAAGTTGACTAATCCCAGGAAACTTTGAATTTCTTCGACGGTTTCCGGTGGTCTAATGAGGGGTCGACTTTCCAACAAAGTTGACTAATCCCAGGAAACTTTGAATTTCTTCGACGGTTTCCGGTGGTCTAATGAGGGGTCGACTTTCCAACAAAGTTGACTAATCCCAGGAAACTTTGAATTTCTTCGACGGTTTCCGGTGGTCTAATGACTGTTATTGTTTTGATGTATTTTTCAAGTGGCTTATTGCCTGATGATGAAAGTCAGTAGCCCAAAAACTGAATAGTTTTTTAGTTGAAAACACATTTATTTTTGTTTAGTAAAACATTATTTTCTTTGAGCCCTCTTATTATATGTTTAAGCTTGGTATCATGTTCTTTTTCATCACATCCAATGACAACTATGTCATCAATAAATATACAACTCCTTCGCATGACATTAACCTTTCATACCGGTTTGTTTGATATGAAAGTTGTGATTTCTCACTATTTTCTTCAGAGTTGAACGTGATGAAAAGCTTTTTTTTTTTTTAATTCTATTTTTGAGAAAGATTTTCCTTTTCCAAATTTGGGAATGAGTTGCTCCATGGTGGGCAAGGGATAATTTTCTTTAATACTGACTTTGTTGGCAGCACGTATATCCTAACAAATATCATCATCAGGCTTTAGAACCGGTACCGTCGGAGAAACCCAGGAAGATGGTTTGTTTACAGATTCAATAATGTCCATTTTTACCAGTTCGTCTAATTTCTTATTTATTTTTTATTCCAAAGGAATTGGAACTCTGTTATAACGCTGAAAACTGGAGGAACTGTTTTATTAATAGTGATGTCTAACTAAACATCTTTGAACTTGTGAAATCGTTTATCCTGAATGGAATTTAGGTCAAAACCTAGTTTTAGCACATTAAGGGAGATGGCAGTTTTTTTAAAAGTTCAACAACATTCATTGCGTTATTTACTTTGTCTTTTTTTAAACTTTTGATGCAATTTTCAGTAATTTGTTTCAAATCGATTCAGATTGTGATTGATCGTGTATTGGTATTACGCAATTAGGGTGCAACTGTTATTGGTGCATCAAACGATCCTAGTACTTTTGTGGATGTTTGGCACTGCAAGCCATTAACGTTTTGTCTGGAGATGTTTGCTGGTTGGAGACTATACATTTAAGTTGTTTCATGTGCTCCTAAGTTTTATCATTTAAATATTAGATTCAAACTGAATCAATGAGCATTATAATGTTAACCTCACCTTCCAGACAGGCTATTTTGCATCGTCGTCGATGTGGAAAATATAGTCTACAGATATACTTAGGCTCTTTTTTTTGATATTTTCTAGTTTGAGCGTTTTAGCTATATTATTGTCATTTGACGAGAGGTTAGAATTTTTTCTTTTGTTGGCCCTTGTTGTGCAGTGTTTCTGGCCATGGCAGTTGCTGGCCTTGTTAATGACCTTTGAAGCTACATTTTATGTTATTTGTCTGGCCTTGGCAGTTGCTGGCCTTGTTAATGACTTTTGAAGCCACATTTTATGGTATTTGTCTGGCCTTGGCAGTTGCTGGCCTTGTATATGACTTTTGAAGCCACATTTGATGCAATTTGCATTGGTTGCAGGGCAGGAACTATTATAACCTTTGTGATTTTTATTGCCACATCGACAACAGTGATCAACCTCTTTTTTAGTAAAACGTTTCGTTGTTTTAGTGTCAAGTTTATTAAGGTTGGTAGTTGTTGCATTTGTGCTCTGGCTATCGTGGAACTTGTTCGACTGCTTGTTCATCAAGTATCAAAATATTCTTTCTTTATTTAGTCGAGCTACACTTTTCTGATATTTGGTCGATAAGTGTTCGTCCTCTTTAGCAAAATTGCATTTTGAGCCTTGGCGTCTCAATCTAACTAAGATGTTTTTCAGACTCGATGAATTAATTTACTTGACCTTCAAATTACTTTTTTTTATATTTTTATGTTATTTAATAATTAACATAAGTTTATTAAAAATATTTTGATGTTGAGCTAATCAAACCCCGTACTCTACATTGTTGTTTATTTTTAACCAATTGATCGTACCCGGCTAATAACAAGAGCTATGGCTTAAGTGTTTACCTTTGAAATAAACAAACTCGCTCAAGCAAGTCGCACAAAAGTCGCATAATAAGACCGGGCTAAGTGCCACAAAGCAACCCAGTCACTTGAAATTAAAACACATCGAGGCACAATGGGGCCCTTATAGATGTGATGATTTCTATGAATTCTTTTGTTGATTTCAATAGCCAGTGCAAAATGCATCGTTTTGATTATAATTAGTTCATTATTTAGCCTTGACAGATTTCGTGACATAATTAGGTTCAGTTTTAACAGTAGGTAAGTTATTAATTACCTACATTACTTCGTTTCCGAAGTGAAACTTTATTAAAACTGGTAAATTAACGATATGTTCGTTGGTACATTTCATGTCAAATTTCATGACATTTTTTCAGTTTTAACAGTAGGTAAGTTATTAATTACCCACATTACTTCGTTTCCGAAGTGAAACTTTATTAAAACTGGTAAATTAACGATTATGTTCGTTGGTACATTTCATGTCAAATTTCATGACATTTTTTCAGTTTTAACAGTAGGTAAGTTATTGATTACCCACATTACTTCGACATTTCCGAAGTGGAACTTTGTTAAAACAGGTAAATTAACGATTATGTTCGTTGGTACATTTCATGATTTGATCGAATAATAACCTTTCGATTCATATTATTTGCAAACGGATTTGGTCAACAATACTTATTTGATGTGTGTGGTAGTACTTCTAAATATAGTACTTACTAGGTTTTTTTTTAATTTTATTTTTTTATTCTTGTCATATTCCAACACACGGTTTTGTTATGGAGTTGATGTATTTTGTGACATAATAACTAATTTCATCGATTTATGCAGCACATTCTTCTGTCTCAGTTGATCGCCGACACAGATTGTGCATAGATAGGTAGGTGAGTAACGAATCACATAAATATGTATAAATCGAAATCATATAAAACACGATTAATGAATTTCGCTTAGATCACAGTCACTTAGTAATTATATTATGAGCAGAGTGAACAAGTTGGAATTAAAAAAAAAAGATAACGACCACAAAATAAAGGTTATAATTCTTTAAGCAAACAATTAACAAAAAATAGATCTTAATTTAAACACAAGTCACTAAATACGCCTAGCTAAAACCCGTCCTAACACTCTAAGCGCCCAAAATGAAATGACCGAGGAAATGAGCTCGCTGCTACAGCCGGCCGTCGCCCCTCTTCTACGCCTCGTGACGTCATTCAGCCGCCACGCCTACAATCACAGGATTCTCCGCTAACACGGCCTCTCCTGACAGCGGTGCGTCCTCGCCCGCTTGATTTAGTGGTGGAGTACTTTCACTGGACCCTGGTAGTCCTGAAGTAACTTCTTCACGACCATTTTCATTAGTGCCTGAAACAGTTATATTGTTTGCATTAATTCTACATTCATTTTCAGTCGTATAACTGAAGGAAACAGAGGCCTCAGCGTGCTTCAGACAGTAATACTTCACAATGTTCTTGGATAGAAGAGCTGTATCATAGCCATTTATCAGTAACAGAGCCCTCGGGTTGCTTTGCTAACTCACATTAAGTCCAAATATTAAGTGTCACCAAATCCTCGATCAGAAGAGGATCTTAACTCGTCATCATTACATTAAGGCAGAGCCCTCAGAGTGCCAAAGCCCTTTTGAAGCTCACATGACAGAGGCCTCGGCATGTCACAACGCAATTACCAAAATCATTTCATGCATGAAACAGAGGTCGACATGTCTCAAACAAGAAATAAATAAGTAGGTAAAACTACTTACTCTCAAAAAATGCACTGCACACATCAGGCGTCCACTCTCCACGCCACAAAGTTATGTACTCTGCGGCCGCTTGCGTGGTTTTACCATATGAATCCGCTATAAGTTTCAATTCGTAACGTCAGTGAGGCAATACCTTAATAATTTTGTATGCCAGTCCAAGGGCAAGTTAGACGCATGTATGCGTGGCCCGCATACATGCGTCTAACTTGCCCTTGGACTGGCTGCCCTTGTGCACGAAAACGACGTCTTGAACGGTGAAACTACGCGGCGGCTTGCGTTTTTCATTCAGGCGGGCGTCTTGTCGAACTCTGTTCTCGTCCAGAAGTTCGGAGGCGCGTTGTCTGGCCAGCTCACGTAGGGACTCCCGGTTGGGACTCGTTCCTTCCAGGGCCACATCGCGCACAATAGAGCGTAGGACGGGTGTCATAGCTTGGCTGCCGGATAACAAATTCATAGGTGAATATTGAGTAGATTTATGCTTTGTAATGTTCAGAGTGAGCTGTAATTTGCCTAATACTTCTGACCACTTTTCATTTCTAAAGTTAACTTCTACTCTTATCATGTTTAGAACTGTTCTGCAATATCGCTCAGCCTGACCATTACTTTGATGCATTTCGGGTGTTATTAGATATAATTCACTCCCTAGTTCGCGTACCCAAGTTGCAAACGCTGAACTCTCGTACATTCGCCCACGGTCAGCGACAATCAATTTGGGCATACCAAATATTGATATTGCCGATTCGAAAACGCGTTTAAGTTCGTTTGCATCTTGTTTACGTATCGGATACAATAGGCAGAATTGTGTAAAAGCATCAACGAGAATAACAACAAATTTAAATCCGTTAGAAACAGGGAGTGGCCCCAGAGCATCACTATGTATGCATTCAAACGGCCTATTGGGCTTACTCCATGATTCTATGGGCTGTAATGGTTGTCTTGGAACTTTTTTATGAGATAAGCAGACAATACAATGTTGTACATATTTTTTTACAAACTTAGCAAGGCCAGGGAACCAGAAGTGATTTAAAATTAGATCAATTGTTTTATCTGTGCCAATGTGATGGTGTTCATCATGAAAAATTCTTAAAAGGCTGAGGCGATATCCTTTCGGTATATAACACAAATAACTTGGTTCTTCACCAGTTTTTACATATTTGTAGTAAAGGACATCGTTTCGCTTGATATAACGATTAGAATCGAGTTCACCCTCATCTAACTTTTGCAACAGAGAATGCGTTTCTTCGTCCGCAAACTGTGCCAAATGTGCCCAGTTATGTGGTTTTTGTATTTCACACATATTTATTGGATTGCGACTCAGATAGTCAACATGAGATAAATTGATGCCTTTACGGTATTCTAAATCAAAGTCGTAATCCTGTAAATACATCCACCACCTAGCAACTCTTGGCAACAGATCTCGCTTTCTCTGTGTAAGTTTTAAAGCGTTGCAATCAGTTACCACTTTGAACTTTATACCAATAAGGTAGTGTCGGAAATGTTGTAGTGCTTTTACCACTGCCAACGTTTCCAACTCGTAAGAGTGGTAACGTGGCTCTGCCCCCTGGGTTACTTTACTGAAATATGCGACAGGTCTTTTGCGTTTATTAATATCGGTCTGTAATATCACCGCACCATATCCTACTGCAGAGGCGTCCGTGTGAACCTCCGTCGGAAAAGACGGATCAAATATTGCTAGAGCAGGCTCATTTGTTAAGTACTTTATTATTTCTTGACGAGCGCACTCACGTTCCTCATTCCATTGAAATGTGACGCCTTTGCGAAGGAGATGTGCAATGCAAGAAGTCCTGACTGAATAATTAGGTACATATCGTCTAAAGTATCCAGCCAGCCCTAAGAATTGCCTCACTTGCTTTACGTTACCCGGGATTGGGGCATTGGTTAATGACTCAACCTTATGACGGCTCGGCCTAACCTGACCGTTACTAATTAATCTACCTAGATATTCAATCTCCTCAGTGAGAAAAATGCACTTTTTAAGGTTTATGGAGAACCCTGCTTGAGATAATGTTTGTAAGACCTCTCGTAAATTTCGTAACCCTTCATCTACTGTCAACGAAGGCAATAAAACGTCGTCGACGTACACTAAAACCTTGCCCGATTCAATAAAAGTGCGCAGTGTATGGCTTATAATACGTTGATAGACCACTGGCGCGTTGGCCAAACCATATGGCATCTTTAAATACTCAAAGTGACCTTCTGGAGTAACGAACCCAGTTAACGGTATAGAATCGCTATCCATCTTAATTTGAAGGAAGCCTGTAGCCATATCGATACTCGTAAAGAATTTACTTTTTCCTAGGCGGTCTACATAATCATCGATCAGAGGCAATGGATAACGATCCTTTACAGTTAGCGCATTTAATGCGCGGTAGTCCACGCACATTCTATCACTGCCATCCTTTTTAACCCCCGACGGAAAAAGAGGGGTGTTATAAGTTTAACGTGTGTATCTGTGTATCTGTGTGTCTGTCTGCGCCATCGTAGCTGCCAAACGGCTGAACCGATTTTGATATTTTTGGTTTTGTTTGAAAGGTGACTTAATCGAGAGTGTTCTTAGCTATGATTCAAGAAAATCGGTTCAGCCGTTTGAAAATTATGAGCTCTTTTCTAGTTGATGAATGGATGTGAGCATCTTCCACAGGTCTAATCGATTGGAAATTTAGAATTCTCTTATTTCAATGATATGAAAAGAATATATGTAGTAACCTTGAGCTGATGCTGCAGCATCACCTGGAATTTGCAGGATACCCAACTCCCTCAAGAACTTACAGCAGAGGTATCGTGTTTGTACTCATTGGAAAGGTCTCAACAAATAGGTTACAGATAGATGGTGATCAAAGTCTGATGATGGAGTAGGAAAGATAAATGAGAGTGAATTAGTAGGTAACAAGCTTCAATGTGGCAAAAAACGTACAGCTACGCAGATTTCGGCGAGCTGCGTCTTGATCGTAGCGTTTCTACTAGTGATATAATATAAAATTTAAAAAGCTGGAAATAAAAATTCAATTTAAAATTTAAAAAACCCCCGACAAAAAGAAAGCGTCTAAAAAGTAAAAATTAACCCCCGATGGAAAAAGAGGGGTGTTATAAGTTTAACGTGTGTATCTGTGTATCTGTGTGTCTGTCTATGCCATCGTAGCTGCCAAACGGCTGAACCGATTTTGATTTTTTTGGTTTTGTTTAAAAGGTGACTTAATCGAGAGTGTTCTTAGCTATGATTCAAGAAAATCGCTTCAGCCGTTTGAAAATTATCAGCTCTTTTCTAGTTGATGAATGGATGTGATCTTCCACAGGTCTAATCGATTGGAAATTTAGAATTCTCTTATTTCAATGATATGAAAAGAATATATGTAGTAACCTTGAGCTGATGCTGCAGCATCACCTGGAATTTGCAGGATACCCAACTCCCTCAAGAACTTACAGCAGAGGTATCGTGTTTGTACTCATTGGAAAGGTCTCAACAAATGGGTTACAGATAGATGGTGATCAAAGTCTGATGATGGAGTAGGAAAGATGAATGAGAGTGAATTAGTAGGTAACAAGCTTCACTGTGGCAAAAAACGTACAGCTACGCAGATTTCGGCGAGCTGCGTCTTGATCGTAGCGTTTCTACTAGTGATATAATATAAAATTTAAAAAGCTGGAAATAAAATTAAATTAAAAATTTAAAAAACCCCCGACAAAAACAAAGCGTCTAAAAAGTAAAAAAATAATATCATAAAAGTTGTAGGTAATATTTTGATCCAAGCGTCGTCGTGTCGGGGGACGGCTAATGAAAATAGGAAGTTAACAGCAGCTATCCTTTCTACAACAGCATACATTCATTATGCCTAGTGTGTGTTGGCGTTTGCATTAGCCGTCCCCCGACACGACGACGCTTGGATCAAAATATTACCTACAACTTTTATGATATTATTTTTTTACTTTTTAGACGCTTTGTTTTTGTCGGGGGTTTTTTAAATTTTTAATTTAATTCTTTACTAATAGTATTGGACTAGAATATTCAGATTCAGACTCCCTTATAATATTTTTGTCAAGTAGTTCCCGGATAATATCGCGCACACGCAATTTTTCTTCATGAGATAATTTATACGGCCTGTAAACTACAGGTACACTACTATTAAGCTTAATATGCATAGAACCAGTATTTACAGTGGTTGTGGCTGTACCAGTAATAAGGAATTCTGAGAAGTCTGCGATAATTGATAACAAATGATCCTTTTCAATACCTAACAACGGTGTTCGAATAAGGGGGTGCATGTTCGATTTTATGGGTAATACCCGGTCTATTCGCATGAGACGCTGCTGGCCTTTCGATCTTATGTATGTAATTCCGTCTCTGTTTAAGACATCGGTACCAATAATGATAGGAGTACTCATATATTTATCGGCGATTACATAAAATTCAATTTCTAATGTTAATTCAAGAAACTCGACTGTGAGCACAGTGTAATGACTCGCTTGTATTTTCTTTTCGCCTAACCCACTAAACATACGAAATGACGGTATTTGTTTGCATTGAAAATGCTTGATAAGGCTATCTGAAATAAGGGATGCTACCGAGCCACTATCTATTAATATGTCTACAGGTATACCTTGAATTACAGCTGTGGCTATATCATTTTTCTTATAGTCACCCTCTGTATTCCGACAAAAATTAATGTTCGACTTCCCTCGTGACTCTGAACGTTGCTTTGTAAAACACTCCTCTACGCTATGGCCGGATTTTTTGCAAAAGGAACATATTATAGATTTGTTGGAAGCACTATTTGAAGTTGAATTGTTATTATTGGTACTGGGGGTAGATTGCGAAGAATGTGTACGAGTTTGTTCATTCGTTTTTAAACGTTTGGTGCAAGAATATTGTTGACCGAATCTACCACAGGAAAAGCACTTTGCCCTAGTGTCACCATGATCACGTTTGCGGTGGTCACCATTATGGGACCTAGCGTCGGTATTACTTGTACGTTGATTAGTTTTACGATTAGAAGCCGATATAGCGGGCTTAATATAAATCGAGAGGAAGCTGACTAAATCTTCTGGTTTCAGTTTGGCATTGATCGCGACGGCACGTATTTGTGGATCTGCTATACCGCGTATAACTATAGCAGTCATAAGTTCGTCACTTAATCCTCCTACTATTCGGAGACGTAATAGGGATCGTCGTGCATAATCTGCATACGTAGTGTAATGGTCGGAATTGGTACTCATGACTTGAAATAAAATGTTTGCTACGTCTACCTTACGCGGACACAACGGCTTTAAAGTTTGACCAACTCCGATCATTCGTGACCCACTCATTAAGCCACTGTTTCGCGTCTCCTTTTAAACAATTTCCTATTCTAGCTAAGCATTCTCGATCATCCCAACAATTTAAGCTAAGCACATGATCAACTTCGTTACACCAAACATCAATATCATTAATAGCAGGGTCAAAATTAGAGATATAAAAATGGTTTGATCTTACCGCGCCCAGCTTGCCAATCGCACTTACTATCCGGTCGGTCATCTTACCCATCGTATCGTTACAATCAGGCGGACTTTCAGGTACGGGAACCGACAGGTCGATAGTCGAGACACCGAGTAGCGACGGCGCAGGCGCCGCTGTGGCGGGCATCGGCGGTCGCGCGCCGGCGCTTGACGACAACGTGGCGTGGTGGAGGTTACTAACTCTAAAGAATTAACTAAAATGCAATAACTCGTCAGAATGCCAAATCTTAGTGTAGATAGCTATGAGAGCTATCCCACTTCTGATATGAGCAGAGTGAACAAGTTGGAATTAAAAAAAAAAGATAACGACCACAAAATAAAGGTTATAATTCTTTAAGCAAACAATTAACAAAAAATAGATCTTAATTTAAACACAAGTCACTAAATACGCCTAGCTAAAACCCGTCCTAACACTCTAAGCGCCCAAAATGAAATGACCGAGGAAATGAGCTCGCTGCTACAGCCGGCCGTCGCCCCTCTTCTACGCCTCGTGACGTCATTCAGCCGCTACGCCTACAATCACAGGATTCTCCGCTAACAATATTTTTTTCTTTCAAAACACTTTGTGTGATAAAATTAACATTTTGTTGCTGACCAATTTCCGTAAGCAGGTACATCATTTGAGCAATAATTTTACTTACTGCGCTTTTACTCGTCGCCAATGTGGTGTTCACATGGATCACTTGTTGGCGGCTTTGGGTTTAGAGTAAAACCACCAAATTATCAGTAAGTACACAACAACTCAAAGGGAACGTCTAGTCGGCACCGGGGATGGAGCGGGACTCTGCGGGGCAGTCTTGAGGCGCTACCTTTGAGTTATGTGCTACATTTAATAGTATATCACAGGTTGTATTTCAAGAAATGGCCAGCTTTAATTGACCTTACCGTTTAAACGTCAACGTTTAATGGTCATAAATATCACATGTACAATATCAACATAATATCTCACTTGACACACGGCGAGTTTAATGATAAGTCAGTCGACGTTTGGCCATATCTTAAGATGGATGCGCTAAGGTAGCCCGCGAAATTCTAATTCGCGAAATATTATTTGCGACTGTAACAAATATGGATTTACAGAATTAGAATCAGCAATATTCGAGCGCAGTAGGCATTTAGCGCTACCTCAATCCCTGCGAGCCAGTCGCGCGAACACGTAGTTTAAATGAACTCGCTGACCCCGCTGTGCAAAAATATTGCGTCACAGTATAAAATTGTAGCAGTAAGTACAATTAACTTTGTTTTACGGAATTCATGTTAATGTTTCGGGTGTTTAGTTTTTAGGGAAATATAAGCAACACAATTTATTTTATTACCTACCTACCATTGCTTTTTTTATGTCACTAACAGTTTCCTTTTCTTTCATGACTGTTACAGCGCTTCCGCACTACGCTTACGCTTACTACCGCACTACGCTTACTTATAATAATAAAACCGGCCAAGTGCGAGTCGGACTCGCGCACGAAGGGTTCCGTACCATTATCTATAAAAACGGCAAAAAAAATTACGTTTATTGTATGGGAGCCTCCTTAAATATTTATTTTATTCTGTTGTGTTTTTAGTATTTGTTGTTATAGCGGCAACAGACATACATCATCTGTGAAAATTTCAACTTTCTAGCTATCACGGTTCATGAGATACAGCCTGGTGACAGACAGACAGACAGACAGGCAGACAGCGGAGCCTTAGTAATAGGGTCCCGTTTTACCCTTTGGGTATGGAACCCTAAAAACAAGCATTAGAATTTTGGTATGACAGGCAATTTCCCGCAGGAAGTCAGCCAGTAAGTCGGTAAGTCAGCCGCAGCCGGTAAGCCAGCCGCAGCCGGTAAGTCAGCCGCAGCCGGTAAGTCAGTCGGTATATTAGGAGATAACAGATATCTAGTCACAATTTTGTGTGAAAGTACAACAACATCAACAACCTTGCATTATTATTATAATTTGTACAATAGACAACTACAGTAGGCGCGCGAGTTGAATTGATGCAGTAGGTACACTAGGTACATGCTGACGCTCACGTAATAGAATCTACCTATTGCGCCTAAGCGAGAAGCAAATTCTGCCGTCGCATCGTCGCGTCGCCATTCTAAATCCCATTCAAAAAATCGAGTTGTAGGTCAGTTCAACTGAACAGTCAGTTGAACTGCAAAGATAAAAAGTTTTATTTGCAAAAATGATCTTTGGTGTAGTTGTGCTACTGTTCTTTCTGTAAACTGTAATATTAAAAACGAGTAGGTAGTTATAATATACGTAGAAAAAATATAATCAAACAAACCTTATTGTTTATACAGACTGATTTTTAAAACTAACACACACGGAAAATAACAATAATTTCTCGTATATTTTGCGGGGAACGCAGCGAGCTAGCAACAGCGACACAGGTCCTACCTAGAGGTGGGTAACTCCGGTGGTACTGATCCAAAGGTGCCGGTTCCGAACGCGGATCCGGAAACCTTATTGACTCCTCACAATCCTTATCGGCACCGCGGTATCAAATGAATCCGGTCCCGAGAGACGGAGCGGCGGAGCGCAGGTTCGGACTCGTTCACTTATCACTACTCGCTCACTCGCTCACTCAGTGACTCGGTGCGTCGTGAGTCGTGTCGATGCCTATTGCCTACTACCTACTGGTTTGGTTGGTAGACAGACAAGACACGGACACGAAACAACATGATAAGCGTCCTTGGTACTATGAAGTTAGAGTTCAAAATTGTCCTACTGTAAGTTCTGTAATGTAAACTGTTCAATTCAAAATGTGCCAAATGATCCAAAGTATTCCAAAGATCCGAATGAATAAAATGTTTTGGTCGAACCGCGGAACCAAAATAACCGAGTGAGTCCCGGTGCCAAACGGAACCGAAGGAGCCGATAAGGTGAACCGGTACCGGACTCGGAGTCGGAAAAAGTGAATCAATTCACTTGTCGGAATAAAGATTACCCATCTCTAGTCCTACCTGAAAGACGCCTGGCCGGCTACTGAAACTAAGCGCGCGGGCCACCTTGTTATATAATATCTTGTTAAAACAATAAAAAACTGTTTTGTGAAAAATGAACCATACAATATTCTTCATAATTTCGTTGCCTATTTTTTGACATGTTTTTCGGGAGTAAAAGTTGGTTCTACTACAAGTAAAAATAAAAAAACGATAAAAAAATCGCGAAAAAAGTGAGTTTTCTCGATTTTTTTTGATCGAGTGAAGTTGTATAAATCGTGTTTTGAACCATAGAATAATCAAGAATATTTATAAAACTACAACATGTATTTTTATCAGATCAAAACAAATAATATTTGATTGTTTAATGTTGAATCAAAAATAGGTCGATTCTGAGAGTCCTGCCCTTAATGGATGCCTACGTCCTAATAACTATCTGTGTGCCAAATATCAGCCCAATCTGTTCAGTGGTTTGAGCTGTGATAGAGACTACGTTTGCACCCCGCTGGGAGTAAATTTTTGAAAAACCCTGATACACATTATTTTTTATTTTTGGTTTTAAGTATAAATACTGAGTTTTGAGTTAATCGGACCGCGCGTTAAAATTCTTCTATACAAACTTTGACACCCTATCGCCGTTTAGGGGGCAATTTAGAAAAATGACAAACTATATCATTTGCTTAGATAAGTATTCGTGCCAAGTTTCAAGTCTATTTACTCAAGGAATAAGATTTTACATACAAACGAAATCCCCCCTTTTCACCCCCTTTCGCATTCAGGGTGCTTTTGGGGTTGCCATGGCGATGTAGCGCGTCAGGAATGTTCGCGGAAGCATGCGTCGACGGGTTTGCCGTGATTATACGGAAGCGATGCGCTTCCATGATGGCGCGCTTGCGCTCCTCCTCCAATGGCATCCTGAATATGTTTTCAGACCGGTGGGACTCTCCCCTCTTACGAAGGTGAATAAGTATTCAGACACACTTATCCAAATAATCTAGTTGTTTATTATTTAATTTAATACTAACAGTAGGCTAAGTTTCACTACTACTAACATATATGGATGATATCTGAAATTAAAAAATTTGAATTTGAATTTAGGTTTAATTTCCAAAAATCCGCTCTTAGTGCGCGCCTACGTCATAATAACTATCTGTGTGCCCAATCCGTCCAGTCCAGTCCAGATCAGTCAATCAGTCAGTCAGCGTTGTGTTTTAACTTTGCTTGCGTAGTTTTTGAGTAAGCTTCAATAATTTCGTATTTTTCTTAGTCTATGACGACATTTTATTTGACTCCGTCACTGTTATTTACATAGCAGGTAGTGGTATTCGAATTTGTGTGGGGTAGGTACCACCACTAAAGAGTGAAAAATAAAAACTATTCACAAAAAAAAAACAGAAAAAAAGTAAAAAACAACTTTAATTTCGGAAGTCGATGGCAAAAAACGAAAATTGAAAACCAAAGATACCCCGAAATTAAAGTTACTTTTCACTTTTTTAGTGCTTTTTGGAAGCCGGTTGTTTTTTTTTTTTTTAATAAATTGTTATAGATTACAAGAAAAAAAAACCGACTTCCAAAAAAAACTACTTCTTCTGCTTTTCAATAAAGTTTTTCAACTACAATGTTAAGTTTTTTCTTGGGATAAATTCATACCAACTACGGAACCCTACATTAAAATTAATTTTAAGTGCGATGTTGTATTTCACGCCGCTTGTGGCACCCCGACCAAATTGGTTAGGTTAGAATTCTGACCAACCGCGCGGGAGCCGAGCGAAAAGTGCCGCGGCAGCGGCCGCCGAGCGCTATCGTCGTTTCGCGTATTTCTATAAGGGGATGGCGGGGTATTTGTTCACTCGCTTCGCTCGCTTACTAGACCCCGCCATCCCCTTCGAACCTAACCTGTCCAAATCGGGGTGCCCCAAGTCGCGAGCTCGCTTCGCTCGCTCTTGCATCCTAAGTTCTCCTAGTAACAGTAGTAGTAACATTGCCTTTTGGACATACACAAAATGTCAATTTCATTGCGCAAATAATGTTTAATTTTTTGTAAATCAGATCCCCGGTTGGTGTGGGACTATATCAGGATATGGAAACAAAGATATTGGATTATGGGTTTGGGTGGTTTAGTGAACTGGTTATCTTGAAGTATGGACAAAATAGCAAGGGGTTTTTCTCAGCTTAGTTTCTTGTTTTTTTTTAGAATCTCACGGGTGTGAACCAAGGTGAGATTCTAGTTATTATTCTGGGAAGGTGAATTGCTCTGTACTGCAGTAAAATTATTATCTAAGTCTAGTTATAAAAATTTTCTTACTATGCGGCAAGTGTTTAATATGGCAGCTTTTTGTAATGTTACATAAGTGTATTTAGACAGATCGAGTGCATTCAAACTATTGAATATTTGTTTTGGGATAACACCTGTTGTAGATAATACGATTGGGACTATAGTGACTCTATTCATTTTCCAAACTCTGGTAATTATTAATCAAGCCGGCGACTGTTTTGTGAATTCTGATATAAAAGGTTTAGAATACCACTTATTGTGTTGCGCGGGGTCATAATATTGTATATGTGTAATATGTGCGTGTTCTGTGCAGGTCTGGGCGCGGCGCAGATGGCGCTGGCGACCAGCATGGAGCAGTTCGAGTTCGCGTGCATCGGCGCCTCCATGACGGAGGACGAGCGCGTCATTAGCCGCTCGTTGCACCACTTTGCTACGCTCATCCGCACCATCGAGGACGAGCGCGACCGCATGGTCAGTACCTCCACTCACACGTACCGTCGCGGTCTGAGAATGTTTACTAGTTCAAATTTTCTTACGTTTTTTGCAATTTGCAGGTCAGTATCAGGTTGTATGTTGATCTAAATATTATTAGCGCTCGTAACAAATATGGATTTACAGAATTATAAACATTAAAATCAGCAATAAAACTCTCTAAGCTCATGAAAGTGTATTGAATGACTATTTCATGAAATCATGACATTTGACACTTTCATGAACTTAGAGAGCTGATTCTAATGTTTATAATTCTGTAAATTCATATTTTTTACGAGCGCTAATAATATTTAGATCAACATACAACCTGATACTGACCTGCAAATTGCAAAAAACGTAAGAAAATTTGAATTTCGCGGGCTACCCTAGCGCATCAACCTTAAGGTTTATAATTGCATGCACACATCTATGTCACAAGGTCGATGACAATATAGTGATTTTGATTAGGTATAGAGCACAATACTGAGTTTGTTTCGGCCTTTCTTCTCAGTGTAGTCAGATATTAAACGCAGACCTCATTTAGTTTAAAAAATATGATTGACGTTTAAAAGTGTTTGTACAAACCTACTTACAGAAATAAATCATTTATCATTTAGTATTTTTTCTCAAACAAATCTTTTTTAACCAAGCGAGGTTGAACTTGTTACTAAAAATGCAAAAATAGACAATTTTATTATAAACATTTTTATTTTTTTATGGATATTATCAATAATTTATAGTTTTAATAACTAGTATAGCCTCCATCAGCAGCTATGACGGCATGTAGTCTCTCTCATAGATGAGACAAGCCGCGCGCATAAATCTGTCCCCCTGATATTATCCCATACCCGTGCACAATGTGATCAGAGCTTCAGGGTTTCTTTCGTTCTGACAGTCCCAGCGTTGAACCATTATGCCCCACAGATTTTCAATCGGGTTCATATCTGCTGACCGAGCAGGCCATTGAATGAGACGAATGTTACGGTGCATGTTGAACCACGCCATAGTAGCCCGGGCCTTGTGTATCGGTGCATTATCCTGAACGTAATCAATTTGTGGGAATTCTGCTGCAGGATACACAACGCGCACAGTAGGCAGCATCACCTCTTCCAAAAGTGACACATAATTATTCGCAGTAGCCCTTTTTTCTAACGACGTCAGTACTCCGACGTCATCGTGGCTCATCCACCCCCATAAGTTGACTGTTATGCGACCAGATTCATTTTGAGGCACGATATGAGCTTCATCATACCGAGTGCGATTATAACGCCATAAAGTCAATCTTCCAATTTGACTCGATTCAAAAGTTTTTTCGTCGGTAAATATAACATTCGACCAATTAAAATCAAGATATTGTCGCGCAAAATTAAGTCGGGCAGTTTTGTGGTGAGCTTTGAGTTCCACTTTTATAGCATGACGTCTGTACTTCTGTAGTGTAGCCCTGCTCCGTGCAAAGCTCGTCGAATCGTCCGAGGACCCACATCATACAAAGCAGCTAAATGACTAGTTGGTGTGAAGCCGCGCTCTTCGTAATGTCGAACCATATCAGTTATTTGCGCGGTGGTTAGTATCGCCCGACCGACGTCCTGAATTGCTTCAAAAAACGAGCAAAAAATCACGTTTGTAGTATGGGAGCCCCCTTAAATACATATTTATTTTATTTTTGTTTTTAATATTTGTTGTTATAGCGGCTACAGATATACATCATCTGTGAAAATTTCAACTGTCTAGCTATCACGGTTCATGAGATACAGCCTGGTGAAAGACGGACGGACGGACAGACAGACAGCGGAGTCTTAGTAATAGGGTCCCGTTTTACCCTTTGGGTACGGAACCCTAAAAATAAGCTTTTAATGAACTAAATAAAACTTACGTAAACATAGAACTTTAATATTTTCGTAAAACCTTGAGGCTTACCTTCGACCTTCAAGTTTAGTGTAAGAAGGTTTTAGTTCATTAAAAGCTTGTTTTTAAAAAGATTTTTACTTATATTTTATTTTCTACTACTTAGTATTAGGATTTGTTTAAATATCTGTTCTATCACAAATCCAACGAATTAGGTTTTACCATGGCCACCTTCTGGATCCATCATCAGGCCCTGAACACCACCTAGTGTCAAAGCGCTTGTTAATACATGACCAATGAGTCCGAACACGATGGTGCTGTCTTGTTTGCTTGAGGAACTCCCATGGCCACCTTCCGGCTCCATCATCAGACCCTGAACACGACCTATTGCCAAATCACTTGATATTACATGACCAATGAGTCCAAACACGATGCTTATATTTTGTTTGATTGAGGTTTTCCCATGGTCTCCTTCCGGCTCCATTAACAGGCACTGAAAAGCATCTAGTATCAAAGCGCTTGTTAATACATGACCAATGAGTCCAAACACGATGGTGCTGTCTTGTGTGATTGAGGTTTTCCCATGCCCACCTTCCGGCTCCATCAACAGGCCCTGAACAGCACTGAGTGTCAAAGCACTTGTCAATACATAACCAACGAGTCCCAAACACGATGGTACTATCTTGTTTGGTTGAGGTTTTCCCATGGCTACCTTCCAGCTCCATCATCAGACCCTGAACACCACCTAGTGTCAAACCACTTTTTAATACATGACCAATGAATCCAAACACGATGGTGCTTTCTTGTTTGATTGAGGAGTTTCTATGGCCAACTTCCGGCTCCATCATCAGACCAGCATCATGGTATCATTTTTTCAAAATGTCTCGGTAGTTGTATAAGTATGCCAAGTTACAGAACAATCAGATGCCAGGAAGTGCTTGAAAAATGGATGACAATTGGAGTAACTAGAGACACATATGGCCACCTTTCGGCTCCATCATCAGACCTTGAACACCACCCAGTGTCAAAGTACTTGTTAATACGTAACCAATGAGTTCAAACACGATGGTGCTATCTTGTTTGATTGAGGAGTTCCTATGCCCAACTTCCGGCTCCATCATCAGACCAGCTCCATGGTATCATTTTTTCAAAATGTCTCGGTAGTTGTATAAGTATGCCAAGTTTCAGCTCAATCGGATGCAAGGAAGTGCTTGAAAAATTGATGACAAAAGGAGTAACGAAAAACACATACCGAAACGTATCCTGCATAGAAACGTAATTAAGCAAATGCCGCCAAATCTAAAAATAATTACTTGAGGAAACTGGGCTCCTCAAACCCTTTTTGGAGGCTCCGCGAAAATACTGGTTCATTGAGACCAGTAATTTCGCGAAGCCCCCACAGTCTTTGTGGAGCCCAGGGGCTCCGCGGAGCACACTTTGATAACACGATGAGTAGTAACACTGGTCTAATACTTACCTACGAACTAACTAACAAGGCTAGTTAAATAAAAGCTTGTAAAACGTTTGTAAAAAAGCTTGTAATAAAAAGGCTACGCAGATGATAATTATTTTCAACATCTATGCTGTCTTCAACATCGACTAGCGATATCAGCAATTGCGGCAGGTTTACCGTCACTCACTGAAGAATTCTAACCATTCTTTAGCTCCGGAAATCTTCATCAGAAATTATGGGACCCTATTGTGTATACCCATTGGTATTTTATCGAAAAAAGTTTAGTTAAAATCGGCTCTTAATGGGCTAATATCGCGTAAAAACAAGCATGAAGTGCTTGTGTAGGCTCCAGGAGTGCCGATTTCTGTATATTCAAATGCGCATCGAGAGCCTCCTCAGGTGTTGGTCAAAGCTTTTGGCTATACCTAATGCCAGTTACTGTAACGGTTATCGGCACAATGATCACTGAGTCTTCATCCCACATATAGACGAGCTCACGCGCATGCTTTCGTCACCTTTCGTACGAGTAGATACCTGTGGTAGATCACAGCCGGGCGCCGCCGCCGCGTGCCCTCCTCGGAGAGGATGCTCAGTAATCAGTCTGCCGCATCTTGCATGCCGCACCCTTATACACACATACTTGTAAAATATAAATTTCATTCAAACTTTGATATCTTGTTTTAGGTTTCCTATAAATAATCTGTAAGTATACATTACCTATGGTTTATATCGAGTAGCGTCTGTCTGCGGTTACGCTCGTGTGGCCTTCGTGTAAATCGTGAATGAGTTTCTAAGAAAAACGGATAGCGGAAGATATATGTATAAGTGCTACTTTTGATCACTTCTTTCAATGTCATCCTTGTTCGATGGTGTGCCAGCCCGCGCCGTAGTTGAGCACGTAGCTTTAAATTCCCCATATAATAATAATAATGATCCTATATTGATCCAGCCTGTCCCATCTTGCTGTCCTCCCGTCAGTGACGCCCTAAGCCGAGGTTCGTACCCCACAGGGGGTGCCCTTAGCGAGCGTTCACTTAGTTTTAATGTAGAATAGTCATATGCCCCTGGCTGGAGGCCCTGAGTGTAGTAGCTTAAGGCAGCCACAGGAAAGTCCGGTTAAATAGTTACGATTTTCATCTAAAATCAACTATGAGATGCCCTAGACAAAAAAAAAAAAAAAAAAATGATCACTTCTTTCAATGTCAAGGAAAAGTAGTGCGTGTACGTCACGTCTACGTTGAGTCTGTGTGACACGTGTCGTGAACACGCATCGCATAGGTTCGGTATACAGTATGTTAACTAACGAAGGGCGTTCCCGTTAACCCGCAATAGTATAGCGTCCATAACTCCATACATGCTAAATAAAATTACCAATAAAAAAATAAAAATAAAATATTATAAGTAGTGAAATATTCACAGAAATATTATATTAATACGTAAAAGAAACACTGTTCATGAAAGAAAAAAAGAAATCATTTATTTGCTAGTAATGTAGGTATACATATAAGTTGGAATATTTGTAGATTGTCCCGATACATTTTTTTTAATTTAGTTTATGTAGACCTTAATTATGTACTTGGGGCGGAGACCTGGTGGCCTGAAATACAAGCTCCGGCTTAGCTTAGGCACCAGTCTCCCGCAATATTCTTTTTTGAGCCCATGACCAGACAATAAGATTCTGTAGTATTCTTTTATAAGGATATTGTGGGAAAATAAATAAATATATATTAAATATATATTACAATTCTTATTAATAACACTTGTCAGGATTTAATAGGTAGGTACAGTAGGATCAGTCAAAAAACAAAAAAAAAATGGTTAAAATATAAATATCTCGCTTAACATACATTGAATGATAATATAAATGTCGTCATGAATAGTGTCAAAAAGCTTTAAAGTCAAGATGTTTAATGTCAAAATATTCCAAAACCTTAAGGGGCCACCGAATGATGCTCTCAACTACAATTTGGAGTTCGTGCAAACTTCGTTCGGTGCGCCGCCGTGTATGTGTGCGTGGTGAGATAAGAGATAAGTAGATATTATTATTTGCCATTCATTCTTATCGAGTCGTTCAATCGGCTTTTATATTTATTATTAAGAATTAGGTATGTTCATTATTTGCTATATTTTTGTTGACTAATTTGGGGAATCGTTATTGAATGTACAGACTAGTAATGCGTTTTTTGGAAATTTCTTTACCATGTCAATATCTCAAGATATTAGATTACTATCTGCGCCCTTCGATTTCACCCACGTAAGTCTTGATTCCGTAAGAATATCGGGATAAAAAGTATCTTATGTCCTATTCCAAGTATTGGTCTACCCATGTGCTAAATTTCATCTAAATCCGTTCAGCCATTATAGCGTGAAAGAGTAACAAACAAATAAATAAACAAACAAACTCACTTTCGAATAGTTTAGAATTTATAATATTACTAGCTGCCCGCTCCGGCTTCGCACGGGTAGCACTAAGTACCTGCCTACCCTACCTACCTACCTAGCCTACCTACCACTTAGGGGTATGAAAAATAGATTACGACCGATTCTTAGACCCACCGAATATACATATAAAATTTCATAACAATCGGTCAAGCCGTTTCGGAGGAGTATGGCAACTAACACTGTGACACGAGTTTTATATATCTACTAGCTGCGCCCCGCGGTTTCACCCGCGTAAGTCTCGATCCCGTGGGAATATCGGGATAAAAACTATCCTATGTGTTAATCCAGGTTATAAACTATCTGTTTGCCTTTCATCGAAATCCATTCAGCCGTTTTTACGTGATTGAGTAACAAACACACAAACTTTCACATTTATAATATTAGTAGGATTAGTGATATTATGTATATATTTACATATCACTAATCCTACTAATATTATGAATGTTTATACTAGCATCCGCCCGCGGCGTCACCCGCGTGATAAAAAGTAACCTATGTCCTTCCCCGGGCGGCCATCTATCTCCTTGCCAAATTTTATCGTAATCCGTTCAGTGGTTTGGGCGCGAAAAGGTAACATACAGACAGACAGACAGACAGAGTTACTTTCGAGTTTATAATATTATAGTATGGATATAAAGTTAGGATCTCGAGATCTACGCCTCGTAGAGAAAATCTAGTAAGTAGATAGGTACTTACTTCATTCAAATAAGGTACCTACCTATGCATCGTTATCGAGAGTGGCCTTGGAAATCGACAGACGAACGGGCGGCGCTAAAGTTGACCACACACGGCGCGTAATTATAAACTAATAGGATTAGGATATATTTATTATTATTATTGTCTTTATTTAAAGCCTGTACAAGTTTATTTATTTTCTTTAGGGTGGGTGGCCTCAACTTTAAAAAACTAAGGCTTTTCTTTGTTATTTCAGTAAGTAGGTACTTACTTATTTCTTTTACCTACTAAACTTTAAATATTGTGATTGAAATACTGAATACAAGTCAAATAATAAAAGTGTACATTAGCAAAGTATTAGTTAAAGACAAAACTTTTGTTTAGGTTCTTACTTCAGAGATAATGATAATTCATAATTTAAAAAATATAAGTCAAATCGTGATGAAGTCGTGTAGGGTTAATTATCGACTGAACGAATTATTTACAAAAAATACAATTATCAGAATACATAATGTAGTCTCAAAGATCCACACAAAACACGCAGATTTATAGGATTTGGCTTGTTACCTTATGTTATCTGCAGTACTATTACATAAGATGATAATCCACCGTAATCAAACGGCAAGAAGTTTTATTATACCTACGTGTGTGCGTAAAGACACAGGTGCACTCCTATTCCCTTACTTTCGACATCATTTTATGCGTAAACAAACATGCAAAAAAGTCCAACAGTTAAATAATGACTTGTTTTACAACAATTAGACTGACTTATTTTACAACAACTCTCACAAATCTATAACAGCCGGTCAGTCAAGTCCATCGGCGCACTGCCTATAACTATTGATACATGCGACGCGACGCGGGAGGAGTGTTGTGGTCACGCGAACGAATTATCGTTCTACCTGCGAGCCGGGTGCTTGGCACTAAAAGTGTATAAACTTCAACGACTTTAAACTTTTCATTTTAGTTTTATCAATGTAATGTATGTATACTATGTAATAGGAATTTCACAAAAAAGTTCGATCAAAAACCGTACCGAGGCCGAGGCCATAAAGCCGCACTTGTCCAAACAAATCACCCTACCCCGGGTAAGCTGGACAAACATCACTGTCAAGTATTGAGTAGTGTTCTTGATATAATTATGCCGCGCGGCGGTGGCACACCGTCGCCGCGCCGCTGCCGGTAGCTTGCACTTTTGCAAGCAGCCGGCGATCAAGTGGAATGGCGCGGCGGCGGGCGGCGCGGTCGCGGCGTGGCTGTGGTACCGTGTGAACGGTGTGTGGACGGGCACTGGCGGTGACGATGACGCGAGTTCCATGATTTTTGTTCACCCAAAAAGTGCTCAACGCGCTTAAAGAAGTTTTCACTTCAAAAATGTCTTTATTTTCTTAGGCTGAGTTTATAAGTAAACAATTAGTAGCTAAAGAGGTACCTATAACGTTATAATAGGTACCTATATCATTGGGTAATACTTACTGTGAGATAAGTAGGTAAGTAAATCCCAAATCCCAACGTTCGGAGTCCATGTCTTCAACCAAATCAAAATCGTAAGAAATATTCCAAGTCCGTAAACAAAACAAAACTTCACTGATAAGATAACAAACACCCCGAAAGAATCCCACACAAACCCCGCGTGTAGT
This sequence comes from Lithophane semibrunnea, assembly GCA_947363905.1. Classification (NCBI taxonomy): domain Eukaryota; kingdom Metazoa; phylum Arthropoda; class Insecta; order Lepidoptera; family Noctuidae; genus Lithophane; species Lithophane semibrunnea. Next base: position 122,971 of record OX376199.1, on the reverse strand, counting down.
AGAGGCACGTTACGCTAATGTGCCTGTCGGAGCGATACAGACAGCTACCACGACCACGCACACATTGACACGCGTGAAGCGAATAGAATTCTATTTAATTTTTATGAGAAATTTGGATGTGTTCCGTAATACCAAAAATGATTAATGAAAACTTAATTTTTTTCCAATTCTTTATCGATAATTTGTAACTTGATAATATAGACTGTGCTTCTGCTGAAACAATATTACAAATATTGTTGTTTATAATACAGAAAAAACAGTATGAAAACATGTCATTTACGCTGTAAAAATGTTCGAAATTCAATTCGCTATAACTTTACTTTAGGTAGGTTTTTTGAAAAAAAAAGGATTTAGAAGCCTAGATAAATACTGTCTCAATCCGAATAACAACACAATATGGTGGAAATATGCTTAAATTGCAAATGATTTTGGTATTACTTTTGTATGGAGAATTCATCGGTCACCGTGTTCTTAACAACAATCACAAATAATAGGAACAGAAAATGTCATAATGTGTAAGTAATGTCAATATATAATTTCAAATTATGTTTAATGTCGACTTAATTATTCTAATAAATCAGCTCATAAAAATTCACAAATAGGTAAACCAATGTCATTTTAATAATCATAAATATTCGAAATTGCACAGATAATGATTTTTTTATTTTATTTTTTCAATCATCAACATTTTATTATAAAGTTTTGTCATTTAAAAAGTCTTTAATTGTGTAATAACATTTCTCCAGCAATAGTTTTGTTAATTGTTTTTTAAAAAAGCTTTTGGGTAGGTAGGTAGGTAGGTTTTAAATTTTGGGGTAATATAAGCGGTCCCATGGAAAGGATGTTATTTTTTAATAAAGCTGTTTTATGACCACCCGTGTACAATTGGTTTCTATACTGGGACATTATTGGTGCTGTGCGTTGTCTTATGTCAACCATTGAGGTAAATAGGTGTTTGTTTAATGTAACGAATAGGGCAACTTCTAGTATGTACAAACCCAGTAATGTCAGAATTTTTAGGGATTTTACAGGTTGACAACTTTCAGTCGACTTAAGACCAAGAATATTTTACTATAAAAAAATAAAAATATTTTTCTTTTTTAATGATAATGTTTTTTTTTGCATGTATAGACGCTATTCGATTGCAGGTTAACGGGAACGCCCTTCGTTAGATAACATACTGTATGTATGTTGGAAGTGTGTGTGTCGGGTGCGGGACCGACGTGCTCGTGGCCTTGTTGGTAAACAAGCGCCGACCTTCAGGAATCACTTTCGATGCCGCTAGCGGCGCTTGCCAACACCACCTTCACGTCGCGCGACTCGCGGGATGCATTCTAATGAGGTCATTGACATAATTAGTGCGACGTACGTGAACGACACAACGCGCGGGCCGGCCGGTCGTGACGCGGACGTCACGCGTCACGCCGCGCGCCGGCCCCCAGTGCGCGCCTCACCGCAATGTGCCAGTGACGAGCAGCCAGGAAGGCTTGTAACGCATCCTGATTAGCTTCGAGTCGTTTTCGCCAATATGCCTTCACATACACCGGTTCAAATAGCTGGCTAGACAATGCGGTTAGCGGTATGTCTCATAGTACAGAAGTTCGTATCTGATGCAGCTAGCGTGGCCCCCGCTACGGCGTTGCGTCGGTTAAAGTTGTTGAATGACTTGAATGGTGTGTGTGAGTGCATCGAGATCCGTCCGCAGAGCCGCGTGCGACCAGGCGCAGGCGAAAGTGAAATTGCTCTATTGAGTTGACGTAGGTATTTTTTTTTTATGTTCTTATCTAACCTGTATTTTTGCTCTCGGTTTTGAATATTGAGTTCCTTTCTTGTATAGAGTTTAGGTGTAGAGCCACTTCAGCCACTTTATGTATGTTAATTAGAAAGATACCGTTTGTTAGAAATTGAGACATTCTGTATTTAGTATGGCTAACGTCCGTGTTTGGTTGAATCCTGGTGATTGTAAATAGCTTGTTGGCGAGGCGATTGTGGCGACCACAGATATAGATAGACCTAGATAACGCAATCACGATCTGTATGAAAACCAAGCGTGCCATTTTTTGACTACAAACATAATGTATGTATAAAGACAATTGAAAATGACGACCAAGAATACGACTAAAATAAAAAATCACAAGTGTTAGTGACTATTAGTAAGTGTAAGTGTAAGTCTTGTAAGACGCGTGGTTTAATTTATTCGTCGCGACCTTGCGGACTTGTTATTTCAAAATCCTGTAAAGAATTGGAGTCAAATGGGCCAGAATTTGCAAGTGTTAATCATTTACTTGATTGAATAATTTTACCCGTTTAATTTTTTTTCTTAATTTTTTTATTATTCCTTCTAATATTATATACCTATCTGAAAGATTGAGTGTATGCAAGTGTGTGTGTAACTATTGTTATTCTATTAGAGGATGAAACTTAGAGCCTGAAATTGGATACTTTTAAATTTTTTATCCACTTTAACGCGAGTAAAGCCGCGGGACACAGCTAGTGAATAGTAAATTAAGGTTATTCTATTAGATACATATATTTTCGATACAATACTGTTGATAGGTAGTAAATTCTCATCATAAATAAAATACAATGCCAAGAATCGGCTCGAATTTTATGTAGTGTCCGTCAGACTTTCTAAAAATAATGATAATTCACATTAAAAATAGGAACAATTATACAATATAAATAAAATCTGTGGAAGCACACCGTTGAAAAGTAATTTTAAATAGTTATTCAATTTAACACCACATTTCATTGCTACATTTTCAATTGTCAAAAAGTTTGACTTCTCTCGCGTGGTATCACGAGCTACGAAGTATTTTCGTATTTTTTGAGTTTTGTGTTGTATATTGCTATGTTTCTGGCATTTTTCTACCATTTACGACTACCTTGGCTGTTGAAACTGAGGATAATGTGCTAAAAGCCATTATTTTAATTGATCATTTAATAGTTTATTTTATGTTATCGTTGGTCAAGTGGTCAACTTTAAAAAAACTATAACTTTTTTTGGTGTGCTTCAAATAGAAAACTAATTATACTATCTAATTCTATATTTATTTTCCTTTTTTATGAAATATAGGTCATCTTTGTCGGTTCTGGCCGAGTCTTGTGGGAGACTCTGGCATTCTCCTTTGTCCGTGTCTTACTATGAACCGGCAACACTATGCGCGGCCGCGTGTGGCACCCGTCTCGTTAGTTATCAATTAACTAACTTCATTAGTTGTGATCTTCAGTACATCAATAGTCGAACATGTACTTATGAATTTAGCAACTCTATTGCTCTTGCCTTGAAGCGATCCTTAGACAGAGTAAATATGTCAAGCTCCCTAAAGTGAGCGTTGTACGCATCAACAAGGCGACGAAGAGGCACACGCAGCCCAGCGTTAGTCCTGCACGAATTGGTGTGGAATAGTCGAGGCACACGTATCCCACGAAGTATGACAGATCTAGGTACTATAGAATGTAGACTATTCGATAAAGGAATGCAGACGAATCTATTATTGCATATACCATGCAGCATCATTACACCCAGAAGAAATCGTCTAGACTCCAACTAAGTACATTATAACGTTTCAGTAATTGTTTATATGAGACTTTAGGACGATAACATTTATAATTCATAGCGCGCAAATACTTTTCTGCACAATTTCTAGCCTATCTTTGTACTTATCATATAGAGGATCCCAAATTTGGACGGCGTATTCTACTTGCGACCGGATCAGGGTATTATATAATATTAAGAATGTAGAAGGTCGCACAAAGCTACCTGAAAATCTCATTACCAGGCCATACATCTGAAAGGCTTTTTTAACTATATTGTCAATATGAGTATCATAATGCAGACTAGATTCAAGCGTAACACCCAAGTCACGGACAGATTGAACTACATTGAGATTTATATTGTTTATCGAATAATTAAAGGACATTGACCATCCATATATGGGAGTTGGACCAAGTGCTGCCCAGAATGGACACTTAGTGCATTATGTTCCTTGGGCTTTTAGGAGTATGAGGAACAGGGTGTAAAGTTCACTCATCCCCCATAGAAAAGGGAGGATCCTCCGACCAGACGGGTGTTGTGTCTGGCGGGCAACTGCCCAATGATTGATATTGGGTTTTTGTATACAGGGTGTTAGGGTAAACACCGTTATCCTTGCAACCAGTGGTTTGGTTTCATTTATAGAACGTAAAATCAATGTAAAATTACAACTTTTTTTTCTTTTTTTTTAATCTACATTTTACCACAAGAGACGCAAGTTCGTTGTCCTATGCGCTAGGGCAACGAACTTTCGTCTCAGCACGAGTGGGGGGTACGGGATGTGACCTGACCGGCTGCGAGCGCGACCCGTCCCTCAGTCAGTCAGCTGTTTCGCTAGAGAGCACGGTGTCGGATAGAAACTTTTTAAAATCTTTTAATGAAAATAGCGTTTTTTTTTGTTGTGTTCGGTCATTTATTTTTATATTTAAGTCAACTACCCATGGTTTGAATGACAAGACTGTTTACCCTTACAGCCTGTATATGTTCACTGCACGGTAAACTCTAATTGCGCGATGCAGGATTTATGTGACGTCAGGTCTTTTATGCGTAGTTCGCATGTGGCGATGTAGATACCGCCACAGGCTTATACTAGTCTGTACACCAAAGCTCAATAAAATCTATCCGAGGAGTTTCGAGAAAAACGAATTTTTGTTGAGCATTTTTTATTGATGAATACCAACCAACCGGTGGCGCAATTGATTAAATAATGACAATAATTATGGTAAACAACACATTATTATTTCATTTGTATGCATATCATTTACATGTTAAATATTTTTTAGTGACCATCCATATATGGGTGCTGGGCCAAGTGCTGCCCAGAATGGAAACATAGTGCATTATGTTCCTTGAACTTGTACTAGTCTGTACACCAAAGCTCAATAAAATCTATCCGCGGAGTTTTGAGAAAAACTATTTTGTGTTGAGTATTTTCTATTGATGAATATCAACCAACAGATGGTGCATTTTATTAAAAATAATGACAGTAATTATGTTAAAAAACACATTATTATTTCATTTGTATGCATATCATTTACATGTTAATTATTTTTTACTGACTATCTATTTATGGGAGCTGGGCCATGTGCTGCCCAGAATGGACACATAGTGCATTATAATCCTTGGGCTTGTACTAGTCTGTACACCAAAGCTCAATAAAATCTATCCGCGGAGTTTTGAGAAAAAATATTTTGTGTTGAGTATTTTCTATTGATGAATATGAATCAACCGATGGTGCATTTTATTAAAAATAATAGCAGTAATTATTTTAAACAACACATTCTTATTTAATTTTTATGCATATCATTTTCATTTTAAATGATTTTTACTGACCATCCATTTATGGCAGTTGGGTCAAGTGCTGCCCAGAATGGACACATAGTGCGTTACGTACCTTGGGCTTATACTATTCAGTAAACCAAAGCTCAATAAAATCAATCTGAGGAGTTTTGAGAAAAACTATTTTTTGTTGAGTATTTTTTATTGATGAACACCAACCAACCAATGGCGCATTTTATTAAATAATTACAGTAATTATGTTAAACAACACATTCTTATTCCATTTTTATGCATATCATTTACATTGTAGTGTAAAGCACTTGTCAATGCATATTCAACGAGTCCAAACACGATGGTGCTGTCTTGTTTGGTTGAGGAGTTCCTATGGGTACTTTCCGGCTCCATCACCAGACTCTGGATACTACCTTGGACTATACTAAGTACTTGTCAAGACAAAGCCAACAAGTCCAAACACGATGGTGTTATCTTGTTTGGTTGAGGAGTTCCTATGGCCACCTTCCGGCTCCACCATCAGACCCTGGACACTGCCTAGTATAACGCACTTGTCAATGCATATTCAACGAGTCCAAACATGACGGTGCTGTCTTGTTTGGTTGAGGAGTTCCTATCGGTACCTTCCGGCTCCATCACCAGACCCTCGATGCAACCTTGGGCTATACTAGGTAATTATCAAGACAAAGCCAACGAGTTCAAACACGATGGTGCTATCTTGTTTGGTTGAGGAGTTCCTATAACCACCTTCCGGCTCCATCATCAGACCCTGGACACTGCCTAGTATAAGACACTTGTCAGTGCATATTCAACGAGTCCAAACCCGACGGTGCTGTCTTGTATGGTTGAGGAGTTCCTATCGGTACCTTCCGGCTCCATCACCAGACCCTGGATGAAACCTTGAGCTATACTAGGTACTTATCAAGACAAAACCAACGAGTTCAAATACGATTGTGCTATCTTGTTTGGTTGAGGAGTTCCTATAGCCACCGTCCGGCTCCATCATCAGACCCTGGTCACTGCCTAGTGTAAAGCACTTGTCAATGCATATTCAACGAGTCCAAACTCGATGGTGCTGTCTTGTTTGGTTGAGGAGTTCCTACGGATACCTACCGACTCCGTATAATGGCAATAACTTTTTAACCCTGGGACCGATTTTTTTTTTAATTTTTTTTATGTATAAATTGATGCAAGGAACCATTTGGAAGCACTCCCATGGCTGGGCAGCATTTGGTCCAAATTGGTCAATATCCTTTGATCTGTTTTTGATTTTTTGTAAAAGAAATCGTGTAACATTTGGGAAGGCTAAGAAAGAGTTAATTTTTGAGGCAGTATTCATAAAATCTATCAAGGTCCTGTTGTAAATAATGGCAGTCGCGAATATTCTTACAGGTGATATATATTTTCGTATCATCTGCATACATCAAGAAATGTGAGTTGAAAAAACAATGTTTAATGTCATTAATAAACAATACAAACAGAAAAGGATCTAAAACTGACCCCTGAGGAACCCCGGATTTAACAACTATAGAGTCAGATTCATGCCCATTAATGACGATCTTTTGAGTCCTATTGAAAATAATATGAAGCAAACCATCTGAGTAAATTGCCGCGTATACCATTAAAGGCAATTTTTTCCATGAGCAGGGTGTGATCCACCTTGTCAAAGGCCTTCTGAAAATCCGTATAAACAGCGTCAACCTGTACCCGGCGGTCCATATTTTCAAAGAGATAGTTCACAAAAGTCATGAGGTTAGTGGTGGTAGAGCGACGTTTAATTAATAATTTTAATGCTATTTCGGAAACTGTATTTCTAGGAATTACTCTAGATTCGAAATTACAATGGGGCGCCCACATTAGAGCTCTTTCAGGCAGATTAAGTTCAGCTGTATATGCAGTAAGAAAAATATGGCAGTTGTCTGGTATAGCCACAGCTAGGTTAGTATACTTTGCTTACTTCCACAGTATTTTATGGTGTTCTGCTGTGGGGATGGTGACGTAGATTCAATTTTCATTTTGCAAAAGACGGCAGTTCGCGCGATCTATAAAATGAGTCCCTTAGAAATAAATTCAAAGAAATTGATAAACTCACTCTGCCTGCTTTTTATATCTTAGAAAGTAATTTAAATGTTCGCAAAAACTTAGGACTTAAAAAAAAAAAGAAGCGACTTCCATAATATAAATACAAATACACGTAGTAAACATGAAATTGTGATACCCAACTAGTAAGTCGTTTCTTATAAACAGTATCCGCTTTTATAATAAGTTGCCAAAGTCGGCTTCAGAACTTAGCGATGGTAAGTTCAAAACCTACATTAAACATGTCCTTATCAAAAAAGCATATTATAAGATGAAAGACTTCGTTGAAGACAAGGAAGTTTGGCAATAATTCCTTGTGCACATGTGGCTTCCCTGGTACCTCATTAACAGCATAATTGTGTAACATTCTAGTAACCGCTCCCAAGTTACCATATTTAATTAAGAACTTTGTGTATGCTAAATAAAATGAATTTGAATTTATTTGAATTTATTTTTACATTCATCCCTGATAGACATAATCATATTATTATTATTTGACATTTTATACCTACAATTCAATTTCAACTCTTAATTAGTTTAGGCTTTTGCCGACTTGTTAATTATTCAGATTCGTTACAGTTGTAATGGCAATCATGTCATTTGGTTTAAATAGGTTTTTATTTGTAGTTTCATATTTATCTTATATAGATTCATTTCAACCTTGTGAATGTGAGAACGTTGAAAGCTTAGTGGACTGTAGACTTTTTTTTGAACATTTTCTATTTTTTTTAACTACCTAGTTAGAACTTTTTGAAAGGCCTACACTATCCTCCCATAACTATTTACACTGTAATTCGAAAATATTGTAAAAGCCAATTATCTTTTAAAAGAGTAACCATGGAGTTTCTTGCCGGCTCTTCCCCATAGGAAACGACCAATTGGAACCGTGCACCTAGCTTCTGACGTTTCATAAGTGCCCATGTAGGCTTATGTGAAATAAAATATTTTGATTTTGATTGATTTTATACTCTGTTTGGTACCAATCTTTATTTCCCGATTGTTCTTCTAAATTGAGATTATGTGGAAAACTAGAAAATCACGAAATATTAAGATTATTTATTAAAGTTGTCTGCTTATTAAATATAAAATAATTCCTGTTTCCGAAATCGATTCTCGAGAATTGATTTGTGTTGCGTAGGATGAACAGCACTAATCGCTAAAATTGACAGAAAAATGATAAAAGCGCCTGTACTCCGAAACCGAGGCGATATACGATAGTATCACTTGTTCTGATATTCATCATTGTTAACACAGAACATCAACCGCTCCAAGTAAAAGCTGCAATGTATTACGAATATACAGCATGCTTTCGATTTTTCTCATTTTTTGGTATTACTTTAGGAAATAATCGATTTTAAAATGAATTACGCATAATCTATACTTAATATTATTAGGTCTTTACCTATGAAATTGCCGATTTGTATGAAAAAATTTAAACGAATTTTTTTCATGTATTTTTTATTTGTATTAATCGAAGTAATCACCCATGCAACCAATGCATCTTTGCCAACGCAGTGGCAGTTTATTGATGCCCTTCTTAAAGAAATCAGCTAGACGGGAGGCAACAAATTCTTCAAAGGCATTTTGTACTGCCTCACGGGTATTGAATTTTTTTCTCGCCAAGAAGTCATCCAAATTCTGGAAAAAGTAGTAGTCTGTAGGCGCAAGGTCTGGTGAGTAGGGCGGATGACGGAGAGCTTCCAACCCCAGTTCTTGCAACTTGGAGACCGTCTGCTGTGCAGTATGAGGTCGCGCGTTTTCGTGCAGGAGCAGCGGAGACGAGCGATTGACCAATGCTGGTTAGAAATGTGCCAGCTTCTCCATCATTGTGTTCGGTTCTTCACAGTACACATCTGCAGTAATGCTCACCCCGTTTGGTAAAAAGCTGTGATGAATCACACCGGCGCTAGACCACCAAACAGTGACCATCACTTTTCTAGGGGTAAGTTTTCGTTTAGAGCATTGTTTAGGTACTGAACCAGGATCCAACCAACTTGCTGAGCGCTTGCGGTTATCAAACAGAATCCATTTTCATCGCAGGTAACAATGTGGTTCAAAATTCCTTCATTTGTGTGTCTGTTGAGCAGTGCAAGGCACTTCGCGCTGGCGATCATTGAGTTCGTGGGGCACCCATTTGTCAAGCTTTTTTACCTTGCCAATTTGACGCAAATGGACCAATATTGTTTTGACGCTAACGTCGAAAGCTGCTGCTAATTAAGCCGTAGATTGTTTATCATCAGCTTCCACAATGGCCTTTAATTCGTCATTGTCGACCAAAGTCTTCGGGCGACCGCGAGGTTAATTTTTCAGGTCGAAATTTCCAGAACGGAAGCGAGCAAACCAATAACTGGTGGTGCATTGGTTTGTAGTGTTAGCTCCGTAAACGTCGTTGATGTTGCGTGCCGCTTGTGCCGCGTTGCTGCCACGACGGTACTCATATTCCATAATTACTCGAATTTTTAAGGTATCCATGATGACGAAAAAGATTGAAATGCGATGAAAATGTAACACTAATCATTAAACAAATGACTTCTTTTGAAAAAAGAATTCCATGTTTTTAAAATAAAATTAATTTGAAATTAGAATTCTTAGCCAAACAAAAATTATTTTGATTTGAAATGGCCAGTACTGCAGAACGGCAATTTCATAGGTAAAGACCTATTATAAATCTGAAGAGTTTGTTTGATTGAACGCGCTAATCTCAGGAACTACTGGTTGGAATTGAAAAATTCTTTTTGTGTTGGATAGTCCATTTATCCAGGAAGGCTATATAACATCACGCTACGATCAATAGGAGTGGAGCATTAATGAAAAATGTTGCAAAAACGGGAAAAATTATTCCTTTTTGAGAGCTTCCGTTGCGTGCGCTGCGAAAACGGTTTAAGTTACGCAAATATCATGTATGATAGAATTGTTCCTCTTTAAAAGTTCTAAAAAAAAGTCCGCGACAGCATATGTCTATCTTTTTAGATTGACTCACTATAACCATTTTTTATGGTAATCAAATTTGTTCAAAACTAAATGCATTATTTGCGAAGGAGTTTTATCAACATAATATTAATTCTTATTCAAATAAATAGTTTTAACATCAAAGATATTTATGTAGCAGCAAAATACTTTCGAATGTATAAAAATGCATTACGGGAACCGTTCGACGCCGGCGCGACGTTGCGTATTTGGAATCTATACCTTCACACAACGCTCTATAGTGTTGAGTTCAGGTATACAATAAAAATATATACGCCCGTGTTAGGGATTTAAAAATATACCCGTCCGCAACATTTTTCTGGGATATCCTTTCATGTAGGACACTCCATTTTGCTATACTGTAATGTATACCCGTTTCACTGTCTCTCCACTTTTAATTATGCTAATACATAGACAGACAAAGGGACGTTTAATTTTGTATGTTAGGATCGAGATAAATTATACAAGAAGAAATGAGGATAAAACAACGTTTATTAGAAAGGGAAATGTTTTTACTATAAAAATACAATTTTTGAATTTGCATGAATTAGTCAAATTAAAAATAAGAATGTTTCGCGCGTTATGGACATTCATTTTAATATTCTGTCCTAAATCAAATCAAATTATTAATTTGCTGGAATGTAGGTATACAAATAAGGTCGTGAAGAAATAAAGTTGAGCCATGCATTCTGCCCAAGATTCGACATGCAAAATTTAAATGAGTGAGTACGATCGATGCTATAACAAAAAATAACATCACTAAACACAATTATCAGATAACAATTAACAGTTCAATACAATTAAAATGAATTCATTCAAAATGCAATGAATAAATAAACCAAAATAAGATCACCTAGACTTAGAATACCGAACGATTTCTTCGTTGCGGTCGGGTATATTTTAAAATACCTACGCGCAAAATCCTAAATCCGAAAGTATACCCAATGTCAACTCGGCCAGTGACGTCACAAATGTTAGGTAAAGATACGCTTTAATTAATTAATTCTCGATTTCTGGATTTGAAAACATACCCGACGACAACACGGTCTCTGATGTCATGAGCGTTGTGTGAAGGTATAGATTCCATATACGCCGCGACGTTCCCTACTCTAGAGAGGATGGGCACACGGGTAGACCATGAACTGGAATAGGACATAGGATACGTTTTATCCCTATATTCCCACGGGATCGAGACCTACACGGGTGAAACCGCGGGGCACAGCTAGTATTAACCATAAAATTACTTACCGATATGGAAGGAAACATTAACTTTTCTTTTTCTGCTCACTTTTGTGCAGTTTTTACAATTTATCTCAGCGCAATTAGGCATTTTTGATTTTTGACTGACGTCCAACTAGCGCGGCGCACCGATGCAGACTCAGCGAGACAGTTTTTTTTAATTTTAACTATGGCTTCTCGTAGTTGATTTCTGAAATCATGACTACTTAACCGGATTTTCCTAAAATAAAATAAAACCGGGCAAGGTGGGAGTCGAGATTCGGCAATGGGCACAGATAGATGGACAGACGGACGGATGGCCGGACGGACAGACGGGTAGACGGACGGACGAACGCGACCGGACGGACAGGCACTGATAAGTTTAGCGTTTTCCAATTTTGGTAAGGAACATAAAAAAAATATTGTAGCTTTGAAAGGCTAAATGGTTAATTATGTTAAGCCTAGGTACGCACGAGCGATTTTTTCCCGTGGTGATTTCCAGTTGGGAATCCTTTGGATATAAAAAACCTACTATTATTAATACGCACAGTACAGCATTTTTTAAATAAAAAACTAAACTTCCGCGTCGTACCTATCGCTGCCGCTGGCACACAGCATACCCCTGCACTTAATCTTCGCACTGAGCCGGCTCAAACCGGTTTTTCTTCTAGCGGGCGCCGGTGCACCCTCCGCGCGCCTAGTCCGTGACAGACCACGCACACATCGCTGTGCATGTAGTAGTGTTCCGCGCGAGACGTTAGTATGAAGCTTACAGTCTGCTTCTTATTTAGTCTTGTGGCCTGGGTTTGCGCAAGTTATCGTCGTATCTAAAGTGATATAATGGAATTGCGCGTAGGCCGCATGCGACTCGCGCCCGCGGGCCATGCTTTGGACAGCGGGTCTGTCTAGGGCTGCCAACTCTTTTTGAGAAAAATAACGTATTAAGTTCTTTGAATAGGAAAAGCATAAAGTATCTGGAAGAAAAAAATATTTTTACAAATGACATGACCAGTGGGACTATGGGCGCCTGCATAAGTGTCGAAATCAATGTGCAGCAAATATTGTTTTATTTTTGCAATTGTTGTATTCTACAGTTTCCAGATAAAAAAGTTTCACGAGTATAAAAGATCAGGAAACTGAGAAAAATAAAGATAAGTATTCACTAAATAACTTTGCTTTTCGATATGAGATGGCGCTAAGCGTTGTGGTTATCGAGTTTAAGACAAGTTTTTTGACAAGTTTTTGACATTGATTGTCGCTGAGATGAGACTGCGACTTGAATTTGAACGTTTTTAGTTACGGGAATTAGGCAATCACTGCCGCCCATAGACATCCACAACACCAGGGTTTTTGCTGATGCGTTGCCACCCTTTTCCCAAATAAACGCTGTTTTCTTAAGTTTTGCTGGCTCACACGCAATCAAACCGCTGTGTCAGACTTTATACCTGCTGTTTTGTTGTTAAATAGTATTGTTCCAATGTAGTTTAAGTACATACCTGATTATTCAACCACCGGGCAAGTCTCACTTGCAGGGGTAAGGTTGGCATTGAAATAATACGCCTTTTAACCCGCCTTACGAAATATGCCACAGTTTATGCACCTCATCATAATATCCATTTAAGGTCGAATCGTAGAGCAAAACAGATGAATCCTTTTTATATCGCAATGGTAATCAGGCTTTGAAGATATCAGTTCGTAAAGAATAGCAATGGTCGTTAGAAATAGAACACAAATCGACATTACACAACGAACATGTAAACACAACGTGACGCCAAGATCGGATGTGCAAGTAGGGATGGTGAAAGGCGATCTGAGATCGATAAATGATACTCGATTTTTTCCCAAACACTAAAATTGAAATCATTTGACTGGCTCGTTGGTCTAGTCGTCACAAGCGCTGTAGCGCTGTACCCGGGAATTGCACTCAGTACCTGAGCATGAGGCCCTGGCTGCGATTCCCGGGTCAGGCAAAGTGTTATTGGGTTTGTCCATCTGGAATATCTCAATAGCAAGTGGAGTCCGGATTTTTGCCCGGTTGATGACAATAGGCTTTTTGTGAATCGATTTTTCATGCTTTAACTCGAATCGATTAATTGGTTGAATCGGTTAATTGGATTAATTGGATTAATCGATTAATTTTATGTAAAAGATTGCTACCTTAATATATTGTGCCTTTAGTCCCGCCACTAATGTCAGATGCATTGTCAAAGAAATAACAGTCCTTTATACACAGCGATTACCTATTATGGTATTCGATCGTCACAAATATCAATAAAAACCTAAAATAAATCAAATTAATTATAAACAAAACATGCATTATAATAATTATATTCCATGTCATTTATTCTCTTGATCGAAAATAACTCGTTCTTAGTTTATTTTTTCTATACTATGTGTAGCTTAATATGGTTACCGGATGGTTATTGATACAATGGAACGTATCGGGAAGTACTTATAGAGTTCGTTTCATCATTATAGTTCCTAAGCCGTAATGTTGGCACTTTAACAACGGACCTATTAGGTGGCGCCGTAACGTACAAAAGTTCGTCCTACAACAGTGGAAACCAACATTACGGCATAGGAACTATTTGATGAAACACACTCGAAAAGAAAAGCGGAAGCAATTAAAATACTGTTATTGCAGATATTTTAACCTTGGCTTTATTCGGAATAATTTATCCATGATAAATTAAATCTCTATTTTTAAATCTTAGTGTATTTACTGTAATCCTGCACAAGTTCCCGAATTCGAATGCAGGAACTGGTCATGTCCTTTATGTTTTTGTTCCGTTAAAAACATATGTTTGGCTGCTTTTAGCAAACGCTAACAATTTTTTGTTGTGTTTGAAAGTTTCAAAGCTAGTTTTAAAACCAAATTTTGGATTTAAATAAATAAATAACTCCTTTTTTATAAAATGTATGGATGATATATTTCTCTCTTCTCGCCACTTCAGATTCATTACAGAAAAAACTCAGTGGAAGCTGTAGTCGCGGGAACAGAGAGTAAATAAATCAGATCCATTTTTAAGATTGCCATTTGTGATGCCATATTTTTCTCTGAAAGTTCTTTGTCATTATTAATAATAGATTTTTTTTATTTTAAACAAATAGTTTAGTAATTTCTTAGGTATGGGTAACACTCATATTTTATGTGAGTTTTTCTTTTCACAAAATAAAGTATTTTTGCATACTTACTTTATTTTTATGCAAAAGTATAAAGTACTAGCTTCCGCCCTCGGTATGGCCCGCGTGGTATGTCGATAAAAACTAGCGTATATCCTTCCCGGGATACCATCTATCTCCTGTGTTATTTAATAAAATTGCAAAACACAAAACAAACTGGCAAGCAAAGGAGACGGACGCATGTTTTAAAACGCAAAAAACCTGTTTTGCGTTTGTCCTGCTTAAAATATGGAAGAAGATACGGATGAAATGTAAAGAAGAGGAAGATACAGTTGGGCACATGCCCAGTGTGGTGAAATTAATGTAATGCTGTACAGATACAGTTGGGCACATGCCCAGGGTGGTGAAATGTAATGTTCTACAGATACAGTTGGGCACATGCCCAGTGTGGTGAAATGTAATACTGTACAGATACAGTTGGGCACATGCTCAGTGTGGTGAAATGTAATGCTCTACAGATACAGTTGGGCACATGCCCAGTGTGGTGAAATGTAATGCTCTACAGATACAGTTGGGCACATGCCCAGTGTGGTGAAATTATTGTAATGCTGTACAGATACAGTTGGGCACATGCCCAGTGTGATGAAATGTAATGCTCTTCAGATACAGTTGGGCACATGCCCATTGTGGTGAAATGTAATGCTCTACAGATACAGTTGGGCACATGCCCAGTGTGGTGAAATTATTGTAATGCTGTACAGATACAGTTGGGCACATGCCCAGTGTGATGAAATGTAATGCTCTACAGATACAGTTGGGCACATGCCCAGTGTGGTGAAATTATTGTAATGCTGTACAGATACAGTTGGGCACATGCCCAGTGTGGTGAAATGTAATGCTCTACAGATACAGTTGGGCACATGCCCAGTGTGGTGAAATTATTGTAATGCTGTACAGATACAGTTGGGCACATGCCCAGTGTGATGAAATGTAATGCTCTACAGATACAGTTGGGCACATGCCCAGTGTGGTGAAATGTAATACTGTACAGATACAGTTGGGCACATGCCCAGTGTGGTGAAATGTAATGCTCTACAGATACAGTTGGGCACATGCCCAGTGTGGTGAAATGTAATACTGTACAGATACAGTTGGGCACATGCCCAGTGTGGTGAAATGTAATACTGTACAGATACAGTTGGGCACATGCCCAGTGTAGTGAAATGTAATACTGTACCCATAACAACAGATTCGTGAGATTCAGAGCGGTCTAACTTGCTTGTCCAGTGTTAATACAACATTCAGCTGATTCAAATTAAACATATTTTATTTCACATAAACTACATGCATGGGCATGGGGCATTTATGAAACGTTAGAAGCTAGTCATATAAAATAATTGATTGTTGAAAATGTTTTCAAATTACACTGTTTATAGGTATGGACGACAGTCAGGGTACTGTTTATAGGGCTGTCAACAAGTACTAGGCCTAAATCTATAAGCCTACAACGTTGTCACATTAAGAAAATAGAAAAAGAACCTAGTTAAAAACCAAATAACATGATTTTCATTACAAGTACAACTTAACTTCATTAGTGATTTTGTTTTAGTGTGTTTGTTTTGAGACATGTTGTATGTTATGAGCTCCGCCCTGTGCGGCGGCAAGCGGAGACAAAGTCGTGCGTCACTCACTCACTTGTTGTGTTGCAGCTGGGGCGCGCGCACGAGCAGATCATCCAGCCGCTCGAGCGCTTCCGCAAGGAGCACATCGGCGCTGTCAAGGTAACTGTTCGGTGTACCTGCTACTCTCAGGCTAGCCTACTTAATAGCTAAAACAGATCGGGTCCGGTAATCGCTCATAGATAATCTTCTTCGATGTCTTTATATGGCTGGTATTGTATGCTTTTACCTGTGGCTATCCCCGTGGCTTCCAAGAACGACGCATTTACGATGGAAAACATCAAGATAGGAAATGTCATGCAACGGAGGCGTGGTTGCAATATCGTAGGAGATCCTTAGAGTTGATGTTAGTAGTCACGGCCACTGTGTGCACGTGAAATCGCCATCGTCCCGACACGCGCTGCACTTCACCGTATGTCTCTAATATAACTGATGCGTCTATGTTGCAGGAGGGGAAGAAGAAATTCGACAAGAAGACTGCCAAGTTCTGCCAGAGTCAGGAGCGCACGCTCTCGCTCTCCACCAAAAAACCAGAGACTGTGTTTCAAGAGGTAGCTGATGACCTGATAATACCAGCGGTGCATTCGTCCACTCGCCCACTGGCCCACTGGCCTGCACCCGCCCCGTGTAGCGACGTTGTATCTACAACATGGCTACATGGAACGTGGATACGAGTATAAGATCTTCGAGCCACGCTCTTGAATAGTTTAACTTAAGGGGGATGCGCTAAGGTAGCCCGCGAAATTCAAATGAATTTAAAGAGTTGTCTTTTGCTTTTTCTAATGTATATAATTCTGTAAATCCATATTTGTTACGGTCGCGTATCATATTTTAATCAACATACAACCTGGTACTGTAACCTGCAAATTGCATAAAACGTAAGAAAATTTGAATTTCGCGGGCTACTCTGAAGCTGTCGCTTTAATAGTTATTTATGATTTAGCGTTTATTCTGAAAGTTGGCGACGTCGCAGATAACTGTCAAATATTTACCTGTTTTGATTAATTTGGCAATATAAACCAACACTACAGAGCCTATGTAAATATGAAATATGGCTAGACAACAACTGTATAAAGTATTGATTATGAAATGTAATAAATTATTGTAACACCGAAAATTTAGTTTTAGTCGTAACTAAAACTAAATATTCGGAGTTGTCTAGCCATATTTCATATTTCCATATGCTCTGTAGTATTGGTTTCGTTGGATTTGTGAAGGTGATAGAACAACTGATATTTAAACGAATTCTAATGCTAAAAAGTACAAAATAAAATACTAGTAAAAATCTTTTTAAGAACAAGCTTTTAATTAACTAAATAAAACATACGCAAACATAGAACATTTTTTTTTTAACTTGTTTCTTTTACAGTACTAGCTCCCACCAGCGGCTTCGCCCGCGTGGTATGTCGATAAAAAGTAGCCTGTCCTTCCCCGGGATGCCATCTATCTCCATGCAAAATTTTATCGAAATCCGTTCAGTGGTTTAGGCGTGAAAAGGTAACATACAGACAGACAGACAGACAGAGTTACTTTCGAATTTATTATATTACTGTGGATTTAAGTAACAGACATTTACGCCTCAAGCTTTTGAGAAAATATTAAAGTTCTAATTTTTTCCTATGTAGGTTTTATTTAAGTAGTACTATTTAGTTCATTAAAAGCTTATGTTCTTAAAAAGATTTTTACTTATATTTTATTTTGTACTTTTTAGCATTCATCATCATCAGCCTATAGTAGTCCACTGCTGTTACGGCCCCGCCGCGGTACTTACTGCGGCCATGCCCCGAGTTGTCGCTTCGCGCCGCCAGGGGCACCAGCGCTAGTGGCAACACTGCTCGCACAGGAGCGTCGCGTCGCGCCGCACCACTCAACATTCAAAATCATCAAAATTCAAATTCATCCATCACGACCATCATACAGAAACCATTTATTCAGAATACATAGTATAACCAGACAGACACACAAAAATACAGAAATACAGAATTATCACATTCAGACTTATAAAAATACAGATATTCAGAAAATTCAGAACTTACAGAAACATAAACAGATAGAACGACATAAATAATAGACTGCTGCTGGTTATACTATGTATTCTGAATAAATGGTTTCTGTATGATAGTCGTGATGGATGAATTTGAATTTTGATGATTTTGAATGTTGAGTGGTGCGGCGCGACGCGACGCTCCTGTGCGAGCAGTGTTGCCACTAGCGCTGGTGCCCCTGGCGGCGCGAAGCGACAACTCGGGGCATGGCCGCAGTAAGTACCGCGGCGGGGCCGTAACAACTGCTGGACATAGGCCTCTCCAATTGCACGCCATTCAGCTCGATTCTCGGCAGCTCTCATCCAGTTGCTACCAGCCACCCTGCGAAGATCGTCGCTCCACCTAGCCTGAGGGTGTCCTACCTTACGTTTTCCGATTCGCGGTCTCCACTCAAGAACACGTCTACCCCAACGGTCATCGGTTCTACGGCTAATATGACCGGCCCATTGCCACTTCAGCTTGCTTATTCTGTGAGCTATGTCGACTACTTTGGTTCTCTGTCGGATTACCTCATTCCGGATTCTATCTCTCAGAGATACTCCAAGCATAGCACGTTCCATAGCTCGCTGAGCGACCTTGAATTTATGGACCAGCCGTACCGTGAGTGTCCACGTTCCGGCTCCATAGGTCATCACAGGCAGGACGCACTGATTGAAGACTTTAGTCTTTAGGCTCTGTGGAATACGCGACGAGAAGACTCGATGGAGCTTCCCAAAAGCTGCCCAGCCCAGCTGAATTCTTCTGTTAGCCTCCTTCTCAAAGTTGTTCTTACCAAACTGCAGAGTTTGACCGAGGTAAACGTATTCACGAACAACTTCGAGAGCATCGCCATTAACAGCAATCGGTCCCGGACTAACGTGGTCGTTGAACATAACTTGGGTTTTGTCCAAGTTCATCCGGAGACCAATGCGTACAGAAGAATCAACTAGGCCGTCCAGCATCTGCTACAAGTCATGCAGCGACTCAGCCATTATGACGATGTCATCTGCAAATCTCAAGTGTGAGATGTACTCGCCGTTAATGTTAATGCCGCGTCCTTCCCAGTTCAGCGTCTTAAACTCATCCTCTAAAGCGTTAGAGAATAATTTCGGGGAAATAACGTCCCCTTGCCTCACACCTCGACGCAGGGGGATATGTTCAGTTTGCTGGTTCTGAGTTTGGACGGTCATTGTCGCGTTTTCATAAAGACATCTCAGCACTTGGATGTATCGCCAGTCTACTTGGCATCGCTGCATAGACTCAAAAACAGACCAGGTCTCGATAGAGTCAAAAGCCTTCTCATAGTCCACAAAAGCAAGACATAGGGGCCGATTATACTCTTCGGACTTCTGTATAATTGGCCGCACTGTGTGGATGTGGTCTATGGTGCTGTAACCTTCACGAAACCCGGCCTGCTCCGGCGGCTGAAACTCGTCGAGTCTTCGCGCTAGACGATTCGTGACGACTCTTGAAAACAACTTCTATACGTTTACTAACTACGTAACTTTTTAGCATTAGAATTTGTTAAAATATCTGTTCTATTACCTTCTCAAATCCAACGAGCCTAGCACTATAGGTAGGCCCATCTTGTTTAGTTGAGAAGTTCCTAAAGCCACTTTCCGGCTTCATCATCAGACCCTGAACACCACCTAGTGGAGTAATTGTCAAGACAACGTCAACGAGTCAAAACACGATGGTGCTTTCTTTTTTGATTGAGTAGTTCCTGTGGCCAACTTCCGGCTCCATCATCAGACTCTGGACACCACCTAGTGTAATAGTACTTGTCAATACATAAACAATGAGACCAAATATGATGGTGCCATCTTGTTTCATTGAGGTTTTTCCATGGCCACCTTCCGGCTCCATCATCAGACCCTGAATACCACCTAGTGTCAAAGCACTTGGTAATACGTTACCAATGAGTCCAAACACGATGGTGCTATCTTGTTTGATTAAGGAGTTCCTATGGCCAACTTCCGGCTCCATCATCAGACCTTGGACATCACCTAGTGTATTAGCACTTGTCAATACATAACCAATGAGTCCGAACATAATGATGCTATCTTGTAACTACACTAAGTGGTGTGCAGTCTGATCATGGAGCCGGAACGAGATAACGGGCACTTCTCAAGACATCCAGATAGCCTACTTGTGTTTGATTTCATTAGATTTGTCTAGATAAGGACTATAGCCGAAGGTAGTATCCAGGGTCTGTAGATGGAGCTGGAAGGTGGCCATAAGAACTCGTCAACCAAACAAGATAGCACAATCGTGTTTGGATAAAACTATCGTCTAACGACGGTGTAGTCCAGGATCTGGTTATAGAGGCGGAAGGTGGCCACAGAAACTCATCGACCTTACAATATAGCTCTGTAGTGTTGGTTTCGTTGGACTTGTGAAGGTGATAGAACAATTGATATTTAAACGAATTCTTATGCTAAAAAGTACAAGTTACAGTTCATTAAAAGCTTGTTCTTAAAAAGATTTTTACTTATATCTTATTTTATAACCTCACTGCTTTCGTTGATGATTTTTCAATTACAAATCATTAATGTTATTAAGTCTAAACCTTCTAAATACAGGTGAATGTGTCATTAATTCCCTTTAATGAGTGATTGTCTAAGAATGTAACTTGAAAAGGTTTTGTTTACAATTTCATCAGATGCTTTTGGAACAGAGCATGGTTCTGTGAGTGTTCACTACAGTGGTGTGTGCAGGCGGACGCGGCGATGGACATGGCGGAGCGCGACTTCTGCCAGGCGTCTCTGGAGTACGTGTTCCAGCTGCAGGCGGTGCAGGAGCGCAAGAAGTTCGAGCTGGTGGAGACGCTGCTGGGCTTCGTATTCGGCTGGTGGACCTTTCACCACACGGCGCATGACGTGCACGCCGACGCCGAGCCGCGCGTCAAGGACCTGCAGCTGCGCATCCAGCGGGTGAGTAGCCCGAGCGCGCCAGAGTGCCACTGAGCCACAGCAGTCTATTCGGTAACAACTCACTCTGGACACTTAGGTGAAGTGAGCTGTCTGTTCTGTAGCAGCTAGCAGCGAGCGCGCCGTGCGTACTGTCTGGAGAGGCTGCGTGTCGTGTGTGTGTGTCCAACTAAACAACACTAACGACGTTTGGCTTCCAATGTGTTTGACTTATGATCTTATCTCACACTGTACATTCATTCATAAAGGGGGATGCGCTAAGGTAGCCCGCACATTCAAATCTTACGATTTATGCAATTTTTGGGTATGTTAGTTAAAATATGATTCGCGACCGTAACAAATATGTATTTACAGAATCATTAGAATAATGAAAACAACGGTCTAAGTTAACATTGGCCTTAAGGCGAAAGCGTCAGGGTTGCACGCGAAATTCAAATTATCTTACGTGTTTTACTACTTGCAGCAGGCGCGGTCGCAACTCCAGGTTTGGGGGGGGGGGGTCACCATTGGTGTCGAGGAATATTTTTAAGGAAATGGTTAATTGATACTCCAAAAACTTTTTTACCTTCTAATGATGCACACTTTTTAAATAACTGAACCTCTTTTTAACTTTTCTCACAGTTGGTCGCAGTAACTAAAATAGGGTACCCCGATCAAACTGGTTAGGTTAGGTTAGTTTTGTAGGGTGATAACAGCGAGCGAAGCTAACTCGATAATTTTAATACCCCGTCTCGGATAGGTTAGAATTTGATTTACATTTTCAAACATAAATAGGAGTTACATTGCCGCACGTATGCAGGAAAGGCCAAGCAACAATCAAAATATAGAATACAAGAGCGAGCGAAGCGAACTCAAATTTTGCACACTCAGATACTCGTACGTTAGATTTTCTTTTGATCATTCCAAAATTATTTTCATTTTTTTTTTTTTTTTCTTTTATTTATTGACATTGATTTCTATTGCTATGAGACTTGGCTGGCTAGATTACTAAATTAAAAATATTTGTACGCTCTCTGGCATAAAATAGCGCACTATTATTAATGACATAAAAGACTGCTTCCATAATTCAAAATTTCTTCTCTACGCGGACGATTTAAAGGTCTATAAAGTTATTTTTAATAAAGTCAACTGTTTTAACTTCCAGCAGGATTTAGACCGTTTCTCTAGCTGCTGCTCTTCCAATAAGCTTTACCTTAGTATTCCAAAGTGTCAAGTCATAACATTCACCAAAAAGAAAAATATTACAGAGTTCGACTATCATCTTGCTTATACGCCAATTAGTAAAGTAGGTTTTCTCCGCGATCTTGGTGTTCTGCTAGATTCTAAGCTCCATCTGGATGCTCATATTGATAAAATTATTAACAAAGCCTACCAAATGTTTGGCTTTGTCAGTCACACGTAATCTGTTCGATTTATGTCCTAACACGTGTGACTCCGGATTTTTAATTTGTCTGTCTGTGGTGCCTTGTTTATATCTTTTAAGTCGTAGTTGGGTTTTAGTTTTTGTTACTTGATTTTTTTTGCACTTATACAAATCAATCATTAGACCACAGTTAGAGTTTGCAGTACCTATTTGGAACCCTTTTTACGTCAAATATAGTGAACAATTAGAACTAGTACAACGTAAATACCTACGTGCAATGAATTTTAGGTGTTATCGAAATAGAATGTCATACCACCTACTTCTTAAAAAGTATGATCTTCTGACCTTAAAATCTAGACGGAAACTTCTGGAAAATATGACTGTTTAATGTGTGCCGGAATCATTTTGATTGTCCGGACTTAGTTGGGAGTCTGTGTTACCTGGTTCCTCGAACAGTTCATGTACGTGAGGTACGCACTCGACGTCTATTTGCTACTCACCTCTGTAAATCCAACGCTGGCTCGCGTTCCCCACTTCATCGTTTAGTTGAGACATACAAATACAATAATGAGTTTAATTCAATCGACATTCTTTTTCTAAGTAATAATGCATTTAAGAAGCAAATCCAAGCAACCCTAAAGGATCAGCAAAGTATTATAATATAATATAATCACGCAATGTTTAATAATATACGCATACAAACTTACTTTTTCAAATTATTGTTTTTCTGTTAAAATTTAAATCCAGAGTTCTGGGATAGTGCCTGTTGTATTAAACTCAAACTCGAATTGAAAGCATTTATTTCAATTAAACTGTATCTGTGTTACTAGCTAGTTTAACAAAAAAAAAAAAAAAAATACTTCTTATTGTAAATCTGTGGAGAACGTAGTGGGTAGTATAATTGTTAAATTGTATTATTTAAGATATTATGACCGTATCATTATTGTGCTACTTTTTGTTTTTCCTTAAATAAATAAATAAATTATTATTGTACCTATCTTAAACAAATGACCTATGAAAAAGAACTAAGAATTACTTGCTTTCTCGACTTATGAAGAAAAGCTCGAAAATCAAGACAAGCGAGAGACGCGAGCCCCAAAATTTTATCACCCCGCCATAAATAGGTTCTGTTTTCTTAGGATTTTGATTTAAGTACCTTTTCAAACAGAAATAAGAGTTACATTGTTGTTGACTTATGCAGGAAAGGCCAAGCAACTATGAAAATGTAGAATACAAGAGCGAGCAAGCCAGCGAGCGAAGCGTGCCTCAAGCCTCAACGTACAACGTTGAGGCTTGAGGCCTTGAATAGTTCTGTTTTCTTTTGACCATTAAGAGAACTTAGTCGAGAAGAAAAGCTTAAACTCGTTTTACAGTAGTTTAGGTTTTGAAATCAATCTGGCCTTAACCCGAATTGCCCAAATGCTCGAGTTTGCTTTTTTCCTCTATTTTTATAACGGGCTTTTTTTCTTAATGTTTTTGGTTTATCACATCGGGGTCACTGCGGCTCAAGTACCTACAGTTTTTAGTAAGTAAGGCACGTAAATCATTCAGTCTCTCGCGACAGCTTGAATGATTTAGGGGGGGAGGGTCATGACTTGTTTGGACGAATTATAAGACACACAATGCTTTTTAGTTCTGATGCCAACTGAAGTGCGCGGCCGGCGGCTCTCGGATATGCCGCGCGCGCGCAGTATTGCCGCGCAAACATTCGTCGGTTTAGTCCTAACTAGAGCGCGGCAGAAATGTGTCCCGCAAACGCCGCGTGTTGCGGCCGCAATCTTGCCGCTCAATGTTTGGACACAGTTTTATGATTATAATTCTGTAGGTAAATACATTTGCCATATTTGTTGCGGTCGCGAATCGTGTTTTGGTCAATGTACAACCTGATACTGACCTACAAATTGCTAGAATCGCAAGAAAATTAGAATTTCGTGGGCTACCCTGACTGGCGCTCCCAGCGGCATTCTGGCCGCTGGGAGGGAGGCCCGTCTCATTAGAGGAGACAGAGACCGTGTTGTATGAATACTCCGTGTGTGACAGAGTGCATGTTCCCGCGCCGTGTGCGTGTGAATTGCGTTTCTACGTGTGACGGCCGCGTGCGTGGGGCATTACAAGACATTACACTTGGTGCGGGTTGGCATGGCGATAGCGGTAATTCTCTTCTAAAGGAGATTGTTCAAAATGTAGCTAGCTCCAGCGCTAATGATTTATAATCTTTGATTGTAGATTAAGAAGAGTAGTATGTTCTATAATAATACTAAAGAACTACTACTGATTCTTACGAACAGATTTTGGGAAAGGGACCGCTGTTGCCAAGCAAAAATGTACCGATTTAATCCACGAAACTCAGGAAGTTGTGAGTGAGTGTAGGTTGAGTGGCGCGGCGCATGTGGCGCGTGTGGCTTCACTAACCTATGCGCGCTTGCAGACGCGGAGCAACTTCGACGAGATGAGCAAGCAGACCGAGTCGCTCATGAAGAAGATGATGGAGGTGCGCCAGATGGTGAGTGTGCTGACACTGTGACGCCGTGCGGCACTGCGTGTGTGTGTAACGTGTGTGTGTGTGCGCAGAACAAGGAGGAGGAGGCGGCTGCCGAGGAGGCGGGGGGCGGGGTGTCGCGCGCCGGCTACCTGTTCCTCATGGAGAAGAGTGAGTTGCTGACATATTAACATTATCATAGTGCTTGTAAACAACACGATAAAGGAAGTTTACAAAGAAAAATTGACAAACTAGCTGCGCCTCACGGTTTCAGCCGCATGAGAATATCGGGATAAAATGTTTTCCCGGGCGTGGTCTACCCATATGTCAAATTTTATCCAAATCCGTTCAGCTGTTTTAGCGTGAAAGCGTAACAAACAAACAAACTCACTTTCGCATTTATAATACTAGCTTTTGCCCGCGGCTTCACCCGCGTGGAAGTCGGAAATTATCCCACGGGAACGTACTGCCGGGATAAAAAGTATTCGGCTTAAAGATAGCAGACATGAGACAGCCAGTAACTTTCGTATGTATAATATTTGTGATATAATACTTAGTGTGGATGCGGATGGTATGGAATGGACGGAAGCATGAAACTGTGGGAAAGACTATGACACATTGTATGGATGACGGTCACTATCCAACCGAAATCTTAAAACCGCGATCAAAGACTCGCGGAATTTGCACAACGCCACCTGTTGTGCAAATTCCGCGAGTCTTTGATCGCGGTGCGTGATCGAGTACACCGGTAAACTCAAACTCTCCGTTCCAAACCAAGTAGTAATAACTTTTGACTGAGTGAACCGATTTTAATGAAATAAATGAATGTAACCTCAAGATACGAACGATGACTATAATATATCCAATCTCTTAAATCTCTTGAAAAGAGTCACACAAAAATGTCAATATTAGGTACTTGTGAATTAAATCATGCCCTATTTTACCATCTTGAGGGATGATTTTAGAAAAACTCCGAAACACGTAACTCTTTATTTGTTACCAAAAGCATATATTTGAATTTTCATAGCCCTAACTTGACAAGTGATAGGTTTCCCATACAAACTTTCACCCCCTATATCCCCCCTAAGGGTAGTTTTTGAGACAAAAAGTAGCCTGTTATCCTTCCCCGCGATGCCATCTATTTCCTTGCCAAATGTTATCGAAATCCGTCTATCAGTCCGTGAATTTTAACTGTGCCGGCTGATTCGGCGGATCAATGAGCTGATTCAGTTCAACAGTGAAAACTGACTGGCGTAGGCGTACTACTGGGATATTAATATTTGTAAGATAAGAAGTGACAGCGATGTGTGTGCAGAGGCGTTCGGCACGACGACGTGGAGCAAGCACTACTGCACGTACGAGAAGAGCTCGCGGCAGCTCGCGCTCACGCCCTACAACCAGATCAACGTGAAGACGGTCAGTATTATGTGTGGGTTGCCGCCATTATTCTACGCGAAATACAGTATATCTCCGAAGCTATTCCCGTATTTTTGAGAATGTTTGCATTCTAATCTCAGTCGCATGTGTCAAAAATACTTAATAATTAATGTAAACGTTTTAATATCGGGAATTGGCTTTCTAATTTCAGTGAGGGTAACTACACAGTACAGACTTACGAAAAGGGTAATAATTATTGTTAAATCTAAAATAGTTCTTCTGTATTGTTTTGTTGCTATTTGCGATTTTTTGTTTTTAATATTATTTATTTATTTTATTATTTATGTACACACAGACACTAAAATACACATAGATACGACATAATTATAATATGAGTATAAAGGTATTGTTGTGTTGTGCTACTCTAGACATTTTAATTCTAAGTTCGAATTGAATCGAAGCAGGTCATTTTTTTTACAATTCATACATGTTTCTCTCTTCCCGCACTTCGCATTCACGACCAAAAACACTCGCTCAGTGAGTGCTGAAGTGGCAGGAATTCATTTAAATCAGTAGTAATAAGTCAGTATAAACAGAGTATTTTAACGAACTCTATTGCTTTCGTAGATTATAAAGTACCCATACGCGAAACAGATAGAGTGCAATAGTGTATGATAGAGTTCGGTCGGTAACCTAACGCTCGTGCGTGCGCGCAGGCGAGCGGCACGGAGGCGCTGTGCGTGTGCGGCGCGCGCGCCTGCAGCGAGCCCGTGGAGCGGCGCTTCTGCTGGGAGTGCGTGCCGGCCGAGCGCGAGCGCGCGCCGCTCGTGCTGCAGGCGCTGGGCGAGCGCGACCGCGCCGCCTGGCTGCGCGTCGTGGACGCGGCGCCTGCGCTGGCGCCCGCGCTGGCGCCCGCGCCGCGCCTTGGCGCCGAGCACGAGTGCGCGCTGGACGACGCGGGCTTCGCCTTCGTGCGCCGCCTGGTGGGCGCCATCGAGGCGCGCGGCCTGGAGGAGCAGGGCCTGTACCGCGTGGCGGGCGTGGCCAGCAAGGTGGCGCGCCTGGTGGCGTGCGCGGCGCCCGGGCGGCGCGCGCCCAGCCTGCAGGACCCGCTGGACTGGGAGACCAAGACTCTGACGTCGGCCCTCAAGAGCTACCTGCGCGCGCTGCCCGACCCGCTGCTCACGCGCGCGCTGCACGCGCAGTTCATCGCCGTGGCCAGTACGTATACCGCTCGCTGAGTGTCGCGAGCGTGTTTCTATGTAGCCTCTGAGCCACAGCAGCGACGCCGGTGTCGACTGTTAGCTTGTTGAATGTACCTATCTAATCGATATTACAAATACAGAAGTGGTATTTAATTTCAGTCTCCATCCGCGATTATTACGACACTTGAAAGTTTTACTGGAAATATTCTTCCAACGAGAATTTTGCTGTTAAGTTCTCGACAATAATCTTTTGGAAGAGAATTTACTAGAGTTAAAAAAATGGATGTCTTAATTATATCGATCTATATTTATAGTAATAGCTATGAGATCATCTGAACGTATAACGAAGTTGACATCAAAGTAATCTAGTCCACAACTTAAATTCTCCTGAGCGAGAAAATTCTCATAAGTTCCCTTAAGTTCTCTCAGAATTTCGTAAGGGTCAATTCACACCGAGACGTGACGCGAAGCGACGCTGCGCGCACTATTTAAGACAGTGTTACCAAATATAACTTCATTTTCTACACAAAAGATACATATTTAATTGAGATAATTCTAAAATGCCTCGCGGCGTCGCGCTTTGCCTCGAGATGCCTCGCGGCGTAGCGCTGCGTCTCGAGATGCCTCGCGGCGTAGCGTAACGCATTACGACGCAGCGGTGCTTCGCCAGTAGGCGTGGCGTGGAGGAGCGGCTCTGGGCCCCGCGAAGCCGCATGACGCAGCGCGACGCCGCGTGACGCAGCGCGAAGCCGCGAGGCGCAGCCTGAAGCCGTTGTGGCGACTTGTCTCCACTATTTTCCGTATAGATTACGTGTAGAGTTGCGGCAGTTCAGTCAGTGCTTGCGTAAAAATTATAATGATAGACTGGGATCTCTTGTTATAATCGGACTTCTTGCAGAGGAAGAAGAATACAAAAAATAAAATTAAAAAGAAAACAACACACAGGTACTCCTGTATGTTGTGTTCTTTTTTCTTTCTATTTCTATAAATAGAAGAATTAAGAATTGGTGCATTACAAAAACTTTGTCTGCTGATCGCATTGCGATTTATCCAAAAAGTGTTTGCGATACAGAATGAAAAACAAACCAACTCTAGGTATAATGCGACTTAGTTTCCATGTCATATTTAGCCACGGTAATTATTAACATGTAAATTAAATTCGACGGATTACATCCATTACGAGTTTACCCTAAAAAAGGGACAAATCCCTAAAAGTGGAAACACTGACGCGTTCCGCAGCGCCGCGCGGCGTTGCGCTGCTAGTGACTTCACGATGCACCTCGCGAAGTCGCGATGCGTCTCGCGGCGGCGCGATACCACTGGCCTCTTCAAGCATCGTCGCGTTGGGTCACGTGACGGTGTGAACTGACCCTTACGTATTTATGTTGAATTAGGATTTCTGCCATAAAACAAACTTAATGATTTACAAATAATCAGCTTTAATAAAATGTATAAAAAATAAAAGTATGAAAAACTACACAAAAGCACAAAAAATTATAAAATAATTAAATCGACTTGTATTAGTTACGATGTAGTGACCTATAAATTTAACCTTGTCAATATTTTAAACGCCAAAATAATTATGTATATTATGAACAACACGTGGTGGAAGATAGATCCCCAGCTGCCCAGGGTAGTTGGCTAGAAAGGGTGTGACTACCAACATGACGACTAATAGACATTTATGGAAGAAAAAATGCTGACAAATAAATTGGGATAAGGGTACAGAATGCATTTAAAGGTGGTTTATTTCCAGTTGTTTTTGATTTTTATTATTGTTTATCTTCATGCTGTTCCCACGAGTCAACAGGTGACCTCCCCAGTCCAGGCTAACTACAACAGGGTGTCGTCTGGGGCGCTGAGGCGACACCCGATATTAACCACCCTCGTACCATTCAGCCCTCGGCACGTTTCTCACCTTGGCTTGGGTGGGATATTTCCAGCTCCACAACACTAAAACCAAACCCAAACTCGAGCGGTTTACTAGTAGCCAAGAAGAGTGAAGAGTTCCACTGACCCAATCATCAGATCTTGAGCAAGCACTTGGAGCTGCCAAGTTACCACAGTCGCATTGAACACTTGAATCACGAGCGTAGCGAGTCCGAATCCGTTTCATTCAAGATTTGCATACTATACTATATACCATAACTACGAGCAAAAGAAAAATTTAATTAAGTGACAATAGACATTTAGGGTCAGTTCACACCGAGACGCTATGCGATGCTTACTTTTTTATGATCCGATACTATATCGAATTTATTTACTACACAATAATGTACGTACACGCGCTGCGTAGCACCGCGCATCTCAGCGTACTTTGACACGTGTCAACGCTCGCACTAAGTGGGAAAAATGCATAATATTGAAGCTAACTCAAAGACTACGCAAGCATAGTTAATAAAATTTATATGGGACCACCTCTGAAGCCTGACCTACCAAACAAAAAAGAATCATCAAAATCGATTCATAATTGGCGCAGTAATCGCATATGTTACGCGATTACTGCGCCAATTATGAACCTCCTCCTTTTTGAAGAAATCGGTTAAAAATAGCTTCAATTTACTAATGACAGCAAAGAACACAAAACCAGTTTTATTGTACTTAATGCTAAACTCCTTGTCGAAAATATCGACCAAACAAATCTCGAGGAGTTATTTGCACAAAGAGTTTGTATCGAGTATTTTATTTTATAAATAACTAGCTGATGCCCGCGGCTTCGCCCGCGTGGATGTCGGTCATTATATACTAAAACTTTCCTCGAGAACCACTCTATCCATTGGTGAAAATTGGTGAAATCAGCGTGAAAATCGGTGCAGTAGCTTTTGAGTTTATCGCGAACAGACAGACGCGGCGGAGGACTTTGTTTTATAATAGGTATGTAGTGATCACGATTTCTTTGGAACAGACATTGATTTTGTGATTTGACATGTTTTTGATCGTTACTTGTTATTGGCAGTTACATTGAATGCGTCCTGCCAAAGCGAGAAATAAAAACCAATGACACCGACTTCCGAAATTCACTTTGTAGTGTTATTTTGGAAGACGGTTGTTTTTTTGTAATAAGATTTTCTTAATTCCATTTGTATGGTCAGGGTCTCATCAACCGTACGTTTACTTTGCGAACGCAGCAACCTACTTTGATGTCGTGCGTTACTAATGCTATAATTATAACGTTTTAAGCAATGCACATCGATTCAGACAATAACTGCAACTGACCTGAAACCGCTGGTCAAGAGAAAGAATCGCCACCACTTTAACTTGGTAACCTTCTACATTTTAATATAACTTTAAACTTGTGGTTCTTTCTGTGTACTCCATAGCTAAACAAACATTAACAAGGTGGTTATGTACGGTGCGTAAAACCATTGGCTCCTACGCTATTAAACTCTCTATGTTCCGAGAATATTCTCCGTGAGACTGAGACTCCTGAGACTTTTTAGACCCATCCCTACTGAAGACTATCATTAGCCGCAAATGATCTCACGATAACGTGCTGTATACCGGGATGAAAAGGTACACTAATCTCACTAGGACGTTTAGGAACATAGAAAATATATTATTTTGGAGTAATACTTTCACTTGTGAGGATAGAAAGGGCCCGCTGGACAGACTATCAAGTTTTTTGAAAATAAATGGAAGCAGTATGTACTGTAACGTCTGAGGGACGTTACCTACATAGATATGTGTGGGGGTGTGTGAGGAGGGAATTCCAAAGAGGAGTAGGTTTTCCAAGGGTTTATACGACACGTTTATACATATTGAGGGTCCGGGCTGATCTCCCCGACTCGATATAAAAACCTATCTGTCAATATTCAAACGTCGACTGCTGGAGCGTTCGCAAGTCAAGCTGCGGTTCTACCAGCCAGCCCAACGTGAGGTTGCATATCGCATAAAACCTCTACAGTACCTACTACTGTTAGCAAACGAATAAATAATTTGTTTCCAATAAAAAGTTCCTGTAGAATAACTAAAATGCCATTTCTGTGTTTGTGGTGAAGGTACATTAAATATTTTGTTCGATTAGACAGGTACCTACATAGAACCGGTTTCGTCGCTGTGGTTCAGACGGGCATTTGACTGAGTAAAGACACGCATTCCTGTAACACAGGTATCATTTAACTCAGGAGTCAGGGCTTCAATTGAAAATTACACTACTATGTTACTACTGACTATTATGTTACGTGCACAGAGTGCGAGCGTCGCTCGGAGCGCGCGGCGGGCGTGGCGGCGCTGGTGCGCGCGCTGCCGCCGCGCAACAGGGAGATGCTGGCGCTCGTCATGACGCACCTGCGCAAGTGAGTAGCGACTATTACGTTACGTGCACAGAGTGCGAGCGTCGCTCGGAGCGCGCGGCGGGCGTGGCGGCGCTGGTGCGCGCGCTGCCGCCGCGCAACAGGGAGATGCTGGCGCTCGTCATGACGCACCTGCGCAAGTGAGTAGCGACTATTACGTTACGTGCACAGAGTGCGAGCGTCGCTCGGAGCGCGCGGCGGGCGTGGCGGCGCTGGTGCGCGCGCTGCCGCCGCGCAACAGGGAGATGCTGGCGCTCGTCATGACGCACCTGCGCAAGTGAGTAGCGACTATTACGTTACGTGCACAGAGTGCGAGCGTCGCTCGGAGCGCGCGGCGGGCGTGGCGGCGCTGGTGCGCGCGCTGCCGCCGCGCAACAGGGAGATGCTGGCGCTCGTCATGACGCACCTGCGCAAGTGAGTAGCGACTATTACGTTACGTGCACAGAGTGCGAGCGTCGCTCGGAGCGCGCGGCGGGCGTGGCGGCGCTGGTGCGCGCGCTGCCGCCGCGCAACAGGGAGATGCTGGCGCTCGTCATGACGCACCTGCGCAAGTGAGTAGCGACTATTACGTTACGTGCACAGAGTGCGAGCGTCGCTCGGAGCGCGCGGCGGGCGTGGCGGCGCTGGTGCGCGCGCTGCCACGACGCTACTGCTGTGGTTTATTAAGACATATCTTACATACTATATATCGTCCGTGAACTTCTGAGATCATTTTCTTCTTGTGCCTACTTCATCTATGGTTATAAGTGGGTACTTCACTTACCCCCGAAAAACATTAAATTAAAATAATATTTATGAGTATTTCTCACTCTCATTCACAGTATTTTCTTTCTTCGACAAACTAAATACCTAACTGTCGGTGGGTTGTCCGCCGCGCTCGGCGGCCTGTAGCGCATTGTGAGTGCACCGTGCACGCATTGATTGATGTAATCGCTAAACGGGTTTGCTGAGACGGTTCTTGTTGTATTTACTTATATTATTTATTTTTTTATTCCTTTTTTTTACTAGCTTATTTATTAATAGGTACCTAATGGTTAAAATATTTATTGGGTATGTTGAAACTGTTTGTACTTCCCGTCGCTTGTCACTAAAGGTTCATTAGAAAACCAGCGTCAGACAGTACCTGTCTGGCATTAATGCTGAAATGAACCTTTTTGGCGCAGCCGTGAGGCGCACACTATTGTTTTCAAATTGTTTTTTTTTTTTTATTTTGTTATTTGTATTTTGTGTTTCACGAACTGTGTCCAAATAAACGTTATTCTTTCTTTCTTTCTTTCTTTAGATCTTGTATCTACTTTCAAACAAATTTTACAGGAGGACCGTAAAATAGTTTTTTTATTTTAATCATAATTAGGAGTTTTTAGTAAAATAAAGTTTTACAAAAAAATGTTAGTTAGGAGGTATCAGAAGTTCACGGACGATATACATCCTAGACCTGTTCCGGCAAAGTAAACTCTACCGGCACAGACCTAGTTTTCGGAGTGCGCAAGCCCCACCACGACGTCAACGTAGAGATACTGCGGTGGGGTTATTATTATTATTTTCTTTATTTCATTTTTCATACTTATAAATTATATTTTTAAATATTAGAATAAAAAAATATATAAAACATTTAAAAATATAAAAAATAGTAGCCCACCGGTATCGTGAACAGGGTCCAAGCTACCAGCGGTCAGGGCTCCAGAGAGAGGAACCTCCTAACAATGCGAGCCGTGTCCAGGAGTACAGCTTTCTGAATCAAGCCCTTAATCCAGCTGCCCAACGAGAGCCTCCTTAGGTGTTGGTCGAGGCTCTTGGCAATTAAGCCATTGGCTGATACGACTATCGGCACAATGATCGCAGAGTCCACATCCCACATGTCGACAACCTCGCGAGCCGAGTCAAGATGCTTGATTTGTTTATCTTTCTCGGCCTTCACGAGACTCCCGTCATGCGGGACCGTTATGTCAATGATCATTGCGCGCCGCTCTGTTCGATCCACCACCACTATATCAGGCTTATTGGCAACAATAGTCCTGTCAGTGATGATGGATCGATCCCTGTACAATGTGATATTTCCATTTTCGAGAACTGGGTCGGGCACGTACCTGGTACGGCACTTATTATTATTATTTATACGTTGTCTGTCTGTCTGAGTGAGTGAGTGATTGAAATGAAATGAAATTGTTTATTCTGTAAATAGGATATTGGAATCACTTTTACACGTCATATTGAAAAGTTGTAAAAATAAGCTAGATGAGGTCGGGGTTTCCTATCTGACTACTCTGAGAAGAAAGGCCGAAACAAACAGGTCACTCTCTCTTAAACTTGAAATATTCTTTATGCGAGTACAAAAAAAACATATCTCTCAAAGTTTTAGTCATACTGAGATAAAATAGGCTTAAGTATTCGAAAGGTAATAATATTGTCTACCGTCTACATTACAAAGCAATGTGTTCACAAAGTCAAAGTCAAAGTTTTATTAATGCTTTTTTTGGTGATACAACAGGGCCTGAAAAATATTTTATAGTAGCTCAAAAATCTACCCTGTATGGCATGCATTGTTAAGTGACAATATTAGAAATTAAGTTAAACATTACATGAAACACTATGTAGTAATCAATATCAGTAGTTAAAATACAAGATATAATATATTATAATATATTAATAGACCATGTATAATTATGAATATTGCATTATAACATAAAATAGTCAGTCACATGAAATTTTGTCAACTAGGAATTCGTAAATGGTATAATAGCATTTGTTTATGAGTCTAGTTTATTATTATTAAGAGATAGATCACAATTCCATAACTTTTGAAAAAAAATGTGAAAGTCGAAAAAAATAATGGAAAAACTGGCCAAGTGCGAGTCGGACTCGGCACGATGGGCTCCGTAGCATTATCTATAAAAAAAGGCAAAAAAAAAAACACGTTTGTTGTAATGGAGCCCCCCCCCCTTAAATATTTATTATATTCTGTTTTTTAGTATGTGTTGTTATAGCGGCAACAAATCATACGTCATCTGTGAAAAACAACTGTCTAACTATCACGGTTCATGAGATACAGCTTGGTGACAGACGGACAGACAGACAGTAGAGTCTTAGTAATAGGGTCCCGTTTTACCCTAAAAAGTACCCTACCTACCTACCCTACCCTATCGACCTACCCTACCCTAAGTACGCTACCTACCTACATACCAACACTAACCTTAACACCTACCTACATACCTACGCTACCCTACCTACATCTACTAAACGTATAAACCTTGTCCTGAGAATAACGAACACAACATAATAAGAATTATCCAAATCGGTCCAGCCGTTCTCGAGTTTTAGCGACACTAACGAACAGCAATTCATTTTTATTAAACAGTGTGTCCGGACATGGACTAGCGATAGTCTAAATACTTAAATATAAACTACTTTAAAGTACAATTTAATTATTAAAAAAAAATTAATGTTTTTTTTTAATGAACCCAACAATTATAGGCCTGTGTCAATTCTGCCCGTTCTTTAGCAAAGTGTTTGAAAAGTTGATGCTTAATCAAATGTTACGTCACTTTAATAAAAATTCCATCTTTCATGAACAACAGTACGGTTTCACCAAAGGGCCTTGTACCACTGACGCCGGTGTCTCCCTAATAAAGAACATTTTTAACGCCTGGGAAAAGCACAAGATGCCATTGGAATCTTTTGCGACTTCTCGAAGGCGTTTGATTGCGTCGACCATGAGACACAAAGTCAAAGTCAAATAATTTATTTCAAATAGTCACATATATGGCACTTTTGAACGTCAAAACAAAGAAATAGAATTGATTCTAGTTGCCTTGAATTGATTCTTTTACTCGTACACTTCTGCTGAAACTAGAGCACTATGGGATTAGGAATACAGCTCTTGATTACTAAGATCATATCTGAAAGATAGAAAAGTTAAAGTTCAAGTTAACGGCGTGAACTCATTAGGGTCTGAAATGGCAATAGGCGTTCCTCAAGGTTCGATATTGGGTCCATTCCTCTTTTTAGTTTACATTAATGATTTACCCCAATTACTACTAAATCAACCGAAGATGGTGTTATTTGCTGATGACACATCATTGATTTTTAAAATAAACCGACGGTCACAAAATCTTGAAGACGTGAATAGCGCTATTCTTCAGGTCCAAGATTGGTTTACGGTAAATCATTTGGTACTAAATGAAAAAAAAACCAAATGCATTCGATTTAAATTACCTAATGTTAGAAGTAGCGAATGTGACATCATATTGAATGGAGAAAAACTGGAATTTATTAATCAAACAGTTTTCCTGGGAATCACGCTAGACGAGAAATTACAATGGGGACCTCATATAACAGCTCTTGCGGGGCGGCTAAGCTCGGCCGCTTATGCTGTTAGAAAGATAAGACAGTTAACAGATGTAGAAACCGCGCGTTTGGTCTATTTCAGTTACTTCCACAGCATTATGTCGTATGGCATTTTACTGTGGGGTCGGGCTGCTGACATTGAATCCATCTTTGTTTTGCAAAAGAGAGCTGTCAGAGCCATTTATAATCTATGTCGCCGCGAATCTCTCAGGGAACTATTTAAAAGGATTAATATTATGACGGTACCTTGCCAATTCATTTAAGAGAATATTATGTATGTAAGAAAAAATCTAAATCTTTTTAATAAAATAAGTGATAGACATAATTTTAACACTAGAAATAAAGATAAAATAGATCAACCATTTTTCAGATTAGCTAAAGTACAAACATCTTTTATGGGGTACTGCGTTAAATGCTATAACAAAATACCTAGTGATATATTGCAATTAAATGAAAGAAAATTCGCAGACAGAGTGTCTGATTCGTTATATTGAACTGGGTGAAATAGGTTAGGTTAGGTTATTAAAAGTACACTTTGTAAACAAGCATATTACAAATTAGAGGATTATATCCAAGATAAGAATGCTTGGAAACATGCTGGTCTTGCTCCATAGGACAAATTCGAGTCTGGACAAAATCAAACTGGTTGCTAATCTAGTTGTATAATTTATTATTTGTATATCATAGATTTTTTACATTTTATGATAATTAAACTCACACGCTGTCCTATTAGTATTACTTGTAAGTTTGTAGGAATATTGTGATATCGTATACTTTTACAATGTTTGTAAATGTGAGCACCATATATCTATCAGATACTTAATTTATTTATTTGTCAATGCTCCATTTTTAATTCTTTTTTATCTATCGTGGTACAGTAATTGTATTCTCGGTGCATCGTCTTCACATGTAATTATATAATTGATGTATACCAAATATTGTAAAACATTTTTTTAAAGAGTAACGGTGGAATTTCTTGCCCATTCTTCCCCATACGAAAACTACCTTTTGGAA
Source organism: Lithophane semibrunnea (assembly GCA_947363905.1). NCBI lineage: Eukaryota > Metazoa > Arthropoda > Insecta > Lepidoptera > Noctuidae > Lithophane > Lithophane semibrunnea. The sequence goes on along the minus strand of OX376199.1, from coordinate 85,551 downwards.
GGGGCAACTAGAATCAGTTCTATTTCTATGTATTTGACGTTCAAAAGTGCCTTTAATGTACCTACTTGAAATAAATTATTTGACTTTGACTTTGACTCTGTCTGTCCGTCTGTCACCAGGCTGTATCTCATGAACCGTGATAGTTAGATAGTTGAAATTTTCACAGATGACGTATTTTTTGTTGCCGCTATAACAACAAATACTATAAAACAGAATATAATAAATATTTAAGGGGGCGGCTCCCATACAACAAACCTGATTTTTTTTTGCCTTTTTTTATAGATAATGCTACGGAACCCGTGCGCGAGTCCGACTCGCACTTGGCCAGTTTTTCCATTATTTTTTTCAACTTTCACATTTTTTTTCATAAGTTATGGAATTGTGATCTATCTTTTAATAATAATAAACTAGACTCATAAATATGGTCATAGTAATAGGAGCTCGTGGCTATGTAATAACAGCCGCTCGGGTCGATCCATCAGGTTTAAGCTACGCTTGGTCCGTGGATGTTTGACCATTTTTACATATCGAGACTCCTCCGTGCCTCGGAAAGCACGTTAAGCCGTTGGTCCCGGCTGTCATTTGTGGATCTCTGACAGTCGTTACGAGTCGTCAGAAGCACGAAAGTCTGACAACCAGTCTAACCAAGTGGTATCGTATTACCCAGTTACTGGGTTGTGGAGGTCAGATAGGCAGTCGCTCCATGTAAAATACTGGTATTCAGCTGCATCCGGTTAGACTGGAAGCCGACCCCAACATAGTAGGGAGAAGGCTAGGCAGATTTTTTTTTGGTCTTTGAGGCTGGGGGTAGGACCCTAATAAGGTACCACCTGTTTTACTCTATGGCACGCCTTTAAAAATATTTTGTATTATTATTGTAACAATATTATTAATTGTAACAATATTATTAATTGTAACAATATTATTAATATTATAAATTTCATTATTGCACAGTTTTTCATTAATGCACTGTTTTTAGGGCTCTATACCCAAAGGGTAAAACGGGACCCTATTACTAAGGCTCCTCTGTCTGTCTGTCTATCTGTCTGACTGACTGACTGACTGACTGACTGACTCACTTACTCATTCACTCACTCAATCACTCACTCACTCACTCGCTCAATCACTCATACATACACTCAATCACTCACTCACTCACTCACTAACTCAGACAGACAGACAACGTATCAATCAATCTGCCTTCCAGTCTAACCGGATGCAGCTGAATACCGGTATTTTACATAGAGCGACTGCCTATCTGACCTTCACAACCCAGTAACTGGGTAATACGATACCCCTTGGTTAGACTTTCGTGCTTCTGGCGACTCGTAACGACTGTCTAAGATCCACAAATGACAGCTGGGACCAACGGCTTAACGTGCTTTCCGAGGCACGGAGGAGTCTTGATAATTATGTGAAAATGGTCACCTATCCACTGACCAATCCCGGCAAGCGTAGCTTAACCTGATGGATCGACCCGAGTGGCTGTTATTACTTAGCCACGAGCTCCTCGACAGACAACGTATAAATAATAATAATAATAACCCCACCGCTGTATCTCTACGTTGACGTCGTGGTGGGGCTTGCGCACTCCGAAAACTAGGTCTGTGCCGGTAGAGTTTACTTTGCCGGAACAGGTCTAGGATGAGGAGCCAGACCAAGAGAGTTACAGAAACCCTTAGGGCAGCATGTGGCGAGCTGTTGGGCAGTAGTGACCCCACGGACCCTACCTCCCGGGAGAAGTCTTGTTCCTCACTTCTGGCTTGCTTTTATTGGCTGGCTGGAGTGAACACTGACGAGGAACAGACCTCCCACCTCATTCTTGCCTTGATTGGCCGGCTTGAGTGGAGATTTGCAAGAGCATCATGCTCGGAGGAAGGTAGTACTCCAGTAAGATGCTGGTAGGGATCTTGACCGTACTTCCGGGATTGTCCTGATAGCCGTGTAATACCTCTCCACTCCTCTAAGCACCTCAGGTCATTTTGTCCCCTTGTCGTTACGACACTTGTGCTAGCGACCGTTTCCGGGGGCCCATTATTGAGTGTCACCCCCTGCCATTCTGTGTATTTTATAAACATTGGTCAGGCAGGGGCCATAGTCTTTCCATATTTCAAGATAACCAGTTCACTAAACCACCCAAACCCTTCATCCAATATCTTTGTTTCCATATCATGCAATAGTCCTACACCAATCGGGGGTTGTCCTTGGCTGCACTTGCACTATGCAAGTCTAATCAAGCATACAGGGATAATCGTCGATTGGTGTCTCAAATCAACACTTAAAAATGTCTAAGGGACCTCTGTGAGTCGGCTTCCGCCTCTCGTACGCTTTCCAAAGCTCCGGGAGCCCAGGATCCCGAGATATGTAAACATATACAAAATAATAATAATACCATTTATTTTAAGCGACACAGGCCCATAGAAATATACCTTAACTTAGACATACATACTTTTATGATTAAAAACTTGTGTTAATAAATAAGGCTTAAGACTATGTTAGTAGCACTTCACTTTGCACTAGCTTAGCTTAAACAGCTGCAAATGAAATTGCTAATAACCTTTTGCCGCAGAAGTCGCGGGATAACTCTGTTTTCATTCACTTGAGTAGGTATATTTTATCACGGTTGGTACAGTGGGCCAATGTTCCGCTTGATCACCTTAAAGGCGATAACCGCATAGCACGGCTCACGACTCGATCGCACTATGCATGCGTTTTGACCAATAGAATGCACGAAGCATATTTTAGCCGTGTTCGTATTAATATAATGATGTATAGAAGTGTGACACTCACACAGGTGCGTGCTATCTCACTAGTTTGTGAGACGATTTTTTATTGGGCACGGCCAGTTTGAGCTCTTTATGAATTATTATTGTTGATTGACAAGAAGTAATTTCGTATTTTCGTTATCTTCTTTTTGGTTTAGAAAATGTATTATTGCTATTGCTATACTCGTAATGTTAAATTAAATAATTTTGAATAAAAAATTGTCAAACAACAATTTATATCTGTTCTATCATTTTCAATATTTTCCTCTCTCCGACATAATTATGCTCAGTATTTTAATAATTTATTAACACCCCCAATTTTCACGATGTCTTATGGCTATGCGATGCCGCCGCCATACAAAAAGCAGCGAAAGCGCTAGGCACGTTGACCGGCACTGCATATAGGTATAAAATGTATTTAATTATTGTCATTTCTGTGTTTTATCGGCGTGAGAGGGACTTGTTACTTGTGCAGTTCTATTGAAAAGTAAATAACTACCTTTCAATGTGTTTTATACCTGGGAATTATGTCAAAAAAAGAAGCAAGTTATAATATTTTGTTAGAAATTGACAAAATTTGTTATTATTTTTTATTTTATTGCTCTAAGTTCTGATTGGAATAGCACAATTATACTAATATTTGAACCAATACTTGGCGCAATTCATACGATGTTATCAGAGCTTTTTGTTTACTGCTGTCGCAACTCTTGCACCTGCAATATAAAATTCGTTCATTATCTAAGTGTATACCATTGTTATTTAGTGGGAACGTCTCAAAATCCGGTTAAACAATAGGACAGCTTAAAAACACGAAAGTATTTTATGGCCCTTCAATAGAAGGGCCATAAAATATGTTGGCAAAATATTACAAAATATTTTTAAGGTATATTATTTTATTACCATGATTATCTCGAATGTTTTGCAGTTGTTCCTTTAAGGTATTTGGTTTAATACTTTTAATAGTTCTAATATTCGTTTTATCCATTTATTTATGATACCTTTGATTTTTTATTTGATCGTAAATATAACGAGAATTCACGAACAAGGTATCTTTTTAATGTCCGGGGCAGGCTGCACAGGATGTGTACCGTTGGGTGGTTCGCAAACGGCTTGAAAGAGGCAGCACGTTAAAAATGGAGTTTAATTAAACCAACGCTTTACTTGTCTTTAATTGATGCTTTGGTCTTTTAATCAAAGGTTGACTTACCATTCTATAATCAACGTGAAAGGAGCGTTGCCCGCATTGCATACGACAAGTATTTTTGACAAATGATTCAGTTCCTACGCCACTTTAAAATTCGAAAGCTCATCAAGTAATTAAACTAAACTATAATTTTCAATAGGATATACAGCTTAATTTCTGAAATATAACAAAAAGCGAGATGTAAATGGCACTGGCTAAATGTTTTTGTTACACCTGCAGGGCATGTAACAAACACAATAAGACAATTAGATTTGTGTGAATACACTCACACAAATACATATCGTGTCTAATTGGACGAAACCAGGAAGGGGTGTGGTTTGCCACTAGCTACGCTGCCGCAGAAATATTTTCTTAAGTGAGCATGCTTAAAGTTTGTTGACAGTACATTGGTAGTTGAAAGAAAAGTAGATTACGCACCTTGTTAAAGTGAGTAATTAATGCACTCGTGTTAATTTAAGGCGCTCGCTCTCGCTCACTTTGCGCTCGATGCAACAATCTTTTATTATTCATATGTATGAACCTACATGGGCACTTATGAAACGTCAGAAGCTAGGTGCACGGTTCCAATTGGTCGTTTCCTATGGAGAAGAGCCGGCAAGAAACTCCATGGCTACTATTTTAAAAATAATTGGCTTTGACAATATTTTCAAATTACAGTGTAGTAGGCATGGGATATTATTAAGTAGTACCTATATAATATATAAATAATTAAAAATATGTTTATTGTCAGTCTATAATAATGCTGAGTCGGTAAAGCAGATTCTATCGTGCAATGATCTTTGCGATGTCGGATGTGAGACATACCCTTGCGCGGCGTGTGGCGTGTGTGGCGCTCTCTAACGCTTGTTCGTGTGTATGTGCAGCGTGGCGGCGCGCTGCGACAAGAACCTGATGTCGACGTCCAACCTGGCGGTGTGCTTCGGGCCCACGCTGCTGCGGCCCGAGCGCGAGACCGTGGCCTCCATCCTCGAGCTTAAGTTCTACAACGTGCTGGTGGAGACCCTGTTGGAGCACTACGAGCTGGTGTTCGAGGCCGCGCCCGCGCCCGCGCCGCCCGCGCCCCCTGCGCCCCCGCCGCCGCACAACGGCGCGCTCAGGTACGTACCCGTGCGCCTGCACACGACTGACTTCTAACGACGACTGCTTCACATTGACATGCGATATTAATAATAAATTGATGATCTCATTTATGTTCCAAAATGTACCCAACATATCTACTCTGTTCGTTGGTCACAGTGTACCAATTCTAACTATATGTATATTACAGCACATAAGTAGTTCATAATTATGTCGCTAGATGGGTCTGTTTATAAAGTAGTTTCACAAATCCTTTATCTTTACCTTATATTTTTCAATCCTTGTAATTTTTTTTAAAAACCTTGAATAAGTTGTAATAAAAATAATATCATAGTAAGTAACTGTCCTCATTTCCTTAGGAGATGTTGTTCTACTATAATAATATATCGTGAGTATTCGTGAGACTTGAGCGTCTAGTCGAGTTCTAGATTGATCTGTAGTTGAAGGTGAGTAGTGCTCATTAGCACAACATTGATACTCTGTGACATTGTTTGACCTTTTATACTTGTAGTAGGTAGATGTACCTCATGTGCCGACACATGTGTGGATACTACGAATAATAAAAGTCGGCAAGCGTAATTGGGAACAAAATCAACGAGCTGTTCTGGTCCAAACATCACTACGTTGACAAAAAATTATCTCGAGTATTCGAACCACAGATATAGATAGACCTAGATAACGCAATCACGATCTGTATGAAAACCAAGCGTGCCATTTTTTTACTACCTACTATGACGTCACAAGCACTATTTAGTGATGCGAAAACCAAATCGATTCAAAGACGCCGCCGCGTGTGCTCCCGTCTCGTTAGTTATCAATTACCTAACTGCATTAGTTGTGATCTTCAGTACATCAATAGTCGGACATGCTGCTTTAATTTGTCAATGTTCGATGCTTTTTCCCTTCTACAAATCCTCAAAATGTATCGAACTAATAGTGCTATACTTTACAAATAAGCCTGCGCTCGCGTAAGTTTTTGTAATCCGGCAAGCGCGGTCATTGGTTCTCGGCAGGACAAATAACGGTAATTGGTTCGCGCGCCTGCTACACTGCGAGATGCGTGGACAATGTTAAGGCCGTACCCTACCTCAGACTTTATCTCGCTCGCACCATACTACTCGGAGTAGGGTGCTCGCGGCTCTCAAGCCTCGAATAGTTTAGGTAATAGCTTTTTACGGCAAAAATAATGGTAATAAAGAAAATTACAAAAATATAAGACCTGCTTTATAGTTCGTTCAGTTATTATACAAGGTTTCATGATCTAATTCGAATACGCAGTGATGAGACCACATCGACTCGACGACAACGGCGAACTGTCAACGCTGCGCGGTAGAGTTTGTGGCCATGCCCATCGCGGTAGAGTTTGCGTGATGCCGTTTTTGAGCTTCAGTTACATTTCTTGACTTTTATTATTCGTAATGTACTGACCCTTGCACTCATTGAGCGTCCCACACACATATGTTAGATAGGGGTAACCTATTAATGAAGGCGTCTGTAGTATCATTATAGGTCTTTCTTGTAAAAAAAGAATAAAAATAAAAAAGAATATGAAAACATAAATCTTTGTCTTGCACAGCATTCTCCTATCAGCTGATTTTCATAGCACCGCATTGTAGTGTTGGACTGGACAGGCTGCATTCCACTACAGTAATAAGGCAGAAGACGCGGCGGTGCACGTTTCATATGATGTTGAATCATGGAATTGACACGCACCACCACCCAAGACTAAAAATTCTCTAAATATCGATTAACATACACAAAAAAAAAAACTTACAGACGAACATAGAACCTCCTGCTTTTTGAAGAAGTCGGTTAAAAATGACACACATGTTGACCAACCAGTATTCCTCCATGGCCGCCATCGTTGATTTTTAGTGTTTACCTTACTTTCGGCATCAGCAAACGGACCAATTCAAATATTATAAACCAACTCAATGAAACGTGACCACCATAAAATGACAGATAACCAATCACAATCCGTCATTTTGTCTATTTTTCCGTCAACAAAACCCGTTTCTACATTATTTCTAGTGGTCATACTACGTGTGCTGGTATTAGTAATAATTGGTTCAGCTTTAATGATGTTAAAAAACTGAAAAGTAAAAAGCACTAGTGCGAAAAAGTGGCACTGTCCGCACAATTTGGCTGCTTTGAAAACGCTCTTTTCGAGCACATGAACACATTGTAATAGTATATTATGCAATTAGTGAATAAAGGACGGATTTAAAGCGAGGGCCATAGGTGAATCACGAGCAAGTGAAGGATTCTAACGACTGAATCACGACCGTAGGGAGTGATTCAAGTGTTAGAATCCTGAACGACGCGAGCAGCAGCTTGTTTACATCAAAGCCGACGTTGAGTTTTGCAAATAGAAAAATGAAAATCAAGTTCTAGCACATTTTCAGTCTGTTTTCCTAACTTATTTTAATGAGTTGTCGAAGAGAAAGAAGTCTTCGACATTATGGAGTATGTATTTTATGCTACGGTGTAGGTACTATAAAACCAAGGCATAAAATTGACATAACAACATACTCGAAGTTATTTTTCTCGTAGTCATGGTATAAAGTATAATATTGATCAATAGTAACGCGTTTAATAAAGTGTAAGTTTTATTGCTAAGGAACTTCGTAAATCATACGTGGGGAGGGATCAGGTCCTGACGGGGATCGACCGCACACGGCGCCGCCCCCGTCAGGACCTGTTCCCTCCCCACGTATGATTTAAAAGAAAAACGGACTGAAGACGGAGATCAAAATAAAATAAAAAAAAACTGAAATTTAAAAAGCACTATTGCGAAAAAGTGGCCCTTTCCGCACAATTGGTGCTATGAAAACACTATATCCAAGCATATGCATTTTATTGTAATTGTAGATTGTTGCATGGAGCGCAAAGTAAGTTATTAATGTACGATGGTTATGTTGGTGCCCGAGCGCAGGCGAGGGCACTAAATTAACACGAGTGCATTAATTACCCACTTTAGCAAGGTGCGTAACAGATGGAAATAGACAGTTCTATTTTTTTTTAACTTTTCTTGTTTCAAAGTTTTACAATAGTATAAAATGCACGCCATTTGTTTTTTTTTTCACCAAGTCGGTTTTATTCAGGCGATTTATATTATCAGCCAGTATCTTTTTGATCTACTGCATACTTACATTTTATATTAAACTAGACATTAAGGGCCTTACCACAAAAACTTAGACACTTGTTCAACGCGTATTTAATGTAAGTTTTATGTCAAACTCCACACAGAAATGTCATGTTTAAAACGTGTTTAGGCTAAACAACTAATACACACGGTTTTGTAGTAATAAGGTAAACCTCTGAGGTTAATTTATATCTAAATATTAATGCATATCTAAAGCATTAATGAAAAACTATGCAACAATGAGATTCCTTATAATATTTCTGCACTGTTTTGGTTCTAAGCAAAAAATACGTCCTTTGTGATCGGTTTTGTAGTGATTAATGATAACATTACTACGTAGTTGAAAGAAAAGTATTTTATACATGTAAGTGTATTAATATTTTTACTTGATAAAACCAGTCTAGATAGATCTTTTTTGCACCAGGGCCTTTTGTTACCTAGCCGCGCCACTGGTGTGACAGGTCTCACCGAACTGCTTCAAGAACCGACCGGACAGATTCAATATCTCCAAGCTACTTATTTGAAACACACGCATCAGCTAAAGCTCAAAACAAGGCGGATGCGTGTCGGGATGGTAGTACGGCGGGCATAAATAAATTGTAATTCAAGGAATTATATGGTATCTGTTATGTATGTGTGCAAGGCGCGCGCTGCACGCGCGCCACCTACTTTATCGGCGAGTCCAACTCTCGAATAAAGCACGCCAGTGCGTTACTAGCCAGCCTGCGTTTCACTTGTGTACCTCTGTCCCCGAACCCGCGGCCGCGTACTTAACAGTGGCGACGAGAATTTACCTTCCACGTGTTGAAAATGTCTAGTTCTATGCAATTTGGTATTCTACATACGTTCGACCATAATACACAGACATGGAAAACGTACAAAGGGCGTATAACACAATATTTTGTGGCAAATGGCATCAACGAGAAGACTGATGCCGCGGGTGAAAAACGAAAGGCGATTTTGCTCAGCGCACTCACTGAAAGTACCTACAAACCTCAGACCAACAATTTGTTGGTCTGAGGTTTTACCTAAAGCCGTTGAAGATGTTCCCTACGAAGACCTTTTATCACTACTGGACAACCATTTTACCCCCAAATGTGTCGGGTTTGGTGAACGTCACACATACGCGGCGTCTCAACAAGCAGGGGAATCTCATTCTCAATGGGCAGCGAGATTGCGAGGGCTGACAGAGAAATGCGGCTTTCTCAATGTGGAGGAGGCACTTCGCGACAAGTTCATCATGGGGATGCAGCCAGGACGAGAGAAGGAGAAGCTGTACACGAAAGACCTGGCCAACCTCACGCTGGCCAAGGTCGTGGAGATGGCAGAAAACCTCCGATGTTCGCGCGCTGCTGCCGCGGCCACTACGGGAGCGCTGGCACAAGGGTAGGAGACCAGCAGCTCTTCAAGATAGCGGATAAAGAAAAAAGTGGTAGTAATGTAGTGAAGGTAAAATGTAGTGTATGTGGTTATACGAATCATAAATCGGCAGACTGTAGATTTGCAAATTATACTTGCAAAAATTGACACGTAAAAGGCCACTTGCGTAAAATGTGTTCAAAAGTGAATTACGTACATACAACCCACCGATTGCGGTGACAAGAGTGAGGATGACGATGATGGTAAGCTGTATTATATCCGTTCATTCAGGGGAGAACCCATGGTAGAAACTGTTTGGATTGATAACGTGCTATTCAAATTCGAAATTGATAGCGGGTCCGCGGTAACAGTTGTTTCGGAGGGGTTTTACAAAAGTAATTTCAAAAAGGTGCCATTATCAAGTACAAGTAAACAGCTCATAACGTATAGCGGCGGAAAAATTGTGTGCCTAGGTACGTTGCGTCTACCGATACGCTACGCGGATCAAACGAATATTATGTACTTGTATGTGGTCCGTGACGGCGGGCCGCCCATTCTCGGTCGAGATTTTTTATCATTGTTTCGCTTACAGTTAATACCGGTCAACTTTTGTGCAATTTCTGAATTTCAACTGCAATACCCAAAGTTATTTTCAGATGAATTGGGAAAATTCAACAAGTACAAAATAATACTCTCGTTGAAGGAAGGATCAAAACCGGTGTTTTGTAAAGCACGCCCCGTAGCGTTATCAAACAGTTTAGCAAACTTGATTTATCTATGACCTATAACCAATTTGTTTTGGACGATGACTCAAAAAACTTAACTTGCATTAATACAAACCGCGGGCTTTATAGATTTAGACCCGAGTTCACCAACAGATGGTTAAATTTTAAACAGATGTTTGAACCATGAACGGCTGTTTATCAATATTTTGCTGTTCACCATTCACTAACCATTGATTATGTACTGTAATCGAATGATTAGCGTAAACGACGTAGCCAACTCAGTTTAACCATTGGTTTATGCTTCCTGACGTGAAGTTTGCATTGTGCATCACTTTTAGTTACAAAGTAATAATGCAAGAAGCTTTAAATTATATCTTTGAAGAGGATAATGTGCTAGATGATTTTGAACATATAGAAAGAATTTTGCGCACTCCCCGTATATTCCAAACACGGCGCAATTATTTCGAGGAATATGACGAGAAAGCATTTGCTACAAGATTTCGTTTATACAAACGTAGTGCTTTGGAATTACTTGATTTAATTGAAAGGAAGTTGGAATATTCAAGCGACAGGTAAGTTTTCTACTATATATACTATTTAATTATGTTTGGGGTAGGTACTGTAGGTAGCAGTGTGGTCAAGAAACTAGTTACCTATGTAATTTGAGGTTAGATTTATGATGTACTAGCCTCGCCCCGCGGTTTCACCCGCGTAAGTCTCGATCCCGTGGATATATCGGGATGAAAATAGTATCCTATGCCCTATTTCAGGTCATGGTCTACCCATGTGCCATCCGTTCAGCCGTTTTAGCGTGAAAGCGTAACAAATAAACAAACAAACAAACTCATTTTCGCATTTATAGTTAGGATTTACTTTTTTTACTCTCTCGAGGTATAACAGCTACTAATATAATATGTTATACCTATTAATTTTCAGAAACAATTCTCTGTCACCCATATGTCAGCTGCTTCTCACTCTGAGGTACTATGCCACAGGGTGTCACCAGCTGACTATGGGAGACTTTGCTGGTGTCAGCAGACCTACGGCGAACAGGGTGATCCATCGAGTGACTGCTGCAATTGCCTCTTTAAATAAGGATTTCATACGATTTCCAGAAACCCCCGAAGAAATTCGCAAAACTCAAATGGAGTTTTATAACATTGCGAAATTCCCCAAAGTGATAGGGGCATTGGACTGCACCCATGTAAAAATAATTTCACCTGGAGGTAATCATGCGGAAACTTTTCGAAACCGAAAAGGCTATATGTCAATAAATGTTCAGGCTGTATGCAATGCTGGACTTCTAATTACAGATATTGTAGCAAGGTGGCCAGGTAGTACTCATGATGAGCGCATTTTTAGTGCATCCCGTAGAAATGCTATGTTCGAGTTGGGCACATACAACCAGTCCATTCTTGTGGCAGACAGTGGCTATATGAATAGAAGGTACTTGATGCTGCCTCTTGATAGGGTTCAGAGAGCAGAAGAGTCATTATAAAATGAATCACAGATAAGGACTCGGAATCCCATAGAAAGGTTGTTTGGGATATGGAAGAGACGGTTTCCAGTACTTGCATTGGGAATGCATGTGCATTTAAAAAACTGCCTTCCAATAATCGTAGCCACTGCTGTACTTCACAATATCCTTCAGTCAAAGCAAGAAGAATGCCCTCCTGATGACCCTGATTTGGAACTACCTGCTCCTTGGGAATCTATAATAGAACAAGGCAGGATAAGGCAGCAACGGCATCCTGACATTGGTACGGAAGCGAGAGAAATTAATCCAGAGAGGAGTTACACGTTTAGTGTTTGGGTTAGCCAGCGCGCCGTCAATTTTTCAGCGCGCTATCGAGGGTTTGTTATCCGGTATAGACGGAGTTTTATGCCTGCTAGACGATATTTTAATAACGGGAAAGGATAGGCAGGAGCATTTACAATAACTAAATCTCGTTTTGAAGCGCTTAGAAGAAGCAGGGTTAACATTACAAAAAGGAAAATGTAGTTTTTTTCAGGACGAAATCAGTTATCTTGGCTATATTATCACTAAATATGGTCTAAAAAAAGCGCCGGAAAAAATTAAAGCAATGTTGGAAGCACCGGTGCCTACAAATGTTAATCAGCTTCAATCGATTTTGGGACTAATTAACTATTACAGGAATTTCGTACCTAACGCATCCACTATTCTCAGTCCTGTTAAAAAAGGGTTGTGAGTGGATATGGACTGATATTCATGACTCGGCTTTTAGGTCCATAAAAGAGCTCATGACATCGGAACAGGTTCTCGCACATTTTGACCCGAATGCGATGATAATATTAACGGTAGACGCTTCTCCAAGTGGGTTAGGAGCAGTCCTCTCACAAGTAGGTTCAGACGGTGTGGAAAAACCTATTTCATTTGTTTCGCGTACCTTAAACTCTGCTGAAAAGCGTTATGCTCAGATACAAAAGGAAGCAACCGCCATTATTTACGGTGTGCGTCGGTTTCATCAATATTTGTATGGCAGATCAGAACCGTTTATTCTTCGAACGGACCACAAGCCCTTATTGGCAATTTTTGGGCCCCATAACAGACGTTACAAGTGGTGGAGGTGTGTGAGGAGGGAATTCCAAAGAGGAGTAGGTTTTCCAAGGGTTTATTAATTATACGACACGTTTATACATATCGAAGGTTCGGGCTGCTCTCTCCGACTCGACATAAAATCCTATCTGTCAATATTCAAATACCGACTGCTGGAGCGTTCGCAAGTCAAGGCTGCGGTTCTACCAGCCAGCCCAACGTGAGGTTGCATATCGCATAAAACCTCTACATCATACCAGAAATATCGGCAAATAGGTTACAGCGGTACGCCTTGTTCTTAAGTAGCTTTAACTATAAAATAGAGTATGTCCGCAGCGCTGATAACAGCGCGGATTATTTTTCCCGCGCGAGCTTGCCGCGCGCGGTTCACGAGTGTGCGTGCACCGAACAGTGTAAGTGTTGTGATTGCGAGGTATCATACGATCGAGCGACTTATGTTTGTTTTGTTGTAGACGGAAGCATGCCCGTGACATTAGAGAAATTGCGCGAGGAGACAAATAGGGAAGTAATTTTAAGGCTAGTTAAAGACTTTATTTTGAATGGTTGGCCACCGAAGATCAATGATATAAGGTTAAAACCGTACTTCTTATGTAGATCACAATTGTCATATGAAAACGGTTGTGTCATGAGAGGCCACAAAGTGGATATTCCTTCGAGCTTATACAAAATCATTCTTAAAGAATTACATTCTTCTCATTTAGGCGTAGTAAAAACTAAGGCCGAAGCGCGATCAAGATTTTGGTTCCCGGGAATTGACCAGGCTATAGAAACAATGATAGGTTCATGCGATGTGTGTATTCAGTTGCGCCCCTCCCCGCCGCGCGCGCCGTCGGCTCACTGGGAATTTCCACCTCGTCCTTTCTACAGTGTAATGTTCACTATGACACAGAGGCTAATATTTGGTAAGAGTAAGTAACACTAGGTTTCACTAATATCGGCTCGCAGCTCGCGTCCGCGTCTTCTCCTCACGGCGGTCGGTTGGTTAGTCCCCCCCCGCCCCGCGACACCGCGCGTACGCTGCTCGAGACGACAGAGTATAAATGTCTATACACTACATCCCTCCCTTATTATTGTTTTTCTTTTATAAATATACCTAATAAAATATTCAGTTAAGGATCTGTGACCAGGTTAACGTACAAATGAAATACATTCATAATAATCAAATATATAGTAATTTATTAACATTTTATTTTAAGTATCTCAGGTACAATCAGCAAGTCCTTATTCAAATTATGTTTAATCCCTAATCATCAATTATTTTGTCATTATTGTCCATCATTTTATTCACTTGGGTTGTGATTGATTTAAATCAATATTATCGTTTGTTTGAGCACCACTAGCATTATTCTCATCATCTAGCACCTTCCATTGTCCTTCCACTCGTTTTAGGTGTACGACGTTCCGTCTGATTCGCTGACCAGTTTCATCGTTCCGAAGACTTACGTCCCCTCCTTTGTTCGCTTCGACAGTATGTGTTTCGGGTTCATAGTTTAAGCTTAGCTTGTTTTGTTTAGTCATGTTCTTGACGTATACTTTATCTCCAACTTCCAATTCACAACTAGTAGCCCTTCTCTTCCTATCCGCATATTCCTTCCCTTTTTCCTTTAGTTCCTTATCTCTATCCCTCATTTCAAGATCCTCTGAGAGATGCGTCATGTCCTGAATCATAGGCAGCTTGTCTCGAAATTGTCGTCTAAAGAACAGTTCTGCAGGTGTTTTTCCTGTAACTGTGTGAGGTGTACTATTGTACATTACCATGTACTCACGAAGGGCCTCCTTCCAGTTGTTTTTCTCTACTTGAGAAATCTTGAGGCGTTTAAGGATGTCCCTATTCTGGCGCTCCACTTCTCCGTTTTGTTGCGGCCAGTAGGGAATGGTATTATAGAGTCGTATGTTCGTTTCTGCACAGAAACTCTTAAAGTCTTCGCTGGAAAATTGTCTCCCGTTGTCTGATGTAAGCGAGACCGGGTTGCCAAGTCTGCTAAAAATGTCTTGAAGCATTCCGATTATTTCGGAGCTTGTTATAGTTCTGCATATTTTCACCTCTTTATATCTGGTGTAATAATCCACAACTACCAGAATATAATCTCCACTAGGTAAGGGGCCCATGAGGTCAATAGCTATGTCAACCCATGGTTCGGAAGGTAAATCTCTTCTTTTTAATGGGTTTGGGGCGGTAGGAGCAGAGACCAGGATGCATCCTTTACAGGCTTTGCATATGTTTTCAGCATCTTTGTCGCACTTAGGCCACCATACCTTGGTCCTCAATCTGCCCTTCATCGCGACTATCCCTGGGTGGCCTTCGTGCGCAGCTTCCAGAACTCTTCTGCGTAATTTGGTTGGGATTACAATTTTCGTCCCCCTGAGGAGAATATCGCCATGAAAGCATAATTCATTCTGGAATAGTTTATAGGCTTTAACCGTTTCGTCCCAGTTTTCATTGTAAAGGCCCTCTCTAACTTTCTGTATCTCTGCATCTCCAAGGGCACTCTCAGTGATCTCTTGTAATGGGATGGCTACTGGTCGTGCAGATTCGGTAACCGCTTGAACATGGTCTTCAAATAAAGCCGTCGGGTTTGTTGCCACTTCACAGAGTCTTGATAGTGGATCAGCTATGTTGGTCTTCCCCGGGCTATATTTCACCTTGAAATTATAGGATTGCAGTCTTCTTAACACCCACCTTTCAATGCGAGCGCATGGTTTTGCTTTCGGGCCAAATATCACCTCCAAGGGCTTATGATCCGTTACTAGATCGAACACTTTACCATACAGGAACATGTTGAAATGTTCGACTGCCCAAACCAGGGCTAAGGCCTCTTTTTCTGTTTGGCAGTAACGACGCTCACAGCTGCTGAGGGTTTTATTTCCAAATGCAATTATTCTCGCCCCATTCTTGTTGATTTGCACCAGCACTGCACCCAGACCCACTGGGCTTGCATCTGCAATCACCACAGTCTTATCATGAGGATTGTAGTAACCTAAATTTGGTACTTTCATGAGTGCTGTCTTGAGATCATTAAATGCGTTCTTTTGGGCATCTCCCCAGTCACCTTGAATGTCCGTGTTTCTTCCTGTTCTTTTCCGTAGCAGTTGCTTGAGGGGTTCTGTTACCGTTGCTAAGTGTGGGATCCATTTTCCCACGTAATTCACTAGGCCCATAAAACTCTGCAGTTCGGAGATATTTGTCGGGGCTCTGAAACCCTTTATGGCCAAGATATACTTGTCTAGTGGTTTAACTCCCTGTTCTGACAGTTCATGTCCTAGGAAGTGGACTCTCTTCATTCCAAAAATGCATTTGTCTTCCCTCAACATCACGTTATTTTCCTCTAACACTGCCCTAACTTTTTTAAGCCTTAAGTCGTGTTCTGCTACGTCTTTCCCAAACGTCAAGATGTCATCTATGAAGTTGATGACTCCATCGCAACCTAAAAGCATTCGTTCCAGTGTTTTTTGGAAAATCTCTGGCGCACACGAGATACCAAACATCATCCTTTTGTATTGATACAATCCTTTGCTGGTAATGAAGGTTGTGATATGCCTTGAGTCTGGGTGAAGTTCAATATGATGGAATGCATCTTGTATGTCTAGCTTACTAAAGATTTTGGCTTCTCGAACTTTTGGCAACAGTTCTTCCATCGTTGGCAGTGGGTGGATTTCACGTTGTATAGCCGCATTTGCTCGGCGCATATCGACACATAATCGGATGTCCCCTCCGTCTTTTAGCACAGGGACTATAGGCGAGATCCAGTTAGAAGGACCTTTCACGACTTCTATAATGTCCTTTTTGAGTAATTCTTTCAGTTTCCTCTCTACTTTTTCTTCGAGCGGGATAGGAATCCTCCGATGCGGCTGAGCAACGGGCTTCACTGAATCGTCAATCGGAATGGTAACTAAAACGTGTTTAAATTTTGGAAACGCCTCAGTTTCAACTTGGTTGATATGCGAATTGATCCGAAGTACTCCCAATGAGGTTGCCGTCACTCGTCCAAGTAGGTCACGTGTACCGTTTTCGATCACGTAGAATGTTGTTATGTCCTGTGATGTTCCGGTAAGTTTTATCGTAGCTTTGAATGATCCTAACAGCTTCAGCGGTTTTGCACTCCCATAAGCTACGAATGTTTTGTCAGGATTCGGATCTTGATTGGTAACTTGAGCGTTGTCTTTCTTCATTCTTTCCCAGGTTTGGTCCGTTATAAGATTGTGCTTGCAGCCCGAATCTATCAACATCTCCACGTTGGTTCCACCTATGTTACATGTTATTTTTGCGTCGTTCTCGATATTGAAAATGTAGTCGACTTTTTTTCCATCCGTGCTTATGTTTGCAGTTTCTTCGATATTATTTGTTGACCTGTTTTTCTTCTTTATTACCTGACTGTTCGATGATTCTTCTCCTTCAAATTTCCTCTTCTGAGTTTGTCTTGTCCGACATTGATCTCTGAAGTGTCCTAAGATGCCACATTTAAGGCAAGCCTTCCCTTTTGCAGGGCAGTTGTTGTCACGGGCCAAATGTCTGGTTCTTCCACATCTACTACATTCCAATCTTTTCTTTTTTTGCTTCTCCTTCTCTGTACCTACTCTATTGATTGACTGACTTTCCACAGGTTTCGTACCAAAGTTTCCTAATTGACGATCTATGGCTTCCAGTGCATTCGCTTCTGCAATTATTTCATCCAAAGTAATATTGTCCCCTGTTTTCTGTATCTTCTTTCGGAATTCTTCTGTCTTACCCTTTTCAGTTATTTGGTCTATGATATGGTCGTCTTCTTTTCCACCAAACTGACATTTCTTGGCCTGCAGTCGAAGTCTGATAAGAAATTTTTCGAACTTCTCATCCTGTTTCTGTTTTAGGAGACGAAACAGGTGTCGCTCATACACTTTGCTCTGTTTAGGTGCAAAGTAGTTGTCTAATTTTTCGATCCCAATGTTAAAAAGTTCGCCTTCAGTTGCGTTAGCTCCCGGGATGTTGTAGAAGATTTCTTGTAGCTCGGGACCACCGTAATGTAAAAGACTAGCTCTTTTCTTTGCCTCGGTGTCTATGCCTGCCGCCTCAAGGTAAATGTTTAGACTCCTTTTCCATCTTTCCCAACGGACGGAGACTGAACCCACCTCACCTTCACATTCGAACTTCTCTAAGGTGTACTGTGCCATTTGGGGTTACCTGTTGACAAGGTAAGTGACTATGTTGCATATTTATAGATTTTTAACACACTATCGTAATCTAATGCTAGGAATAAAGCGTTTACTGTACGTGACTGTACCTATGCTATAATATTAGTAGGTAATGCTATGCCAGTAAATCTCCGCAATTTAATGCAAGTTGTACACTTATACATAAGCATTCATTGATATCCGCAATTTAATGCCATAACAGTAAATCTCCGCAATTTAATGCAAGTTGTACACTTATACATAAGCATTCATTGATATCCGCAATTTAATGCCATAACAGTAAATCTCCGCAATTTAATGCAAGTTGTACACTTATAGATAAGTATTCATCGATATCCGCAATTTAATGCTATACCAGTAAATATCCGCAATTTAATGCAAGCTGTACACTAAGTATTCATCGATATCCGCAATTAAATGCTTTCTCATATCGTACCGCAATTTAATGCCCAGCCGCAATTGAATGCCCAGTAGTTAAAACCGCTCACTGTACAATACTTTAGGTGATTCTCGAAGAACATTTCATAGGTAGGTTGGATGGTTGACAAATATGTAGGTCCTCCCCTGATATACACCCATGGAATAAATCATGGAAACCTAGATACATAAAAAGTGAACAAAAGAATCTACTTACGCAACTCACAGCCAAGTACTTTACATTTCATTCTATTTTTCTTTAGTCAAAAATGTTATATACAGTCAACAACAGTTAATAATAATGATAACAGCAAATACGCCTTTTATTTTATATTTATGTAAGGTCAATTAATACTGTGGAACAATTCTTTAACTTTGGAATAGTAATTTTTGATGAATTATAACGTTACTAAATTGAAGGGTACAACTGTGACGTATATGGCAACTGAATACACTGGTATTACGTTTAGTTGGTTAACACTTTTGCGAATTATAACGTTACTAGATTGAAGAGTATGAGTGTGACGTACATGACAACTGAATCAAGTGGTATTACATTTAGTCGGTTAACACTTTTAGTACCCACACCCGACTCACGAGTGCAACGATAATTTGTTCGCGTGCCCACAACTCGCCTCGCGGGTCGTATATATATTTATACGGGACATGCTAATTTGTATGTCTTCTATGTACTTGGCAGTAAAAGTGTTAACTAATAAATACTGAGGCTCGAACTCAAGTAGGTAGGTAACATTTGTAGGTTATTCAGCCATCACGGGCATAACCGAATGAAACAACATTTATGAAGAAACCAGCGGGTAGTCACCTAGTTACCTACATAACCATCACTTTGAAAGCCTGGTAGTTTGTCATGCATGAATTTACAGCCAGTGTCTCGTGATATTTTGACGTGTATTTCTCTCTTTTCTTTTGTTATTAATAGTAAAATCCTTAAGATACTCACAGTTTATCTCGTCGCCACATGTAATGTTCACTATGACACAGAGGCTAATATTTGGTAAGAGTAAGTAACACTAGGTTTCACTAATATCGGCTCGCAGCTCGCGTCCGCGTCTTCTCCTCACGGCGGTCGGTTGGTTAGTCCCCCCCCGCCCCGCGACACCGCGCGTACGCTGCTCGAGACGACAGAGTATAAATGTCTATACACTACATACAGAATACACATAGACTTCCTAGGTCCGATTAAAGGTTGCGTTTATTTGGGTAGCGGTGGCGGTAGATGCACATACCAAATGGGTTGAAGCTTACAACATGAACACGGCTACTTCTTCGACCGCGGTGATTGAGAAACTGTGTGATTTTATGTCAAGGTTTGGGGTTCCGAAAACTATAGTAAGTGATAATGGCACAGCTTTTTGTTCGCGGGAATTTGAATTGTTTTGCGCGGCAAACGGGATTTCGCATATGACGTCACCGGTCTATCACCCACCTAGTAACGGCCAGGTCGAAAGTTTTGTTAAAGTAATTAAAAAGGGAATAAAGTCTTGTATTATGTCTACTCATAGCACGAAAGAAACATCATTGAAATTACTAAAATATCTTATGGATTATCGTAATTCAGTTCACTCTACTACTGGTTTGTCCCCTGCGCAATTGGTGTTTGGTCATAAGTTGAGGTCGCGATTAGATCTAATGGATCCAAAAGAGTCATCGGCACCCTTGTCACCGACTGGATCTAACGTTGTAAAAAATCAACAGTACATGCAAAGTAAGCAACAGGGAAAAAATAAAACAAAATATTTTGGAAAAAACGATGTTGTATTTTACAAAAAGTTTGTTAATAAAGCAAGTTATACCCATGTATAACTTGTTGTAAGGGCATCATACTTAAAAGAATAGGGAAATTTTTGTATTTAGTTAAAGACAGTAATAGTTCAGAAAGTTACAAAAGGCACATAAATCAGCTGATGCTTTATAAAGGAATAAGTAACAATAATGAGGATGATGTACAAAATTCGAAAGTGAACTTACCTGGGTCGTCTGGTCCTCCTGTACCGCAACCGTCACCGCCGCACTCGCCGTCGTCGTCGCCTACGTCAACACCGCCGCCTTCCCCGTCGCCAGCTGCTCCAGAAACGCACATACTCCAGCCGGAACTTCACTTACCAGATCCCTTGCCGGGTAGTTCGGCCAGAGGGAGGAGAGCAGAATTGTGCGCACGAAGTACTCCTTCGTCGTTGACAGAGGACGATTCTGAGAAGGCCCCACTACAGGCCCATGATGATGAACAACAAGAGGGTACGGACGACGTAGATGTTGAAAGAACAGAGAGACTTTCGAACTCCGAGGACGTTGCTCACAAAGCAGGAACTGAATTCGATACCCAGGCCACACAACACGATGAGTCAATATTTGTTACACCAAAGAGATCGTTACGTAATCGCCCCGTTGTTTGTTTTAAAAAGTACTTCTAGCGTAAGATGTTATGTACTAGAGTATACTATGTTTATGGATACCTATTTAGGATGTTAATTTTGTAATAATTTGTATTCGGTGTTTTGAACTAGAGGGAGGAATTGTTATGTATGTGTGCAAGGCGCGCGCTGCACGCGCGCCACCTACTATATCGGCGAGTCCAACTCTCGAATAAAGCACGCCAGTGCGTTACTAGCCAGCCTGCGTTTCACTTGTGTACCTCTGTCCCCGAACCCGCGGCCGCGTAACAGTATCACAACAAACGCGTGCGCGGCGCGGGGCGCGGCCTGCCTCCACTAGAGCTTGCAATCCGTATTATCCGGATATCCGTATTATCTGGATATCCGTATTATCCGGATATCCGTATTATCCGGGTAGCCGCCGATTTTCAAATCCGGATTTTACTTGCATCACCATCCGGATTTTTCGGATATTACGGATAGTTGTATTTCTCTTTTAAATATTAAATAAAAAGCTGTCATCTTTAAAGTAAATAACTGTTATTACGTTATTTATTATTTTAATATAGTTAATCACTCTTGAAATTAATTATTCACTTCACAAATCACAATAACTCAATTTAGTCACAGAGATCATAACAACATTGACCATTTGTTAACTTTATGTTAAACCCACAGCCATAATGCACGCATTTTCAAGATTGTATTGTATTGTTTGCACGCACGGCCGCTTCTACATTTTTTGACACACAAAAACCAGATCAAACAGTCATAACTTCAGCGGACAATACACAAGATCTAGAAGGTTGCTCTTCTTCAACTGTAAGCATATCAATTAAAACAAACAAATACGAGAAGAAATCATCCGGTTTATGAGTCAGCCATCTTCTACGCAGTGACCGCTTTCTTCAACAAATGATTTAGACACCACCAATTCGAGTAGAGATGGTACTATTTGATGAGAATGGTCAGAGAAGCAGGAATTTAGAAAGGGCTTACATTCTACTTTTATCAATACCACCAACCAGCGTTCAAGCAGAAAGAGTGTTCTCTGCTACAGGATATTTATGTAACCATATAAGCACTTCTATGAAAGAAGATTCATGAGATAGTTTAGGCTTTTAAAGATCATATTATCAGGATTTGGAAAAAAATAAAATAAGAATTATACTACTGTTGTTTAATAATTGAACTCATTTGCCAGGAAAAGTGATATTTTTATTTAATTATTGTTTTAAATAGGTTCATTTGATTGGGATGTTGTGATTTGTGATAAATGTAAGATCTCATTTTTAATTAAAATTGTTTTTAGTATGAGAAGAACAGATATAAATTATTTGTGCGGTATCGGGGTTTTATTTTATAATTTTAGAAAGTGAACTAGTTTTTTTATGTAATTGTTAGTTGAAATATTGGTATAGTTTATTATTTGCTAGCTGCTATGGCTAATTTTAATTTTTGATTTGTTTTTATGTTATAATTGCGGACGCTTTTAACGTGCTTTCTACATTGTTCTCACATGTATAATTTCAACATGAATGATGTAACCAATATTTTGTAACAATATTTTGATTTAAAAGAGTGTCCGTGGAGTTTCTTGCCCGTTTTTCTCTATAGGCACCTACTACGCTTTGTAATGGTCAACTAGCTTCATATTTCTGACTGACCGACTCCTTAACAATTCAAAAGTGCCTGTAAATGGTTTCATTGAAATAAATGCTTTGAGTTTGAGTTTGATTTCTTTGTGATTTTGCTTGAGAGACTGATCAAAACGTGTTACAAAAGCTTATTAGTTTTATTTAGAATAAAAAAAAAAAAAAACCGCATTCTCCGGATACTCCGGATAGTAAAATATTAATATCCGTATTATCCGGATAGTAAAAATGAACGGATATTGCAAGTCCTAGCCACCACAGACAGTGCGCGGGGCAGCGGGTCGGGAGCGGGTGTAGCGTCATTACATTCGTCGTAATATACGTATTCTTCAATAGGAGTGTGTCGTATTTGTTTTGTGAATATTTACAGAAAAATGTTCTGAAAGATTTTAATTATTTTCCTTAATTAATTCTGTACACCTACACAGGCGATGATATTCTACATATTCAAGTTTTTTTTCTAATTATTTCATGAACCCACATCCTTTTCCTTTTTAACCGACTTCTTCAAAAAGGAGGAGGTTCTACAGGTATTTTCGTCCGTATGTTTTTTTTTTTTGTATGTTCATTGATTTATTCGCCAATTGTGAACCGATTTAAAAAAATATTTTTTAGTTCGAAAGGGTATATTCCCGAGGTGGGTCCCATATAAATATTATTAACTTTGCTTTGCGTAGTTTTTGAGTTAGCTTCGATAATTACGTATTTTCGACATCTTAGTTTTCTCCGTCACTGTTATTTACATAGTCGTATTCGACTTTGTGTGGGGTAGGTACCTACCACCACTAAAAAGTAAAAAATAAAAACTTTTTACAAAAAAAAAAACAACCGACTTCTAAAAGAAACTCTAGAAAAGGGAAAAATAACTTTAATTTCGGAAGTCGGTGGCAAAAAACGAAAATTGAAAAGTAAAGACACCGACTTCCGAAGCTTATTTTTCATTTTTTTAGTGTTTCTCGTACCTACTCTTGTTTTCAAAATAAGTAGAAATAATAACTTCTTCGTCCGTGTCCGAATCACCCGACATTTTCAATCACATTACAACCGCTGCCTAGGTACGTCTGCGCACGACCCGCTGCCGTCTCGCGCTCGACCCGTTGCCGTCCCGTGCCCGACCCGCTGCCGTCCCGCGCCCGCGCTGTGTGTGAACACGATGCATAATACAAAATTAATCAATTTATCAAATACTCGAAATGAGTCCCTTCCTGTTGAATACAAAGTAATTTCATTTTTCTGAACAAAATTTCACATCAAATGTTAAAATTCATGGTCTTCCTTTTATTTGCGACACTATGTTATTTAGCAAAAAATAATCCTTATGATGAAGCCTTTCGATCGGTATGATAAAGCTACAGGATGATTATTTTTCTCACGTAACGGGTTCAACTCGGTTCAACCATGTAATTATTTAAATATCTATGAATGCAATTCAAATTGTTTTTTAAATTCAAATAATGTCTTCTTTCAGTAAAATGTTTCATCTCCAATATTCAAGGTACTTTCCCTCCATGTGACATGTCCGTGTTTCGCCCTGTATATTAGGGAAAGAACCAATTAAACAACTACCTCATTACACATTACAAAGTTTATTGTAATTATATCAATAATACAGTTACACAACATTGTGGCAAGCCAATAAACAAAATAGAACTTTCCCAATCTTTACCAGAGTATCAGCCTCTAACACACCCCGTCTCCGTAACAAGGTGTCATCATCTGCCTAGCCTTTTCCCAATTATGTTGGGGTCGGCATCCAGTCTAACCGGATGCAGCTGAATACCAGTATTTTACATGGAGCGACTGCCTATCTGACCTCCACAACCCAGTAACTGGGTAATACGATACCCCTTGGTTAGACTGGTTGTCAGACTTTCGTGCTTCTGACGACTCGTAACGACTGTCAAAGATCCACAAATGACAGCCGACAACGAAATGACTCCGTAACAAGGTGTGTTAGGGGAAATACAAGTATGACACTAAATACAACAAGTTCAAGGTCGCTTGTGAGGATTCGTGAGATGAACGCTTAACAACTTCCTGCTCAATCGAATAATAAGTGACCACAATATATGCTCATCAAAGGAATTATAACGTTAGGGGCAAAGCAACCAGAGACAACCAAACACATCAAATTTAGAACAACTGGTCTTATTACCTAGTTCACTACACAAGTTCATTACACAAAGGCCTAAATCACTCGGAAATTACTTTAACAAAGTCAAATAATTTATTTCAAGTAGGCACATTAAAGACACTTTTGAACGTCAAATACATAGAAATAGAAATAGAACTGATTTTAGTTGCCCCTTCCAAAAGGTAGTTTTCGTATGGAAAAGAATGGGCAAGGAACTCCACCGATACTCTTTAAAAAAAAAATGTTTTACAATATTTGGTATACATCAATTATATGTATAATTACATGTGAAGACGATGCACCGAGAATACAATTACTGTACTACAATAGGTAAAATAGAATTAAAAATGGAGCAATGACAAATAAATTAATTAAGTATGTGATAGATACATGGTGCTCACATATTTACAAACATGGTCACATGGGTATAACTCTCTCAAAGGATCTACTACAATAAATGAAACATTAGTAGGTATAACTTGCAGATGGTAACTCTCACTCAGTTTACGGAATCAAGTCTCTTGGCATGGAAAACAGAGAAAACTCTGTGTTCCCACGAACACGCGGCCTACGGGAGTAGTCCGCGAGAAAACGATGACGCTAATCGTTACCTGGAGCGGCGACACTTTCTCGCACGACGTACCGGATAGGTAAGGGCTTCCATTGCAAGGGGATGGCCACACTGCCAGCACTCGTTGGATCAAACCTCAAAACTGCCAGAGCCCGGGTCAACCAGCACACTGCCCGCCACTACTCGGGACTAACTGCTATTTCACCAGACCACGGGACGGCACCAGGGCGTCAAGTCTTTTCACGTTCGCATTAGTTCAGGCTAGCATGAGCAGCCAGACAGGTTCGGCTATTGAAACAACATCTCTGATATATTTCCAATAAGATTATTGGCCGAACACATTCTGATCATCACAGAACTGGTGCCTCTCAAATAGCATACCTGTTAAATCTCCATTATTGCGTAGCGTCACTAAGATCGGGAAGGAACATCCTTCTCGACACACACGCAGGACCAAAGACCGGACTTCTCCCTATCCACCTTCGAGAAAGATCTAACCACACACTTAACAGAATTGCTTGACACAAGTGACAATCCACTTCTGAAATTCTATCTTAATAATCAATTTTAATTTATCTGACATTACATGACTATAAAATTTGGGAGATTAAATCTGTATGTTAATTAATTTGAATTCCTTATTAACATCAAAATAATTATAAAAACCCAACAACAGAGTTTTGTCTTCAGTAGGTATTGAGAAACACTTGAGCTACAAGGTTCTACCACTAAATGTCGCCTAAGATGTCATTTTGCAACGTCACACAATTTACTTGAGGGCGGCGCCACATTTCTTCTTCCATACTTCTCTATTAGTCGTCTCCTCCGTAGTCTATGCATCGTTTCTAAATACATACTAATAATATTTGATCTTTGTGCCGTTGCAGGGGCTCGATACGACATATCGCCGGGTTGAAGGCAAATCCGACTATCTGCCATTTTTTTCAGTTTTTCACTTTAATATACCATTCGAATCGGCATTTGATTCTTTATCTAATGGTAAAACCAACTAAACCGCAGGACTTACCGTTCCCGAGTTAGCGAATGTAAAAACCGATTATATTCTTATTATATCTTAGAAAGTATATCTTTAGAGAATTAAAAACCATTAATTCGTAATAATTTGCCCGCAACATTTCAAAATAAAGTTGCAAAAAATACCAAACTTTTTTAGTGGGTTCTAATCCTACAATAATGTTAAGACCTTCCGTCGTAGTCACTAATGGTAAAAAATAATATATTTAATTAGCACCCTTTTGTTCTTGAACATTCAAACTAAATAAATATTATCTAATTATAGTCGATTTTGGCATTCGGTTTTTCGGTTTATTTTTAGCGAATTGCCTAGAAGCAAATCAATTAAATTATTATAGTCGGTACTTCCCCGCGCTACCCCTCCAGCTTTACTGAGATTTAGTAGAATCTTGCGCAACGAACTACGAGGTTTATAGTGCATTTTTCGACTTTTGCTTAAATCGCAGATATCTTCTGCCAAAACTTCGTCTGCAAAACTCTGTGCATTTCTGCTCAGTTATTACAGAAGCAGTCGAGATGCGATGGGATTTTATTCTCGAGAGTGTGATCCGCGAGAACGACATGAGCCCCAAAACAAAACGCCAGCAGAAAAAGCTGAACAAATCGGGCGTCCGCATCATATCAAATCTTTCCATATGATGGAAGGCCATTATGTGCGCCAAGATATTAAACGCCAATATCTAGACTGCAGTCTGTCAATTACAAAAATGTAGTTAGTGTGAGAGGAGAGCGTTACAACCGTATCGGAGGCTACATATCAAAATGTATTTTGCACCGAATTCAACTTGGGGTTTCTGTTCTCAAAAAAGACCAGTGTCATTTCTGCACCTAGTATCATCGTTTGGATAGCATAGAGAAAACCAAAATTGAAGAAGAGTATAAACAGCACATTCAAAGAAAAGATACATGCAATAGCGAGAAACAAAGGGACAAGGAGAGAGCAGAAAAAGAAACCAACTTGATTTGATTTGCAGGCAATTTTGCAAATCCCTAGTGGAGATGTAGGTGTTTTGTATTATTGCAGGAAACCTTTACTATACTACCTGACGATTTATGAGAGCGCTTTTCCAAATGAAGTATTTTGATATGCGTAGAAAGAAGCTCTGAGATTGGATCGATAATTTTACATTACTTAAGGGAAATCCCCGATCATATCGACGGGGTTTCATTAGTTTCAGACACATGTGGTGGACAAAACAGGAACCAATAGGTGGCCGGTGTTGTTTTGGGCTGTTTGTGTTTGAACACAAATTTTTAGAATCGGTCCACTCACACATGGAGGTCGATTCTATGCACAGCACCATAGAATCGGCTCAAAGACACTCAAACATACTCAATTACAGATTGGTTGAATATTTTTCTCTAAGCACGTCGAGCCAGTCCAAAAAGTTGTCACTGAACCACCACCACAGGCCAGAAATGACTCATGTTTGCCACAGATACTGTACCTGTTATATAAAGAACCATAATGAATTTCAAAAACAAAAAAAGCCGATCTTTTGAAACTTCGTAAAAAAAAAGAGTCATTCCTGACGAATACCTATCATGGATGGTTCCAAAGTTTGACAGCCAAAAAGTGGATCTTATACCTAATGTTAAGGTTTCTAAAGAATGGAGGACTCGGAGAATGACGCTGAGTGATAATTTTTTTTTAGAATTCATTTTAAAAAACTAATTATTGTTTGTTTAGATTACGAAACTTTTATGTTCATACAATATAAAAAACAATAAAATAAATGCTTCTTCTTGTTACCTGAACGTTTTATTTTCTGTGTGTATTCTTGTACTGGCTGAGATTACACAATTTCAATGATTTAAGCAATACAAATCAGCAACTTTTAATGTTAATACAATTTTGCATTCCACATTTAAAGACATCTATTATGAAATAGAAAGGCAAAACCAACTATTTTTTCGTATTTTTTAAAATTGTTTCAAAAGCAAAGCTTCGACAATCGGCCTTACAAGCAAAATAACAAAACAATACTTTAACTCACGTAAATGCGAAGTCTGTTTGAAACAGGACAATTAGTTTTCCAGATATGCTTGTATTTGTACTATAGAGGTAAAACCAACTAAAACAAAAGGGGGGGTTAAAATTTCTTTTAATTATTTTTTATACAAATGAAGTTAAGTTTTGTGTTTAGTATCTAACTGTCGGAAACTCAGATAATTATAGAACACGCTCTTACATTTGCGACTGACATAATTTTATTCCTAACGACTTAATTTTAATTGCGAACTTTCCAAATGCTCCTACGGAAAATTTTATATTGATTTTTTTGGACTAAATAATTGGTTTTGCCTTTAACCCGGCGATATTTGCTCGATATTTCACGTTTGTAATTGTTGCTGCGGCACGTGTCGATCGTCAAAAATTTAGAAAATCTTTAAGCACCTTATAT
Source organism: Lithophane semibrunnea (assembly GCA_947363905.1). Lineage (NCBI taxonomy): Eukaryota > Metazoa > Arthropoda > Insecta > Lepidoptera > Noctuidae > Lithophane > Lithophane semibrunnea. The sequence goes on along the minus strand of OX376199.1, from coordinate 56,916 downwards.
AACCGATAGTTGTACTCAAATAATAAAACTTGGCTATTTGTTAATATTATTTTTTATAATGAACTAGCTGCACCCCGCAGTTGCACCAGCGTAAGTCTCGATCCCGTGGGAATATCGAGATATAATGTATCCTATGTTAGGACATAGGTAGGGTACATTCCAGGTCATGGCCTATCCAATGCTACCCAAAAAAATTTCATCCAAATCCGTTCAGCCGTTTTAGCGTGAAAGCGTAAAAAAGATGCTCACTTTTGCATTTATAATATTAGTTAGGAAGTTAGGATTACACTCTAAATCGAGTCCTTGTTATTAGTAATAAATGTAATCATAAAATAATAACTAGCGAGTAAATAATTCAATTGTGAAGAGTGCCGGCCACGCAGCACGGAGCACGCTCGCTGAACGCGGATCTAGTGAACCCACAGGTACCTGAGCTTTTTCACTTCTTATTCTGAAGATAAGCTAAGAGTAAAAATGGGTAATAATTGGTATGTTACGTATGAGTGCGAATGTTGATCGTTATATTATAAGGGCGGGCTTTAAAGACAATAAAACATCTCGAATGCTGGTTAGACACGTTACTGCTTATATTTGGGCCATTCATTGACAATATAAACACACACACCCTTACTATAACATGCTTACATACTACACCCAACTGAACCATAATAAACGTTAAACGTTAATCTTTATTACACCACACCACTTACGGTAATAAAAAAATAAAAAAATAAGTAAAAATCTTAAATCTAATTAACTAAAAAGGGTTTGCCCAGGGCCACCTTCCGGCTCCATCATCAGACCTTGAACACCACCTAGTGTCAAAGCACTTGTTAATACATAACCAATGAGTCTAAACACGATGGTGCTATCTTGTTTGATTGAGGAGTTCCTATGCCTAACTTCCGGCTCCATCATCAGACCAGCTCCATGGCATCATTTTCTCAAAATGTCTCGGTAGTTGTATGAGTATGTCAAGTTTCAGCTCAATCGGATGCCAGGAAGTGCTTGAAAAATTGATGGCAAAAGGAGTAACTGGAAACACATACGAACAGAGCAAGCTAATATAAAGCTTGTAAAAAAATCGGTTCATAATGGATTTTATTTGTTCGGTTCATATGGATTTTATCTGGTTTTCCATTAATGTTCACGTCCACATTGGTCCAGCTTCATTAAGACTAGCTGCGCCCCGCGGTTTAACCCGCGTATGTCTCGATCCCGCGGGAATATCGGGATTAAAAGGATCCTATGTCCTATTTCAGGTCATGGCTTACCCCTGTGCCAAATTTCATCCAAATCCGTTCAGCCGTTTTAGCGTGAAAGCGTAACAAACAAACAAACTCCCTTTCGCTCATATAATACTAGCTTCCGCCCGCGGCTTCGCCCGCGTCGTATGTCGATAAAAAGTAGCCTATGTCCTTCCCCGTGAAGCCATCTATCTCGTTGCCAAATTTTATCGACATCCGTTCAGTGGTTTAGGCGTGAAAAGGTAACATACAGACAGACAGACAGAGTTACTTTCGGATTTATAATAATATATTAGTATGGATAGTTAGGGGATTAAAAGTATCCTATGTCTAGGACATAGGATACTTTTAATCCCCTATATATACTTTTAACTAAATTTAGCACAGGGGTAGACCATGACCTGGAATAGATTCCAGGTCTTTTTCATTTCTAATTTGCTGTTATGTAAGAAAATAAATTGTTTCGCGCTTCTGTTTTTGACGTTTGTAACCGACATTTGAGTTCGACAGGATAACTATCGTGATTGTACAATGACTCTATAGTTTTTGTGAGATTGCTTGGTACACACATCGACTAGGTATACATCCTTTGAATTTGTTTATATAAACAAGTTCAAAGGAAGAAGTTCGTTAGTCGATGTGTGTACTGTAGTGTTGTATGCAAGGCACCAGAACGGCAGCCAAGTACTCCATGAATCGGTTTATTTTCTCCCTATATTCTAAGCTGTTTACATACTACACCACAGTCACGTACTAACAGCCTGTCGCTTTGACTGCAATAGGTGTGCAGATATTTGTGGATCATCTCAGTAATGTCGGAGGGCCGCGCGCCGTACTTCAATAACCTCTCCCTAGGCCCTCGTACCATACTAGGACCTGCCATGCCATCTACTGATGACAAAACATCGAGATTCCTCTATTATACATGATAATAAATCATGACGGTGAAAACCGCAACAAAATTCATTGTGAAGTTTACGAGACACCGGCACGAAGTGACGTTGTTTTATTTCATACTATACTAGCTGCACCCCGCAGTTTCAACCGCATAAGTATCGATCCCGCGGGAATATCGGGACAAAAGGTATTCTATGTCCTTCTCCAGATCATGGTCTACCCATGGGTCAAATTTCATCCATATCCGTTCAGCCTTTTTAGCATGAAACCGTTACAAACAAACTCACTTTCGCCTTTATAATATAAGTTAGGATTAGGATAGATAGATAGATCATGAATTCATGATCCTAATTTGTATTTTACGTAAAAAACATTAGCAAGCAATCATGCAATAAGTATGTGTTGCTTTTTAGGGTCCCGTACCCAAAGTGTAAAACGGGACCCTTATTATTACTAAGACTCCGCTGTCCGTCCCTCCATCCGTCTGTCACCAGGCTGTATCTCATGAACCGTGATAGTTAGACAGTTGAAATTTTCACAGATGATGTATTTCTGTTGCCGCTATAACAACAAATACTAAAAAACAGAATAAAAAAAATATTTAAGGCTCCCATACAACAAACGTGATTTTCTGGCCGTTTTTATAGATAATGGTACGGAACCCTTCGTGCGCGAGTCCGACTCACACTAGGCCGGCTTATTAAAAAGTTAAATACCTACCCTCAACTAAGCTTGAAAGTTGGAACGAGCCGTCTGTCGGGGTTTAAGATGTACAGTTAACTGCAAAACATCGAATTATCAAAACGAAACTACAACATCGCGCCTGTTCTTCCGAAGGGGTATGAAGAACTGCACTGTATAGTACCTAAACCTATTTTCATTAAGTAAGTATTTAAGAAAATTGCGCGGCGCGCCACTCTTGAGGGATAATGCCGCCTGTGTCTAGCCGGGGGCGCGGGAGAGCGGGCGGCGTGGCACGCGGAGGCTGTTCGCGTCTCGCGACAGCTGTTCGCGTCAAAAGCACAAAAAGAAAACTCGCCTCATTATCCCACTCCGCGCCCCCCGCACCCCCCGCACACCGCACCGCACCGCGCGCATCACCTGTGCTCTCCTTTGTACACTATAAGCATTCAATTTTTTTTTTGTCTGACAGCGTTTGTTTGAATATGTGTTATTGACGAGTTTGGACTGATTTGTTACAAATATACACGGTATATTATCTTTTTTAAATAGGTATGTACCAATATCCAGGATGCATAGTAGTTGTCGTTCTGCAGGTTCCGGTCTACATGACTGTCTTTGATAACGATCGGTTCAGTAGTTGAAGCGTTAAAAGATAAGAGATAAGGGGGCCTAGACAAAATCCCATTTCTGTAAGCGTTAACGCCAACGGAAAGATCAAATTGTATGCAGTTGACAGCAGCAGTCACGTGACATCTCTAAAGCTAATGTAACGCCCTGGTTGATGCGCTAGGGTGGCCCGCGAAATTCAAATTTTTAGAGAGCTGAACTGAACTTAGAGAGTTGTATTTAGGGCATGCAAACCCGGTTTTCCGGTTTTGGTAAAAACCGGAAAACGGACAAAATTTACCGCTTTTTTAAAACCGGGTTTGAGAGACAAAACCGGAGTTACCTCCGGTATTCCCGTCATTGAATTACATTTTATTTAAATCAACTTTTTTCGGACGCACTCAAGAAATATTCAATTTAGAGTCATCAAATATAACCGAACGCAACCTAAACCCACTTACACTCCTCCCTCCGTGACCCCCGCACATAAGCTACGACTACTGGGCCTTGCACTGTTTGTTCTCCCCCGGTCAGGGCGTCATTTGCTACGCTGATGACACTCTAGTCACGGCCCGGGGAGGGAGCTACGAAGAAGCGGCACGCTCAGCCGTCGAGGGCACGTCCCTCTTCGTGGGGCGAATCGGGGCACTGGGCCTCAGGGTGGCGCTCGAATAAACGGAGGCACTGGTATTTCATGCGCCACCGGCTAAAGTGCACCTCACCATTGGTGATGCAACAATAGAGGCACCTCTATTGTTGCACCACGCAGCAAGTATTTCTAGTTGGGCCTGGTTTTGGACCGGAGGTAGTACTTCGGCGAGCACTTTGCACAGCTTACGCCGAAACTGATCGGCACGACGTCCACCCGGCTGTTGCCGAACCTGGGCGGACCGAACGTGGTTTGCCGAGGGCTAAACACGGGGGTGGTTCGGACGATGGCGCTCTACGGGGCCCCGGTGTGGGCGGATTCCCTGTCTGCCCAGAACAAGGCTCTACTGCGGAGGCCACAGAGAGTCATGGCAGTCAGGGTCATACACGGATACCGCACAATATCAGCGGAAGCGGCGTGCGCCCTCGCGGGTACACCCCCGTGGGACCTGGCGCAGGTGCTCGCCGTAGTCTACCGACGTGGGGCAGACCTGCAGGCGGAGAGTGGCAGGCGCCCGCCGCCTGAAGTGGTGAAGACATGGCATGGGGAAGCTCAAACCTCAAACCCATACGCTGAGCGAATGGAGGGTGAGGCTGGAGACGCCCAGTGCTGGTCACTGGATTGTGGGGGCCATCCAGCCGATTCTGGAAGAGTGGACACGGAGGAGACACGGGCCGTTGTCCTTACGTCTGGTGCAGGTGTTGTCAGGGCATGGCTGCTTTGGCAAATACCTGCACAATGTGGCTAAACGGGAGGCGACTCTCGTGCGTCACCAGTGCGGCTGCAGCGAGGACACGGCGCTTTTCACCCTCGAGCATTGTCTTGCCTGGGTGGTGCAGCGCCGTGCTCTCGCAGCAGCAATCGGGGCAGACCTCTCCTTGCTAGCCGTGGCCAAGGCCTAACCGATAGCAGAGGGGCATGAGAGGCGGCGCAGCGCGTTAGGGAGGAAGACACCCTCGCTGACGTGATTCGTCGTAGGAGAACAGGGCGGCGGAGGAGGCGCCATGGCGATCTGATGCTGCCCTAGGAGGTGCCAGCGAGCGATAGATCGGGGAGTCTATCGTCGTCGCATTGCAAGGCCCTCATGAGTGGTAGCGATGTCTCAGGTGAGCCCGGACATCGCCAAAGGAGTTTGGTGCCCGGAGGCGGGCTGCGCTGGATGGGTCGCGAATTGGTAGGCATAAATGGTTGATTAAAAAAGGTATATGCTAAAATTTGCTTTATTTGTAGATTTTGTGGGTATCTAAGAATATTGTTTTCTTGTTAAAATTCTACTATACAAAAACTATAAAAATGTAGCCGAAACCGGGGCTAGCACCGGTTTCCGGTTTTGGGCCGTGAAAACCGAAATTCAAAGCCCTAGTTGTATTGCTGATCCTAATGTTTATAATTCTGTAAATTCATATTTGTTACGAGCGCTAAAAATATTTAGATCAACATAAAACCTGATACTGACCTGCAAATTGCAAAAAACGTAAGAAAATTTGAATTTCGCGGGCCACCCTAGCGCATCCCCCTTAACGTGTTTAGTGGCGCTTATTGATTGTATAAACGTTTCAGTTTTCGAGTGTTATTGTGAAATCGTGAATAAACGGTGAGTATTGTGTTGTGTGCTATGCGAGATTTCTGCAGCTGATACATTAAGTATTTAAAAAGTGAATTTATAATGCCACCCACCACCGGCGCAAAGTGACATTTGGAAAAAATATCTTTAAATCCGCTTCCGCGGATTTGAGTTATCAAATATCCGCATCCGCGGATGTGAAAAAATCTTCATCCGCAAAATCCCTGGTACAAACTTACATTTTATTTGCAGTTGGAATAAGATTGTGAGAGAAATGTTTTTGAACTGTAATGTTAAGTTGTTCTTGGGATAAATTCATCCCAACTACGGAACCCCTTATTGTGCGTGGTCCGACACGCACTTAGCCGGTTTTTTTCATGTTTCTTATTGTAATCGCGCTGGCAGATGTCGAGGGCACATAAAAAACTTATACAGCTGGCATACAATGCACTGCTCGGCGCTCGTATTGTACAAATACGCATTTGAATCTTTAACTTTTGAATTCATCCTCCATTTCACGAGTTCTTTGCTACACTAATCGACCGGCAGACGACGAGGCAGCGCCCCTTATCAGATTTGGAATGTAACGTAAACGTTGAGCGCCATGGTGACCCCGATTATTTGCACTCTTCCATCCTTGCAAGATGTATCGCGCGGTGCACGAGGCGGCGGGGGGAGGGAAGCGCCGGGTGTCCGAAACCTTACGAGAGATAAGAATGCAGGGCGGCGGCGCGCGGCAGCTGCACGTGCGCGGAATGTTCACCTGCCACCTGCGCTTCACCGTGCACCGCTCCACCACCACACGCGCGACGTACCTACTGCCTCGTGCACTTTGAAATACACAGTTAAGCATGGTGCTCGGTGCCTTTGTCGCGATCGTTACACTTTACAATACAAGCAGGTCTATTCTGTAGAAATCTCAACGTAAGTTTAAGCTGTCATTCTACCTCGTGATAGGGATTGACACTAATGACAGCTCACTTCGAATTATTCCACGTTCAGCTAAGTTAATATTTTTACAAAAAAGTTCGGCCGATGTATATGCGGCGTGAGCAGCGCTCTATCGCTTCTCACCCTTTGTGAATGACATCTCTCGTAACTACGACGCGACGGATGGAGCCAGAGTCCTTACGATATTTAGGTATTACTTCAATAAAAGGAACTTGTCTATTTATTTCATGTTTAAGAACAGTTTCGTCGATTGAGTGACAAACAGCGCATCTATAGCTAGAACCACTGATCATCGATATCGATATTTCTTATTATTCTCCCATTATACAATTCTTCATAGATCGTTAACTACATCCGATGTACCTTTATGTCACAGTGTCCACAATTTACAAATATTTGACTAAGCTAAACTTAAAAAAGTATAAAATAAAAACTTCAGCACCGTATTCGCAACGATCTATTATTTGTTTCACATTAATTTACATACTATAGTAACTTACATGTTAAACACTTGCCTACATCAAATTTCTATGCTAATATAAGCGGTTTGGACTGGGCTATCATCATCATAATTTTTTTTAATTTTCTGAAACCCTTACAATTTGAAAATCACATCAGGTTTACTATCACTTAACTATCGAAAAACTAGAATTGTTGTGAAACAAACAAACAAACTCACTTCCGCATTTATAATATCAGTTGGGATGAGATGGCCAGACGAGGCTACACAAATTACTTTTTTAATGTGATTTGTCTTTTTAGTTTGTTCGTGACTAACTTTAGCCACGAGGAGTTCCTCCTAATACTGGGACTAATTATTCAGATCTCCTTTGTTCATTAAAATAAAATGAGTTGGATCGTAAAGTGTACAGGATCCGTGTGGTAGTTAGGAGGCAGGGATGGAAATCAGTGAGGTGGTCGGGCAAGCGGCAGGTGTGCACTGCGCAGGCGCGCATCTGCCGCCGGCCGTGTATATAGCGCGCGCGCGCCCGCATTGTTCACTGCAGTGTCCGCAGCCGCTGGCATCACACGCGGCTCCGCGCTATCGACAGACTCGTGATACTCTTGCTAGTGCTGTGTTGTTACCATTCTCTGTGCAAAATGATCATCTGCCTGTCCGGGTTCGTGATTGCTGGGTTGGTGTCTCTTGCTTATTAGTTCCACTGTTCATATTTGAGTGGGTGCCGGTGGTGATGGTGACCGGCTGACGAACACCTCATCAGCTGTGTAGCTGTCACGTGCGCGCCCACTCTTATCTCTTACTGATCGCATTAAGGGTGCGTTTCCACCAGAGATGTGCGAGGATGCGCATCGAAGAATGTGCGTGTGCGTAAAATAACATCCTAGCTAAGCTCACGCTATGAAGATGTTAATGTTAGTTTCACTCATATCCGTCGCTACGCATCCTTGCTTATTTCTGGCGAAAACGTAGGACACTCCCGACACTCGTGGTTAAACATTTTTCAATTAATTTACTTACGATTCATTCAATCAGCAGTCGAGCACCTACCTTACTTTGTTTTAATATTTCTATTTACTTTTGTTAGAAATATGTATTGTGCTATCTTTTGGTTTTTGGACAAAAAAATAAAATACAAAGCCTGTGTTCTGGCTATCACCTAGTGCCCATGAATAACCATCGTAGCCATTAATATTATATTATAAGCCGCAAGTTTTGTACAGTTATGACAAGCTTGTGCCTTATTAATCTCATTATTCATGATATAACTTTATCCGGTGTTCAATAAGAGTTAAATATACAGTATGTTAATTAGGTGACGAAAGATAGTATAGCGTCCATATATGCTCAAAAATAAAAATTACCATTCAAAAATAAAATGTTTTTATGTTATAATAAAAATTCATAAAAAAGATTAAATTGATACGTAAAAGAAACACTCTGTACACGCGTACTTACTTGCATTTCCATGGTAAAAAAAAAATATTTGTACCGATTCTTTTGTCACAAATGCCTCTAAACTAGACTAAAAATCACCAAAATTTAGTTTATTCCTGTCAAACGACGATTTCCCATTCTGAAATAGACTAAAGTGACACAACTTAACTATATTTTAATTTGACAGCACTAAGATGGCACCTATGTGAAAATGGCAATTTTGATATTCCGAATTTGACGTTTTTCACCTAATATTTTGAATGTGAATCAACCTCCTGAGCAAGCAGGCTTCCGGCCTGGCCTTTCTGCGACAGATCATCTGCATGCAGTCACCAGACTCATAGAAAAACATCAAGAATATAAAATCCCGTAATACCTCGCTTTTGTTGATTACTCCAAAGCTTTCGGCAGCATTTCACACATCCATTTTTGATGCCAAGGCTGCCATCAGACGGACTGCATCGCAGCAAACGCGTGCATTCGATATATTCGCGTTCGACTTCGTTCAGTCATGATATCAACTTCACGCGGTCGGCTGCAGTCGTGTGAAGTCAATATTGATAGATGTAAGTTGTAGTGTAAATAAATAAATATTAACTGCATACAGTCGAGCTTCAACTTTACGCGGTACAAAATGTTTTGATTGTCTTACAGTTAGACAATCAAAATATTAGGTGAAAAACATCATATACTTAATAGTCAGATTGAGTGACTCTAATTAATCTGACTAGTGATAGTTCGGTGTACAAGAGAATCGGCACCATTATTAATTATTTGTTGCGCAGGTTAGATACGTTATAATTAATTCTTGCGGAGGTCAATTAATAGTAGCAGGTATCTGCGGTATATTGCTGCGCTCAGTATCCGTGTACATTGTTTATTGTAGTTATAGTAATGTAAGTTGTGTTGTTACGTATTCTTATGAGTCGTTGTTGTTTGTTGCAGGACATCGCCCACGTCGGTACCGATCTCTGCGCGCAATGATATTGTAAGTTCTCATGTTATTCTCGTCAGTTTTTGTTGGAAACCGTAGTTCATTTCATTTTATATTACCCTTATTAACGTTGTCCTACTCGTCTCATCTCAATCACTCTACCATGTGTATTTACATACTAGTGTCAAACTAAGTTAGCTAGCGAAACTCCGCAGACGTAATGAGTGTCAATATCTAAACACGATAAAGATAACGTTGACCCAAAAAAGAAATGGATTTCCATCGCGTATGCTGAGTTTCGATACCTAATTAGATTTGACGTTGTTTATCATTTTGTTTTGTTTCGATCATCAGCAAGTCAATATCCTTGATAATTTACGGCCGGGCAATTATTCCCTCCCTATCGGTTATCCCTCGGCTGTTTTTTTACCGAAGCCGAATGATACGCGCCCCTTGAGTGTACGCGTAATGAGAGCACTCACGATCGGTGGACAGCGTAACTAACGTGCGCTCTGTTGCAGGGCGTGGTGGAGCGCCTGGGCGTGAGCGTGGGCGGCTGCGAGCGCATGGTGGGCGTGGGCGCGCGCTACTCGCCGCACCACCACCAGCTGCTGCAGCACTTCGGCGGCGCGGGCCCCGGCGCGGGCCGCTCCAGCAGCTCGTCGGCCGAGTCGGTGTCGTCGCACAGCGCGTCGCCGCCGCCGCGCGGGCCCGGCGTCCCGGGCGCGGGCCGCTGCACGCGCGTGCGTACGCTGTACGCGTGTCTGGGCGAGAGCGAGGGCGAGCTGTCGTTCGAGCCCAACCAGATCATCACCAACGTGGCGGCGTCGGGCGAGCCGGGCTGGCTGCGCGGCACGCTCAACGGCAAGACCGGACTCGTGCCCGAGAACTACGTGGAGCCGCTGCCCTGACCGCCGACCGCCGACCGCCCCGACCGCACCCTCACACACCAAATATCATATCGTAGTCTTATGTTGTTGATTCTTTTGTACGTATTTGTATATTTTGTACATTGTAAATAAGAGTTTGTTGATATTTTAACTATTTATATTATACTTTGTTGTGAATTTTGTACCAAATATACTATGTATGACGTATTATTATGCGATATCCGCTTGTGGATTTTAATGATAAAGATAAAGACTAATTTGAACGAAAATCTGTTTTCATTTATTCCCAGTAAACATTACATGTAGATAGAGTCAAGAACCGTAATGGTCGATGAGTACATTGAGAACAAAATATGACAAGCGTTACATCGGTATGCTATACATAATATTACGAGACTTCAAAACAGACTACCCACAAGCGAAGCGCGTCACCGCGCGCCCCGCACACGTCGCACTGACGCGGTCCCGCTCGCGGCGGGACGACACACTTGTTCCATCGGCTGGCTCCTAGTAGGCGAATGTTCCCTTTATGATAATATATTCAAAGATATTTTGTCTAAAACACCTTATTCTCGCTCAAGCCCAGTACCGGCCACGACTGATTACAACTGACACAAGATATTTTACTTCATCAATGCTCTTACAAATCACGTCGGCGAGGTCCTCCTCGGCTCACTCCCGAACATTCGCGACACCGCACTGTCGCTGGCGAGTCCCGCGAGGCGCCCCCCGCACCCCCCACGCGATTAGCTGCGCGCGCCCCCGGCCCGGCCCGCGCCCCCGGCCCGACCCGCGCCCCCAGCCCGCCCCGCGCCCCCCGCCGCCGCCAGCCGCTCCAGCTGGCGCGCCTCGCCCGCGCGCACTACGCGCAGCAACGCCGAGTACTTGTCGCGCAGTGCTGCCAGCCGCGCCGCGCCCTCCTCCGCCGCGTGGCGCGTGGCGCGCTTCAGCTCCGCCACCGTGGCCTCGCGCGCCGCCAGCGCCGCCTCCAGCTCGTGCGCCCGCGCCGCAGCCGCGTCCGCGCGCGCCGTGCTCGCCTCCGCCTCCGCCTCCGCGCGCGCCCACGCCGCCCGCAGCGCTCGCTCGTCCGCCGGCGCCGGGCCCGCGCCCGCCCCTCGCGCCGCCGCGCCCAGACGCGCCTCGCGCTCCGCCAGCACCAGCAGCTCGCGCCGCAGCCGCCGCACGTGCTCGGCGCGACGCTCGGCCGCCAGCGCGGCTCGAGCCAGCCCCTCCACGTGGCGTGCCGCCTCGAAGGACTCGCCGCGAGTGCGCTGCAGTTCGGCCGCGTCCAGCGCGCGCTGCGCCTCCGCCTCGCACAGCGCGGCCTCGGCCCTCAGGCGCGCGGCGCGCTCGTCGGCCAGCTCGGCCTCGAGCGCGGCGCAGGCGGGCGCGGGCGCGGGCGCGGGCGGCGCGGGCGGCAGCTGGCGCAGCTCGTCGCGCTCGCGCGTGGCCGCACGCAGTCGCTCGTGCAGCGCCGCGTTCTGCAGCTCGAGCGCGCGCATGTGGCGACAGCGGCCCAACAGGCGCCGGTTGCGCTCGGCGTGCGCGTCGCGACGCCAGCGCTCGTACATGAGTTGCGCGTGCGCGAGCGCCAGCTGCTCGGCGAGGTCGGCTCCGCCGCGCGTCGCTCGCCCCGCGTACAGCTCCGCCATGTATGCGTCCAGTCTTTCGCAAGGCTGACTTGATTCGCCACACTACGAGCGATCATTCAATTAAATTATTTATTTCAAATTACGTACAGACTTTCTCGAATACGAAAGAAAAGGCGGCTCGCTGTATTTGATGCTTTAAAAATAAAGGAGTCTTTCTGGTTTTGTTCTGGTGTTTCTTCTCAGGTTGGAATAGGAAATCTCGATCTCAACTAGTTTTTATTAAAACACTAGCTGTGCCCGCGACTTCGTTCGCATGGATGTCGGAAAACAATAATTATGTCGCTTAGAAAAGTTGTACCTTCATTTAAAGTGTCGTCTGGTCATGGGGAGGAAATCTGCAATATGTTTGGTGACTGTTTTTTTTTTTCGAACTTCCAAGAGCGACGCGGCGCAAATGAATTCTTAGCCTCTGCGGGAATGAATCAGTCTGCTGGTCTCGTATCAGACATTTGTTCCATTGATGTGCAGGAGGAAGAGGTATTTCGTTTGCTAAAGCAAGTGGATATTAACAAATCCGCTGGTCCGGATAATATCTCACCAATCTTTATAACCAAATGTGCCAGATGCCTATCCATTCCATTGACATTATTATTCAAACGGTCATTCGGCATGGGAGTGGTGCCTACAATCTGGAAGTCGGCGTATATAACGCCGATCCATAAAAAAGGACCTAAGGACAGAGTTGAAAACTATAGACCGATCTCCAAACTGTGCGTGTTCGCTAAAATTATGGAGAAACTCGTACACGTCAGGGCTTGAAATACCGTTAAAAATATGGTATCGTTACAGCCTTCTGATGCAGGTATCGTTAACTAATAAATAACGTTATATTATTTACCGGTATATCTGGCACATTTTACCGTTAAACATACGTAACGTTAAAATCTAAGGTAACGATAATTTTATCGTTATAATTAGTTTTGTTACCGTCGCTCTCGTCCAATCGCAAAAGAATGTCAGATTGCATCGACGCTAAGACTGCCGTACGACTATTTGCGCGTTTAATAGATATTATCATATCATTGCTATTCTGTGTTGTGCTTGTACTTGAGAATACACTTGGTTGGTTGGTCCACCGTGTTCTGTAAGCGCGTACGACTGCCGTGAGCGGTGAGAGATATGAAGACGACAAACGAAATGGCAACAGCGCCGACAGCGTGTGAGAGTGAGAGGGGCGCGCGCGCACGCCGGCCGCGGCCGCCTTTGAGACGGGCTGGCAACGTCGCATAAAATAACAAAATAATACCGATAATTTTTTACCGCTATTTTTACAATAACGTTAAAAATACCGGTAATTTTTACCAAAAATTTTAACGTTATTATTATGTTATGCTACTAAGTAACGCTACCAAATTGTACCGATATCGAAGTATCTCTACGGAAATACCGTTACTTAACGTTACTTTTAATGTGAATTGGTATCGTTTTCAAGCCCTGGTACACGTACAACTTTCTTCTGCACTTAAGTTAAGTTTCTCCGAACACCAACATGGATTTTTAAAAGGTCGCTCCACCACTTCCAATCTCGTGGTCTGTAGTGACTATCTCTTAGAAAATATGTCCAGGAGGTCTCAGGTCGACGTTATATACACTGACTACAGCAAATGTTTTGATCGAATTGATCATGCGCTTCTTATGCGGAAATTGCTAGAGGTTGGTGTGAGGGGTAGCTTGTACAGATGGTTTGTATCATATGTTGAAAATAGATGCCAGACTATAGTCCTCAACGGTTATGCGTCGAAAGCGATGTACATTCCGTCGGGGGTTCCCCAAGGATCCTTATTAGGACCTCTCTTATTCAATGTTTTTATAAATGACATCGCCTTATGTTTCCTAAATTCTAAAGTTTTATTATACGCGGATGACATGAAAATTCTGAGTCAAGTGTCAACCATTGAGGATGCACACCTATTGCAGGAGGATCTGGACCGGTTCCATGATTACTGCGATAGAAATAGATTGGATTTAAATATTTCAAAATGTTATGTATGTACATTTACTCGTAAGCCAAACCCTATTAGGTATGATTACAAATTGTCGAATACCTCAATAGCCAGGGTCAACGTCATCAAGGATCTTGGAGTAATTTTTGACTCAAAGCTTTTGTTTGATGCGCACATTGACAATATAGTCAACAAAGCTTCTAAAGCGTTGGGTTTTATTTTTAGGGTCTCCTCTGAGTTTAAGAATGTCAAAACCATGAAAATTCTGTACTGTGCTTTTGTCCGTAGCCACCTCGAATATGCTTCTCAAATTTGGAATCCAAATTATAATGTTTATATTAATCGACTTGAAAGTATACAAAGGCGATTTTTAAGGTACACTCAATATCGTTCAAACACTTATCTTCCCAACTATACTAGTCGGTGTAAGAAATTTCATATTCTTCCGTTACACGAGCGAAGGAAAATTGCAGATCTTGCTTTCCTATTTAGTATAATGAACGGGTCTACTGACGTCCCTGAGTTGGTGGCCAGGATTGGACTTCGTGTACCATCTGTGTATCTTCGGAGACCTCATCTCCTTCATGTACCTATTGTGAAAACTAACTATAGGCAAAATACATATATTTTAAGAGCATGTCGATTCTTCAATCAGGTATGCCGGGATGTTGAGCTTGATTTATTTACGAACAGTGTCCGGGAAGTAAAAAAAAAATTAAACACTGTTCGTAAATAAATCAAGCTCAACATAGCTTGATTTATTTACGAACAGTGTCCGGGAAGTAAAAAAAAAATTAAGTAACTACTTCTTTGAAGAGTAACTTTGTTGTGTAATGTATTTTATATTTGTTTGTTTATTCTGTTCAGTTGCTTCTTTACATCACTCTAACGCGGTTTGTACCGTTTTGTAAATTTTATACATGAGTTTATATATGTGGAAACTTGTAATTGGCTTTATTCTACATATTACTTCTGACTACTCGAATGTATTAGCTGTAAGTTTTCTTAAAATTAATAAAATAAAATAAAATAAAAAGGGGGAATCTTTCGACCAGGCCTGGTGATTTTTCCTAGTAAGAAACTGCCAAAAAACTTGTGTTTTTATTTAGGAAAATGCTTCTCTATATACAATATTAGCGGTGGAACCACCTGGAGCGTACACAAAAAAGTTGCTAGGGTTGCTCACACGCGAAAGAGCTACATAAAGTTGGCCGTGGGAAAAGCAACCAATACTAAGATCCACCCTCGCAACGGATAATGTCTGGCCCTGAGCTTTGTTAATGGTCATGGCGTAACATAGGCTGACGGGGAATTGCACACGCTTAAAACTAAACGGGAAATTATTGGGAATGAGAGGAATTCTTCGAATAAAAACAACATCACCGGCGCCGCAACCTGTTAAGATTTCGGCTTCGATGACGTTTTGTTGGAGATTGGTGACTATGAGCCGAGTGCCGTTGCAAAGTTTGGGAGGACTTAAATTTCTGAGAAGAATTATTGGCACTCCGACTTTTAAACAAATTTTGTGTGCTGAAAGACCGGGTGTGTTAAGGGATTCTAGGAACTCTACGGATAGTGTGTGGCATCGTCTTCTTCGGTAACCGTATTTATCGATGTATATTGTTGACTTTCCCTAGAAACATGTGCCAATATTTGTGTATTTATTGCTGTCCAACAGTCGAACGAATCAAATCAACTATAACACACGCCAACAACGATCGAATCGAATGAGCGGCGGTCACGAATCATACGAACAAATTACGAAGTAAAGTACAGTTCGATTCAAACTTAATCGCGGCTCGGAACATGAGTCGAGTCGCTGCGCAGTAACAACTTCATGTGACAGCGGGGTGAGTGGTGGGGTACTGCGCAGCTAAAAGCTAACTTCCAAGCCGCCATTAAGTTTGAATCGATCTGTAACGACTCGTTTCTTGACTTCTTAATTTGAAATTGAACCAAATGAACGAAACCAATCAAAATACCAAATCAAAACCAATCCGAACAATACTTTCAACGAATGACAACCCAACCAACAATTTATTATTTATTATTAAATTATTATCGACATTATAGAAGTCAAAAACTAAGATACCTGCTCTAAAGATTATTTGGAATATCTGGGTGAAGGTCATTCTTCGACGGAGACTCTTAACACCGCGATTCAGAAAATGACAATAAATGAACAACGCCATCTATCGAGCACGAAGTGATACTGTCAAAATATATGGGAAAACGTTCGAACACTCTGTAAGCTAAATAAGCTATGTATGTAGAAAAGTGTAAAATTAAAGATTAAATACCTATATTTTTTAAGAAATTAACATTTGTCACTATTCTTTCATGATTATCATGATTTGAAAGATAGGTACGCCACCTATCGCACTAATACTAAACTAAATAAATAAACAACGCATCTGGAAAATTTTAATTAACCTAACTTTAGAGTTATATTCTATACAGAATGTATCGCGTTAAGTTTCCGCGCAAAGAAAATGACGATCATATATTATTATATCACACGATTTCACAAACCTAGTAATTAAGTAGTAAGTATCATTTCGCGTCAATAGATGTCGTTACGTGTATGTACATTACGTAATGAAAATTCCTTCTTGAACACTTTAAATTCATATATCTTTTGATATTTTGAAGCGATTGCGATGAAACAAAAACTAAATGAAACATCGAGTTACACACAATATTTGAGTGTAAAAGTTAACCATATTGATTTCGTACTTTTTACGTGATAGTGGAACAATCAAACTAAAGAACATACAAACAGACAGACAAACAGACAAAAATTCCAAAAATGATAGAAATGGAATCTGTTGGTTATTCTTGGACACCCCACAAACTTATTTTTTTTTTTTCATTGTACAGAAGCGCCTCGTCTACAGATTTATTATATGTATAGATTATTGACTTGTAAAAGTGTTTGTAAACCTCCATACAGATATAAACATCATCTATCATTAAAAAAAAACGATTTAATCAATGATTTTTAAAGGTGTTGAGCTGCATCTGGTTAAACTAGAAGCCGACCTCACGATCACGCAAAGCAAGACGACATCGTTCTGAACGAAATGAGTAGAATAATATCGGGCGAACAAACATCCACCCCACTCAATGAGCATTACCACCCATTGGCTAGTATCACGCCACCTACCGTACGTAGAGAAGTCGCATGCGCAAACTCAAAGCATTTATTTCAATTAAACCATTTACAGGCACTTTTGAATTGTCAAGGAGTCGGTCAGTCAGAAATATGAAGCTAGTTGCCTATTCCAAAGCGTAGTAGGTACCTATGGAGAAGAACGGGCAAGAAACTCCACGGACACTCTTTTAAATCAAAATATTGTTACAAAATATTGGTTACATCATTTATGTTGAAATTATACATGTGAGAACAATGTAGAAAGCACGTTAAAAGCGTCCGCAATTATAACAAACAAATCAAAAATTAAAATAAGCCATGGCAGCTAAGAGATGACCAGTCACAACTGACGGCGCCCGTTCACGAACATGACGCATGGATCAGCACCATTCAGCTCAACCATTTTGAAGGGAGCTAAATGATCCAACACACGCGCCACCATCAGCGAGACATTTGAGTGAGCATGACATTCCCAGCCGCCAGGGCACATTCAAGTCAATTAAAGACAAATTACCCGGTAAATGGCTCTGTAGTACATAGTACTCACACCTGTGCTATGCAGTTATATAATACAAAGGAAATTGAGTTTATACAATGCAAAGATGGTCTTACAATCTTCAGCAGCTCCAACATTATTTTCGAATGTTAATTAGTTAGTTGTGGTTGTGGAGCAGGACCAGCATTAAGCCAAGCATTTTTATCAGAAATGTAATCCTCCAACTTATAATATGCCTGCCTGCATAGTGTGCGTTTAATACAAGTTTTGAATTTCGTCTCGTTCAGTTGAAGTATGTGGCGAGGAATTTTATTGTAACATTTTAAACAGTACCCCATGAAAGATGAGTCTACTTTAGCCAGTCTGAAACCTGGTTGAACTAATAGGTCCCTATTTCTAGTACTATAGTTATGTCTATCACCTCTTTTACTAAAAAGATGTAAATTTTTTCTTACGTGCATGATGTTTTCATAGATATATTGGCAAGACCGTCATGATGTTAATATCCTTAAACAGTTCCCGTAAAGAATCGCGCCTGCGGAGATTATAAATGGCTCTAATCGCTCTTTTCTGCAGAATAAAGATAGACTCGATGTCTGCAGCCCATCCCCATAGTAAAATACCGTAAGACATGATGCTATGAAAGCAGTTGACAAACATAGCATAATCAAAGATCAGGTACACAGACACCAAAGGTACACAGAGTACCTGTGGTCACAGATAGAGACCATAAGTACACATACTATCTCAGGTACACAGTGACCATAGGTAGACATCGACCACAGGTAAACCGGGACCATAGGTACATACGAAGAACAGGTACACAGAGACCATAGATAAAAATTATTAACTTTAATCAAGCAGTATATTATGATATATCTTAGCACATGTCAACAAATTGAATTATTGTTCTCAATCTGTCATTATTATGCAAGTTAAATAACGACAGTGAGCTCTAAGGAAGGATTTTTTGAAATTCCGTTTATTCCCCGTGGTCCCTCCCGTAGTCCCTGGAAGGGACCACGGGGATTTTTTTTTTTACCCCTGGTGCCGTCGTAAAGTATAATGCTGCCAAATTGCAATACTAACGATTTAATACTATCTTGAATTCATGCAAGCGTAGTACTTTTTGTTAGGTTTTGATTGAAGTTTTAAGAAAACAATATTTATTAAGAGCCGTTTCACAAAATTCGAACGCTCGAGTTTAGGTAAAAGACGGGAGCAATGTTCATGTGTGCGTAGCTATTCACACATACACAACGCAACCAGTGTAGCGCTAGTGTTGAGACGGACTAAACAATCTTGAGCCGATATAATCGTAATGCACTTTGGTTACATTTCTGAAAAAGTTTTTTTTTTATTCAGTCTATTAGACTGTTAAATGGTATAGAACGGAAAGCATCTCGAGCGCTGATTGGTTGAACGTCATGTGCCCGGTGCCGCCATAATTATTTGTTTGATAATTCGTTTGATGTCGAATGTAAACAAACTGTTCTGGTGATTTTAATTTAATTTCGTGTTAAAAATAACCTGTGAGTTAAAGTTAGTTATATGTTATTGTTGTGGAAGTAAAACTGAATCTGCGATTAACCTAACAAGTGAAGTTTGAACAATAAATAAGTTTTAGTCAACGAATATAACCTAAATTACATACATTTTCCTTGTTTTCATATATTTTATGAATGTGAACCTTAAAGATCTTATTTGATAATGATATTAAGTCTATAGGCACAGAACGAGCTACTGTAAGACCGACCAATCAGGGCCAGCTTTCGGATAATTAAAAATTTAACGATGTAAGATTGTAATGTATCTGTTTAGCTTCGAGATATTTGATATCTCCCGAAAATAATGCGTTAAGAGTCCTCTTAAGAAGTTACGTTGGTGTGCGTTGGACTATAACTATGGTCCACGAAATAATTTTGATACTAATCTGAATAGGATGATATTTTTTTTAATCCAGAGTGAAAACTATGATGCAGGTAATCTGGGATGAGTTTCAATCAAAACACTCGAAGAGAGTCCACAAAATAAAAATATATTATAAAGTTTAATAAAAAAATTACAAAAATATCTCTCGTAATGGCATTGATCGTGCTTTACGTGGATCAATTAACTCGGGAAGTATACAGTTATAGTAAAATGTCTTCAACTTCGGTAACATTTTTTTTTTGACCTTATGGAACCCCTGTTATAGAGAATAGCATAACCCAGTAATGGACGGGTAGCTAGGTACCAACTTTACCTGATCGAAAGTAGACGATTCCTCCACTGTTGGTTCTACTACCATATTTTTACTTTCTACAGATGTTTCAGATGTCCTAGAAAAGAAAATACTGATTTATATTTGTTTAAGTATAAAATGTATATTTTAGGCAGGCACTTAAGTGTTTTGTTATACTGTTTAAATTAATAACATCGTGTATTAGTTTACCTTTTTCGTGACATTCTTACTTGTAATGCTGTCTGTAAGCGGGCATAATTATGCCTCTTCCTTTTTTTTATGCAGGCGCAGGTACAGTGGTGTTTTTCGACCCATACCTACCTATAAATAAAAGATAAAAATTAAAGTCTAATATGTAGGTAGGTACTAATATTGATTACCTTTATCTTACTCATACTAAAAAAAAATATATATATGATGTAAAAAATTACTTACTGGATGAAATTATTTCAATCGGCGTACACGAGTCGATAATAGTAGCGATCTCCGGACGATTGCGCGCGAAAAATTCGGCGACAGGTCCTGTCTCGTCAAGCGCTCGCGCGGGACTGAGGGGCGCGCCGAATTGACGCAGAATATATAGCATTATAACTTTATTTATTGCAATTTTGTTTTATTAAATTGAGAAACGAAAACAAATGAAACGTATTCATTGTAGATTGAAGTTTTATATCATATTAGTTTATTTGATAAAGTTGCGTTAATTTGGAGTATAATGGACGCTGAATCAAGACATTTATGGCTTAAATTAGGCTTTCTTTACGATTTTTTCCATAAAAACTCAAGGAATTTAAAGGAATTCTAGAACTCCAATAAACAAGTAAAACATTCAAAGTATATTTTTGTAATTTTAGCATTTATAAGAATTGAGTGTAACAATGTGAATTTGAGCGTCAAAGTTCCATCGCCAACGATTTTTCTTGCAAACTGTGTTCGTAAAATATTTATAGTAAATTACACGAAAAGAAAAATGAAAATGTGTAACTCCAACTTACAAGAAAGAGAATGGTACTATCGTTATTCTTAAAAAAATAATTAAAATATCTTACAACTGCTGAAAATTACAGCGTCAAAAATCATGAATTTGCGTAAAAAATGTAAGAGGACTCTTAAATACTAGCTGCGCCCCGTGGTTTCACCCGCGTAAGTCTCGATTTCGTGGGAATATCGGGATAAAAAGTCTATTCCAGGTCATGGTCTACCGCTGTGCCAAATTTCATCCAAATCCGTTCAGCCGTTCACGCGTGATGGCGTGACCAAGGGAAATAAGGATTCATTTTTACAAATAATTATAGATTTAAAACTTAGTGCTGACAGTACTTTTAACTTACTAACAATCGGGGGCGACTTTGGGTATCTAATATTCAAAGGGGCGAGTAGATACACTTAGGGAATCCTTATATGTTGCCTGCCAACTACTTAGGCTGCCATCAGACGGACTGCATCGCAGCATTCGCGTGCAGTCGATATATTCAACTCCATGCAGTTGTGTAACGGTTATCCGCCAGCTGTGCAGCTGTGAGCCCAGGGGCCCTCAATCTACTCTCGCATCGTCAACAAGAAACAACCAACGCCATCTACCGGTATTGAAAGCAACAAGTATAACAGCAGCCACCAGGATCGATCGATGCAATCTACTTATCAGACTTACTAGCGCCATCTTTCAACTCATAGAGACACTGTTTAAAATAAATAAGAAACAAATGCGCGTGAAAAATTATCGCTGTTCGTCATTGATTCTGGAAATTATAATTAACTAGCTGCCCACCCCAGCTTCCCACGGGTAGCACTAAGTATTAATCTACGGCGCACCTACCCTACCTACCCTACCCTACCGTACATACCTACCCTACCCTTCATACCTACCCTACCCTACATACCTACCCTACCCTACGCTACTTACCCACCCAACCCTACATACCTACCCTACCCTATCGTACATACCTAGCCTACGCTACATACCTACCCTACCCTACCGTACATACTTACCCTACCCTACATACCTACCCTAACCGACATACATACCTACCCTATCCTACCCTACCCTACATACCTACCTACCCTAAAAAGTATCCTATGTCCGTCTCCTGGTTCTAAGCTACCTTGTAACGATTAAAAAACTTCATTCATCGTTATAAGGTCAGTAGTGTCGTGTGTCGTCTACATAGTGTAATAAATAGTGTAACTAACACAACTTTCTTTTATATAATTAACTTAGTTTGAATTTCCGCGCATTTTTTGCGTAAAGCTAAGGCTTGTATAGCCTTGGCCACAACCAGGCATTGATGGAAGATCGTGAAAATGTGTGCCTCGGCACGCGACAGTAATGTACTATTTCGCTCTGGTGGTGGAAACAAAACTTAGTGCGTGAACTCGCGAACAGTTCACTGTGGAATCGTATGATCGCAATTTTATTGATATTGATATTTTTGTATGTCCTAAATCGAAATTTAAGTCTAATGTTTTAAAAATCTTATCTAATGATAATATGAAATAATGTCAGTCCTTTATTCTAAATTTAATTTATTTCAACCGTTTCAACCTTTTAAATTATTTTTATTATTGAATTGTAATAAGCTATCAATTCCTTTATTTTATTTTTCTTTAGGAACAATCCGAAATTATTACTTTGATTCAAAAATAATAATTTGTTTTAATATATATCTTTTACTTTTTTTAATAATTAATGATTTGTATTGTATTATAATCAACTATTATTTTTTATGTTTTAAATCTGAGTAACGCTAATCTAGTGGTAGATAGTTTAACGTGACAACGTCATAACAAGTGCCTTTCGCTCGCTCGTGTGGCACTCTCGCTCAGATCCTAACGGGACAATGAGTCATCCGTTTTCGTGCGTGCAGCCGGCTTTCATCGATTTATAAGACGTTGTCACGTCAAAAAACATTATGCGAAAAAAAGGGGTCCCTTTTCATAACTGCAGGGCAATGTCTGTGTCCTATTCAGTACCTTCTGGTGTTGGCTCATATACAGGGATTGGCTTTACGCGGCCGGACGCGCACGGATATGATCGATAGGATCGAAGAACGCCCGCACGCGACTAATTACTTGAAAACTAACGACTACTTACTTGGCGACGAGTGTCGTCCGGCAGAGCGCGGAAGAAGTCAGCGATGACGAACTCGTAGGGCTCCGGCCACGTGTCAACCGTCTGCACCGCCACAGTAGCGCGCGCCGCGCTCGCCAGCCGCGGCCCGCACGACGCCGAACGGCGCGGCGCCGGCGCGGTGCGGCGCGCGGCCAGCGCGGGCGAGCGGCGCGGGTCCAGGGCCAGCGCGCGCTCGCGAACTCCCGGCGCGCCCGTCACGTCCGGCCACTCCTCGTCGGCGTGCGCGCGCGTCGTCAGCTCCAGCACTTCGCGGTCCTCTACGTTGAGCGGCTCCAGAGACGGCGCGTCTGCGGGCGGCGCCGGGCGACTCGGCTCCGGCCGCGCCACGGCGCCGGCCGGCGGCGGCGCGCCGGCGAACGGCACCGGCGAGTCCGCGGCGCGCCTCTCCAGAGCCACGCGCGCCAGACGCGCCGAGTAAGCGTCGCCCGGCGCGCCCTGCGTCAGCCGCGCCGAGAAGGCGTCGCCCGGCGCTCCCGGCGCCGCCGCCGGCGACGTCTCCTTGCGCGGCGGCGACGCGGGTCGCGAGCGTCGCCCGATGGCGCGCACAGCGCCAGACTCGGCCGGGAAACGGAACTGGGCGCGCGTTTCCCGAGCCGGCGTATTCTCCGGCGTGGCCTCCACCGCGGCCTCGGGCGGCTCGGCGGCGTCCGCCTCGCACGGCAGCGGCGTGTGCGGTGCGGAGTCGGCGCCGCAGCGGTCGCCGAGCGCGAACCAGGGCTCGGCGCCCGGCCGCAGGCTGGACGCCGAGCGGGCCGCGTGGGCACCCGATCCCGGCGCCGGCGAGGCGCGAGCGGGTGCCGGGGCGGGCGCCACCGCGCCGGCTACGGGCAGCGGCGACGGCGCGGCGTCCTCGGCGCGCGAATGCAGCGATAGGCGGCGGCACTCGGCCAGCACGTCGTGGTGCTCAAGGCGCGCCCAGCGGCCCGGGTCGGCCTCGCGCAGCCGGCTGCCGGTCACCAGCGCCGGATGCAGGCGCACGGACTCGGCTAGTGCACCCACGCCCCGCTCCCAGGCATCGCGCGCGGCGCTGGCGGGTAGCTCGGCGCCCTGCGCGCGCAGCGCCTCCAGCAGCGTGCAGGGGTGCGTGGCGTACAGCGCGTGGAACAGAGCCAGCTGCGCCAGCTGCAGGTGCGCGCGCGTGGCGGGCGCGGGCGGCGGCTCCAGCGCGGCAGGCCGCAGCAGCGCGTCCGACAGCTCGGCGGGGTGCATGGCGGCCAGCGCGGGCGCGGCCGGCAGTAACGCCGCCAGCGCCAGCAGCGCGTGCAGCAGAGGCAGCGGGTCGCGCTCGTGTCGCGCGGCTCGGAGCAGCTCGCGCGCCAGCGGGTGCGCGGGCAGGCGGTGCAGCCAGGGCGGGCGCCGCGCCACTAGCGGCGCGAAGGCGGCGAGCGCGTGGTGGCGCTGGGCGCGCTCGCCACGCAGCTGCTCCTGCAGCGCGTCCAGCAGATGGCGCGCGTGCAGCTCGGGCGCGCGCGCCAGTAGGTCGAGCGCGCGCGCGCTGCCGGTGCGCGCGTGGTAGGCCAGCAGCGCGCGTGTGAGCCAAGGCTCACGCACGCCGCAGTAGAGCGCGGCGAGCGCGTCGGCGGCGTCACGCGCGCCCGCCGCCCCCCCCTCCAGCAGCGCGAACACCTCGCCCGCCTCGCACGCCGCCAGCATCTCCAACCGCCTGCCACACATCGCACATCCTCACTCTACGACTTTAGCCAACACTGTATAAATTAGCTGTAAGTTTCCCAAATAGAATAAAATAAATAACATTTTTATTTATTTATTTATAGCCTTTATTCAGAGTTACAGTTGTATCCAACCCCTTCCACTTCTCCCTGTTCGTGGCCTGCCTGGTCCATGTCTTTCCCGCCATCCTCACCTGCCACCTTTTAAGAGGTTTCTCTTTCTTCCTCTTCCCCTCTCTAGGGTGACTTTTTTGTTCCATTTCTCTTCTCCCCTGACAGTGTGGCCGGCCCATCTCCATTTTAGTCTTCTAAGTTTCAGTAAAATAACATACTAAACAACTTTTGCCATGAAACTCTTATACTTAGGAGCCGTTTAAAAAAACAGTTTCATTTGTGCAATAAAATAGTCTGTCTACCATTGAATAGAAATTGCCTTTTTTTTCACAAATCAGATATGAGTGTCATAGTGATAGTTGTTTAGTATGGCGGGCGGCTAGACTCACCCCTGTGACAGATGTGAATGTATAAACCTTGTGAAAGAAATTCTCTAAATGATGGGGAAAATTACTTCAATATTCATTGCGTAGTTAAGAAGATCACACAGACAGACATGAAAAGAAACTTAATTTAATAATAAATATGTATACTAGTTTTAGCTGGACAAAATCAAACTGGTTGCTAATCTAGTTGTAAAATTTATTACGTTTATATCATCGATTTTTTTACATTTTATGATAATTAATCTCACACACTGTCCTATTAGTATTACTTGCAAGTTTGTAGAAATATTGTGTTATCGTACGTATACTTTAATGTTTGTAAATATGTGAGCACCATGTACCTATCACATACTTAATTTATTTATTTTTCATTGCTCCATTTTTAATTTTTAATTCTTTTTACCTATTGTAATTGTATTCTCGGTGCATCGTCTTCACATGTAATTATATAATTGATGTACCTATACCAAATATTGTAAAACATTTTTTTTTAAAAGAGTAACGGTGGAGTTTCTTGCCCATTCTTCTCCATACGAAAACTACCTTTTGGAAGGGGCAACTAGAATCAGTTCTATTTCTATGTATTTGACGTTCAAAAGTGCCTTTAATGTGCCTAGTTGAAATAAATTATTTGACTTTGACTTTGACTTTGAGCTCAGTTAGTAAAGCTGGGCAAATTGATTGATACTAGCTTTAGCCTGTGGATTTGCCTGCGTTACTACCTGGATAAAAAGTATCCTATGACCTCACCCAGGGCATAGTCTAATGATGTTCATTAAGTTGTAAAAATGTTACAGATAGACCATAATAGCTCCCACAGAGAGGAGGCCTGCGTCCCAGCAGTAGGTTAATTTTAGATAGATTATTGTTACCTACAATGAAAAAAATGGTTAAGTTCTTGTAATCTATTTACAACTCTATGACGACCCACTGACCACAAGTGTCTTATTATAATATTTTGCTGATACATAATATTATTTTATGTTTAAACAATAATACAGCAACATCTTACAAGGAAAAGGCATTGTACCAGCATGTAAGACACGACGCTCATCCAGCTACAAGAATCGTATCATCCGATCGAGCAATCCCTCGATATCATTCGGACAGTAGAGTAATAACTACGCAGATAGACATCTTCGTGTATATGATACGTACCAATCAGCAGTTCGGAGAGAAGATCCCTGAGTCACTGAGGCAGGAGGAATTTTGATTTGTTTTACTTCAACTTCGGTCAATTTAATACAATTACATACAAAGTTATGCTTTTTAGATATAAGTTGAACCTTTAGTGACGATAAATACGCACAACTTTAAGATTTTCACGAGTTTGTCACAATTTACGGCACACCGGAATCTTTTTCGATGACAATTTACTGATTTGAGTCTGACTTAACTTGACACAACAGGACAGAAGGCAGTTGAGCGAGTGTGACACTGACAAATGACAACTGTCACCTTCCAAGAGGACCTCGGTGAAGTTAGTCGCACGATTTCATTATTATGAACTTTTGTTAGTGCTAATCGTTAGAGAATCGTTAGAGAGGGTTAGAGAGAAAAGAAAAATCGTTAGAGAGTAATTAGTTTTTATGTAAAAATAATTTTAATTTTTCGTGTGAAGTTGGCCCCCCTTCCCGCAAAAATGGACTTAGACGTAATTTTATTTTTTTAATTGTTTGCGAATCGTTAGAGAGAGATTGAGAGTTACACAAAATCGTTAGAGAGTTAATATTTTATTTGATCTTAAATAATTTCTAAGAGCGTGACGTTAGCCTACCTCTGTGAATTTTGCCCCCGATATAATTATTCTCAACTTTTGTTAATGCTAATCGATAGAGAATCGTTAGAGAGAAAAGAAAAATCGTTAGAGAGTAATTAGTTTTATTTATCAACAATTTTAATTACTTTTGTGACATTGGCCCCCATTCCCGCAAAAATGGACGTAGACGTATTTTTTTTTTTATAGTTTGAGAATCGTTAGAGAGAGATAGAGAGTTAAAAAAATCATTAGAGTGTTAATATTTTAATTAAAATTAAATTATTTCTGAGAACACGTTTTAGCCTAGGACCTGAGCAGGTTAAAATTTAGAAACGTGCCGCTGGATAGAGGAGGGATAGAGGAGGGAGGAGAGGGGGCAAGGGTTAGTAGATCCCCCACTCCCCCCTGCCGGAGGTACAAAGTTTTTTTTAAATGATTTTTAAATATGACAAATCTCTTATATGCTGGGGCCACACCAACGGATTATCGCGGTAGACGTTAACCGTTGGTGTACTACACCACGACTTACCTCGAGAATTTGTCAACGGCATTTACATTGGCGTTTGACGTTGGGTGATTGATAACTCTGGTGGCGGCATTTTAGGCAGATGAAAGAGATTTAACGAAAATGAAGCGGCCACACTTACATTTCTCACTGTGCACCGTGAGCGCGAGTAGTACCGTGAGTAGTAGGTACTACTGATACATGACATGATGCAGAGGAACGTTATAGTTATGAGTGGTAAAGTTGTGTATTTGATCAACGATCATTTAACAGTGATACCTGATAAGAATACGAAATATTGTTGGTAGTTTCAATTTGATTCGGTACTTATAGTGCATCATTTATGCTCAAAACACACAAAAGGTGGGTGCTTGTCGGGAGCTGGTCGGGTCGTTTTTAACCCACCGACGGAAAAAGAGGGGTGTTATAAGTTTAACGTGTGTGTCTGTATGTTACATCGTAGCTGCCAAACAGCTGAATCGATTCTGATATTTTTTATTTTGTTTGAAAGGTGACTTGATAGAGTGTTCTTAGCTATGATTCAAGAAAATCGGTTCAGCCGTTTGAAGATTATCAGCTCTTTTCAAGTTGATGAATGGATGTGAGCATCTTCCATAGGTCACATCGATTCGAAAGGAAATGTCCAAAAATGGTTTTTTATTATTCAATAATTCTAACCAGGATAAGTTAAATATATTTGGATAGATATCCCAAAAAGTAGTAGCTCTAACTGTATCATGCATTTTTAAGGATTACCAATTTTGAGAAAAATCGTATTTTTAATTTATTTATTTATTCTAATCTTATGTACACACAGTAAAATACAAAATAGATACGACATAGTTAAAATATGAGTACAAAGGTACTGCTTATTTCTTAAGAAATAATTAATTTAGTGTTAATTTACTCCTAAAACGAACAAACTTTTCTAATTATCTAGGCTAATAAAGTGAACACACCCCAGAAAATAACAAACTTTTCAAAATTGACACATGGTACTGTCATTACAGTCAATCAATCATTCTTTTTCAATTGCCATAAAGAAAGAAAAAAAAAATATTTTGTCGAAAAGAATATGACAATGCCTGACAATGCAAACAAAAATTCTAATCAAGTTATTTACTTTATGTACCATATTCTGAAATAAGATGAAATGGGATATTTTCAGTCACAAATGTGTAGCATAATTCTTTTAGACCTCTCTTTAGATTATAGCTACTAAGAAT
This sequence comes from Lithophane semibrunnea, assembly GCA_947363905.1. NCBI lineage: Eukaryota > Metazoa > Arthropoda > Insecta > Lepidoptera > Noctuidae > Lithophane > Lithophane semibrunnea. The sequence goes on along the minus strand of OX376199.1, from coordinate 28,338 downwards.
TTATAAGTGCAAGAAGTGCATGTTTCAGCATAGTCCACAGGCTTAGCAGGAGTAAAATGATAATAGTACCTACTGATCAAGAACATTTTTTTAATTACGATGGAGAATTCCTGTTTTATGACTTAGAATCGAGATCGGAAGTGGATGAAAAGCCTTTCGACAATTATGATATTTAAAAACTGAATAATATGCTTTGAATGCAAGTGTTACAGATTTTTTATGAAATAAAACTTTTTATTTCGTTTTAAATAATGAATATTGATTTTCTTCATTGTCAATGTCTCTTATTAAAATACTGTGGAGAAACTGAGCAGGTGGAGATATATAATTTTGATGCCGGCCCATCCAAGATACCAGACAATAATGTAATACACTCTATAACTATAGTGGTGTGAGTCCTCTGATCAATGCTGTCTCATGTGATGACGAAATGCCTGGTAGCTTCACTAACTTCTAGGTACAGTAAAAGTACCGTTCGGCTGAATATGTTGCCCATAATAAGAGCGAGCCTGTTAAATCTAAAACGCGTTCTCAGAAATAATTTAATATCAATTAAAATATTAACACTCTAATGATTTTTTTAACTCTCTATCTCTCTCTAACGATTCTCAAATTATACAAATAAAAAAATTACATCTACGTCAATTTTTGCGGGAATGGGGGCCAATTTCACAAAAGTAATTAAAATCGTTGATAAATAAAACTGATTACTCTCTAACGATTTTTCTTTTCTCTTTAACTCTCTCTAACGATTCTCTAACGATTAGCATTAACAAAAGTTGATAATAATTATATCGGGGGCAAAATTCACAGAGGTAGGCTAACGTCACGCTCTTAGAAATTATTTAATATCAAATAAAATATTAACTCTCTAACGATTTTGTGTAACTCTCAATCTCTCTCTAACGATTCGCAAACGATTAAAAAAATAAAATTACGTCTAAGTCCATTTTTGCGGGAAGGGGTTCCAACTTCACACGAAAAATTAAAATTGTTTTTACATAAAAAATAATTACTCTCTAACGATTTTTCTTTTCTCTCTAACCCTCTCTAACGATTAGCATTAACAAAAGTTCATAATAATGAAATTGTTCGGCTAAATTCACGGAGGTGGTTCTCAATTCGGATGTTTATAACGGGTATAAAACGTGTATAACGGTGTAAACGGTGCAAACATGTATAAACGGTTTAAAAGGGTATAACGAAGCCGATGGTCATTTGTATGTCCCACCCAATGATATTATACACACATCAACACCGTCTAGGGATATTTTGTATAAAGTTCATAAACTCAAAAAATACCGGCCGGTTTTAAAATCTTTTGATGAAAGCTCATTTTGTAGGCCTTTTTGGATGATTCCAAATTCAAATTTGAAAAAATAAATTTCAAACAATAGATTTGCGCGGCATAACTTTAGCGAAGTTCGAAGGTTTCAATTTACCTACCATAGTTATAGCTAATTTTTGGTGTCAAATTAGAGTTTTAAACCAAGTTAGCAGTTAATTTAGAATTTATGACAGTGTATGCATCATGCAGCGGCGCCATTTAACTAGAGAGGAAATGTTAAGGGCAGTAGGCATGCTCCAAGCTGGGGCTACTCAACGGAGTATTGTTGAGGAGATTGGCACAAAACAAAACGTGATTTCAAGGTTATGGTCACGTTATCGTGCTACTGGTGAAGTGGCTGAAAGACACCCAGGCTGGAAGCGCATAACCACCCAACGACAAGACCGATTTTTTCCGACCGATTTTGACCGGTTACGACCATACAGTTGGTTAAAAGGCTCCAGTCAGAGCAGTTGCTTGTGAGTGACCAAACTGTAAGGAGAAGACTGCATGAAGCTAACCTTCATGCTCGTAGACCGCTTCGTACTCCAGCACTACGCCGAGGAAATCGCGGACGGAGATTATAGTGGGCTCGTGAAAATTTGGTCTGGGAAGATAACCAGTAGTCAGTAGTGCTGTTTACGGATGAGTCCCGATTCGGTTTCCATCCCGATTCGAGAAGAATACGCGTATGGCGAGTTCCTGTCATGAGAGCCGTCTGCAACACCCTCAGGAAGTCCATCCATACCACGGCGGGACGATTATGGTTTGGGCCGGAATTCGTGTTGGTGGAAGAACAGACCTCGTTTGGATCAGAAACACCATGACCGCTGAAAAATACCATAACCAGATGCTAGTACCAATAGTGTACCCCCATCGACTACAAATGGCCCAAGAATTCACGCTCATGCACGACAACGCCCGTCCGCACACAGCGCGAGTGGTGAACAGCTGGCTGCAGGAGCACGACGTGTTAGTCTTAGACTGGCCCGCGCAATCACCAGACGTAAACCCCATAGAGCACGCGTGGGGCATGCTCCAAAGAGGGGCTTTGAAGAATTTACCTTCAAACATTGCGACTGAAGAGCAACTTTTTTGGCATCTTAGCAGGACCTGAGACAATATCCCGCAGCAAGATTTGTTAACTTGATTCAATGCATAAAAACCGTTGCAGGACCGCTGTTAACGTCATGGGTGGTTTTACTGACTACAGATTTTTCGCATAATTGCAAAAAACTAAATAATTTCGCTTTATTTTTAATTTTTTCTTGAAAACACATTCATCGTTAGTTTTAGCATTATTTCACTTTTCGTCTTTATTTGAATAAAATTTTATTTACGCAAAAAATATATTTTTGTTTTATCCGGAAGTCTACTCTGATAAATGGGCTTTGTAAAAATGTAAACATTTTGTATGTTATCTATAACAAATTTTGAGTAAATTGAGAAAATCTGAAATATCCCTAGACGGTGTTGATGTGTGTATTATCATTGGTCCCGTGATTGTGAGCATTTTTTTGTTCTGGATCATACCAACCTTCTAGTTACGGAGATTAGGGATGCAAGAAGTGTCAAAAAGTATCGTATCGATATTTATAAAAAATATAAAAATCGATTTCAAAATATCGATAAATCAGTGGAATTTTCAATTTTTTTTACAAGTTCAAGTTTTTTAATTATTTTAACACCATACTAGGAAAATAAAGTATACATTTTACGGCTCTGAATTCTAGCGGTTTTAGTTAGTGGCGACAACAGTGTTGCTATTGCAAATATATCGTTTTTGATACATTTTCGATACTTTTATTTATCGATACATCGAAGTAATAAATATCGCTTAAAAAATATCAATATATCGAACAAAAAATATCGATATATTTATATAAATATCGATATTTTTCTGCAAACCTAACGGAGATATTGAAGGTCAAAGCTCCAATCTTTGCAGGCGTTTTGTATAAAAAGCAGCTAAAAGTGTAATTAATTAATTTCCTTTTTTTTTAACACATATTTTTCCAATGCACTTTAGGCATTGGCAGAATAGTCATCCTGAAGATTTTTATGGGATAAATTCATAAGGTGATGCTCCCAAGAGAAATAAGTCTATTTTCTTTACCTAATGGCACTTGCGATGTGTCTATGTAAATTATAGTAAAAGTGTGGGTGTTTTGTATTATCGTATTAGAGCAGAGCTAGAATAAAATTAACATATCTGAAGTTTTTCAGTCAGGAAGATCATCCTCGAGTTGGTTTTCAGCTCAGTTCAGATCGGTAATTATAATACTCAATAAACACGAAATAGAACGTTCATAACGTATTGACTTTTCCACTAAAGTTTAGCTCGCCTTTTAACAGTGCTACACTCCAGTCGTATACATATTTATCTAGTTTTCGTATAATTTTCTTATCAATGAGGGTTTGGTGACGGACAATTGTGCTGCCACCTATGATGAGCCCATCGTATAACATAGACGGAACCACAGACGAACCTTGCAAATATTATTTTTGTCTTTGCTCGGATATTATACTGTCAGTGTCAAAGTCAAAATAGTAGCAGGCTGCTACTATTGATTGTGACTGTGACACAATTGACTGACACTGACAGTATAGCAGCCAGCAGCCAGCTCCCTAACCTAGCCGCGAACCTTAATTTCACAACAATTCTAAAATATTTCAAAGATGTATGGGAACGAGATTAATGGTTTTAATTGAATTTTCATCCAGCAAACCTATTGTATAATTACTAGGAAGAATAGATTTTGTGTCTTTGTGGGAAGTGAGAAATAGTTATGCTTAGAGTGAGAGCCGTATCTGCAATTTACATCGAGAGTCAATCACTCGAACTACTCTCGGCAGCGAGAAGAGATGTGTTCAAGCTTTTTCGTGAGTCTTTTCTGTATTCAACTTGCCACATAATCTATAGTTCTCCCAAACTTTTATTTGAACATTTATACTTAATTGCATATAACCTACACATTGGCATGATATTTCTTATGCTTTAAATTATACTTGTTTGTCTTCGCCGGCTTTCGTCAGCATTCAGACATTCCCTAGAGCAGCAACAGTGAAGTTCTTGCAGGTTCATCATAAAAGCCGACTGAGCACTGCACTGTGATTACATTTTTCATAAGTACCTGTAATCATTTATTGGGTTACTTATTGAAATAACAAACAGTAAATCACCACTTGTGTCAAGTGCATTCATAGTAATCCAGCTGATTAAGTTGAATACCCAAAGTGCCAGTTGCCCTGACTTGTGTAATAATGATATGTTATGTGTCCACTGAACAACGGACAGGCTCACCAACACAGCAGCACGTGTATACTTGTGGCTTGTTGCAGGCACCAGCTCGCTGACTACTCAGGCGCCCTCAGCACAGGTAACTTATTTGAAGTGTAACTGCTTACTGAGACTTGTGTATCAGATGCGTGAACATGAAATAAAATATAATTATCAATTATACCCATAACATCACGCCTGTATTCTCCAAAGGCTTAGGCAGAGGTGCGCTACTGCTTATATTAAATCAACAATCATCTATTATAAATAATTATGTGTCTGTAAATAATACTGAATTGATGCAAGACATCAGAAGAATTCAGAATCGCAGAGAATTTCATTGCTTGTTGTAGGAACTGGAAAGGCAACTTAAAATGACAGACCTAACTACTTGCCCCATACTGTATCATTTGGATAAAAGAAAAACTATAAAGTGTATTGCTCATTTTACAACAGTTATTCAATAGTTTTTATTTTTTTCAAGCTTCCAAGGAAAATAAAACGGTATAGAACGGTAGGTTTTTATAATCATAATCATATTTGAGTGCCTGAAACTGAATGGTCTGTCAGCATTTCTAGATATAACATTATACTGTATGATTGTGTTACCACATTGCAGAACATGGTCCCATTTTACCCTTTGGGTAAGGAACCCTAATAAAAGAGAGAGATTATGACAAATGCAATCAATCAATCTACCTAGCTTGGGGTCGGCTTCCAGTCTAACCAGATGCAGCTGAATACCAGTATAATTTCCGTACAAACTTTCATCCCCTTTTTAACCGACTTCCAAAATAAAGGAGCTTCTATGTTCGACATTATGTTTGTTTTTTTAGGTATGTTCATCGATATTTTCGTCAATAATTGTTGACCGATTTCGAAAATTGTATTAACATTCGGAAGAGGAAGCTTGCGCAGTGATCCCATAAAAACTTTATTTTGCTGAGGTAGTTTTTGAGTTAGCTTCAATAAACCTATTGAAGCTAACTCATATACCTACGTATTTTTCCCACTTGTTTTTTAAGGATGATGTTTTAAGTTCCTGTCACTGTTATTTACTTATCAAGTAGGGGTATCCGAATTTGTGTGGGGTAGGTACCAATACTAAAGTGGAAAATAAAAACTTTGGAAGTCGGTGGCAAAAAACGAAAATTTAAAACATGACCAATTTTTTTTTATCTTATTTTTATTAATTGGTTCACAAACCAGGCATAACAATACAACTTACATACTAGGTAAACTTAAAGATACACATAACACTGCATGCCCTAAAATAGTGAATACAGAATGCACAATGTATGAGCTAATTAAAATTAATATGTTAACTATAGGTACTTATACATAATAGTGGTGCCGATTCTCTTGTCACAATGGTCTTTAAACTAGACTAAAAATCACTAAAATTTAGTTTATTCCTGTCAAACGACGATTTCCTATTCTGAAATAGACTTAACTATATTTTAGTTTGACAGCACTAAGATGGCACTGAGTTTCAATTTAGTGAAAATGCTATTCTGAATTTGACGTTTTAACCTAAAATTTTGTTCTATATCTAAAATCTTCTGACTAAATCTGAATATTTTTAATCGCGATTAAAAATGTGTGGAATAAAATTAGATGTCATGAACTAAAATTCAAACCAACACCTCGACTTCAGGTGCAAATGAGTACTGTATCTTATTTTATTTTCTTTTGCTTATATCTCGAAAATGTTGTGTCCTATCGCAAAAATAATGAAAATTTTGACCCCCTTTGAAACTCTCAAACCCCTAATACTCAACGCTTGGTCGACTCTTCACGTGACCAGAGGGCTGGCCTATTTTTATCAGCATTGCCATACAATGTGGCAATGCTGCCAGCCTTTTGGGCACTTTTCCTGTTGACAGTGATGCGGACGAATTTTTTGATGCCCTTTGATAATTTTCCCTTGTACATAATTATTATTATAGATACTATAAGTCTTTAAGTTAAATAAAAACTATTGTAATTAAATATTAAAAAAGCTTAAGTTTCCTAAAAAAAAAAAACATGTTGGTATTTTTTTTTTTCATCCAAAATGTGAAAAATTCCATACAAAATACGTCGAGATGGCGACATTGCGCGGGTCTCCGGTTCAAAAAAAATCACGGGGTAGGGCAAACAAGTAGGTACCAATTACCAAGTGGAGTCGCAATTGTCAAATTCGATTTCAGTTTTGTCAACATAATTTTTAAATTTAGAATGTTTTTTTGGCAGAATAGCTCTAGGATACTCATAGTAAAAAGTAAGGAATTTTAGTGATAGTTTAGTTAGTTCAGTTCGGTATACAAAAGAATCGACACTAATATATGCTGCCATTGGACTAATCATTATTAGCCGAATGCTTACACAGGCACATCGTAATTTAAATTTTGGCTGAAATTAAGCTCCCAGAGAATATCAAAATGCTGACTCACACTGTTGTAGCTGAAAAACATTCTATAAAATGGAGTATGTTGTTTATATTTGTTCTGCAATGAGGCATCACAAATGTGCGCCTATTGCATAAACGACTGCCCTGGCGTGGAACAGCAAGTTGAATTCTCTCCAGCAAACCTTCACAATATACAGTAAGGTAATACCACTTTTCATATCCGGGGACAGTAAAGACACTAATAATTATAGACCCGTATCCGTGCTGCCGGTTTTCAGCAAGGTGTTTGAAAAGGTAATGCTGAATCAAATGCTCAATCATTTTAACACAAATAAAATCCTTCACGACCAACAGTATGGTTTCACCAAAGGACGTTGTACGACCGACGCCGGTGTAACCTTATTAAGACACATTTTTAACGCGTGGGAAGAGGCCCAAGACGCCATAGGAATCTTTTGTGACCTCTCCAAGGCATTTGATTGCGTCGATCACGAAACCTTACTCTTGTAACTTGAGCATTACGGACTTTGAAAACTTGCGCTCAGTTTAGTAAAATCTTATTTAAATGATGAACAACAGCAAGTTCAAATAAACGGTATCAACTCACTAGGTTTAAAAGTAAAAATGGGTGTCCCACAAGGCTCGATTTTGGGTCCTTTCCTCTTTTTAGTGTACATTAATGATCTACTCCATTTATTAAAAAATCAGCCACACATGGTGTTATTTGCTGACGATACTTCCTTAATTTTTAAGGTAGATAGACGTGCTACAAATTTTGACGAAGTAAATAACGCCCTACTGCAGGTCCATAATTGGTTCACTGCTAATAATTTAGTATTAAATGGAAACAAAACTAAGTGCATAAAATTTTCCTTACCAAATGTCAAAAGTAGGGATTGTGTGATTATATTGAATCAAGAGAAACTAGAATTCGTCGATAAAACTGTTTTCCTGGGGATCACGCTCGACTCAAGGCTACAATGGGGTTCTCATTTAACATCTCTTGCAGGACGGCTAAGTTCAGCAGCATATGCTGTCAGAAAAATCCGTCAATTTACTGATGTAGATACCGCGAGGCTAGTCTATTTTAGTTACTTTCATAGCATCATGTCTTACAGTATTTTACTATGGGGACGGGCTGCAGACATCGAGTCTATCTTTATTCTGCAGAAAAGAGCGATTAGAGACATTTATAATCTCCGCAGGCGCGATTCTTTAAGGGAACTGTTTAAGGATATTAACATCATGACGGTAGCTTGCCAATATATCTATGAAAACATCATGCACGTAAGAAAAAATTTACATCTTTTTCGTAAAAGAGGTGATAGACATAACTATAGTACTAGAAATAGGGACCTATTAGTTCAACCAGGTTTTAGACTGGCTAAAGTAGACTCATCTTTCATGGGGTACTGTTTAAAATGTTACAATAAAATTCCTCGCCACTTCCTTCAACTGAACGAGACGAAATTCAAAACTTGTATAAAACGCACACTATGCAGGCAGGCATATTATAAGTTGGAGGATTACATTTCTGATAAAAATGCTTAATGCTGGTCCTGCTCCACAACTAACTAATTAACATTCGGAGCTGCTGAAGATTGTAAAACCATCTTTGCATTGTATAAACTCAATTTCCTTTGTATTATATAATTGCATAGCACAGGTGTGAGTGCTTTGTACTATAGAGCCATTTACCGGGTAATTTGTCTTTAATTGACTTGAATGTGCCCTGGCGGCTGGGAATGTCATGCTCACTCAAATGTCTCGCTGATGGTGGCGCGTGTGTTGGATCATTTAGCTCCCTTCAAAATGGTGAAGCTGAATGGTGCTGATCCATGCGTCATGTTCGTGAACGGGCGCCGTCAGTTGTGACTGGTCATCTCTTAGCTGCCATGGCTTATTTTAATTTATGATTTGTTTTATGTTATAATTGCGGACGCTTTTAACGTGCTTTCTACATGATGACATGATGATTACTTATAAGTATTGTTTTATTGTGAATGTGAGGACTATGTGGATATTTATTTTTCGTTCTGTTAGTTTTAGGGAAGGTCTGGCAATTTGAGAACTTTATGCGACCTACCCAAACGTCCTTTCTTTGGTATTGTTCGTCGAGTCATTGAGCTCCTTTAGTTCTGAGTTGAGCTCCACTATTACTGACAAATGCTTGCACTGACTGGACAGATCCACTCAAATCTGTGTGGTTCTTTCCTCAAAAGACCATTTCAGACTCTTATCTACATGGTCCTCATATGGCCTGACCAAGAGTATGTCTGGACTTTAAAGGAGACGGTGACCTCTGAGTTTGTTTCGGCCTTTCTTCTCAGAGTAGTCAGATAGGAAACGCCGACCTCATCTAGCTTATTTTTACAACTTTTTAATATGACGTGTAAAAGTGATTCCAATATCCTATTTATAGAATAAACAATTTCATTTCATTTCATTTCTACATTGTTCTCACATGTATAATTTCAACATGAATGATGTAACCAATATTTTGTAACAATATTTTGATTTAAAAGAGTGTCCGTGGAGTTTCTTGCCCGTTCTTCTCCATAGGCACCTACTACGCTTTGGATATTGCTTTGGAATGGGCAAATAGCTTCATATTTCTGACTGACCGACTCCTTGACAGTTCAAAAGTGCCTGTACATGGTTTAATTGAAATAAATGCTTTGAGTTTGAGTGGGCATTGACAAACTTAAACAAGTATACAATATCCAGAGCTTTTCTTCGAGAGCATAAAGTGGTCATATTGAAATATTCTAACTTTGATTCATAGGATTTTAGGTTTCTACTTTGGTTGTTAACATAAGATAGTTGGTACTCTTGGTACAGGGAGCGTTTCTGAAGTCGCTCTAAGTTACTAGAGTAGACATAAGTAGGATTCCATACTTGACTTCCATACTCCAAAACACTGAGAACGATGCAGTTAAAAACTGACACTAAACTTAGTATGCTTACATTTATTAACATTCAAAATCATGTGGTTTTTGATACACCATTTGGGCACTTTATCGATTTCAGTTTGCAATTTTACTGAGTCTTCAGCACAGTTTACCGTTTGGTACAATTTTAGGTCATGGTACTTATTACACTTGCACATTCTGTTTTACTTGCATTTATGAAGAATAAGAACAACAAAGGCCCCATGTGCTAGCCCTGTGGTACTCCTGATGGTATATCTGAGATTTAAAACCTTGAACAACTACCATTTGTGTACGATTTTTCAAATAGGACTCACACCATCGCTGCAATGACCCACAAATACCCATGTCTGTTATCTTATTTAGAAGAATATTGTGATCGATAAGGTCAAATACTTTACTGAAATCCGTGTACACAGCGTGTACCTCTTTCCCTTCGTCGAGTGCATCTGCTTTGTCACTAGTAAAACACAAAAGATTTGTTGTAGCGGACCTCTTTGGCAGGAAACCGTGCTGTACAGGATGCAGCTGCTGCTTTACATGCCAATAATTTGTTTTCACCACAAGCATTATTATATTATAAATATATCGCTTATAAATATGTATAATAATAAGCTATAATGATAATATAATTATAAAACCCATTAAAGGATGTATTTTCAAAAATCCTTCCTTAGCGCAGCTCACCTTGTTATAAAAAGAACTGTTGTGCAAATTTGACCCAGAGGGTGTCTGCCGTGAGTTAAAATGAATGAATTAAGTAGATATGTATGTTCTCCTGCCAGACGGTGCTAGCGTCATCGAAAGGCGGCAGCGAGCATGCGGCCACGCCCCCCTCTCCGCCGCCGCCCCCCGAGCGTGCGCCCCCGCCACCACCTCCGCCCCCGAACCCGCCGCGCTCCTGGATGATCGCGGCCACCGCACTCACCGTCACCGCGTCGCTCGGCGGGGTCAGTACACTCGTACAGTACTCTACATGCCGCGTCAGTGACTAGTTTCATCGGCCCTACATCTGTCGACGTCGATTTCAGGTATACGTGTATCGAAAACTGAGCGACGACAAGAAGCGGCAACTCGAAATCGCAAACCTGCTGCAGCCGGTGGAGGAGAGCGCGGTGGAGGAGGCGCCCATCCCGAGCGCAGGCGCCGACATCCCGCGCCACGTGCAGTTCCTGCTGGTGGGCGCGGGCACGGCGTCCTTCGCCGCCATGCGCGCCATCCGCTCGGCGCGGCCTGACGCGCGCGTGCTGCTGGTGGGTGCCGAACACGAGCTGCCCTACATGCGGCCGCCGCTCAGCAAGGAGCTGTGGCGCGAACCCGACCTGGCCGCGCGCGCGCCGCACTTGGACGCGCTGTCCTTCCGCCAGTGGAACGGCCGTCGCCGCACCGTAGCCTACGAGCCCACCGCCTTCTACACGCCCGTGGAGCGCCTGCCCGAGAGCGCGGGCGGCGCGGCCGTGGCGCGCGGCTGGCGAGTCACGCGCCTGGACGCGGTGCGCCACGCCGCCGAGCTGCGCGCGCCGGGTCGCGAGCCCGTCACCGTCACCTACGACAAGGCCCTGCTGGCCACGGGAGTGCGCGCGCGCCGCACGGACGCGCTGCGCGACGCGGCCGCGGCGGGGCGCGCGCTGGCGCTGCGCGGCGTGCGCGACGCGGCGCGGCTGGCGCGCGAGCTGGAGCGGCCGGACGTGCGGCGCGTGGTCGTGCTGGGCGGCGGCTTCCTGGCGTCCGAGCTGAGCGCGGCGCTGGCCGAGCGCCTGGCGCCGGACGGGCGCGCGGTGCTGCAGCTGTTCCGCGAAGCGGCGCCGCTGGGCGGCGTACTGCCGCCCTACCTGGCGGCCGAGGCGGCGCGGCGCCTGCGCGAGGCGGGCGTGACGCTGCTGCCGCGCGCCGAGGTGCTGGCGGGCGCGGCGCAGGGCGCGGGCGTGGTGCTGCGCCTGGCGTCGGGCGAGGACGTGCGCGCCGACCTGGTGGTGGAGTGCGTGGGCAGCGAGGTCGACGACGAGCTGGCGCGCGCCTCCGACCTCGAGACGCACCCCGAGCTCGGCGGACTGCTCGTCAACGCGGAGCTGCAGGTACCGAGCCGGCGCCCGATACCGCGGACACTCTTACCGGCGACCGAATACGTATGTGAATGCTATGAAGGTGTGTGTCGTGTGTGCAGGCGCGCACGGACGTTTACGCGGCCGGCGACGTGGCGTGCTTCTACGACGTGGTGCTGGGTAGGCGCCGCGTGGAGCACCATGACCATGCCGTGGTGTCGGGCCGCCTGGCGGGCGAGAATATGGCCGCCGTCGGCCCGCCCAAGCACTACGCGCACCAGAGCATGTTCTGGAGTGACCTCGGCCCTCAGCTCGGCTACGAGGTAAGTGCCGCGCCGGCCGGGACTGTCCCCGCGGCCGAGCGTCTCTCACGACTCTCTGTCCGCAGGCCATCGGCATCATCGACTCGCGGCTGCCCACGGTGGGCGTGTTCTCCGCGGACGCGGTCGCGGACAGCGCCGCCAGCGCGTCAGCCGAGGCGGCGGCGGCACAGGGCGCGGCGCCGGACGCGCAGGTCGCGCCGCACGCGCAGGTCGCGCCACACGCGCAGGCCGCGCCGGACGCGCAGGTCGCGCCGCACGCGCAGGTCGCGCCGGACGCGCCGCACCGGCAGCCGGCCGGCGCGCCGGACGAGGCCGACGCGGCGGCGCGGCGCTACGAGCGCGGCGTGGTGTTCTACCTGCGGGACAAGCGCGTGGTGGGCGTGCTGCTGTGGAACCTCTTCAACCGAATGCACGTTGCGCGCCAGGTCAGTGCCGCGGCGAGTGTGTGGGGTGAGTCATCGCGTGTGTGCTCACGGGTTTGTGTGTGCAGGTGCTGGCGCAGGGCGAGTTCGAGGACCTGTTTGAGGTGGCCAAGCTGTTCTCGTTGCACGAGGATGAATAGTATTAGTAGTGGACGACTGCGGCGGCATTTATCTGTTATAACTTTGTACATAACTATTATAAAACAATTAAATGATCTAGTTATTACGAATGCAATTTTATTTCTGCAAACTGCTGCAAACACAGGGCCGGAATTAAAGGTGTGGAGGCCATGAGGCAGGTGGCCCCCTGGTTCTTGGTTGCCTCATGGCCTCCACACTGCCTAACTTTTTGACAGATTTTGTATGGCATATCTGTCAAAAACTGATCATTGTAAGACCACAGACACATTTGTAAATTATAAATGTATATGATTGACATCCCTATCAATCACTGTAAATTGAGCCGCAATGAAGATCATGGATATCGTTATGCGCTGCGCAAACGTATACCCACTACCTGCCGGATTGGGGCGGATATGACGCTGCGGGGCTTTAGTGCTTCACCGTACCGGAACCAGATACGCCTATCTCAATTTATGGCTTAGAGAAAGGTAAGTATGCTTAATATCAATTTTATTTTTAGGTAAAATTGTTCTAATATCATTGGTCTAACTGAAGCTTTTCTCGTAAGTTATCGGGATCACGCCGATTATTACAACTACAAGAAATAATGCCCCGTCAGGTAAGTTACGATTGTTTTATTTTTAACTTTTAAGTTTAGTGGGCACTGTTTTCTACTTAATAGATAAGTTGGTGGCACTCTACACAATAACATCAACCAACAGAGACATCACAACGATTATAATGAGTTCAAATGTGTGCTAACATTTTACTAAAGCACGCGCAGCGCGAACGCCCGACAGCCCGACTGCGCGAGACAGGCGCGAGCGACGCGCGGTCGTTGACCCTCGTCGCGCTACAGCTGGTAACTACCTACTCCTGAGTTAACGAAAGATAATTGTTATTTTATTTTTATTTATTTTATTTATTTAGTACATGGAGGACTTACAGCTAACAAAAACACAATAAATGAAGAAGCAATGTTCACCAGAATGCCAATTACAAGTCCTCGCGCTTAGAATTACACTAGAAATACAAGTAATAGGTACGCAAGCACAGACAGCAGTACACGACTCAAATTGATAGACAAAAAAGAAAAAAAAATTGACAAAAGTAAAGTAAAAATAGAACTGCTTAAAATAACTGCTGTCTCTTAAGAAAAAAATTGTAGGCTTAAGCACCTTCTTGCAGAGTTCACACTAGTTACAAAAGGATCCAAATCATGTCGCTTGCATATCTCATTAAAATGTCTGCATGCACGCACAATATAGCTGTTCTGCCTATAATTCGATGATGAATGAAGAACACAAATGGGAGGGTTATTACGTAATTTTTTTTCCGGGCACATTAAAGTAAAATTTGGACAATAGTTCAGGACTATCAATATCGTTGTGGAGGATTTTCAACAAAAACAGACAGTCTGCAATATTACGTCGTTCTACTAGTGGCAGTAGGTGGAATTTCTTACAGAGGTGCCGATTCTCTTACCTCCGTGAATTTAGCCGAACGATTTCATTATTATGAACTTTTGTTAATGCTAATCGTTAGAGAGGGTTAGAGAGAAAAGAAAAATCGTTAGAGAGTAATTAGTTTTTATGTAAAAACAATTTTAATTTTTCGTGTGAAGTTGGCCCCCCTACCCGCAAAAATGAACTTAGTCATAATTTTATTTCTTTAATCGTTTGCGAATTGTTAGAGAGAGATTGAGAGTTACACAGAATCGTTAGAGAGTTAATATTTTACTTGATATTAAATAATTTCTAAGAGCGTGACGTTAGCCTACCTCTGTGAATTTTGCCCCCGATATAATTATTCTCAACTTTTGTTAATGCTAATCGTTAGAGAGAGTTAGAGAGAAAAGAAAAATCGTTAGAGAGTAATTAGTTTTATTTACCAACGATTTTAATTACTTTTGTGAAATTGGCCCCCATTCCCGCAAAAATGGACGTAGATGTAATTTTTTTATTTTTGTAATAATGAGAATCGTTAGAGAGAGATAGAGAGTTAAAAAAAATCATTAGAGTTAATATTTTAATTGATATTAAAATATTTCTGAGAACGCGTTTTAGATTAAACAGGCTCGCTCTTATTATGGGCAACATATTCAGCCGAACGGTACTTTTACTGTACCTAGAAGTTAGTGAAGATACCAGGCATTTCGTCATCACATGAGACAGCTTTGATCAGAGGACTCACACCACTATAGTTATAGAGTGTATTACATTATTGTCTGGTATCTTGGATGGGCCGGCATCAAAATTATATATCTCCACCTGCTCAGTTTCTCGATAGTATTTTAATAAGAAAACTAAAAAAAAAAGTTTTATTTCATAAAAAATCTGTAACACTTGCATTCAAAGCATATTATTCAGTTTTTAAATATCATAATTGTCGAAAGGCTTTTCATCCACTTCCGATCTCGATTCTAAGTCATAAAACAGGAATTCCCCATCGTAATTAAAATAATGTTCTTGATCAGTAGGTACTATTATCATTTTACTCTTGCTAAGCCTGTGGACTATGCTGAAACATGCACTTATAGATTCTTAGTAGCTATAATCTAAAGAGAGTTCTAAAAGAATTATGCTACACATTTTTGACTGAAAATACCCCATTTCATCTTATCCCTCAAATGATATGACCAAGATTACTTCCGGATTTTTATATTTTTTTTTTTATATTTATATTTACATTGACATTTTATTCAAACAATGACATAAATATTTACTTTGTAAAGTATTAAATTATTTTTAATTATTGTGTATGTGAAGACTATGTGGATCTTTCTTTTCTTTTTTATTATTTATTTTTAACGCCACATGACACGATAAACTCATTAAATTTTCAACGCCAAATGTCAGGCAGCTATCTACCAATGTTAAAGTTAATGGAATAGAGTTGGACCCCGTTGAATCAACAGTTTTTCTTGGAATAACCATTGACGGTAAATTATAATGGGGCCCACACATAGAAAAATTGTCAGGAAGGCGTAGTTCGGCCGCCTACGCCATTAAAAAAATTAGACAGATAACTGACGTAGATACAGCCAGAATTGTTTATTTTAGTTATTTTCATACTCTTCTGTCTTATGGGATTCTTCTCTGGGGAGCCTGTGCGGACATTAATGCTATCTTTGTTTTACAGAAAGGGCTGTTCGAGCCATTTACAACCTAGGTCCAAGAGATTCCCTTCGAGAAAAATTCAAAGAAATAGATATTCTAACTGTAGCCTCACAATATATATTTGAAAACCTATTGTATGTACACAAAAACATATCAAAGTTTAAGAAAATGTCCGATATTCATAGTTTAAATACCAGGAATAAACACAATCTTGCTGTACATCGCACTCGTCTCCACAGAGTAGGCAACTCGTTCATGGGTCAATGTATACGCTTTTATAACAACCTTCCCATTGACATTCGAAACTTACCCATTAAACGATTTAAAAGCTGTATTAAAACCAAACTTTGTAAAAAAGGATTTTATAAAATCACAGATTATTTAGAAGACAAAAATGCATGGGATTGAGCTGCTCGCTCTGCTAAGCATTGTGACATTTTGAATATTATGGAAAGCCATAAAAATATACCTACCAGTTTTATATACAAATTGACATTATTGAATATTAGGTATATACAAAATGACATGATGATTACTTGTAAAGTATTGTTTTATTGTGAATGTGAGGACTATGTGGATATTTATTTTTCGTTGTTAGTTTTAGCGAAGGTCTGGCAATTTGAGAACTTTATGCGACCTACCAAAATGTCCTTTCTTTGGTATTGTTCGTCGAGTCGTTGAGCTCCTTAAGTTCTGAGTTGAGCTCCACTATTACTGACAAATGCTTGCACTGACTGGACAGGTCCACTCAAATCTGTGTGGTTCTTTCCTCAAAAGACCATATTAGACTCTTATCTACGTGGTCCTCATATGGCCTGACCAAGATGGACTTTAAAGGAGACGGTGACCTCTGAGTTTGTTTCGGCCTTTCTTCTCAGAGTAGTCAGATAGGAAACGCCGACCTCATCTAGCTTATTTTTACAACTTTTTAATATGACGTGTAAAAGTGATTCCAATATCCTATTTACAGAATAAACAATTTCATTTCATTTCATATCAGTAGTACCTACTACTCACGGTACTACTCGCGCTCACGGTGCACAGTGAGAAATGTAAGTGTGGCCGCTTCATTCAATGCAATAATTCTCGCGGTAAATCTCTTTGATCTGCCTAAAATGCCGCTACCAGAGTTATCAATCACCCAACGTCAAACGTCAATGTAAATGCCGTTGACAAATTCTCGAGGTAAGTCATGGTGTAGTACCAATGACTAATAAATCCTATAAGTCAATGTGTAGTACACCAACGGTTAACGTCTATCGCGATAATCCGTTGGTGTGGCCCCAGCATATAAGAGATGTGTCATATTTAAAAATCATTTTAAAAAAACTTCGTATCTCCGGTAGGGGAGAGTGGGGGGATCTACTAACCCATCCCCCCTCTCCTACCTCCCCTATCCCCTATCGAGGCGGCACGTTTCTAAATTTTAACCTGCTCAGGTCCTAGGGTAAAACGCGTTCTCAGAAATAATTTAATTTTAATTGAAATATTAACACTCTAATGATTTTTTTAACTCTCTATCTCTCTCTAACGATTCTCAATCTATAAAAAAAAAAATTACGTCAACGTCCATTTTTGCGGGAATGGGGGCCAATGTCACAAAAGATAATTAAAATCGTTGATAAATAAAACTAATTACTCTCTAACGATTTTTATTTTCTCTCTAACTCTCTCTAACGATTCTCTATCGATTAGCATTAACAAAAGTTGAGAATAATTATATCGGGGGCAAAATTCAGAGGTGGGCTAACGTCACGCTCTTAGAAATGATTTAATTTCAAATAAAATATTAACTCTCTAACGATTTTGTGCAACTCTCAATCTCTCTCTAACGATTAAAAAAATAAAATTACGTCTAAGTCCATTTTTGCGGGAAGGGGGGCCAACATCACACGAAAAATTAAAATTGTTGTTACATAAAAACTAATTACTCTCTAACAATTTTTCTTTTCTCTCTAACCCTCTCTAACAATTAGCACTAACAAAAGTTCATTATAATGAAATCGTGCGGCTAACTTCACCGAGGTGATTCTCTTGTCACAAATTCTCTAAACTAAACTAAAACTCACTAAAATTTAGTTTATTCCTGTCAAACGACGATTTCCTATTCTGAAAATAGACTAAAGTGACACTACTTAACTATAATTTAGTTTGACAGCACTAAGATGGTATTGAGTTTTAATTTAGTGAAAATGCTATTGGTGCCGATTCTGTTGTTCATAAACTAAACTAAATTTAAGTTCAGTGCATCTTTTTCTTTCTATTTCATTAAGAACAGGACAAAAGATAAATTTTAGTTTAGTCCTGTCAAATTAATCAGTGCCTGACGTAAATTGACGTAATTTTAGTAGGCAAGTTTTTAAATCACGGCTAAACTTGTATGGGCGCTGATTAATTTGACAGGACTAAACTAAAATTTATCTTCTGTCCTTTTCTTAATGAAATAGAAAGAAAAAGATGCACTGAACTTAATTTTAGTTTAGTTTGTGAACAACAGAATCGGCACCATTATGAATTTGACGTTTTAACCAAAATTTTTGTTCTACGAGTATATCTTAAATCCTCTAACCAACTCTGACTATTTTTTAATCACGATTAAAAATGTGTGGAATAAAATTAGATGTCATGAACTAAAATTCAAACCAACACCTCGAATTCAGTTGCAAAACGGTACTGTATCTTTTTTTATTTTCTTTTCTTTATATCTCGAAAACGGTGTGTCCTATCGCAAAAATAATGAAAATCTTGACCCCCTTTGCAACCCGCAAATACTTAATACTCAACATGTTGGTAATTTAATTTTTTTGTTTTCTTCCAAAAAGTGAAAAATTCCCTATAAAAATTCGTCGAGACGGCCACATTGCGCGCCTCTCCAGCTCAAAAAAAATCACGTGGTAGGCAAACAAGAAGGTACCAAGTGGAGTCGCGATTGTCAAATTCGATTTTAGTTCTGTCAAAATAATTTTTAAATTTAGAGATTTTTTTTGGCAGAATAGGTCTAAGATTCTCATAGTAAAAAGTAAGGAATTTTAGTGATAGTTTAGTTAGTTTAGTTCGGTGTACAAGAGAATCGGCACCAATGTCGAAGATACTCAGCTGAGTCATATGGAACCTTTTGGTGAAAACAAAGATATTTTATGAAGCGTTTTTGAATATTTTCAATGCGGTCGATGTATTTATGATACCGTGGATTCCATATCTGAGATGCATACTCAAGCTGACTCCTTACGTATGTACAATACAATGTTTTGAGCGTTTTAGCCTTCGTAAAACACTTAGAAAGTCGCATTATAAAACCAAGTAGTTTAGATGCTTTTTTAACAATAGCTCCAATGTGTGCATCAAAAACTAATTTACTGTCTTGATAAACGCCCAAATCACGAATTGTATTGCACCTCGACAAGATATCGCCAGCCAAAGTATAGGTAGTGACCAGGACCGCACGTTTCCTAGTGTAGGTAATAACGGAGCATTAGATGGGTTGAGATCTAGTTTATTAGCCCGACAATACTCTTCGAGCCGACATAAATCAGCTTGTAGTGCAAGCATGTCATCAAGCGATGCAATAGTGGCAAAAATTTTCATGTCATCGGCAAAACACAGTAGTTTGGATGAATGGAAACACTGATCGATGTCGTTCACATAAACTACAAATAAGACAGGACCGAGTAACGAACCTTGAGGTACTCCACTGGGTACGTTTACCCAGCTAGATACATAGTTGTTAATAACTACTGCTTGTGACTTGTTATCAATATAAGAAGAGAACCACCTTAGCAGGTCTCCACGGATGCCTATGTGTCTTAACTTCATTATTAGGGATTCGTGCTCGATCCGATCAAACGCCTTGCTGTAGTCAGTGTAAACCACATCGACCTGCTTACCATTATCCATAGCTTCCGTAATGAAGTCATTAAATAAAATCAGGTTAGAAGTGGTAGACCGCCCTTTTAAAAACCCATGCTGAAAAGAGCTCAACGAGTTAGCAAGGGCAGGATATAACTGGTCATAGATAATCCTCTCAAATATTTTAGCAATAATGCACAGTTTAGAAATAGGCCTGTAATTAGTAATCTCAGTCTTTGAACCCTTCTTATGCACAGGTGTGATATACGCAGATTTCCATACTCTAGGGACGACACCTTGGGACAAAGACTTGGTGAACAAAATTGAGATAGGAAGAGCAATGGAAGGTGCGCATTTAATAAGGAATTTAGAAGGTATATTGTCAGGGCCAGCACCTTTAGAAGGATCCAGGTTGCGAAGTAGACCAGTCACAATATCAGTTATTCCAATTTTCCCCTTTTACGGGCTTAGGACCGTCTTAAATACTTTTTTACCTACAATTTACTGAACACGAAACTGAAAAACAAGTATATTACAAAAAATATTTTTCTGAATTAGATAATGAAGTAAGTATTTAGGGCGTATTTAAAAAAAAATGGAATCATCTTATTTACAATGATTTTAATTACAATAGAGCACGTTTTATTTGATTGTTTTTCAATAAAGTGTCTGTCAAGTCTAAAAGCCCATGCCCAAGAACTGCCCATGATCGAGTAGCCGCTGTGTCGCCGCTACGATCGTCCGGGCCTGTGGGACTTCGGTGTTCAGAACCCCGCGAAGACGGAGCGACTCCAAGTGTTGCGGCTCCGCGTAAAGTCGCCGGGCAGCGTGGGAGTTATAAGGAGCCCTATATAGCGTACAGTTGTGCCATTGCGACGTACTCCGAATTTGAATAATTCTGTGGTGTTAAAGTAAAAGGGGATAAGTCAATAAACACAACTTTTCACCAGGGCCGAAAGAAAAAAAATGCTCTTTGGTTTCAAAAGATAAATGTATATAATCTATACATATAATAAATCTGTAGACGAGGCGTTTCTGTACAATGAAAAAAAAAAAAAAAAAATTGGTTGGTTGTCCAAGAATAACCAACAGATTCCATTTCTACCATTTTTGGAATTTTTGTCTGTTTGTCTGTTTGTATGTTGTGTTGTTTGATTGTTCCACTATCACGTAAAAAGTACGAAATCAATATGGTTAACTTTTATACTCAAATATTGTGTGTAACTCGATGTTTCAATTAGTTTTTGTTTCATCGCAATCGCTTCAAAATATCAAAAGATATATGAATTTAAAGTGTTCAAGAAGGAATTTTCATTACGTAATGTACATCCACGTAACGACATCTATTGACGCGAAATGATACTTACTTCTTAATTACTAGGTTTGTGAGATCGTGTGTTGTTATATGACCGTCATTTTCTTTGCGCGGAAACTTAACGCGATACATTGTGTATTTGTGTATAGAATATAACTCTAAAGTTAGATTAATTAAAATTTTCCAGATGCGTTGTTTATTTATTAGTTTAGTATTAGTGCGATAGGTGGCGCTACCTATCTTTCAAATCTTGATAATCATGAAAGAATAGTGACAAATGTTAATTTCTTAAAAAATATATGTATTTATTCTTTAATTTTTCACTTTTCTACATAGTTTATTTAGCTTACAGTGTTCGAACGTTTTCCCATATATTTTGACAGTATCATTTCGTGCTCGATAGATGGCGTTGTTCGTTTAATGTCATTTTCTGAATCGCGGTGTTAAGACTCTCCGTCTTAGAATGACTTTCGCCCAGATATTCCAAATAATTTTTAGTATAGGTATCTTTGTTTTTGACTTCGTTAGTTAGTGTTGATAATATAATAATATAATATAATATAATAAATAAATAAATAATAAATTGTTGGTTGGGTTGGGTTGTCATTCGTTGAAAGTATTGATCTTAGAGATGGGTTGTAACAGGTGAAACACGATATCTGTGATCACTGTGACTGTGACAAAAAATAACAGATCCAAATATCTGTTATTAAATCACAGCCTGTGATTTTTGATAAATACGTATCTCAATCGAATATCATCTTTATTTCTTTTGATTTAAAGTCGAAAATCGTATCTATCTGTTATAAAATCACAGCCTGTGATTTTTGTACAGACGATAAATACGTATTGACTCAATTGAATATCTTCTTTATTTCTTTTCGTTAAAGTCGAAAATCGTATCCGAAGTTTTAACAGTAACAGTCTTGAGGATCTGTGATTTTAAGTAACAGATATTTTTTATCGTTAGGAGCAATTGCTATCTGCTATTTTATAATATCTGTGATTTCTATCTGTGATGATAAATACGCCTCACTCCTAATTGATCTGATTGGTTTTGATTTGGTATTTTGGTTGGTTTCGTTCATTCAAATTAAGAAGTCAAGAAACGAGTCGTTACAGATCGATTCAAACTTAATGGCGGCTCGGAAGTTAGCTTTTAGCTGCGCAGTACCCCACCCCTCACCCCCGCTGTCACATGAAATTGTTACTGCGCAGCGACTCGCCTCATGTTCCGAGCCGCCATTAAGTTTGAATCGAACTGTACTATACTTCGTAATTTGTTCGTATGATTCGTGACCATCGCTCATTCGATTCGATCGTTGTTGGCATGTGTAAGGCCTCGGCCTCGAATCTTGGGGGCAGCGGGGCGGCGGCGGCGGCGGCGCGGGAGCGGGGCGGGCATCAAAGACCCGTTCTCGAAACTAGCGGGCAGATCGCGCGTCACTATAGCCGCGTAGTGTTGTGTTCACGATTTTGTCGTCGAGATATTTGTTTTTATTCGCGAAAGAAATGGCTGAACAATGGCGGCAACATCTTTTTGATTCAAATTTATTCCTAACGCTCAATTTATTGTGGGCAACAACACTGCAATGCAGACGCGCGGGCGGTCACCGCTTGAATGGAGTGCACCGCTCGCTGCCCGCCGCCTCGCCGCTGCCGCGCCGCTGTTTTCGAGAACCGGTCCATTTGATTTTACGCATAAGATCCTGCTGCGCCCGCGCCGCCGCCGCCGCCGCCGCCGCCCCGCTGCCCGCAAGGTTCGAGGCAGAGGCCTTATGGTTGATTCGATTTGTTCGACTATCGGACAGCAATAAATACACAAATATTGGCACATGTTTCTGGGGAAAGTCAACAATATACATCGATAAATACGGTTCCCGAAGAAGAAGATGCCACACACTATCCAGTAGAGTTCTTAGAATCCCTTAACACACCCGGTCTTTCAGCACACAAAATTTGTTTAAAAGTCGGAGTGCCAATAATTCTTCTCAGAAATTTAAGTCCTCCCAAACTTTGCAACGGCACTCGGCTCATAGTCACCAATCACCAACAAAACGTCATCGAAGCCGAAATCTTAACAGGTTGCGGCGCCGGTGATGTTGTTTTTATTCCAAGAATTCCTCTCATTCCCAATAATTTCCCGTTTAGTTTTAAGCGTGTGCAATTCCCCGTCAGCCTGTGTTACGCCATGACCATTAACAAAGCTCAGGGCCAGACATTATCCGTTGCGGGGGTGGATCTTAGTATTGGTTGCTTTTCCCACGGCCAACTTTATGTAGCTCTTTCGCGTGTGAGCAACCCTAGCAACTTTTTTGTGTACGCTCCAGGTGGTTCCACCGCTAATATTTTATAAAGAGAAGCATTTTCTTAAATAAAAACACAAGTTTTTTGGCAGTTTCTTACTAGGAAAAATCACCAGCCCTGGTCGAAAGATTCCCCCTTTTTAAATGAAGGTACAACTTTTCTAAGCGACATATTATTGTTTTCCGACATCCATGCGAACGAAGTCGCGGGCACAGCTAGTCAAGAATATAAAAGATACATCCTACAAAGTTAATATTTTATTTTAACAATATTGCCTCTTGTTTATCGTAATTTA
Organism: Lithophane semibrunnea; assembly: GCA_947363905.1. NCBI lineage: Eukaryota > Metazoa > Arthropoda > Insecta > Lepidoptera > Noctuidae > Lithophane > Lithophane semibrunnea. The sequence continues at coordinate 4,617 of OX376199.1, read as the reverse complement.
GATTTCGAAAACATATTTTTATTGTTATTAATTGATATTTATCTCATTTTTCCTTTACAAGAACAAAAATTTTATATTCATATTTTTGACTTATCTCTATGCAATATTTCTTTAATTTCTTGTTTTATTTATTATTCATGTTGAATAATTAAACGTGAATAATTAAAAGTGTTGTAAACGCATCAGTATCAGTTAGTTTCGTTTTTAGCCGTGGGTAGCGTTGTTTTGTCTTTGAATGTCAACCGGAAAACTAGAAGTCATGTTTTGGAAGGAATAAAATTTTATTTTTCATTTTCAAGAAATCTTACGTCTTTAAAATATTAATAATTCATAGTTTTTAAAATAGAATTTGGAAATATTATTTATTATAAATTAATATATAAATATTAGGACATTTAGAAGTCATGGCAACTACTGTCAACAAAGTTTTTCAACTTTTTAAAACAGCATTTCTTCTTGTACTTTTTGCGGAAGACAGAATTAAAATCGATGGAGAGATTAGTTATTATTTATTTCAATAAAGACCTGTTTCTCTCTTCCCATAATACTTTGCAACCATAACCAAAAACAGGGACATCTTTACCCTTTAAGGCCATAACGAGGCTGCTATACAGAATAAAGGATGCAAGAGCGAGCGAAGCGAGGTCGAAATTTTTAACATCCCGCTTCGAAAAAATTAGGTATTCTTTCGCTTTGACCGTTTTTAAAGAAATAGAAGTAAGTTTATGCAGAAAACACTTATGCAGAAAAATTTGACAACTAATAGAACGTAGGACACAAGAGCGAGCGAAGCGAGCTCAAACATTTTAACACCTGGGATAGGTTAGACTCTCTCAGAGAATGCTGAAGTTGTAGGAATTCATTCAATACAAAGTCAGAGTCGATAAAAATATAGTATTTTAGCATACTCTTACTGCTTTTGTAGATTATAAAGTAGGTACGCCTATGCGAAATAGATTAAAATCATTATCAGTATTAGATTAGAGTACGGAGGAACCATAGAGGGGAAATATATTTAGATTGAGATTCTGTTGTTAGTATCTATGACTTCGGCTATAATGCGATTCGTATAACGGATATGAACTTATATGATTTTTTTAAATCTGCATTGCTTCATCCCCTATTTTATTAGGAGGCATACTTATAATATGAACGGGTATAACAGGGTTTGACATTCCTAATACTCTATTAGACTTTTTCTATAATACTGCCTCGACACATTTATTAGAAACGCCAAATGTTTTCGAAAAACAGCCGTTACAAACTTTAATCATAGTGCCATTAGTTGTAAATATGATCCGTACACCTTAGTTTAGGTTCGCCTGATGCATTACGTACCTATGCATTGGGTAAAAATTGTAATAAAACAATCTTATTTACGTTCAGTAGGACTTTCATTTAGAACCATGACATTATCTTATTAATTCTGTTCATTTCTAAGAATTTCAACACTCCTAAACACTAGAAACACAAAGTCAAAGTCAAATAATTTATTTCAACTAGGCACATTAAAGGCACTTATGAACGTCAAATACATAGAAATAGAACTGATTCTAGTTGCCCCTTCCAAAAGGTAGTTTTCGTATGGAGAAGAATGAGCAAGAAACTCCACCGTTACTCTTTAAAAAAAAATGTTTTACAATATTTGGTATACATCAATTATATAATAATATGATTATTTTACGGTCAAATTACGTCAACTTCGCGCGCGAAATGCAACTGACGGAATACGACGACTCGGATTTAGAGACGAGTCGACTATCTCATTATGCATATCACAATAAAAAAATATTACGTACAAAATGATGAGATGAGTAAACTTAACTCCTTTTGCTTTTTGTGCAGGATGAGTTCCTCTAACGTAGTGAAATGTGCGAGCTGCAATGTCGTTATTAACGAAGTGTTAGCTTTCGTGTGTAATAAACTGGACATAATGGACGAGAAAAGCCTTAGTCGGATATGTATTAGTGCTTTCTCGGATAGTGATATTGTAGAAGCAAAAAACCTACTATTTGATGCGATAACAACTATTTCCAAACGCAAAATTACAAGGAAGAAAGATGGGAAAAAGATACGTGAGATCGAGGATATCATTAGCTTATTGCAAGTAACCCATCCTAATGACCGGCCAGTTTTTGTTGCAAAAGATTTGCAAAAATTACCTCCCGTACTGTTTGATCATGTAAACGTGACAAAACTGCTTAAAGACTTAACAAAGATGAGAATTGAAATTGAAGAAATTAAGTCGCAGTATGCATCTGCTACTCAACTTGAATCGATCAAGCGTGACATAGCAGATTTGAAAAATTCGACGAGTACGAAAAGCCCATGCTATTCGTATGTAAACACAAAGCGAGGAGGTGCAACTCATATGATGGACAGTTGTGATTATGATAGCGGGCCGATTGGATTGCAACATGTTCCTATTACTAGCAAAAATACATCGGATCAAAGTTCGAAAACTGAAACTATTTTACCGCCTACCCACTATTCATCAATATCAGCTAATCAGAACATGAATAGCACAAAGACTCATGAGCATAATCGGAATGGGTGCGAAACCAGTTTGGGCTCACAGCTGTGCGTCGTGAACAATACCGAGTCGTCGCAAAACATTGATAATAACAACATTGCGAGGTGCCCGGGACACACGGCCGCGGCGGTCGTCCAATCGACTTCGCAACCTAAAACGGTCGCTCAGATTGTAAGTGAAGGTGAGTGGACCTTGGTACAAAAACAGAAGAAGAAAACGAGGAATCGCTTTGTGGGAAATATAGGTAAAGCTGTTATAGAACCCACGGGAAAATTTAAGGCTGTAGATGATAAAATCGTCTTGTATATCTATAATGTAGATAAACAGGTGACCCAGAGTGACATTACAGAATATGTTACCGAGAAAGCCAAAATACGTGTGGACATTGAGAAAATGATAATGAAGATTCCCAAAAGTTATAATGCATACAAGATTTCTGTTCCAAAACATAAGTATGATATATTCATGAGTGATGATTTTTGGCCTGAAGGTATATCATATCGTAAATTTATAGACTTTACTAAAAAGAAAACAGACAGAGAAAATACTCTGAGAATGAATACTACACACAATTTAAATGGGTGGATAATAAGACTAATAAGTTTCAATTGTAAATCTATTAAAAGATCTGTTGACTGTGTGAGGCGTCTGTGTGTAGCGGCCGACATTATCGCGTTGCAAGAAACTTGGCTTTTGCCACATGATAACGCCTTTCTTGGACAAATAGACGATGACTTCGCTTTTACTGGCAATTCGGCAGTCGACACCTCAGAGGGAGTGCTACGTGGAAGGCCTTATGGAGGAGTGGCTTTGTTGTGGAGGAAGAGCCTATTTCCATCAGTCACAGTAGTTAGTTGTAACAACGTTCGACTTGTAGCTATTAAGATAGTGTCGCAGGATCGTTCCATACTAATTTTCTCGGTATATATGCCTACGGACTCGAACGATAACGTTACTTTGTTTACAGATTGTCTTAGTGAAATTAGTGCGATAATAGAAAGTAATAATGTGCAATCAGTGATCATACTCGGCGATTTTAACGCTCACCCAGGTGAGCTATTCGGTACTGAACTGTTGAGCTTCTGTGAGGAGCAGTGCTGGACCTGTGCGGACCTGGACTTTCTGCCGCAGGGTACGTACACTTTCGTGAGTGACGCGCACGGTTGCCACCGCTGGCTCGACCACTGTGTAGTGACCGAGGCCGCGAGGCGTCTGCTCATTAGTGCAACTGTGTTATATGATACGTATTGGTCGGATCACATGCCTATACAATTACAGTGTAATTTTAATATGATAAGACCTACAATTGTGATACCCAATCAGAGTAAAAACTGTGCGATATGGGTGGAACGGAATGTTATTCAAATAAATCAATACAAAGAAAGATGTCATAAAATGTTAAGGGAAATTAATTTTCCATTAGAATTTAAGGAATGTGCTAATGGACGTTGTGAGGATTCCAATCATAAAGTCATATTAGACATTATGTATAAAAACATTGTGTGTTTACTTACAGAGGCTGCCCAATGTCCCAGTAATGTGGATGTGGGAGGGGTTAGAAGGAACAAACGTGTTGTCGGTTGGAATAGGCATGTTAAGCAGGCTCACGCGGACGCCCGGCTTGCATTTCAGGTCTGGAGTATGTCTCGTAAACCAGCTTCTGGTTCTGTGTATGAACATAATAATGTAATACATAATGTGTGACACAAGAAAAATCTTTAAATCAAAGTTAAAATGGTGTCAGAACAATCAAGATAAAATTAAAATGGACATGCTTGCTGACAATCATAAATCTAAAGATTTTTCAAGGTTTTGGAAAAATACGAATAGATTGAATCCGAGGCTGGGCGCCCCCGTGAGCGTGGCGGGGCAACATGAGCCTACTGCAATAGCAAACTTGTTTGTGAAACATTTTAAAGTTGAATCTCCTCTTGGCTCCGCATCGCAGGTGGTCGATGCTGAGGATGGTCTGAAGGCGTTAAATGTCAGGATCTCAGCAAGAGATGTTGCTAAAGTCATTAAAAGGGGAAAGTCGGAGCTGCCATAACCTGGTGGAATGAAGGCAGGGAGTCGAAATACAGAAC